>CM038671.1:533087619-534290619 GCA_021605145.1 Aegilops bicornis | reverse complement strand
TGACAAACAAGCAATCCAACACACAAGCAAACAAGAGGCAAGCAAAAAAGAGATGAACGGAAAAAGAAGGTGAATAAAACGGCAAGGGTGAAGTGGGGGAGAGGAAAACGAGAAGCAAATGGAAAATAATGTAATGCGAGGGATAAGAGTTTGTGATGGGTACTTGGTATGTCTTGACTTGTGCGTAGACTCCCGACAGCGGCGCCCGAAATCCTTCTTGCTACCTCTTGAGCACTGCGTTGGTTTTCCCTTGAAGAGAAAAGGGTGATGCAGTAAAGTAGCATAAGTATTTCCCTCAGTTTTTGAGAACCAAGGTATCAATCCAGTAGGAGGTCACGCTCGAGTCCCACGCACCTACACAAACAAATAAGAACCTCGCAACCAACGCGATAAAGGGGTTGTCAATCCCTTCACGGTCACTTACGAGAGTGAGATCTGATAGAGATGATAAGATAATATTTTTGGTATTGTTATGATAAAGACTAAAAGTAAAGAAAGCAAAATAAGCAGCGCTGTAAATAGCTTGTTGTTGGGAGATTAATATGATGGAAGATAGACCCGGGGGCCATAGGTTTCACTAGTGGCTTCTCTGAAGATAGCATAAGTATTACGGTGGGTAAACAAATTACTGCCGAGCAATTGATAGAATTGAGAATAGTTATGAGAACATCTAGGTATGATCATGTATATAGGCATCACGTCAGTGACAAGTAGACCAAACTCTGCATTGCATCTACTACTATTACTCCACACATCGACTGCTATCCAACATGCATCTAGAGTATTAAGTTCATAAGAATGGAGTAACGCTTTAAGCAAGATGACATGATGTAGAGGGATAAACTCATGCAATATGATATAAACTTTGAGACGGATAAGAAAAACTGGGCTGATGAAAAGGCTTCACTGGTGACCCGGGCCGAAACGGCAGAGGCATCGCTTGCAGAAGCCATAGTTGAGTTGTCCGGCTTAAAGCGCCAGATATCTCAAATGGTCTCAGCAATCTTTGGTAAGTTACTCATACAAACTTTGAAATATTGCAAACCTTCTTTCAATGATTACTTAAATTGTTACCTCCGGTTTACCTTACGTTTAATAATGCAGGCCCCAGGAGCACAAACCTCAAGCAGAATATGTTGATCAAAATTTGAAAGGCGGTTTATACTTTGGTGGAACAGCTCTACACCGGGTCTGGCGTGCTTTGGCCGTTGCAGCTTTATCCAATGACGTTCCTCACCTCCTGCAAGATGTGCTAAAGCGGCTTGCTGTGCTACCTCAACGGATCCAAGAGCTAAGGCGGGCGTCTGCAAGAGCCGGAGCCATAGCTGCATTGACCCATGCCAAAGCCTTTATGCCAGAACTAGACCCGGCTGACATCGCTCTTGGATACCCAAGTTTAAAGGAGAAAGATTTCGCCGCCTGCGTGAAGGAGGTACGCCCTGTGGCCACGCTTATTGGGAATGATACTGACCTTACCAAGTATCAGTCGGGCTATGACAGTGAGAACCGCAGAATTCCAACGCCTTTTTATGACGACGTCAGCCTGATCCCTCCAATCCGTAAGCATACCTTTTTTAAGTCGACCCGGCCGGTCTAATAGATGACGAAGCTGAGTTTGAAGCTTTGAGTGGCATTGACTGGGCATCATCCACCTTCCAGGACAAGGCAGCCGACGGAGGCGGAGAAGGATAACGGATTCTTCAAGCCAACCAAAGGAGTGAACCACCAGGCGTCATATGTTTATGTCTTTGTGAAAACAATGTTTCATTATTCAGACTCGGGGAGTCTTGTAATAGGGTAGAAAAAACCTCCCGACTTTTGCCATGCCTTCGCGCATGTTTCTGGCGCTCAATACTTTCTTAAGCCGCCATTATTTATATGCTTCCAGCTTATATTGATCTTTTATTTCCTTTAAACACAAAATTGCTTGCCTCGCCCTGCGTACAAAACAAACACAAGTCCCTTGGCAACTGTGATCCATTGATTACCTTGCCGGCTTATGTGACCCGAAAAATGAGGATAAACCTTATTATTCCTGAAACCTGGCACTTTAACAACCTGGGGTGATCAATATTAAGCCGGAAGAACAAAAACCATCTCATAGTGCTTTCAAGAAGATCTCAATATAGTCAAGTAATCATGCTTATGAAGTATAATAGACAATAAAGCGATTCAAAGGCTTCGATTCGAATACGATCGATGAAACCCGTTCAAAGGGGTTAAGCTAAGATTCGGATACGATCATATAGCCCCCAGTGGCTTTGGCGATGCCGATCAAGTGGGTATCGACATCTATGTTCTCTTTGGTTCGAATACGACCTATGTTTGAAAAGGAAGCCCCCAAGTGACCATAAGAGTTGTTTAATGACGCTGATTCAAATACGATCCACGTCAGACCCAAAGGAGTTAATCTATGATTCAAATATGATCAAGAAGCCCCCAAGTGGGTTTGGCAGTATGTCGATCAAGTGGGTATCGACAGCTATGTTCTCTTTGGTTCGAATACAACCTATCTTTGAACAGGAAGCCCCCAAGTGATCATGGCTAGATTCAGATATGATCATAAGCCGAACCAAAGGGATCAGATATGATCCGCTCCCTGTTGCTTGTTTCCACCACCTGATAAAAAAGACATATAAACCTTTGAGGTTGAAAAGGACAGAGGTCCTGCTTTATTGCTTTATATAATATATACATCTTCAAAAATGTATACATATTGAGAGCCGGCGGCTCAGGTATAATAAGGCCGAAGATGAGCGATATTCCACGGACGGCGGGTCTCTTCCTCCGACTTACGTGAGTCTTTGTGCTCTCGAACATCGATGAGGTAATATGACCCGTTTTTCACATTCTTGCTAACCACAAAGGGTCCTTCCCAAGGAGGGGACAGCTTGTGCATATCAGACTGATCCTGGATGAGCCGGAGCACTAAATCGCCTTCCTGAAAGGTTCTGCTTCTAACCCGGCGGCTGTGATAGCGCCGCAGGTCTTGCTGGTAAATCGCCGAGCGGGCTATCGCTAAGTCTCGCTCCTCATCCAACAAGTCAAGTGCATCCTGACGAGCTTTTTCGTTATCAGCCTCAACGTAAGCCGTCACACGGGGTGAGTCGTGCCAGATGTCACTTGGTAGGACTGCCTCCGCTCCGTACACCATAAAGAAAGGTGTGTAACCTGTAGACCTGTTAGGCGTAGTGTTGATGCTCCACAGTACAGAGGGTAGCTCTTCCACCCAACAACACGGGGTCCGCTGTAAGGGGACCAAGAGCCGGGGTTTGATACCCTTCAGGATCTCCTGATTAGCTCTTTCTGCTTGACCATTGGATTGAGGGTGAGCAACAGTCGAAACATCAAGCCGGATATGTTCTCGTAGACAGAACTCTTCCATGGCACCCTTGGAAATATTAGTGCCATTATTAGTTATGATGCTGTGTGGAAAACCAAAACAAAAGATCACCTTTTTCATGAACTGAACCGCCGTGGCTGCATCACACTTACTGACCGGCTCTGCCTCAACCCACTTTGTAAACTTATCCACTGCCACCGGAGGTGTGTCTTTTATCCTTAGACCTCTTGAAAGGTCCAACCATGTCAAGCCCCCTGCATCAAGCGAACGGCCAAGTAATTGGAATCATCCTCAACTCTTGAGCCGCACATGAGCTCGTCGTGAGAATTTTTGACATCCGTCACATTTGTCGACGGATCCTCCGCGCCGGCATGAGCCGTCGACCAATAGAAACCATGATGTAAAGCCTTGGCCACAAGAGATTTTGAGCCGGCATGATGACCACTCCTTCATGGATCTCACGAAGCATCTCCTCGACCCTCCGCAGCGGACACACAACGTTAAACGCCCAGTGACACTGCGGTGATGTAACTCGCCATGAACAATCGTCATAGATTTGGACCGCCTGATGATTTGTCTCGCCAAAGTCTCATCCTCAGGCAATTCTCCCCGGGTCATATAGGCCAAATATGGCACTGTCCAATCCGGGATGACGTGAAGAGCTGCCACCAGCTGTGCCTCCGGGTCTGGCACTGCTAGTTCTTCCTCTGTAGGCACCTTGATAGAAGGATTATGCAAAACATCGAGAAAGGTGTTAGGTGGCACCAGCTTACGCTGAGATCCCAGCCGGCTTAAAGCATCACCCGCCTCATTCTTCCTTCGATCAATGTGCTCCACTTGATAACCTTTGAAGTGCCAAGCCACAGCACCAACTTCACGACGGTAAGCCGCCATTAAGGGATCCTTAGAATCCCACTTGCCTGATACCTGTTGAGCTACAAGATCTGAGTCACCCAAACACCTTACCCGGCTCAAATTCATCTCTTTGGCCATCCAAAGACCATGTAGTAAGGCCTCATACTCAGCTGCATTGTTAGTACAAGGAAACATAAGCAGAGCACATAACAAAATTTGTCACCTCGAGGGAAGTTAAAAGCGACTCGAGCCCCGAGCCTTCCAACTGCCTGGACCCATCAAAGTGAATAGTCCAATATGTGTTATCTGGCTTCTCCTCAGGTGCATGTAACTCTGTCCAATCATTAATAAAGTCCACCAAGGCTTGAGACTTAATAGAAGTACGTGGCATGTACTTCAAATCATGAGGCCCAAGCTCAATGGCCCACTTGGCGACTCGTTCTGTGGCTTCCCTATTCTGGATGATGTCACCCAAGGGGGCAGAACTTACCACAGTTATAGGATGACCTTGGAAGTACTGCTTCAGCTTCCGGCTTGCCATAAACACTCCGTAAACAAGCTTCTGCCAATGCAGATACCTTTGCTTGGACTCTATGAGCACCTCATCGATGTAATAAACCGGCCGTTGAACCGGATGCTCCTTGTCGGCCTCCTTACGCTCCACCACGATGGCAACATCGACAGCTCGTGAGTTAGCAGCCACATATAACAAAGAACAACTCTTTATCAATGGGAGCCGCAAGGACCGGTAGCTCGAGACAACCTGCTCTTTAAATCTTCAAAGGCAGTATTAGTAGCATCACTCCAAACAAAAGTGTCTCTGCTTTCTTCATCATCCGTCATACGGTAGGGCCTTCTCACCTAACCGACTTATGAACTGGCTTAAAGCTGCAACACGACCCGCTAGTCGCTGAACATCATTGATGCACGCCGGTTTAGCCAAAGAGGTAATTTCCTTGATCTTCTCCGGATTAGCTTCAATGCCTCTATTTGAAACCAGGAAACCCAAGAGCTTGCCTGCAGGTACACCAAATACACACTTTGCCGGGTTAAGCATCATCTTATAAACCCGGAGATTATCAAAGGTCTCCTTCAAATCAGATATCAAGGTTTCCTTCTTTCTGGACTTCACCACGATGTCATCCACATAAGCATGAACATTGCACCCAATTTGATCGTGGAGACAGTTCTGTATACATCGCTGATAAGTCACCTGAGCACTCTTGAGCCCAAATGGCATAGATACATAACAGAAGGCTCCAAACGGAGTGATGAACGCCGTCTTCTCCTGGTCCTTAACTGCCATTTTGATCTTATGATAACCAGAGTAAGCATCCAAAAAGCTCAAACGCTCGCAACCCGCCGTAGTATCAATGATTTGATCAATACGGGGGAGAGCAAAGGGATCAGCCGGACAAGCCTTATTTAAGTCTGTGTAATCTACACACATCCGCCAGGTGCCGTTCTTCTTGAGCACGAGCACCGGGTTAGCCAACCACTCTGGGTGAAAAACTTCCACAATAAACCCAGCCGCTAAGAGCCGGGCGACTTCCTCTCCAATAGCTTTCCCCCTTTCTTCGTTGAACCGTAGAAGAAACTACCTGACCGGCTTATACTTCGGATCAATATTGAGAGTGTGCTCAGCGAGTTCTCTCGGATGAACTCGATGAGCGCTCTTTCCTATTTAGGATCCAAATTGGCACTGATACTGAACTGTTTAGATGAATCGCCTGGAGTGAAATCAACAAGCTTGGTTTCAGCAGCCGACTTAAACTTCATCGCCGGGTCATGCTCGGTGGTTGGCTTCTTTAGAGAGTTCATATCCTCCGGGTCAACCTTATCTTGATAAAACTTCAGCTCCTCTGCTGCACAAACAGACTCAACATAAGCCGCGTCGCCCTCCTCACATTCCAGGGCTACCTTTCGACTTCCATGCACGGTGATGGTGCCCTTGTGACCTGGCATCCTAAGCTGTAGATAAACATAACACGGCCGCACCATGAACTTGGCATAAGCCGGCCGACCAAACAGAGCATGATATGGACTCTTGATTTTAACCACCTCAAAAGTTAATTTCTCAGCTCTAGAATCGTATTCATCTCCAAAGGCCACTTCTAGTTCAATCTTGCCAACTGGGTAAGCCGACTTACCAGGCACCACCCCATGAAAAACAGTGTTGGACGTCCTCAAATCCTTATCAGTCAATCCCATGCGGCGAAAGGTCTCATAATAAAGGATATTGATGCTGCTACCTCCGTCCATGAGTACCTTAGTGAATTTATATCCACCAACCTGAGGTGCTACCACGAGGCTAATCGGCCGGATTATCAACCCGGAGGGGGTGATCTTCCCTGCTCCATACAATGGTCTGTTCTGACCACCTCAAATAACGAGGAACCATCGGCTCAACAGAATTCACGGCCCTCTTATGAACCTTCTGGTCACGTTTGCACAAGTTAGTGGTGAACACGTGATACTGCCCACTATTCAGCTATTTCGGGTGGCTTTGATAACCCGACTGCTGCTGCTGTTGTCCCCCTTGACCAGACTGTTGTTGATTATATCCGCCTTGACGTCCCTGAAAGCCGGAACTTGAACCGCCGCACGGGCCATGAAAGCCGCTGGCTCCTGAGCCGCCGCCCGACCCGTGATTGCCATCAAACGTGTTGGAATTCTTAAAAGCCTTCATGATCGCGCAGTCCTTCCATAAGTGGATGGCGGGTCGTTCCCGGGTGCCGTGTCTCGGGCAAGGTTCATTGAGTAACTGCTCAAGAGATGGGCCTAACCCACCAGACCAAGGGGGTGGCTTGCCCTTACGCCTCTGATTGTTACCCTGTGCATTGGTGTTGGCTACAAACTCCGGATTACCCACAGCCTTACGCTTGTTGCCTCCTTGATTCATCGGGTTATGCTGCTGACCCTTTCCATTGCCGTTCTTCTTTCCCTTCCATGTCTTTTCCTCATCAGACGCGGGATCCTTGGTACTATCAGAGTCGGTGTATTTGACTAAAGCTGCCATCGCGTACCCATATCATTGCAATCACGCTTAAGGCGCCCCGGTTTCATCTCGCCGCTCAAAGCGGCAGTTCTTCTCCAACATGAGGATGGCAGAGCCGGCATCCATCTTGTCAGACGAATGTATTATCTCCTTGACCCGGCGTACCCAATGAGTCGTGGATTCACCTTCCTCCTTCTTAGAATTTGTCAAGTCCACAATCGACATAGATTGCTTGCAAGTGTCTTTGAAGTTCTGGATGAACCGGGCTTTCAACTCTGACCATGAGCTAATGGAATTGGGTGGCAAGCCCTTTAACAAAGATCGGGCCATTCCATCTAATATCATGGTGTAGTACTTAGCCATTGCTGCATCACTGACCTCCAACAGCTCCATGGCCATCTCATAACTTTCAATCCACGCTCCGGGCTGTAAGTCGACCGTGTAATTCGGTACCTTCCGAGGTCCCTTGAAGTCCTTGGGTAAACGTACATTGCGTAAAGCCGGCACTAAGCAAGGAACACCGCCGGTTCTGGTAGCCACTCCCGCCTCAACGGAAGTTGTGGGATAATCTGGAAGGTCCTGATGAGCCATTTGTTGAGCCGCTAGCTGAGCCGCCCGCTCGTCCTCCTGACGTATTCGGTCCTGCACCGGGTTATATCCACCGGGCGGGTTATGGCGTTGGGCGTTGCTTGACAAAGCTTCTGACTCCATGTGCCTGCTGTAACTCGGACTCCGGTTTTGATGAGTCGGAGCTAACCAAGGCGGAGGAGTTGAATGAATCCTATCCCGGCTGTAGGAATAAGTCTCTTGCTGAGCCAAGGCTGTCTGGACGAGGTCTCTGATCCTTCGGGTCTCCACTGCTGTTGGATCGTCACCATCCACCGGGAGAGCCACCAGACATGCTGACGCTGCAATCAAGTTCTCCATGGGGTTGGAAAAGTGACCCGGTGGTATCGGTACGTAACGGGGCGGCGCCATGTTCCCATGAGGAGGTGCCATCTCCCGAGGCTGAACCGGCCCTCCTGTTCCGGCTGTCATAAACTGATTTGCATCTGGCAGGTTGCTTGTGCCGGCTCCGGGTGTAGTAAAAAGATTCCGAGGATCATAAACCGGAGGTAAACGGGATTGAGTTTTCTGATGCCTCCTTCTCATCACCTCGTTAGATGCATTCAGGCTCATCATAAGCTGGAAGGCTTCTGACTGTAGCTGTTGTACCCGTGCATCCAAAGCCGCCCGTTCTGTGGCTAACCTGGTGTCCTCAGCTGCCAAGGCCTCCTTGGCCCGAGCTATCTCCTCACGCACCCGTGCCACCTCCGCGTTATGCTCATCTTGATTCGCAGGGATTACTGTGGTGGTTAACAGGGCCTTCAACTTATCCATGAGATCCATCAGCACCTGAGCCGGCGGGCGCACAGGGCCTCCTGCCCTGGCCGCTCCTGACCCGGACGTTATTGCTGTTGCATCCGTTGAGTTTTGACCGGGTTGAGTACCAGCCATGAAGACTCCTGTCCAGCTTGGCGGCTCATAGGGGTCCGGAATACTGGAGCCATCGGAACAGGCCCCAAGCATGCCCTCTTGTACTTGATACACCGAATCTGTTGAACCGGCGGACAAATCACCGTCAGAGAGGACGGCCGTCTCACCACCATCTTCAGATCCTTTAGAAAGTTCCTCTCCGTGGATGCAGCCCACGAAGGCACGCTCCATGACGGGTTGAACTCGGGCGGGTCTCGCACGCTGAGCCGTCTCGATGAGGTCGATGCAGTTGTCCGGCTCAGGGCCCGGCTCACCAACCCGGCTGATGAAGACGTGGATTCCGCCGAAGGGGACCCGATACCCGTACTCAATTGAGTCGGCGTCAGGGCCCCAGCCTTCGTCGTCGATGTAGATTTTGCCGCGACGACTTGGTCATCCGGACCACTGCGTATCCCTTGAGCCCTTCGAAGTTGCCCTTCAAGAACTCAAATCCACCGTGCACTGGCCCCACGGTGGGCGCCAACTGTCGTGGAATTGTCACGGCAGATGTCCTCTTGCAAGGACTTAGCCGTGGAGCCATCGCAACTAGGAAGCTTAAAGGGGTTAATCGGGACAAAGGATACGAGAGGTTTTATACTAAGTTCGGCCCCTTACGGTGAAGGTAAGGCCTACGTCTAGTTGGGTTGGTATTGCTTGATGTTTCGATGACCAAGGAGCGAGATACGCTATGCCCGGTTCTCGATGAGTTGTTTCTTGCCCTAAGCCGCCGCCGGGTCATCCCCTTATATACACGGGTAGACGCTGCGACCTCTGAGTCCCAAATGGCTCATAAACAGTGTCCGGCTCGGTGACTAGTTAATTCTACCTTATGATACAAGCCATGTCATTATGGCGGTTTATCACCATGGGCCTTAAGCCTCCTATGGGCCTCATCCCCTTTATTGAACCGCTATATTCATGATTGGCCTTGGGCTTCTCTTTGATGAGTCTTCTTTGCGTAACCCGGCCCCTCCTGGGCGGCTTACACAAATATTTATATCCCCAACAATTATCGTAGTTTGAGGAGTTCATGTATTCACTAAGTGCTAATGCTTTGGTCTGGTACTCTATTAAAAGGAGGCCTTAATATCCCTAAGTTTCCATTAGGACCCCGCTGCCAAGGGAGGGTAGGACAAAATATGTCATGCAAGTTCTTTTCCATAAGCACGTATGACTATATTCGGAATACATGCCTACATTATATTGATGAATTGGAGCTAGTTCTATGTCACCCTAGGTTATAACTGTTGCATGATGAATGCCATCCGACATAATTATCCATCATTGATCCATTGCTTACGAGCTTTTCACATATTGATCTTTGCTTCGTAACTTTGCCATTGCCATTGTTATAATTGCTACAAAACTGCTACTCTTACTTTTGCCACCGTTATCGTTACTTCCATACTACTTTTATACTAAACACTTTGCTGCAGATATTAAGTCTTTCAAGTGTGGTTGAATTGATACCTCAGCTGCTAATACTTGAGAATATTCTTTGGCTCCCATTATGTCGAATCAATAAATTTGGATTGAATAATCTACCCTCGAAAACTGTTGCGATCCCCTATACTTGTGGGTTATGAAGGTCTTATGCTTACAACCATGTATTTGCGATGGGATCAAATATAATATTGTTATGTCGCTGGAAGTCACCTGTCGAGATGTGCTTGTTACGGATCAAAGTGGGGGATGTCTTGTAGCGACTGCACCTCAAATACCGATCCTCGTGGCTTCAAAGATCATCCCTGGATCGGTAATGCTGACACACACAGTACTCGAAGGATTTATAACAGAGTAGCAATCACACACTTATTACATCGAAGGTCTCAAAATAAACTTACTACAATAATATGGCTTAAGGCCATCTAAAATCGATAACAGCGGAAGGCTTGGAAGATAAAATGAGTCCATCAACTCCAACGGCATCACTGAGTGAAAGACAACGACCTATGGCACCTTACTGTCAAATGCGAAAAGTCTGCAACATGAAACGTTGCAGCCCGAAAACGGGTTAGCACATGGAATATGCTGGCAAGGTAACACAAGCGAGTAATGCACAGAATAAATGCAATCACTACACGCATATTTGGCTGGTGGAGGCTCTATGGTTAATAGATTTTGCGAAAAGCCAATTTTTTCCTACAACAAAGGAATAAATTTTATTTAGCTATCATGGTGGTGGTCAAACATTGAGAAGGTTCCTCCAACTCAATCCCAATTAAGCATCGTCATTAAACCCAATCAAATTATATTAAGAGTGATGAGATCAACATGATAATCCAAGAACCAGATACTCAAGATGTCCATAACCAGGGACACGGCTAACCATGATTACTTTATACACTCTGCAGAGGTTCGCGCACTTTTCCCCACAAGACTCGATCGCCTCTGTTGGATTTCTCGCACTACAAGGTGTTTGAGAAACGGATGATCGAGACACAGTCTTTCTGAAGCATTAACTCTCTACTCTTGATAGACAGTCCCACCTACAACCCACTACATCTGCTAGTCTACCTCTTCAAGAGCTTCACGCAACTTACTCAACTATGCTAGAGCCCATAATAGCTTGTGGCTGCACACAGAAGTTTCTAGCATGAATAATCTTATGATCCCTTTGAGCCTGGGTGGCGGACCGTAGGATGATCACACGGGTCCTCTGGGATATCCTAGGACAACACTGGATTCTCCAGGTGCCCACAAGCAATCCACCTAGATGTGTATTTTAGTAGCCACCTTAAGTTGAACCATTAATTTAACAATCTCACATCTGTCATGGATACACTCAAACCCAATCCACGTCTACAAGCATAGCATAGCAATATAAGCAACGTAGAAGTAACTCCCAAGGGTTTGATAATAAAACAGGTAAATAGGTACTACCTCATCTACTTCCCAAAGCCCACATGTTAATCAGATCCTAACCATGCAATTGTTTGAGGATTGATCTAATGCAATAAAACTGGGTAGTAAAGAGGTATGATCAAAGTGTTACTTGCCTTGCTGATGATCTGTGAAACCTAGAGACTCGTAGTAGCACGCTTCGCACTCCGGGTACTCTATCGCAAACAAACAAGCATACAATAAGCACTCAACTAGAAGCATGGGTAAAACTCAAATAAGAGATCTAACCAAAAAATTCAACTTAAGAACTCTGGTTTGCAAAAGGAATCAAATAAAACGAAGCAACGAAACTCAAACTGCGAAAGAAACAAGATCCGTTTACTAATCTGGACTTAAGTCAAATTTTACAGGACCAAAATCTTATCCAAGTTGATTAAATAGAAAGAGGGCTTCGAGACGAAAATCTAGGCGCTTTAGTCGCCTGATTCCGATAAACGAGCGAAAAGATAAACTAAAATGAAAAACACGGCAGAAATCACGATCGAAAATAATCGCGGAAAAACCCTGGAAAAAGAAAAATTGACGAACAGGCTAACGAACGAACGTTCGCTGTCTGCGGTTAACGGATGAAAACCGTTCGTTAAAACGAACGTAAGAACGGGCGTTCGCTAAATAACTAAACCAAAAAAACGAATCGATCTAGATCTAGGGTTTCGAAGAAAAAACAATCGGCTTTCTCGCTAAGACCGGCGGCGGCGGTGGCTACCTTGTCGGCGGGATTGGAGGCGGCGGCGGCGAGCGGCGGGGTCGGTGGCGAAGCGGCCGGCGACGGGTCGGGGCGGCAACGCAGGCGTGGCAGTGGCAACATGGTGCGGGTTAGGGTTAGGGTTCGGTGGCGGCGGCGGGTGGGCTGGGGTGGGCTGTGGGGTCGGCGGGGCGGCTTATAAAGCCTGGGGCGGCGGAAGTCCTAGTCGGGTACGGCCCGACTAAGTCGGTTGACTTTTTTTAATAATTCCGTGCCGAAAAACATAGAAAAGAAATACTAAACGGACTCCAAAAATCCTGAAATATATTTTCCTCGTCCTCTAAAACCCTACCGGACAAGGTGAACATTTATTTAGGACTCTAATGCAATTTTGAAAAACGCAATTTTTCCTAATTCAAATAAAATAGCGAGAAAACTCCGAATAAAATTCTTATTTGATTTTAATATTAAATCTCCAATATTTCTTTATTTTGGGGAAGTCATTTTATCCCCTCTCTTTTATTTTCATAAAAGAAATATTCGAAGAGAAAATAATTAAAATCAAATGATCCTTTTTTTCAAAATCTGAGAGAACTCAAATATGAAAATAACGAAATCCCCAACTCTCTCCGTGGGTCCTTGAGTTGCGTAGAATTTCTAAGATCAAGCCAAAATGCAATAAATATGATATGCAATGATGATCTAATGTATAACATTCCAAATTGAAAAATTGGGATGTTACAAACCTACCCCCCTTAAGATGAATCTCGCCCTCGAGATTCGGGTTGGCTAGAAAATAGGTGAGGGTGGTCCTTCCGTAGGTCTTCCTCTCGTTCCCAGGTGGCTTCATCCTCGGTATGGTGGTTCCACTGAACTTTACAGAACTTGATAACCTTACTGCATGTGACTCGGCTGGCAAATTGGAGAATCTTCACTGGTTTCTCCTCGTAGGTCAAATCGCTATCCAAATGAATCGCTTCCAATGGCACTGTATCTCTCAGAGGAATATCAGCCATCTCTGCGTGGCACTTCTTCAACTCAGAAACGTGGAACACATCGTGAACTCCTGACAATCCTTCAGGCAATTCCAACTTGTAAGCAACTTCTCCCATAATCGTTCCAAAACTTTGTATGGTCCCACAAAAGCGTGGTGCTAACTTTCCCTTAACTCCAAAACGCTTAACTCCTCGAAGTGGGGACACACGAAGATACACTCTGTCTCCGACTTCGTAAACTATCTCCTTGCGTTTAGAATCCGCATAGCTCTTCTGCCTGGACTGGGCTACCTTGAGTCTATCGTGAATCAACTTAACCTTCTCTTCAGACTCTTCAATCAAATCTGGTCCAAACAACTGACGGTCTCCAACTTCATCCCACAACAACGGTGTCCTGCACCTTCTTCCGTACAATGCTTCGAATGGGGCCATCTTCAAACTGGCTTGATAGTTGTTGTTGTACGAGAACTCTGCATATGGCAAATTGTCGTCCCAACTAGATCCATAGTCTAGCGCACAAGCTCTCAACATGTCTTCCAGAATCTGATTCACTCTCTCAGTCTGCCCATCCTGCATGGATGAAAGGTTGTCTTGAACTCTAGCACAGTTCCCAAAGTCTCATGCAACTGATTCCAAAACTTTGAGGTAAACTGGGTCCCTCTATCTGATACAATGGTCCTCGGAACTCCATGCAGACATACGATCCTGGTCATGTATATCTTTGCCAACTTAGCACTGGTGTAAGTGGTCATAACTGCGATGAAATGAGCTACCTTCGTCAAACTATTGACTACAACCCATATCGAGTCATAGCCTGAACGAGTCCTGGGTAATCCCGTGATGAAATCCATGCCTAGCTTATCCCACTTCCATTCGGGTATCGGCAATGGTTGTAGCAATCCTGCTGGCTTCTGATGTTCTGCCTTCACTCTCTAACATACATCACAAACTGCTACATACTCCGCAATATCTTTCTTCATTCTGGTCCATCAGAAACTGTACTTCAAATAAAGAAACATCTTGGTATTTCCAGGGTGAATCAAATACGGCGAATCATGGGCCTCTTGCAAAATAAACTTCCTGATCTCCGGATCATTAGGCACATATACGCGATCCTCAAACCATAAGGTATCGTGCTCATCCTCACGAAGTCCTTTAGCCTTTCCTTTGCCCATCCTTTCCTTTATCTCGGCAATCTCCTTGTCCGTATTCTGAGCTTCTCGGATCTTATCCATCAACATAGTCTGAATCTCCAATGCTGCTACATAACCTCTCAAAATTATTTTCTAACATAGCTCACGAAGGTCCTCTGCTAACTCCTTGGGTAACTCTCCGGTCATGAGTGTATTGACATGACTCTTGCGGCTCAACGCATCGGCTACTACGTTAGCCTTTCCGGGATGATAATGCAACTTCAAATCATAATCCTTAATGAGCTCCAACTATCTCCTCTGCCTGAGATTCAACTCCTTCTGCGTGAAGATATACTTCAAACTCTGGTGATCCATGTACACCTCACAATGGTTTCCGATGAGAAAATGTCTCCATGTATTCAACGCATGCACTACGGCTACTAACTCCAAATCATGGGTAGGATAATTCAACTCATGGGGTTTAAGTTGTCGTGAGGCATATGAAACAACTCTTCCCTCCTGCATAAGCACTGCTCCAAGTCCTCGACGAGAAGTGTCGCAATACACCTGGTAATCCTTGCGTTGATCTGGCAGAATCAACACTGGAGCTGTAACTAAGCGTTTCTTCAACTCCTGAAAACTGGCCTCACATTCCCCAGTCCATTTGAACTTGGTGTCCTTCTTCAACAACTCCGTCATGGGCTTTGCAATCTTAGAGAAATTCTCAATGAACCTCCCGTAGTATCCTGCGAGTCCAAGAAAACTCCGGATCTCTCCAACTGACGTGGGTGCTTCCCAATTTGTCACAGTGACAACCTTGGTAGGATCTATTGCTATTCCTTCTCCGGATATAACATGTCCGAGGAATCCAACTTCCTTCAACCAAAACTCACACTAGATGAACTTGGCATATAACTGATGTTCTCTGAGCTTCCCAAGTACCAAACGCAAATGCTCTTTATGCTCCTCTTCATTCTTCGAGTAGACCAAAATATCATCAATGAACACTACAACGAACTTATCCAAAAACTCCATAAACACCTTGTTCATCATGTTCATGAAATAGGCAGGTGCGTTAGTCAGACCAAATGACATAACGGTATACTCATATAGCCCGTACCTCGTGGTAAAAGCTGTCTTAGGTATATCCTGCTCTCGAATCTTCAGCTGATGGTATCCTGATCGCGGATGGATCTTGGAAAACGCTTTAGCTCCTTGCAACTGGTCAAAAAGATCATTGATCATCGGCAGTGGGTACTTGTTCTTGACTGTTACTTCATTCAATCCTCGATAATCAACAACCATCCTCAACGATCCATCCTTCTTCTCCACTAGAAGCACTGGTGATCCCCAAGGTGACGAACTTGGGCGAATATAGCCTTTCTCCAGTAACAACTTAATCCGCTTCTTAATTTCCTCCAAATCCTTAGTGGGCATCATGTACGATCTCTTAGATATTGGCCCTGTGCCTGGCAAAAGCTCAATCAAAAATTCAATGTCTCTATCCGGTGGCATGCCTGGCAACTCTTCTAGAAATACATCAGGGAAATCCTTCACCACTGGTACTTCCTCCTGTACAACTTCTGATAAGGAATTTACTTGCGTCCTATTCGGCACATGCCGGGATACATACTTGATCCTTCTTCCTTCTGTGGTGGTAAGCAAAATCGACTTACTAGCGCAGTCAATGTTGCCTCCATACTTCAATACCAATCCATGCCTAATATCACATCCAGTCCTTGTGACTCCAATACTATTAGGTCTGAGGGAAACACGTAGCTACCAATCCTTAATGGTAACCGCTCACACCATAGGCTAGCCATATACTCTGCTCCTGGTGAGGTTATTAACATGGTTGACCTAAGGGCTTGGGTTGGTAGTTTAAACTTACAAATCCCCTTGAAATGTATTAATGCGATGCACCAGTATCAAAAAGAACGATTGCAATAAATGCCTTAACCAAAACTTACCTATTACTGCATCGGGTTGTGCTTCAACCTCCTCCACCCTAACGTGGTTCACTTGTCCCCTGTTGAAAGGGTTGGGCTTCTTCCCAGCGCTCCCATTGTCGTTTCCATTCTTTGCTTCAGGACACTCCGTGGCATAATGTCCATTGTTCCCGCACTTGAAACAAGTAACGTGACTTAGATCCTTCTTGGCGGGTGTTGCTGGGTTGGGACGGTTCTGGCCGTTGCTTCCCCCATTACCATTCCCGTTCTTGGGGCCACTATGGTTGTGCGAACTTCCTCCATTGTGATTGTGACCTCCATGGTTATGCTGAAGGGGTCCTCCCGAGTTTGGGGTAAAACGGGGCCTCTGCTGAGCTCCAGAATTGTACTTCCCTTGTACATACTTCCTCTTGCGATTGTCAATCTGCTGCCGCTTCCCTTCAATCATGAGAGCTCTATCTACCAACTCCTAGTAGTTATTGAAGGTTGCCACCATCAACTGCATGCTCTGCTCATCATTCAGTCCTTCCAGAAACTTCTCCTGCTTAGTTGCATCTGTAGCAATGTCATCTGGGGCATAATGTGCTAGCTAAAATCATCCACATACTGGCCAACTATGCGTCCTCCTTGGCGCAAATTGTGAAATTCGCGCTTCTTCATGGCCATAGCTCCTGCTGAAACATGGGTTGTGCGAAAAGCCTGCTGAAACTGGTCCCATGTGACAGTGTCGATGGGGTAAGTGGCTGTGAAATTCTCCCACCATGATGTTGCGGGTCCATCAAGCTGATGTGCGGCAAAATGCACTCTCTCCGCATCTGCGCATCCTTCAGTAGTCAACTCCCTTCCAATCTTGCGGAGCCAATCATCTGCAACTATCGGCTCGGTCCTACTAGAGAACACCGGCGGATTTAGCCTTAGAAAACGGGCTAAGTGATCAACAGGGGGTGGTGGTGGTGGGTTGTTGTTTTTGTTGTTCCCCTGATTCTGATTCTGGACTAGTATCTGCATCAATGCATTCTTCTGCTGGATCAACTGAGTGAGCTCCGGTGGAAAGCAAATCCATTGTCGCGTCTCAGAGGCATCTGTTGGGTTTAGAAAGGATGAGAACACAGAATAGAATCAGGTCTAGAGGGAAAACACTACCCATATGCACATGAGACAAACACAAACATATCACTCCAATCAATTCAAACAAGGGCATACAATCGGTCTAACTATCGTTACAAAAGTGCTCGGACTAAGCTATATACATGGGGGAATACTACTACTGATATGGTGGTTGTCGGTGTCAAAACCGGCGGATCTCGGGTAGGGGGTCCCGAACTGTGCGTCTAGGCGGATGGTAACAGGAGTCAAGGGACACGATGTTTTTACCCAGGTTTGGACCCTCTCGATGGAGGTAAAACCCTACTCCTGCTTGATTAATATTGATGATATGGGTAGTACAAGAGTAGATCTACCACGAGATCAGAGAGGCTAAACCCTAGAAGCTAGCCTATGGTATGATTGTTGTTCATCCTACGGACTAAAACCCTCCGGCTTATATAGACACCAGGGAGGGTTAGGGTTACACAGAGTCGGTTACAATGGAAGGAGATCTACATATCCGTATCGCCAAGCTTGCCTTCCACGCCAAGGAAAGTCCCATCCGTACACGGGACGAAGTCTTCAATCATGTATCTTCATAGTCCGTGAGTCTGGCCAAAGGTTATAGTCCGCCATCCGGACACCCCTAATCCAGACTCCTCAAGAGCCCTGAACCAGGCTTCAATGACGACGAGTCCAGCGCGCAGTTTGTCTTAGGCATTGCAAGGCGGGTTCCTCCTCCGAATACTTCATAGAAGATTTTGAACACATGTGTCCGGCTCTGCAAAATAAGTTCCACATACCACCGTAGAGAGAACAATATTCACACAAATCTAAAATGCTGACGTATTTCGCAGCATGTCATCACCTGCAGCCAAGCCTTTATTCAAATCGTTTTTACTGTCCCACCTCAGCGCGTTTAGCGAGGCGGTTTCCTTGGCACGTCTTGTCAAAGCAGAGATCGTGTCCCCTTATTCCGGGATTCTCATCAATACGGGCGTGGGTAACCCAATCGCGCCCGTTGGTACGTCTCCTCTATCGAAGGCGAGTCCCAAACGGTCACCGGGGAGGGCTCTTGGTATTCAACCTCTTTATTAAGAGACCAAGGCTCTACTCCTTTCTTTCAATCTCAATCGAATCCGCCCCTCGCCTCGAGTCCCAACACCCAAAGCTCCAGATTTAGGCGCTTCGGACTTTCGATGATGTCCGGCTCCGACCTTCAAGGCTGGTGGATGCCTTCCTCCGTTACGGAAGAAGATGTGCTAAAGCTGAGAGACGCCAGGTATTTAACCGGCGAAATCTCGCACAGGCTGCCTGCTCAAGGGCAGGTTACTCCCACTCCCAAGCCTGGTGAGAGCGTGGTGTTCGCGTCTCACTTCCTTCGGGGGTTAGGCTTCCCGACGGACCCCTTCGTGAGGGGGCTCATGTTTTATTATGGGTTAGAATTTCACGACTTGTATCCGGAGTCCATCCTCCACATCTCGTCGTTCATCATCGTGTGCGAAGCCTTCCTCCGCATTACCCCTCACTTCGGATTGTGGCTCAAGACCTTCAAAGTAGAGCCGAAGATGATCAAGGGGCGGCAAGAGGAGTGCGGAGGGGCTGTTATAAGCAAGAATGCTGACGCTCCCTGGCCCGAGGGCTCTTTTCAAGAGGAGTTCAACTTATGGCAACAAGAGTGGTTTTATATCACAGCGCCCAGGGGCACCAAGTGGGTGGCGCCTCCTGTCTTTCGCTCGGGTCCTCCCCCACGGCTGGCATCATGGGTCAATAAAGGGCTCGACCGGGGGCCGTCCAAGGACGTGCCCTTGTTGCAGGGCCGCATTCAAGATCTCCTGGAAAGAGACATTAACCTGGCCGTAGTGGCGCAGGTCATGTTGATTCGCCGCGCTTTGCCCTGCAAACGCCGCCCCCTACGCCTTTGGGAGTTTAATCCGGAGGGACCACGAGCTCTCCAACACTTTACGGGCATGACGCCCATGGAGATGTATGAATTGTTCTTTGGATCACAAGCAATGTGTCCGGACTTGACCGAGGACGCAGGGCTAAGCTGCAATCGCCCGGATACTCAAGTAAGTAGCCCTGTACCCGAACACGCTATCCGTATATTCATAATATTGCCCTTAAAGGAGTTATCCCTTTAAACAGGAGTGGATAGCGAAAGCAAAGCTGATCAGGTGTCCGGCCCCCTCCCCGAGACCACGCCGGATCCCATGTCAACTAGGATGCTGGAGGTTGTGCCTCTGGAAGAAGGCGAAGGGGGGAACAAGGAAGCTACCGTCTCCTCGAAGGAGGCTATCCGGAAAGGAGGGATCGAGAATCCCTCCATCCAGGGAAAGAAGAGGACCGCCTCTGAAGACCCGGAGACCATGGTCTCAAAGCGGGGGAAGAGATCTTCGTCAGAGGGTCCTGCACCGGGAAGTTCCTCGGCCGCATTGTGCCCTCAAGGGGATCAGCCCTCCAGCGAGCCGTAAGTAGAGAGGGGAGTTTCCAAATAAGAGACATCCCTATTTTATTCCTGAGAAAGACAACTGAATTTTTACCTTGTAGTTCGGATCTCCGCCCTTCGCAGCAGAGGTCATCTTCAGGGGATCTTCGTCCGGAGATGATGGAGAGCGGAACGCCCCCTCCTGCTGTACCGCCTTGCGAGGCGGGCGACCCTGAGGTGTCGTCGCGGAGGGTTTCTCCGAATCCGGCAGGGCCGGAAAGCAGCCGTATGGCTCCCCAGAGCCCTCCGTGCCAGACCTTCAAAAAGGCCATCAGACGAGTCTGCACCGTCAGTGCACGGTCGGAGGATTTGAAGGGTCTGCTTGGGTGGCGTCTATCTCGGAAGAACATCGTGCATTGATGGGCACGGTGATTGAAAGGATTTCATCCGCGGAGAGCGGGTTGCACGAGGCCGTCAGGAGTTTACTGACAGGTTTTGAGGTACGCGAAATGATGTACCTTTTGACAGTTCCGCATATAAAAGATGCGCCCTGTATAGATAGTAGCCCTTGAGACTCGGTGCGTTGTCAAAGATGATAGCGCGTCGAGGATCATAATCCCAGGTATAACATGTCGCTCTTCCTATGTAGGTGGCGAAGTGTCCGGTGCCTGGCCGGACTGATGAATTTGCCGAGCTAAAGCGGCAACTTGACATGGCGAATGCCGACATCGCGCTTGTCAACAAGCGATTGGACGAGTCGCAAGGTATACAATTTTCTCCACGGACACCTAGTAAGGGGGCCTGATAACCTTGCCTTACAACATGTATGCTTGATGCAGATGGTGCCGCTGCCATGGAGAACCTTCGGGCGGAACTCGCCCGAGCCAAGGAGCAGGCCAGAAAAAGTGATGCGGCTGCCTTGAAGGCGGCCGAAGAGCTGAAAGCCGAACAGGCTGCTCACTGCCGAAGCAGGAAGGAAATGGCCGAGATGGCGGTGAAGTTGAAGGATGTTGCCGACCACTGCAAGCTTCTTGAAAAAGAAGGTCGGGCAGAACAGAAGGACCTGGAGAAGGCCACTACCGAGGCTAAGGATGCTCGCTCTGCAATGAGAGCCATGAAGCAGGAGCTACGTCAGGCCGAAGATATCGTGGCTGGAAAGCCCTTTATGCTGCGGATGAAGTTCAGGGATCCTAGGTATGCTCAGTTGGACCAGCTGTGGAGTGCGGCGGATCCTTATCTGGATTTGGCGGCAAGTGCCGCGGACGTGGCCGAACACTTCCAGATCAAAAGGGTCACGAAGTGGAAAAGCTTTTTTGGTCGCACTTCCACAATCCAGAGCGCCCACTTCCATTATCCGAGTGATTGGCCAAATGGGCGAAGCTGAATAGGTTATCCGGACTCGCCATGAAGGAGGTCGTGAGTCATCTGTGGCCGAAGGGGCCTGAGCCGAAGAGTTATTTTGGTTTGGTGCAGCAGTTCCTTGGTGTGGTGCCCCATATCAATGCAATGAAGAGGTCAGCATGCATAGAGGGTGCACGGATGGCTCTAGCCCGTGTCAAGACATACTGGGCGGAGATGAAGACCACCGACGTTGCATCCCAAGATTCGGACGGGAGCCGAGTGCCTGCCGAGCACTATTTTCAGGAAGTTCTGCAGGGCGCTCGTTTAATAGAGACGCAGTGCTCAAAGTACATCATGTTCAAATAACATGTATAATTGTAAGACAATGTTTCGATGGAATATAAAAGCTTTTTATACTTGTGCCTGCAAGAATTAAAATACCTCATGTGCGGCCGTTAATGTATATGTGTATATAACTTTGAAAGATGGCAGTCTTGACTTCAGCCCCCATGCATATAATGCGGGGTGTTACAAAAGGCGCATTTTCAAACTTGATCCAACATCTTGGTCCTATAAAGGAGGTGATAGCGTAGCGAACTAGGCAACCAGACTATAATGCTTTATCACTTTCACTTAGCCATAGGAGTTTGATAGTGGGGCTACTATATAGCCCCTAGGGGCACCGTGCTCGCCCGAATTCGGGGCGCGTGTGTGCCTGACAGGGAAACGGCCCTTCGTTAATGCGGAGGAATCCTAAAGATTCCGGTGGGTCATCGAGTGGTTGACCAGTCTCACGCTACATCATGACAGTCAGTTTTCGGCTTTCTCTCGAGGTGCTCGCCCGGCCGAACCGGGGCACAATCGCAGTAGTTCTCCTGGTGCCACCTTAGCTGATAGAGCGGAACGTAAGGCAGCAAAACACAGGAGCCGGGCAAACCCAACATTTGACCAAAGACATGATTCGGAGCTGATGCATATAAGGCCAAACTCGCGACGCCGAACACTCCCTAAGGTATCCGGTCTTTATGAAAACGGGCTGAACAACACCCTTATTAATAAGCCCCTGGTTTCCAGGTATGCGCAAAGTTCTGACGTAGCCGATGCCAAGACGCCAGCCTCCACCTCAGTTATAGCAAGAAACCGGGGGAATGTGTATTAACAAGAGACAGTAAAAAAGGTTTACGCAGGGTCTTAATCTGAAAAGAATCCTTGCAACGGGTCCCTACTGCACGTCTGCGCCTGTGTCTCCGTTGTGCCGTATCCTGGACGGGTGTAGCACGGTGTTCATCTGAAAAAGAGAGGAACTTAGTTGAAAAAAGATCGTGCGAAAATGTACGTTACATTAGATAAACAAAGTATGTTTTTTTGTTTAAAAAATGAATAAGATTGAGCTTTATTGTCTCTTGTTGTACATGTGTCGAGCCCCTTGAACGGGGGCGTGCGGCTAGTAAGCCCTTACGCCGGACTCGTCTAGCCATGTCCGGGGTCTGAACGACCTGTTTAGGCGCTTTGCCTAATGAGGTCGGTTTATTGTGTGGCTGTTAATGCAGCCGCACAATCTTCCGTGCTTGAGGAGCACTCGATATTTCCCTTTAATGAGATGATTCCTCGTGGACCGGGCATTTTAAGTATAAGGGATGCATGATGCAGTATTGCGTTGAAGCGTGCGAAAGCTTCCCGTCCCAAGAGTGCTTGATAGCTGCTTGTGAATGGGGTGATGTGGAAGGTTAGCTTTTCGCGACGGAAGTTGTCGGGTGAGCCGAACATAACTTCTAACCAGAGAGAGCCCGTACAATGGGCATCTGGGCCTGGCGCCACCCCTTGAAAGGAAGTGTTGCTTTGGCAAATTGTTGTTGGGTCTATCCCCAGTTTGCAGATTGTGTCCTGATATATCAGGTTTAAATCACTGCCGCCGTCCATTAGGACTTGTGTAAAGTGGAGTCCGTCAATTATCGGATCTAATACCAAAGCAGTCCAGCCTGTGTTCTGGATACTTCTAGAGTAATCCACGATGGTCGAAGGTGATTGGTTGTAACAACCGATGGCGGGACTCCTCAGGATAGGCCGTGTGGCGCGTATCTCTATAGGCGCCACTATTTTCGCCCTTTTTGTCACGCGAAGTGAATTTACTGTTTTGACTTCTTGTGGGAAGTTCTTTTGTCTTCCGGTGCTCTGCTTGTGGGGTTCGTCATTGTCCTCGCTTGGTGTGTGGAGCCCCTTGTGTTCGGCGTTGGGTTTGCCGGATTGCTTGAAGACCCAACAATCTCTGTGGGTATGGTTTGCAGGCTTCCCGGGAGTATTGTGTATTTGACATATCTTGTCCAAGATTTTGTTTAAGTTAGCTAGCTCGTCCCTGTTATCTTTGGGGGCAGCTTTTCTTATTCTGCCGAAGGCTTTGAATCCGGCATTGACCGCCGTGCTCTTGAACTGTTTCCCTTGGTCCGCGCTGGTCCTTCTTTGCATCGCGGTTTCCCGTTTCTATCCCTAACTTCGGATGTACTTGGGTCGCTGGTACTGCATCTTGCCAACCAGCTGTTCTCTCCTGCGCAAAAGCGGGTCATGAGGCTTGTTAGTGCGGCCATTGTTCTTGGCTTTTCTTGGCCGAGGTGTCTGGCGAGCCATTCGTCTCAGATGCTCTGTTTTAAAGCTGCTAAGGCTTCGGCGTCCGGACAGTCAACTATCTGGTTCTTTTTAGTAAGAAATTTGTTCCAGAATTTCCGGGCTGACTCTCCGGGTTGTTGAGTTATGTGACTTAGATCGTCTGCATCCGGAGGTCGGACATAAGTCCCTTGAAAATTTGCCCGAAAAGCATCCTCGAGCTCTTCCCAACTTCCGATAGTGTTTTCGAGAAGGCTTTTGAGTCAATGCCGGGCTGGCCCTTTGAGTTGAGTGGTAAGTATTTTATGGCATGGAGATCATCTCCTTTAGCCATGTGTATGTGGAGGATGTAATCCTCAATCCAGACTCGTGGTGCATTGTTCCGTCAGATGCCTCTATGTTTACGAGCTTGAATCATTGGAATTCATGATCCGACACCTCATCGGTGAAACATAGGGGGTGTCTTGGCGCCCTATATCTGGGCGTACCGCGATGTTCGGATATTTGATGTGTTGCATTGCTTGCTAGAGCTTGCTTTCTTGGCCCATAGATAGATCTGGCTGGGCCAAAATTTTGGTGCGAATCCTTGTGCGGGTCGCGTGCCGGCTTGTGTGCGGCGTCATTTGCCGCACTGTGTTGGCCGTGGGGTCGTTTGTTTGACCGGGTGGCTTCCTTATTTTTTTATTGCGGAGGCTCTAAGGCCTCATCATCAAATTCCGGCAATAATTTTCGCTTCGGATAGCTCTTTGTGTGGCGACTGTCGCCGTATTTGTCTGCGGTGTTGAGTACCTTGCTCCATCTAATTCTGAGTGCATCTTCCGCTGTTTTGAGCTTCCGCTTCTGCTTTTTCAGGCTACGCGCAGTGGCGACGAGCCTTTTTTGGAGGTTCTTCTGCTCCATCAACTTGTCTGGTGTGACGTCGTCCGGACTGTTGTTTTCACCGGGGACAGGTTGTTTATCCAAGTTGCCTGTTCGGGCGGTTGCCCGATGGCATGTTCGTCGTCCGCCGGTTCGCCCTGCTCTATGGCTAGGTCTGTATGGATGTTTTCTCTATCGAGGTGGGGTTTGGAGCGGCGCTTACGCCGCCGCTTTGATTGCTTTTTGAGGGAATGGTCCCTCGTTGCGTCCCTTTGGTCCTCGTCGTCGTTTCCTTTAGGTGTATCAACCATGTATACATCGTGAGATGGGGTGGTTGTCCAGTGGCCTATGGGTGTTGGTTCCTGTTCGTCTCCTACATCGTCGTCCATACCGTCGATGTCTTCTGAGTCGAAGTTAAGCATGTCGGTTAAATCATCGACAGTGGCTACAAAGTGGGTGGTGGGTGGGCATTGAATTTCTTCATCGTCCACATCCCAACCTTCCTGACCATAGTCCGGCCGGGGCTCTCCTGATAAAGAGAGAGACTTTAGTGAATTCAGAATGTCGCTGAAAGGAGAGTGCTGAAAGATGTCCACGGCGGTGAACTCCATTATCGGTGCCCAATCAGATTTGATTGGCGGTAGCGCGAAGGT
The DNA here is from genome assembly GCA_021605145.1 of Aegilops bicornis. NCBI lineage: Eukaryota > Viridiplantae > Streptophyta > Magnoliopsida > Poales > Poaceae > Aegilops > Aegilops bicornis. The sequence goes on along the minus strand of CM038671.1, from coordinate 534,265,278 downwards.
TGAGTCCGAAGGAGTCTCGCACCTGGAGTCACGAAGCCATGGCGACAGGTATGGTGTTATTTCGATCGCCGTAGAGATTGCAGCCCCGAGGCGGTGTCCAGCCACCCGTCCTCGATAAGCGCAATCGGCTCCGAGCTAGGGGTCGGAGCGGACACGGTGCGGCCTCGTGACACCTGCTCGGCGGCAGAGCTAGATCGTGCCCATCGTATGATGCAGCGCTTATGGCTGTGGCTCGAACCCGTCGAAGATCAAGTCTCCGCGGACGTCGGCCGTGTAGTTCAAACTTCCAAATCTGACACGATGGCTGGCGTAGCTTTCAATCTGCTCCGGATGGCCAGCGAATTGGCCCGATGCAAAGCCGCCCGAATCTGAAGATCTGTCCGGGAGAAAAGTCTCACCTGGACCTCGTCGTTATTGATGATCGGAGGAGCCATCGGGCCTAAAGATGACGACACAGAGGAACTCTCAATGAAAGCACCAATGTCGGTGTCAAAACCGGCGGATCTCGAGTAGGAGGTCCCGAACTGCGCGTCTAGGCGGATGGTAACAGGAGACAAGGGACACGATGTTTTACCTGTGTTGGGCCCTCTTGATGGAGGTAAAACCCTACTCCTACTTGATTAATATTGATGATATGGGTAGCACAAGAGTAGATCTACCACGAGATCAGAGAGGCTAAACCCTAGAAGCTAGCCTATGGTATGATTGTTGTTCGTCCTACGGACTAAAACCCTCCGGCTTATATAGACACCGGGGAGGGTTAGGGTTACACAGAGTCGGTTACAATGGAAGGAGATCTACATATCCGTATCGCCAAGCTTGCCTTCCACACCAAGGAAAGTCCCATCCGGACACGGGACAAAGTCTTCAATCTTGTATCTTCATAGTCCAGGAGTCCGGCCAAAGGTTATAGTCCACCCATCCGGACACCCCCTAATCCAGGACTCCCTCAGTGGTCGACTAGAAAAATTGATCCGTGGAAGACTCCATGATATCTGCTCCAGCTTCATCAACAAAGTCATCATCGCTATCACCAGGGTCCGAGTCGGTGTCGTCGATGATGATGTAGTTCTTCGGGCAAGTGGAATCGTCGTCTTCTTCTCCTGGCATGGGGTCTCCCATGAATACTCCTAGGTTCTTCGTCAAATCATCATTCTTCTCCACGAGTATCGTCATTTCCTCCTCATATCCATCGCGTGTAGACTTGAGTTCTTCCTCCAGCTCTGTGATCCTAGTAATTGCCTTCTTTAGATCTGTCATGCCGGCGCACATCTGGTTCTCCTGGCGTCGAATGTGCTGGTTTAACTCCTGGATGAAAGCTGCAATAGACCTTTCCTTCCTGGTGCTGATCATCTCCCATTTCTCATCTCAGCGCCCACAAATCTGGTAGATAGTATCCTTGAGATCCTTGTGGTAAACTTCTCCAATGGGTCCCATGGCGATGTGGGCTGCCATGCTCTTGCCTAGACTCCAGGTTGGTGCATCAAAGGAAAACTCAATGGGCTCGGTGACTGGCGTGAATGTCCTTCCCGGAACTTGAACTTGAATCATCCAACGCTCCTCTTCTGGTAAAGTGGCGATGTAGGTCCCGGTGAAGCTTGGTATTCCAATGTTCAGGTATCTAGTGACTTCCTTCAAGTGTCGTCCCAAAGGTTTATCTTCATCCGGTTGAGTGAACTTGATCCTTGCATCCGCCATCCTAAAGAGTAGAAAAGGGAGAGAAGTCAAAAATGAGAAGAGACTAGTGATCTATGGCTTTAGATTAGTGGTCGTGTCCTACAGTCAGCGTGTGCTCTGATACCATCTTGTAGCGACCAGACCTCAAAGAGTCTGATCTCTGTGCTTCAGTGTCATCCCTGGATCGGTAATGCTGACACACACAGTACTCGAAGGATTTATAATAGAGTAGCAATCACACGCTTATTACATCGAAGGTCTCAAAAGAGAACTTATTACAATAATATGGCTTAAGGCCATCTAAAATCAATAACAGCGAAAGGCTTGGAAGATAAAGTGAGTCCATCAACTCCAACGGCATCACTGAGTGAAAGACAACGACCTATGGCACCTTACTCGTCGTCTGAAAAGTCTGCAACGTGAAACGTTGCAGCCCGAAAATGGGTCAGTACATGGAATATGCCGGCAAGGTAACACAAGAGAGTAATGCACAGAATAAATGCTATCACTACATGCATATTTTGTTGGTGGAGGCTCTATGGTTAATAGATTTTGCGAAAAGCCAATTTTTTCTTACAACAAAGGAATAAATTTTATTTAACTATCATGGTGGTGGTTAAACATTGAGAAGGTTCCTCCAACTCAATCCCAATTAAGCATCGTCATTAAACCCAATAAAATTATATTAAGAGTGATGAGATCAACATGATAATCCAAGAACCAGATACTCAAGATGTCCATAACCGGGGACACGGCTAACCATGATTAGTTTATACACTCTATAGAGGTTTGCGCACTTTTCCCCACAAGACTCGATCGCCTCCGTTGGATTTCTCGCACTACAAGGTGTTTGAGAAACGGATGACCGAGACATAGTCTTTCTGAAGCATTAACTCTCTACTCTGGATAGACAGTGCCACCTACAACCCACTACATCTGCTAGTATACCTCTTCAAGAGCTTCACGCAACTTACTCAACTATGCTAGAGCCCATAATATCTTGTGGCTGCACACGGAAGTTTCTAGCATGAATAATCTTATGATCCCTTTGAGCCTGGGTGGCGGACCGTAGGATGATCACACGGGTACTCCGGGATATCCTAGGACAACACTGGATTCTCCAGGTGCCCACAAGCAATCCACCCAGATGTGTATTTAAGTAGCCACCTTAAGTTGAACCATTAGTTTAACAATCTCACATCTGTCATGGATACACTCAAACCCAATCCACGTCTACGAGCATAGCATAGCAATATAAGCAACGTAGAAGTAACTCCCAAGGGTTTGATAATAAAACAAGTAAATAGGAACTACCTCATCTACTTCCCAAAACCCACATGTTAATCAGATCCTAACCATGCAAGTTTTTGAGGATTGATCTAATGTAATAAAACTGGGTAGTAAAGAGGTATGATCAAAGTGTTACTTGCCTTGCTGATGATCCGTGAAACCTAGAGACTCGTAGTAGCACGCGTCACACTCCGGGTACTCTATCGCAAACAAACAAGCATACAATAAGCACTCAACTAGAAGCACGGGTAAAACTCAAATAAGAGATCCAGAAAGTTCAACTTAAGAACTCCGGTTTGTAAAAAGAATCAAATCAAACGAAGCAACGAAACTCAAACTGCGAAAGAAAAGATCCGTTTACTAATCTTGACTTAAGTCAAATTTTACAGTACCAAAATCTTATTCCAGTTGATTAAATAGAAAGAGTGCTTCAAGACGAGTGAAAAGATAAACTAAAACGAAAAACTGGGCAGAAATCTCGATCAAAAATAATCGCGGAAAAACCCTAGAAAAAGAAAAACTAACGAACAGGCTAACGAACGAACGTTCGCTGTCTGCGGTTAACAGGTGAAAACCGTTCGTTAAAACAAACGTACGGACGGGCGTTCGCTAAATAACTAAACCGAAAAAAACCGAATCGATATAGATCTAGGGTTTCGAAAAAAACCAATCGGTTTTCTCGTGAAAACCGGCGGCGGCTACCTCGTCGGCGGCGGGGTTGGTGGCGGCGGCGGCGAGCGGCTCCGGCGGCGGGGTCGGCGGTGACGGGCGGCGGGTTTCAGGCGGAGACAATGGCGCTGGCGGCAACAATGTGCTGAGTTAGGTTAGGGTTCGGTGGCGGTGGCGGGTGGGCTGGGGTGGGCTGCGGGGTCGGCAGTGCGGCTTATAAATCCTGGGGCGGCGGAAGTCCTAGTCGGGTACGGCCCGACTAAGTCGGTTGACTATTTTTAAAATAATTCCGTGCGGAAAAACGAAGAATAGAAATACTAAACGGACTCCAAAAATCCTGAAATAAATTTTGCCTGTCCACTAAAAAATTTCCGGACAAGGTGAACATTTATTTAGGACTCTAATGCAATTATGAAAAACGCAAATTTTCCTAATTCAAATAAAATAGCGATAAAACTCCAAATAAAATTCTTATTTGATTTTAATATTAAATCTCCAATATTTCTTTATTTTGGGAAGTCATTTTATCCCCTTTCTTTTATTTTCACAAAAGTAATATTCAAAGAGAAAATAATTAAAATCAGACGATCCTTTTTTTCAAAATTTGAGAGAACTCAAATATGATAATCAAGAAATCCCCAACTCTCTCCGTGGGTCCTTGAGTTGCGTAGAATTTCTAGGATCAAGCCAAAATGCAATAAAATATGATATGCAATGATGATCTAATGTATACCATTCCAAATTGAAAATTTGGGATGTTACATGTCTCCAAATAACATCTTGACCGGCATGAGTCCTGCATCAAGAATCAATTGTCCTACCGGAGGCCTTATCCATCGCATGGGGTTACCTTTATTATGAAGATAATGAAATCATACAAGAGCTTTGTGCGTTCAATGACTACACCTCATGTATCCCCAAGGATATGATCCATGTTACCCTACTGAGCCTTGCTGTCACCGATGTTCGGTATAACACTTCATGGCCCCCTCGCTCGTAGCCTTACCGATGCTTGATCTCCATGATCATGGGTACTTGGCACTTTTATATGTGGTTGCATGTTATGTATGATGTCTAGCTTGTATTGCTTCTAGTTTTGTTAAATTCCACCTGCTTATTTTACACATTATACTTGTGAATAAGACATCTGTTTCTGTTTATGAACATACAATATCTGTCTATCACACCATGTTCTTACATCACAGTACTACTATTGTGTAACCTGCAACAATCACTTATCATAAAACACGTTTAACTTGGGAGTGTGATATAGGTTACATCTCACATTCTTTTCTAGCATGTACTACTTCTAATTTGTTGAAATGGCACTTATGAGGAGACAGTTTTAACTTGGTAGAGTGATATTCGTTGCATCTTTCATATGGTGTCTAGCTTTCATTGCTTCTAATTGTTGAAATGACTTCTGCTTAGTTTACACATCATAGCTGTGAATATGCAACGTTGTCCTTTTTTCTTACATATTCAATCGTCCTATCATGCGGTCGCCTTACATTAAAGTGGTGCTCGTCAACATCCTGCATCAATGAGTTCCGGAAAGCAGATTTTTATTCATTTTTCTTGTGGGTTTGACTTGACAAGGCAATAAAATTAAGTAAGAGGAAGGAAAAAGTTAAGGCGGGAACTGATGGCTGTCTGCCGGCGAAACCGGCATCCCAGATGCTTTCTCTAGCTTGGCAATGTGATATTGTCTTGCATGTTGCATACGGTGTCTAGCTTGCGTTGCTTCTAATTTGTTGAAATGGCTTCTGCTTAGTTTACACAAACAGTTGTGATTATGCCATGTCGTCCTGTTTTTCGTACATATTCCATCCTCGTATCATGTGTTTGCCTAACATCAAAGTAGTGATTGCAAGTATCATGCATGAATGAGTTTTGAAGAGTGAATTTTATTGTTGTTTCTTGTCAGTTTTACTTGACAATGCAAAGTCAATAAAGGGGAAGGAAATTAGCAAGGCAGCAAATAATGGTGCTCCTTCCGACCAATTGAAATGGAGGGCCTCTACAGATTCTACTCCGCCACCCCAACAAGATTTGCAAGACAACACATGTATAGACACTCAACGCAGTTGTGTTGATGATGAGCACGTCTCCCCTAGTACACTATCACATGTGCTCCCACTAAATTGGCACTGTTATATGTGGTTGCATGTTATGTATGATGTCTAGCTTGTATTGCTTCTAATTTTATTGAATTCCATCTGCTTACTTTACACATTATACTTGTGAATAAGACACGTGTTCTTATTTCTAATATCAGTCTATCACACCATGTTCTTACATCAAAGTACTACTGTTCTGTAACCTGCAACGATCACTTATCATCAGGCCCATTTAACTTGGGAGTGAGACATAGGTTACATCTCGCATTCTTTTCTAGCTTGTACTACTTCTAATTTGTTGAAATGGCACATATGACGAGACAGTTTTAACTTAGAGTGAAATTCGTTGCATCTTTATGGTGTCTTGCTTTCATTGCTTCTAATTTGTTGAAATGTCTTCTGCTTAGTTTACACATCATAGCTGTGAATATGCAATGTTGTCCTTTTTTCTTACACATTCAATCATCCTATCATGCGGTTGCCTTACATTAAAGTAGTGCTCGTCAGCATCCTATATCAATGAGTTCTGGAAAGCAAATTTTTATTCATTTTTATTGTGTGTTTGACTTTACAAGGCAATAAAATTAAGTAAGAGGAAGGAAAAATCAAGGCAGGGACTGATGGCGGTCTTCCGTAGGAACCAACATCCAAGGTGCTTTCTCTAGCTCGGTAGTGTGATATTGTCTTGTATGCTGCATACGGTGTCTAGCTTGTATTGCTTCTAATTTGATTAAATTACTTTTGCTTAGTTTACACAAATAGTTGTGAATATGCAATGTCTTCCTGTTTTTCGTACATATTCCATCCTCGTATCATGTGTTTGCCTTACATCAAAGTAGTGGTTTTTAGTATCATGCTTCTGAAGAGTGAATTTCATTGCTTTTTCTTGTCGGTTTTGCTCGATAATGCAAAATCAATAAAGTGGAAAGAAAATAGCAAGGCATTGGATAATGGTCACTAGTACGTGTCGGTGCTATACAAACGGTTTTAAACCCCTTTCCGCGACGGCATTTGGAACCGTCGCCAAGTGAGTGTGGGCGATAGGGTGGTCCTTCCCACACGATCCAGAAACCGTTGGGGATAGGGAGCCAAGATGCATATACAGTACTCCTGCTCGTTTGTGCTCGCATTGCCATCGCAGTCGGTATTCCGTGGTGCTATGTTTATGATGCGCGACCTATCACAAACGGTTCACTATTATAGAACGTGTATGATAAGCATATAATCACACACATTCACTTGTCCAAACCGTAGGTGATAACTAATTAAGAATATTAGCTAATCGTCGTACGAGTGTCGGATAGGATTATGAAACGTCGGGCCATCGTAATATCGTTGTACACGACAACTATCACACACACTATTCTGTGGTGCGACGTTTACGATTCATACTTCATCAGAAACGTGTCCATAATTTCGAAGCGTGTGTGATAAGGTGACTATCGCAAACATTTAATAAGAAAGAATTGTGTGCGATGTTGTTGTTAATCGCACACGTTTTTTCTTTGCTGGTCATGTGTACAGTGGAAATTGATCGCACACGTAGCGGATCCTAGAAACGTGTCTGATCTCCTCGTCTATCGCAGACATTTCGCTTTCGCCAACCATGTGCAGTGTAATCCCTAATTTAAAAATCATATGTTTTGAATTTGATAGTAGGCAATCACTTATTTCATATCCAACCATGTTTATTACAAATATAGGTTCAACCACGAATGCATAATTCTATGCACATGTACATATACTGAAGAACTACAGAAGCACCAAGTAAAGAATGATGAACTACAGTTGTACTAAAGACTGTAAAGAGAGAGGCGAAAGACATTCTAGTTCTTTGGAGAAGGTGAAGCGGAATGCCCATATTGTGCCCTCCTCCATGCGTAATGCGCCGCATTTACTCTAGGCTAACCCCTTGTGATGGCTGCCCGTCCATCCTTCACTGTCTTCATTACGACTTATCGATGCTCATTGTAGTCTGGATGAAATACTTTAACCTTCATTGCATGTACACAAATCATGTACTTTGCAAGGTAATCTTGAGTGAACTGCTTCGAGAACCACTGCGAATGAAAAAGATTCAGACATTGTTGTCTAACAGCTCATTATGGGCAGTAAGAAGAGAAGGTTGCAGAGTTTGTAGTTACCATTGTCGGTGTCCAAACCGGCGGATCTCGGGTAGGGGGTCCCGAACTGTGCGTCTAAGGCGGATGGTAACAAGAGGCACGGGACATAATGTTTACCCAGGTTCGGGCCCTCTCGATGGAGGTAAAACCCTACTTCCTGCTTGATTAATATTGAAGATATGGGTGGTACAAGAGTAGATCTACCACGAGATCGTAGAGGCTAAACCCTAGAAGCTAGCCTATGATGGTATGATTGTTGTATATCTCTATCGACTAGCCTGGCCTCGGTTTATATAATGCACCAGAGGCCTAGGATAACAAGAGTCCTAGCCGAATACGCCAGTGGGGAGGAGTCCTTGTCTTGATCGCCAAGTCTTGTGGAATCTTCCTTGTATGCGGCGGTGTCCGGATCGCCCATGAGTATCTGACCATGGGGTCCTCGGCCCAATCTAACAGATCGGGAGACGACGTGGTGAGTACCCCCTAGTCCAGGGCACCGTCAATAGCCCCCTGAACCGGTCTTCAAGTTAGGGACGCTCCTCGATTCTTCCGAATGGTTCTTCATCTTCGGTCGTCGGTCTTGAAAACTGGTTCAACAAATCTTCTCATCTTCGATTTTGAGGATCGTCGAAGTGCATCCGAAGAGTTTACACGTCGGGCATCCAAGGAGCCCCTTTAAGTTTTCGGCCTTTATCAATGCCTTGTTATCTTTATGCCCTACCTCGGGTTTGAAGTTTTTCCCGGGAGGCAGTGTCCTCTTGCGTCCGAGCTCCAACGCCGGACTGCATTCGAGCTCCAACGCCGGACTGTGTCCAAGCTCCAACGCCGGACTGTATCCGAGCTCCAACACCGGACTATATCCAAGATTTCTTAGATCATCTTGGTTCAAAAAAGGTGAAGGAGTTTAGCCGAGCTTAATGCCGGAAATGCCCTCTATGGAGCTAGCCGCTAGCGCCCGAGCTTTATGCCGGACTGCTTCCAAGGTGGTGCACCACCCCACCCATGAGCTGATTTTTTGTGAATATTTTAACTAGTGCAGTTTATTCTCTGCCGATGTATATCCAAGAGCCCTCAAGGCGTGTATCATTCTAAAACCGAGATGCACGAAGGCAAGCATAAAACCGTTGTTCCCGGTGGCCCACGAGACTCGGTCGATGCGCGAAATCGACCTGAGGATCAATTCCTCGCTCAACAGCATACATAGGAATAAAAACGCAGTGTAATATATTATAGATAATAGTGCTCGGCGAACGGGCCCCTGAGAGAGGGTCGTGAGAAGTCGCTGCAATATACTAGCTTGATGCCGGATAGGTCCATATGGTACCTATTATTGTCCGAAGACATGTATGCGCATAGTTCGTTCAAGCCGAACACTAAGCACTTTGAATTCTCTGCATTGAATAAGCAATGCAGTAGCCCCCGAGACACTGGTCGGGTGGCAACACCAGATCAGGGGATCGATGTGCCCCTTTTAATATTTATAGATAATGATCACGAAGCCCAGTAGCCCCCGAGCCTTAATGTGGGCACGGGTGGCCGAATTAAGGATCGATATCCAGAGTAAAATCACAGATTATGTGTAATGATTCTATGTATCCAAGTAATTTACATCATTATTTTGACTCCATTCTGACGTTTATCAGTTTAAAGTGGCCCATCGTCGGCTTCTACCCCTTGGTAAATACTACGCATGGTGTTTCCGTACTAACAAAACAACCCTTAGCCTGCGTCTCGGTGCCCGAAGGCGGTTGTGTTAGCAGAAACGAGGCAATCAGATAGGCGGGCTTTAAAACTTTCGCTTAGTCATAGGAGTTTTATACTGGGGAAGCTAGCTATGAGCCCCCGGTTAGTGTTCGGCGACAGCCAAGGTCAAGCCTAAACACTTCGGCCAATGTTATGAACGGCCCGCTATTTAACATAGTCATCGGATCGCTGACCAGTTTAGGCCTATTGTGACAGTCAGTTTTTGGCTTTCTCCACTGAGGTGCTTGGCCATGCGAGCTGGAAGCACAATCGCAGTGGTTCTCCCTTGGCACACCTAGCCGAACAAAGCGGAACGTAGGAGGCAAGCACAGGAGCCGGGCAACCCAACTATTGACCGAAGACACAATTGAAACCGATGCATATATAGCAATAACCGAGAATGTTTTTGCGAACCCTAAAGGTCTCCTCGGCGTTGCTCATGAGACTAATGCTGGAAACACACAAATAGTTTAAAAGTGCCATAGGCTCGAAAAGCCAAAAACTAATTCGAAAGTTTAATGTTCGAACTAGATCAAGTGTTCGGTGCTAAATCGAAAGTTGGTCTTAGAAAAAAAAGGTGTTTTTGTCGTGCTTTAACATGACACATCCTATCTCGAGACTTCAAGCAGGTCAGCCTATGGCTTCAACCTCCTATCTCGAAGGCGGAGTACTTCTCGTTAGGCCAGTGTAGCAAACTTTAGCGGCTTTGAGAGAGAAATTAGGCGCCCCGGCTATTGACCGCACACTCGCGTCGAAAAAAGGAGTGATAGAAAAAAGACTTTGCAACAACTAAGAAGAAGAACACTTATTATAAAATAGCTCACATAAATTTAAGAGCCCCCGAGTGACTTGGGTAAAAGAATGATTGTATGTAGCGAAGTACTTATATCATATCTATGTTCGCCGAACTTTAAACACGTCTTAACCGACCGTCGGATTCTCCCTCTTTGGTCAAGGACCGGAAAGTGTTATGTACTCCACCTGTCGAGAATATCGACGGTGTTTCCGATAACCAGGCAATCAGGTCATAAGGCTGTAACAGACAAAGCGCGCTCAGGGAACTTATGCTATATTACTGATGAAGTGTAAGAAGCATCTTCGAAGAAAATAGTACCCCCACCGATACCTTTCTTCGGTGCTCATTGTTAATATGAGACTTGTGCAATAGATTTTTTGTACTCATGAGTTCTGTTGTGTGCCGACCATAATTGAAAACAGTAAGAGCGCTAGCTTTCGGCTTCACCCAGTCTGAGGTCCGGCTCGGGTAACCCGATCATGACAATCGCAGAGGTGCTCCCTTTACTCCCTAGCCGAACAATCAGGAACATAGGGGTAAACACAGGAGCAAGGCAACCCAGCTTGCAAATCACTTAGGTCAATATGGTGCATATTGTGGCGTAATACACGAACAAGGAACGAAGCCGTACAAGTATAATCATATGCAAGAGGAAAAGCTCCAGCAAGGGAGCCCCCCAAGTAAACGGGGTATTTGAATTTGTGCGTCACAAACAAAGTTTGGACAAGGAAATTTTTTCAAGCAACTTTTTTCCAAAAAAAAATATAATGCTTGGTCGAATGGAACATAAATTAAAAATTTAAAACTTTGAGCATGAAGGAAACTTAGCTGGTTAATGTGTTCGTTATTGATGACGCGGTCCGAGCTAGATTCGGGACAAGGTTCCATCCCCCAAGCCGGTCCCGAGGTGGCGGAGCCAAGAGCTCGGCACTCCGAAGTAGTGACATAGCACGGTCAATGCAGGCCGGCAGAGTGATGCCGAAATCCCCGGCATGGGGTAATGAAGTGTTGACGAAGCCCCCCGTCCAACCGAGGTGACGCCAAAGGATATAGTCCGGCTGGGTCATTTTCCTGTGCATAAAAAATAGTGCAGACCGGGGATAATAGTAATAATAAAAAAATATTGCATAATAAATAATTTATGCAAAGTGAGTAATAAAAGAAATATGGCCTGGCGCCGAAGTCAATGTCGATGCAGGGCGTCAGCGTGATGCGGTAAAGGCATGGCAAAGCCTCAATTCATAGGTCGGCCCGAGTTCCGGATGCGGCGTTCGCCGGACTATGTACGAAAACTGACCGAACCACCATGCGATCATCGTTAATGCAGCCACCATTTGATAGACCTGCGTACATACGATGGACAAACTAGAGTAATAATTCCTTGGGAAAAATGAACCCAAACAAGCAAAAAATACTAGGATTAATAGCACCTGATTTATTTATTGTAGCAATCCGAAGAAAGGTGATTCCCAAAATTGGGACTCGATCCGCACACACATTGCCTTACGGGTGATAAAGCGATGGGATGGCAATGCTGGCAAAGGTTGGCTCGCCAAGGCAAAGCCCTCGGTCCAGCTAACGTGACGGAGCTGGTCGGCTAGTGACGCCGAAGTCTCTGGAGTATAGGTTGATGAAGAGATGGCGAAGCCCTCGGTCCAGCCGAGATGTGGAAGCCTGGATGTCAGCCGATGAGTCGAAGTAGGTCGGCGTGATGGACACCGGCTCGAAAGAGCAACAGTGCTGCCCTGCCGATGCAGGTCGTGACGTGGTCAATGCCGGCTTGATGAAGTGACCGTGCGGAGATGCCGGTGCGCCTGCTCCGTGTAATTCATGGGGCGGCGATGTTGGTGATGATTTATCCTTTCCGATGCCGAACTCTTGTTCGGCTTGCCGAGATGATGATCCGAAGAAGTTGAGCTCGGCTCAACAAAGTGACGATGTGTTTAGCGCAGGTCAGCGGCCGTGGAGAAATATTGCCGGTCTGGTTTGACACCAGCATGATGTTGAAGATCATGTTCAAAAGATTTAAAAGTTAGTGGGATGTGTTCGGGAACAGAACACAATACCCCATACAAAACTTCCTTCAAAAAGGATGTCCGAAATCCCGTTCATAAAGAAGACGAACTCGGTTCGGATTCGTTTTCGCGCAAAAAACAGATCCGAAAAGTGATGCACTAATCGGAAGGTTCCCGGAGTTTGGACGGTCGGATCGAGCTGAAATTTTGAGGGGTGGTAGATATAGGAATTCCGCAGCCGATCAACGGTTGGATCTTCCAAAGGACGTCCAAGCTAGAAGCTGGACACCACGCACTAAACTCGTCTAGATTCTCGTCCAGATTTGACAGGGCTCCGATATATCGCGGATTGCCAGAGATTCCTCCATCGGAACTTGACAAAATTTTCCAGGGTTGTTGTAGACTCAATTCCACACAATTCCACTGAAGCAATCATTAAAACGACAATTGAGGAGGCGGTGGCGGCGGACACAAGTTCGATGTCCAGAAAAACAGCACGGTCGCCCGAGGGCAATGTTGGCGTTGAGCCCCCGGGCTCCCTGGATGATTCCTCCATGATCTTGATAGAGATCAGAGTTGATGTTGATGAAGGCCCTCATCCGAACATGACAATCGAAGGTAGGGCGCAGTCCTTGGTCGAACCAAGGTGACCAGTCGAGCTCGTGATGAAGATGCCGAAGTCGAAGTTGATCTGCAGGCGAGCCATCGACCTTTTGCCGAACACACAACGGAACTCTCAATGAAAGCACCAATGTCAGTGTCAAAACCGGCGGATCTCGGGTAGGGGGTCCCAAACTGTGCGTCTAATTAAGGCGGATGGTAACAGGAGGCAAGGGACACAATGTTTACCCAGGTTCGGGCCTTCTCGATGGAGGTAGAACCCTACTTCCTGCTTGATTAATATTGAAGATATGGGTGGTACAAGAGTAGATCTACCATGAGATCATAGAGGCTAAACCCTAGAAGCTAGCCTATGATGGTATGATTGTTGTATATCTCTATCGACTAGCCTGGCCTCGGTTTATATAATGCACCAGAGGCCTAGGATAACAAGAGTCCTAGCCGAATACACCGGTGGGGAGGAGTCCTTGTCTTGATCGCCAAGTCTTGTGGAATCTTCCTTGTAAGCGGCAGCTGTCCGGACTGGCCCATGAGTATACGGCCATGGGGGTCCTCGGCCCAATCTAACAGATCAGGAGACGACATGGTGAGTACCCCCTAGTCCAGGAAACTGTCAACCATCCTACACCTCACTTTGTGTTGGATAGAGCATAAAAATAATAATTTGCTTGCCACCATTCGTATCTTTTTGCTAATAATCCTGATCAGTTTCCTCACTCGATACTTGTTCATGAATATCTCATTGCCCCACACGCAGAAAGGGTCGCTGCATGGATCCTTGCCAAGGGCATATGTACCTACAAGCAACAAGTCAATATTAGAAGCTAACAAGTGTCCAGGCCTGAATCTATATGCACTACATTATGGAACGACAGGGGGAGTACAAGCCGAGGGATGAAGCTAACCTCGGCATAAAATGGTGGCCACTCCCATTGTTGTCCTGCATAAGTAGTGGAAAGACATGATAAGTACAACAACCTTAGATCAAACAAATATAGCAAAGGTAAACAACATCATCTCCAAATGATAGCTTGAATGTGTTGGTTTTAGCATGTTGTTAAAGCATATATAAAATGGAAGGCAATGTTACCGACAGTAGGCTTAACAACCATCAAATATTGCAATTCAAATTGGTATTGTCGAAAATGAATAGAACGTAGGTAATGCTTAAACATCACACTGGATAAATGTGTAAAACTAAAATAAAGGGACTGTGTTAACTACACCAGGCATAACTGGAACAAATATAGCCGCTCAAGCTGGTATTGATGCAGTCGAGCGGCACAGTTCTGACTTGCACATAATGAACAACACATTATGAATTACTGAAATAAACAAGGCATAAATGATCAGTATAACAACCAAATATAGCCATTGAAAACTGGACAGAGTATCAATGCAACCAACCTAACAAGCAAATACAGATAAACAGGGTATATGCTTGAAAACTGGACAAATGCTCACTACAACCAACCTAACAAGCAAATACAGATAAAGAAGGCATCTGCTTGAAAACCGGACAAATACTAAAAAGAAGCAACCTAACAACCAAACACAGATAAACAAGGCATCTGCTTGATAACTGGACAAATGCTCAGTGCAACCAAACTAAGAACCAAATACATATAAACAATGCATCGCCTCGATAACTAGAAAAATGCTCACTGCAACCAACCTAACAACCAAACACAGATAAACAAGGCATCTACTCACTATAAACAACTAAATATAGCCATTCGTGGAACTGAAGTGGACAATTCATACTTAAACATCACATAGCCCTATTGAACAATACATTTTTGCATAACTGAAATAATTAAACACGGCACAGTTATAGCACCGCATGGCAAATGCTACAACAACAAAGGGTGCGGGTTGGCAAGCTAGAAAAGGTAAGAATTCTTGATAGGATGTTGCCTCACATTTCATGGACGGGATCCTTCTAGTTGGAAGAGCACAAACCCATGGTGTCGCTCTCTGATGTCACAGATGGGCCATTTCACCTTGGGAGAACCTTTGTGGGTGCCCTCCTCGTGGTTGTGGTCGTGGTCGATGACATCTGACTTGGCAATTGAGGATCCCAAGCCGCCGCCGTAGAACGTGTCCTTCAAAAATGACAAAATGGGCTTAATGGCCTATAAGGATCGCAAATCCTTGACCGCTTTACGGAGGAGATCAGCGGCAGGGCCATCTAAGAGATCGACGGCGGTTGAACCAGAGGGGTTGAGGATGGACCACGTTACCTGTGACATGGCCCGCGTGAAGCCGTTGCTGTCGACGAGCTTGATGTTGTAGCTAGCTTTCCCGAGATACAGTAATACGCAAACCCACTGACATGAAGCCTTCGGCATGGCCACCTCGCCAACGTCTTCGCCGGCTTCGGTGGCGACGTGTTGCTCCGGGATCGACAGGTCGGGGCGAACGGCGGCCACCTTGCCAACGTCCGCCGGAGAGGCCATGATAAACCACTTCTTGGCCGAACGCTCGTTGGGTTCCCCGGGATACGTGGTTGAGCTTAGGCTTTGACATTCTGGAGCAGGGAATGTGGATCTGGCAGGGAGGGACGACGCACGCCTCATCTAAAAACTCAGGGGAGTGGGGCGACGGTATGGGAATCGCTGGGTAACCTGAACTTTATTATCTAAGCTAGGAGGAACGGACAGACCGGCATGGGTTGGCGGCGGCGGCGCCGGCCGCGAGCTAGGGTTCGAGGGGGAGGGGGCTGGGTGGGGGTGTGGAGGAGGGTGGTGGTGTTTGACGATACGCCACGTCTACTAAAAAATTTAGTAATGGTGGGTGGAGATGGTGGTGGACGAGGGAGGGCGATGGTTCAAATGCCTCAGCTACTACAATTTTACTATAAGGTCGGTGCTGGAGGAGTGTGGGTGACGGTTGAAGTACGAAGGCTACAAAAATTTGGGTAAAGGAATTGATGTGGGGCGGGAATGCACGGTCCAATAAGAATATGCGTGTACGATAATAAGGAAAAGTGGCGGAACCGCTGATTTTTTTCAACGCTCAAGGCTGGTAGTTTGTTTTTATATTTCTAGCTAGCTGGTCTATCACACGCGGTTCGTCCTAATTTATAAATAAACTTACCTGCCTTTAGCTTGGGCAGTCGTGGTGATTTTACAGTGCACTTGCATCGCACACGGTTAAGCCAATACCTCCACCATTTGCACGCGCTTGCGCAGTCGTGGTGATTTTACAGCAAAAAATAACCTATAAATACATAGTCTACAAATTAGCAACACAAGGATCCCAAGGTTTATATAATCAGCATGTCAGGTCATTATAGATATAAGGTAACTATAGAGATACTTATCCCTTTATCTCTATAATGACCGTGTCATGGCGATTAAATGAATCTTGAGATATACAACTTCCCACTTTGTCACCCATCCTTGGACTACTCCAGCCCGAGCACACTTAACTTCTGCATTCTATTCGACTAGGCTAGCGGATGGGAAGCGGCACCTTGCTAATAGGAATTGCCTCCTAAGGCGTTTCACGTTGGTCACCCTGTGGGACCTACTCCCTCCTATCACACATATTTGTGCTTTTAGAAACTGTGTGCGATATTTACATGGCTGGTGTGTCGCCGCCTAGCCTTCAATGAGCACTGACACTAGTAGCGGGAAACCGATGAGAGGAGTGGAGGAAAACGGTAGCCTGTACAGAAAACGTAGTAGAGAAGAAAGCGTGAGCTAGCACGACGCATGCGCACAATGCTTACCCATGTACTACATGTGTTGTCGAAAGGGCTGAGGGTTGTCGATCTGGGAGCATCCAACGGTGCAGACGTACGATCCGTGGGGTTTGGGTTCTGGCCAATCAGAACGCACGACTCAGATCGCGCACGCAGCAGGGGGGAAGGGGGTGGTGTCTCGGCCATGGTTTGGTAGGCACACAACTTTCGTGAGTGAACTATGTGCTATTTGAAAACATTTCATGAGAAGAATCTCAGTTTTTAAATCCCAGTAAATCCAAAACTCACCCAAAAATCATGAAACTTGGCATGGTGTCACGACATGGCACATATATGTCGAGGAATTTTTTTCGTCCATTTTGGCGCAAGTTTTATTACAAGCCTCTTACAAACCGGAGCTTCTCTCAAAGAAGCCTCGTGGTTTCGATAGGGAAACGTGTCCCCCTTGTGGGGGAAACGATAATCACTGCCTCTTTTCGCCTTGTATTTTCTTCTAGACGCAAGATGGAATGACAAGATATCCATGCTAAAATTTAAACTTATTCTGGCTTCGTTTGGCCTTTTTATACAGTAATCGAGTTTCCTAGGCATTTAATGTCCATAATTCAAATCTGAACTACAAATACATGCTCCAGTTCTCCAAAATGGCTAGAAAAATTATACATGTGTCCTTGGGTGCATGTTTAGGTCCCTTACCAGGAATGGGAACGAATTACAATCGTACCAGCGTCCAGGCTCGTCCTCAAACATTTGGAATCTCGATTTTTAAATCCCCGTAAATCCTAAACTCACCAGGAAGTCATGAAAGTAGGGATGGTGTCATGTCATGGCACATATATGTCGCGGTAAAAACACTGTCCAATTTGGGCCAAGCTTTATTACAAACCTCTTACAAACTGGAGCTTCTCTCACAGAAGCCTCGTGGTTCCGATAGGGAAACAAGTTCCCCTTGTTGTCAAAACATAATCGCTGCCTCTTCTCATGTTGTATTTTCTTCAACGGGCAACATTGAACGACAGGATATTCGTGCTGAAATTTAAACTTATTTACGGTTCGTTTGGCCTTTTTTACACTAATTGAGTTTCCTAGGCATATTTAATGTCCATAATTCAAATCTGAACTTGAAATACATGCTCTGGTTCACCAAAATGGCTAGAAAAATTATACATGTGTCCTTGGGTGCATGTTTAGGTCTCATTTAAGGAATGGAAATGAACTACAACCGTACCAGCATCCTGGCTCGTCCTCAAACATTTAGAATCTTGGTTTTTAAATCCCCATAAATCCTAAACTCACCAGAAAGTCATGAAAGTTGGCATGGTGTCAGATCATGGCGGATATATGTCGTGGTAAAAACATTGCCCAATTTGGGTCAAGCTTTATTACAAACCTCTTACAAACTGGAGCTACTCTCAAAGAAGCCTCGTGGTTTCGATTGGGAAACGTGTTCCCCTTGTGGCGAAACGTAATCACTGCCTCTTTTCGCCTTGTATTTTCTTCTACGGGCAACATGGAATGACAGGATGTCCCTGATGAAATTTAAACTTATTCAGGGTTCGTTTGGCCTTTTTATACACTAATTGAGTTTCCTAGGCATTTAATGTCCATAATTCAAATCTGAACTACAAATACATGCTCAAGTTCACCAAAATGACTAGAAAAATTGTACATGTGTCCTTGGGTGCATGTTTAGGTCTCATGCCAGGCATGGGAACGAATTACAACTGTACCGGCGTCCTGGCTCGTCCTCAAACATTTGGAATCTCGGATTTTAAATCCCCATAAATCCAAAACTCACCAGAAATTCATCAAAGGTGGCATGGTGTCACGTCATGGCACATATATGTCGTGGTAAAAAATTTGCCAATTTGGGCCAAGCTTTATTAGAAACCTCTTACAAACTGGAGCTTCTCTCAAAGAAGCCTCGTGGTTCCGATAGGGAAGCATGTTCCCCTTGTGGCGAAACGTAATCGCTCCCTCTTTTCGCCTTGTATTTTCTTCTACGGGCAACATTGAACGACATGATAGCCATGTTGAAATTTAAACTTATTCAGGGTTCGTTTGGCCTTTTTATACACTAATTGAGTTTCCTAGGAATTTAATGTCCATAATTCATATCTGAATTACAAATACATGCTCAACTTCACCAAAATGGCTAGAAAAATTGTACATGTGTCCTTGGGTGCATGTTTAGGTCCCATGCCAGGAATGGGAACGAATTACAAGTGTACCAGTGTCACCACAAAAAAAAGACACATCCGTGACATTTCGGGCCAAACGAAATTTTTTTCTGTCATATTTATGACACTTCTATGACGATAATTGTGACAAAACCCGGTATCATCATAGATGTGGTGGGGTCCTACTTCTATGGCAAAAAATCATGACAGAAAATGGGCTTTTCATCCTGGGCGGGCCGGACGCAGCTGCATGACATTCTTTGGGCCGTCCATGACGGAAAAAACCGTGGTAGAAGCGAGGACTGTCGGCGTTCTGGGAACGGGGGTCCCTAGACTTGCCTGCCTGCGGCCCACGACATGGCTAAGCCAGCAGGCCGTACGGCCCATCTTCATCAACAAGGCATCCAAGACCCTCGCGAGGGGCCAAGCCTCGCGAGGCAGACGATGCAAGACCTCCTCAAGAGTGGCCTAGTCAGCCAGGCTCGCGAGGAGCGGAGATATCAAGGCAGGGCAAACCTCATGAGGCTCTCGTGATGTGTGCCATGACGATTAACTGTTGGCGCCAGTGGCGCCCAGCGTCCTTGTTTCCTCTTTGGTGCTAAGGAGGCTAGCGCAGGTGAAGAGTACCGAGGCATCAGGCAAAGGTTGCTATATTGGTGCAACGAGACCAAGACCAGGAGGATGGCAAGACGGAGGTCATCGTGGAGGCCAAGACGGCGTCACTACAGAGATTTTCGCAGGCGAAGACCACTTTTGTGAGGATAGCTTGTACTAGCTATCCCCCTTCAAATTTGCCCGCCGTTGTTGGCTCCCTTCCCGCTCAATATTTGGAAAGAGGACTAGGGCCCTATAAATAGGTCTAGCCACCATAGTAGAGGGGGCAGATCGAGTAGTTGATCCAGCTCTCACGCGCACAAGTCCGCAAGCACAAGAACACCTCAACCTCAGGAGGCTGTTCTTCCCTCTGTACTGTTCATCACCAGCCCAAGAGGCAATCCACCACCACCACACCGGAGTAGGGTATTACACCACAACGGTGACCCGAAGCAGTATAAATCTCGTGTCTCTCTGTGATTGCGAGTTCGTCGAGTTCGTCCGCGAGATCTTAGCGAGCTAGGGCGTAGATCGGTAGGAGGGAAAGACTCCGCGTGCACCCCCAGTGTTTGAACCTTAAGGGTTTGTCGGAACCCCACATCCGACATTTGGCGTGCCAGCTAGGGGTGCGCCGGAGCTTCTTCTCCGCCGACCAACTCGCCGACGCTCCACAGCCATGATGTCCGGTGACTCAAGGGTCGGCTCCGACCGCTGGGCAGCCTGGCCAGCCCGGGTAGCGCCGCTTGCCCATGAAGACCTCGACCCCGCGCTCTAGGCGGCGCGAACGCCACCAAACTCCACCGGGCGCGGGCAGCGTGGCTAGGCGTCGTCCACCCTCACCCCGCGGCAAGTAAGAGCCGCTGCAAGAGCAGCGAGCCATGCTGCAGTGACGGCGCCGCACTCGCGGCGGGAGCAAGCAAACATGCGGGCGGCGCTCACCGTGGCAAGGGAGCTGCTGCGATGCAGGCTGATGGAGAGCGGCTGGGACGCGCCAAGCGTGTTCTTGCCGAGCCTCTTTGGATGCAGCGGCGTCGGGAGCACCACCTTTCTGCTATCGACTTTCACCTCAGGCCACTGCAGGGCCACACGGCTGGCCTCACCACAACCGCGCGCCACCAGCTACGCCCGGGGGCTTCATCAACATCAGCACGACCAACGGCGTAGGGGGCTCCGCCGCCCCCATGCCGCCCGCGACAAGCATGGGCACAAGCGTCGCCCCCACAGTCCTAGCCGGATGCCACGCCGTCATCCTCAGGACACCACCCTGGGCCGAGCAACATGGAGCGTGGGGCACTACGGCGAGGTGTTCGGGGTGACAGCCCCGGAGGCCTACGTGCCCCGCATGATGGACCAAGAGTACGCACTGGAGGACGACTCCGGCTCATTCGTTGGAGAAGATTGGGGGGAGGGGGTGCTAGGAGCCGAAGCTTTGCAAGAACCAACGGAGAACCACGACGACCGCGTCGGCATCGGCAACTACAGGGTACCGCTAATCTCTCAGGAACAGGCTTACGCTAACCATGGGCTACAGATGAATCATGTTGCAGCATCGATCGACGACCCTGGCACGGCAGCACCCCTTCCAGCAAGGGAAACACGCTGGGGGCCACCAGGAGGGAGCCAGGAGCAAGGTCCCTCCCTGCGTCGCGCGACGCCTGGCGACACTCGGAGGTAGGCCCTCTGCTAGGGAGGCCTCGACGACCCTTCCCCGGGCAGAGGATCTGTGGTCACCGAGGGCACCGCTGGCATCCCCTTTCCCTCTTTTGTGTCATCCCGGTGACCGGTCGGCTCAAAGGAGGTCAAGGGTGGTGCAAGGCGGGGCCCTCGTCTGGCGATATGAAGCAAGGCCGGTACCTGTGAAGAGGGCCCAGTGCCTGTGAAGCTCGCCGTGCATCACACTCTCAGGTAATAATGAGTTGGGGCTGTAGATGCCCCGGAGTCTCAGGGGTGCCGGCCTCCAGCCCCAGGGCTCCCTCCCACGCCTAGTGGCAGCACTTAGCTCCGCGCTGGTGAGAAGACTTGAAGACCAGAAGACTAGACTAGGTGCCGGACGCGGCCTTTCGCTTTGGATCTCTCTTTCTGTAGCTTTGCTTTGTGGATCTGGATTTATGTTGAAGCTGAATTTTATTGATGCGCGCGGAGGGAGCCTTTTCTCGTTTGAGCAATTTCTTGCCTTCTGGATCTTGTTTTGCCTGGGACTCATGTTCGTCGCCTTCCCCTCACGAGCTCCTCGCGAGCGGGACTGCACGAAGCACGCGCATGCCAGGCACGCGCTAGCACTGCAACTGGTGCTCACCCCTTGTGGGGCCCCTTCTGACGGGGCGACAAGCTCCCAAGGATTCTCAGAAACTCAACGCCTCGCGACCCGGCTCAAGGCTGGCGCTGGCTAAGGTAAACTCGCACCTAGATTCACGAGTCCATGAGGACACAAACTCACACTGCATAGGAAAGTAAAAGCTACAATTTGCTTACATGAGGGGCTCCCCCTCTCAAAATGCTCTTACAAGTTTTCCAAGGGCCACGCCCGAGTTTTGTGTGCAGGATGAAACGACAGGAGAACATTGGGTCAGCCAGAAATGTCGCTCGCTACATCACCCGCGGACGCGTCACTCGCTTCGTCATCGTTGCCGCCATCGGCGACGCCCCCATCGCCGTCGTCAACCACGTCGCCTTCGTCTGCGGCGCCACCACCGCGTCATCCTCCAAGGTGAAGGCCCTGACCAACGCGTCCACATTGTCCTCAACCCAATGCGCCAGGTCGCCCCGGACAGTTGTGGGTACGGGGCGATGGCGGCATCGAAATCAAAGTTGGGGTCGGCATTCAGGAGGTGGCTGAAGACACGGGAGAAAGCGCACTCAAACAGGCCACGACCCCTTTCCTCCACAAGCTGGCGAGCTCTAGCAGATCGAGCCTCCAGGCGCGTCACCACCTCGGTGAAGAAGGTCAGGTGGCTGGCATAATCATTCAAGTGAGGGGCCGGCGCCTCCACGTCGCAAATATGGCCCAGAGCGATATTGGCCCTGTTCCGGAGATCCTGAAGCATAGGGGCATGCTCGCGCTCCAGCGTTCGTCGTTGGAGCACTTCCTCCGTGTTTTGCCGTGCGATGGCCTCAGCGTCATCAACCCGCCTCCGAAGGGAACGCAGCTCGGCGCGGGCGGAGGCCAAGTCCGCCTGCGCCGTAACCAGGGCGGCGGCCGTGGCTTCCGCGCGCCTCTCAGCCTCATCCAACCTGGGCTCGAGAGCAGCGGCCTGCCGCATCCTCCGTGCCATGAGCTTTAGCTTCAGGTCGTACCTACCCTCCAGGTCTACGCGGACCTCGGCCACCCGGCGATTGACCTCCTCCTTGACTCTGGCCTCGGGAGCCCCGACAGCGTCTTCTGCTTGAGCAACTTGACGCTCCCTCGTCTCCAGTTGCTCGAGCTCGAGGTTGCGCTCCACGGCTTCCAGGGCTAGTGCCTCGTCACGCTTCCGGACCTCCTCTTCCTGCACGGGCGTCCCCCTCAGCAATGCAAGAGCGGCCCTGCGCACCTCCACCTGCTGCTCAAGGGACTCGCTCCAGTCCTGGAGCTCCCACACGTGCTTCTCCGCAGCCTCGCGACGACGGTCAGCCTCGCGAGCCTCTTCCAAGGCTCGCGAGCGGGCTTCATGGGAGATCTTGAGGGATGCCTCGGCCTTCGCATTCTCAAGGTCGCGCCGATAGCGACCGATGTTGATGGCCACCTTCAGCTTGCGCCACTCCTCCACCAGCCGGAGACCTTCAGTCTCAAGGCGCGAGTCGACACCAGCGAGCTCTTCACCCAGTCGACTCATCGCGCCTATCGCCTCCTGGAAGAGCTCGTGACGAACTATGCTCCGCCCGCGCTCAAGCTCGAACGCTCGGCCCACCTCGTCCTCCACCTTCGGGGCAGCGGGCGGGGAGCCAAGTGGCGCGCCACCTCCCGGCAGGGGGCTAGGGGCTGACGCCGCACCTTACGTCAGCCAGTCCTCGCGAGAAGCCCGAGCCAATCGGGGCACGCTGCATGAAGAGGAGCCGAAGATCGAAGCCAATCAGTTGTTGTTCATGAGCAAAGGAGGGGTCTTGGGCATGCCCGCCAGACTCCACGCCAGACCGTGGGGGAGGAGTGACCAAGTCACGGGCTCAGTGTGCCACGAAGGCGGAGATGCTCCCCCGACCGACCCTGCTCCAGGGACAGTAAGCAGACCAGGAACGCTCAAGGTCGATGGGGGAGTCTTGGAAGGAGGAGGCTGTTTCTCAGGAGGCGCAGCCGCCACGACGGAAGGAGCCCTGAAGAACTGATGTCAGGGGATGGAAAACAACACACAAGGAGCCACAGTGATACGATGCTTACACGTCAACGACGATGTACTTCCTCCGCTTTAGCGGTCCAAAGATGTTGCTGCTGCTCGGGGATCCTCTCCTCTTGCGGAGCTCTGTGAAATCAACGCAGAGCGGGCCGTATCGCTGGATGTGGCGGCCTGTACAGGGCGAAGAGCTTGGAGAGACAACTTCAGGGGTGCCCGGATGCGGCGAACAGCCGGGCACCGCCTCACCACCATCTCCTGAGGCTTCTGGGGCCTTAGCCTCAGGAACCACAAGCAGCGTCTCCTCAGCGAACGGTTTTCCAAGAGGGGGGTCGCAAGCTCCCGAGGATGACGCCCCAGGACCACCACACAGCACTTGCTCCTCAGCACTTGGGCCACCAGCCTCCTTCGGAGCTCGCCCTCCTGCATCCCCACTTGGGGTGAGCTCGGCACCAGCGGCAAGGAAGGGAACCACGACCACGGGGTTCTCGCGTTGCCCCAACAGACCAATTGGCCGCAGCCCCCATTCGTCAAAGGAAGGCATGCTCGCTGCAAACTCGTCCTTGTTCTTGCAGCGATACAGCATGCAATTCTTCCCAGGCATTTCGTCCGGCAAAGGGACACCCGTCAAGACCTTGAGCACTGTCTGCCGCGTCCCAAGTGGGAGCCCAGACTCCTAGAACCTCATGTGGTCTTGACTGTTGAGCAAGGTCCACATTGGGTGAGAGTGGCGCTGAAGCGGAGCAACCCGATGCTTGATGAACTCCTTCACCACCATAGGTGCAGTCACGCCGTGGTCCTTCAGCAGCCTCAACCTAGCCCAGACAAGAGCAAGGCGAGGGCTCGAGAGCCTCTGGTGGACCCAGCCGGAGTTTGGAACGGCGGGCCCTGCCGGAACTTGGAGCAGAGGGCTGAGCACGCCGGCGTCAAGAAACACCCATCGCGTGCGGAACTCACTCGTGGATGAAGGGAGCTCGAAGTCAATTCCCGCGCCCGCAGTCGCAGCCACGGCCTGGAAGCTCACACACCCCGAGCTCTACCGGGGACTGGTCAGATGCAATGAGAAGAAATGGCGAAGTAGGGCCACGGAAGGAGCGATGCCCACCATGGCCTCGCACAAGAAGGCGAAGACAGCAAGAAGGGTCATAGATTGAGGGTCGAGATGAAGCATGTGTATCTGGTAATGCTCGAGCACCGCGTTGAAGAAGGTGGAGAATGGAGGAATCAAGCCAGCCCAGAGGGCATCAATGAAGATCGGGACCTCAGTGGCTGCCCGATCCATGCAAGTGCAAGACGCGGGCCAAGCCACCGTCTCTACCCACTCGTTGAAGGTGGAGGCAAGCATGGGGCGCACCTTGTCCATGGCCTCGTCGTTGAGCACCCGAGACCGGCCAAGCGCCGGCTCAAAAGACGGAGGCGCAGTTGGCGACGACAGGGGTTTCTTCCCCTTTTCAGCTTGTTTCGGTGCCATGGCGATGAAGCAAGTAGAGCGTAAGCCGGATTGGCAGGGCAGAGCAGGCTCTCGAGGAAGCAGGGAGATTGGAAGTGCCAGGCGTGGGCGAAGGAAGAACATTTGTGTAGGCCGCAGGGGCCGCATAGCTAGGAGGATTCGAAGACAACGTGGGGAAGCAGAGACGCCCACGTCCAATCAACCGCCACCCGTCAACCGAGGCCACAGGATTTTGGGCCCCGCGGTGCTCCATACTTGACCCTTGGCTTCGCCGTGAAGCCAGGCCCGAGCGCACCTTGGGCCCGGAGGCTACTGTTGATGTTCTGGGAACGGGGGTCCCCAGACTTGCCTGCCTGCGGCCCACGGTGTGGCTAAGCCAGCAGGCCGCACGGCCCATCTTCATCGTCAAGGCACCCAAGACCCTCACGAGGGGCCAAGCCTCGCGAGGCGGATGATGCAAGACCTCCTCAAGAGTGGCCTAGTCAGGCAGGCTCGCGAGGAGCGGAGATATCAAGGCAGGGCAAACCTCACGAGGCTCTCGTGACGTGTGCCATGACGATCGGCACCAGGCGGGCGCCAGCGTGCGCAGCATCCTCGTTTCCTCTTTGGTGCTAAGGAGGCCAGCGCATGCGAAGAGTACCGAGGCATCAGGCAAAGGTTGCTATATTGGTGCAACGAGACCAAGACCAGGAGGACGGCAAGACGGAGGTCATCGTGGAGCCCAAGATGGCGTCACCATAGAGCTTTTCATAGGCGAAGACCACTTTCGTCAGGAAAGCTTGTACTAGTTGTCCCCCTTCAAATTTGCCCGCCGTTGTTGGCTCCCTTCCCGCTCAATATTTGGGAAGAGGACCAGGGCCCCTATAAATAGGTCTAGCCACCATAGTAGAGGGGGGAGATAGAGCAGTTGATCCAGCTATCACGCGCACAAGTCCGCAAGCACAAGAACACCTCAACCTCAGGAGGCTTTTCTTCCCTCTGTATTGTTCATCACCAGCCCAAGAGGCAATCCACCACCACCACACTGAAGTAGGGTATTACACCACAACGGTGGCCCGAAGCAGTATAAATCTCGTGTCTCTCTATGATTGCAAGTTCTTCGAGTTCGTCCGCAAGATCTTAGTGAGCTAGGGCGTAGATCGGTGGGAGGGAAAGACTCCGCGCGCACCCAGTGTTCGAACCTTAAGGGTTTGCCGGAACCCCACATCCGACAAGGTCGATGAAAATATCGGGGAGTTCCCGGTTACGGTGGCTGGTCGGGGGACGAGCGATGCGCGTTTCTCTCGTACATACGCGCGTGTGTGTGAGGCGTTGGGCTCTAACTGAACCCAAGCGAGGCGTTGGGATCTAACTGAACCCGAGCGATCGCACTGCAGGCTATGCGTTACTGAACCCGAGCGATCGATTGATCCCTTGTTGTTAACTGAACCCGAGTGATTCCTTTGCTACTGCTGCTAACTGAAGCCGATCGAACACTGCTGCCTTCTTCCCCTGATGAACAGTGAGCGTTGTTGGGGAGTTTGGATGAACAGTTCTCGGTGGGGGTTGGATGAACAGGACCCCGTGGTAGTAGAGGCCGTTGCCGGTGGATGAACGGTACCCGATCGATCGAGCCGGTGGATGAATAGGACCCTATGGAGGGCAGGATGAACAGGACCCCGTGGAGGGCTGGATGAATAGTAGCTGGTGGAGGGCTAGTTGAACAGTAGCCGGTGGAGGGCTGGATGAACAGTAGCCCGTGGAGGGGTGGTTGAACAGGACCCCGTGGAGAGGGCTGGTTGAACAGTAGCCGGTGGAGGAGCGCGCGGTGGAGGCTGGATGAACAGTCGCAGGTGGGGGCTGGAGGAGGTCTACGGTGGATGAACAGGAGCCCGTGGAGGTAGCCGACGGTGGATGAATAGTAGCCCGTGGAGGCAGTCGACGGTGGAGATGAACAGTATCCCATGGAGTCCCATTTTGCGGTACGCCACACCCCTCCCGATGAACTGGACCCCTGTTTCGGCCGTAGCGCTCCATCACAAGTCTGTTTCCTCCGTTTTGCGGTACGCCGAACCCCTCCCGATGAACAGGATCCTGTTTCCACCGTGGCCGATCGAACACAAGGCCGTTTCCTCCGTTCTGCGGTACGCCAGGCCTCGTTTCCATCGGTTGTTCCGTCCAAGCCGGTTGGCTCCCGATGAACACGACGACACATTCCATTCCGACCCAGCCGGTTGCCTCCCCATGATCATGACGACCGCGCAGCTTCTCCATTCCGACCCAACCATGTACACGAGCCCTGGCCATACGTATGTGCGAGTAGTCGTTCGGGACCCCGCCCGTATGTACGTACGTGGCCGTATTTTCTTTCTTGCACCCTGGCCGCTGTACATACGTGTACATGCTACATGCGCGCATCTACTACCACACGTGCCTTTCCTTACACGTCCATGGTTCATCGCTGCAGCCTGCAGACAGACCAATCGACCAGTATATACGTACACGTTCACGACCAGAATGACAACACTACATACACTTCGACCGGGTGGGTCCCGACTGTCAGGCACTTCCTTGCGTGCGAAGATGTAGCTGGTGGGTCCCAGCAGTCAGGGGGGCGAATCATTTTTTTTTGCCCGTAATATGGACGCACTTCCTTGCGTGCGAAGATGTAGCTGCTGGGTCCAGCAGTCAGGGGGGAAACGTTTTTTTTTCTTCATGAAATACGGTGGCCTGTCCGGTGGGTCCATGCTGTCACGTGGAGGAATCATTATTTTGCGCATAATGAGGCATTTCCTTGCTGCGGCCATGGACCCAGCTGTCAGCCTCTCCATGTACAGTACTCTTCCGATGGAAGTCGTTCGTTGACCACATTGACCATGCCGTGCCGAGAGCACCAGGGCGGTGGATGACGGCGAGGCCTCGGAAGGGGATGACGCGGAGCCGGGGAAGACGCGGCAGTGGATGCCCACGCGGAAGGGAGTACATGGGTTGACTGCTTCGGCTACGGTGTGAGGCTGCCGTCGCCGGAGAATAACAGGAGGTGTGGGTGAGTATAGAGGGATGGCATGGCCAGCGGTGGTACCACAGCCGGACACGGGAGGCAGGAGCAGGTGGCATGATCGACCCTTGTTTGGGCGGCTGGAGCAAGAAGACCAGAGGTTGAAGAAGCGCTACGGCCATTGGATGGACATCATACGGTCACTAGAGCTAGAATCGTTCATATTTACTAAGTTGACAAAGCCCTCCGTCCCCGTCATCTTAGTAGGCCCACAAGTCAGCCTCCCATCTGGTGGGTCCCAGCTAGCAGGGTGTATTCATTTTTTTGTGTGTAATAAGGAAGCACTTCCTTGCGTGCGAAGATATAGCTGGTGGGTCCGAGCTGTCAGCGGCGGGAATGTTTTTTCGCGAAATACCGAGGCCCATCCGGTTGGTCCCAGATGTCAGGTGGAGGAATCATTATTTTGTGCGTAACAAGGAGGCATTTCCTTGTGTGCGGCCGTGGACCCAGCTATCAGCCTTTCCACGTACAGTCCATGTCCGATGGATGTCGTTCATTGACCATGTTGACCATGCCGCGCCGAGAGCACCAGGGCGGTGGACGACAGCGAGGCCTAGGAAGGGGGCGACGCGAAGTCGGGGAAGACACGGCAGTGGATGCCCACGCGGAGAGGAGTACTTGGGTTCATTGGTTCATCTGTGGTGTGAGGCTGCCGTCGCTGCAGAATAACAGGGGGTGTGGGTGAGTAGAGGAATGGCCTGGCCAACGGTGGGAGTAGTAGGGGCGGTGAGGCCTCTACGGCAGCACAGCCGGCCACGGGAGGCAGGAGCAGGCGGCATGACTGGTCCTACTTTGGGCGGCTGGAGCAAGAAGACCAGAGGTTGAAGAAGCACGATGGCCGTTGGATGGACATCATACGGTCACTGCAGCTAGAATCGTTTATAATGACTAAGTTGACAAAGCCCTTGGTACGCGTCAACTTAGTAGGCCCACAGGTCAGCCTCCAAAACGGTGCGCCCTAGATGTCAGGGGGAGGAATCATTTTTTGGGCGGCTGAAGCTAGAATATCCGAGACTGAAGAAGAAGCACGACATCCATTGGATGGACATCCAACGGCCACTGCTGCTAGAACCATGTGTTGACTATAAGTTGACAAAGCCTTGCATACGCGTCAACTTACTTTTTTAGGGACGCACAACTTAGTAGGCCCACAAGTATGTGGCAGAGAACTTATATCCCATTTGCGATTTGTAAGAATGTACAGCCCATTTTTGAATTCTAATGGAATTTACTACAGCCCATTTAAAGTTTGTTAAAAGTACAGCCCAATTTCTAGCAAGGACAACGATTAATAATTTCAACCAACCGTTCAAAATAGAATTCAAAAGAAATTCCCACATTTTGATGGGATACAGAATATTTTTATCCCGAAATTTCTAGTCAGATTAAATACAATTTCAATATAAATTTGTATTACGTAAAAATCCAACAAAACATTGTGCGCGCAACAATTAATGAAATTAAAATTTTCAAAATCCAAAAATAATATTTTATAAACTAATTACGTGTTTGGTGCATTTTTTATAGTTACTGCCCAGTTTTTATAATTACATCCCATTTAATATTTATTAAAGCCCATTTTCTTGTAAAGCCTAATGCATCCCTCCTAGGAAAGATTTGGTGCCGAGCGGGGCGGAGAATAACAAGTTGACCTTGCCGGGTATTCGTAAAAATAAGTATAGCTAGGCTAGCCATTTTCAGCTTGAAAAAAATCATTGTTGGGGAAATCGTTAACTGGTAGCTGCTCGGTTGGCTTGCGAGTAGCAGATTAATTGGCTAATCGGCAAGTTAATCGGCCATTTAATCAATTAATCGGATGATTTATTGGTTTATCGGCTACTCGGTGACCCTACGAGTAGGGGTTAATCGGCAAGTTAACTGGTTAATCGGACGAATTCTTGAACAGGGAAAAAAATTAATATCTGGGCTGGATATCTGGCATGGGCTAGACGGGCCACAGCCCGCCCAGTTAATACCCTGCTCTCCTCTGAACAACAACGGAAACATCGCTCAAGAAAAACTCTGCAGTGCTCACACCTCAAAAACACAAATACTACTCGAGCTGCTTGGTCCAAGATGTCGGCCGTTCCTTGTGCAATTCTCTCGTTTATTGACTACATATGTTGACAATGGTGTGGGATCGTGATGTGTCAGGAAACCAGGAGGAAGCAAAAAAAATATAGAGGCACTTGCGTACGTACGGCTATGGCCCTAGTGGGCCCCTACTGTCATCCAGTCAAAAATAAAGTTATCTCCTGAATCCTCATGTTCGTTGACCATGTTGACAATGCTCGGCGCCATGGCGAGCGCAACAACTCGAAGGACGACGGAGAGGGCCTCGCGGGCCCTACGGATGGTCTGATATGCTACCGCCGCTCATTCAGGAAGCCAGGATCATCGGACACCTATGAGCACCTTCGAGAGACTGAGACGGCATGAAATGGTAAGGTCATGCTTGGGAGCTCTTGTTTATTTCACACCTGTATTAAGATACAAGTATAATTTACTCGTCATCAGAAACAACGCATAAAATACAGGCGTAATGAAACCGAGGGCCCGAGGTCTGTAAGTAAAACCGGCGGGTTAAGCGTCTAATTTGAGAGACCGGTGTATATTTTACTAGTAGAAATCGAACAACCAAGCGCTTCGTCCGAGACCATCTGCTTCTATTTACAGGCGTCAGTTTTACAAGCAGTTTTGGTTGGAAAACGACGATCCAATCACGGCCTAAGATGATGAGTTTGTCGGAAGATCATATGGTTTCACCTCTAACCTACACGAGTTGTCGTATAGGCTATGAATGAAACATAAGACAATGAACTTCTTAAGCACAGAAACAACATAAGAGGATGATCTTGTTAACATGCAAATCACGGGCATCAGATCAACATGAAAAACAATATGAAGCATTATTCTCAGGAGGCACGGTGAACAGCTCGTGATGCCGCATGCCACGGCATTCCAAGCTCAACTTTGCAACCAAACTCACAAGGCCTGGCATTACATAGAAAACATTCAGAACAAACTCTTAAAATACCTTACATAAGTCAACATTCATGTGACTATGCATCTCAAAGATAAATATTTACTTCGAATCAAGGCGGGAATAGGAAAAAACGATCGACGCTGTTTCACAAAGAAAGGCGCCCCACTCAAAAATATCAAATGCATGTCTTCTGGCTAACATCAATGAGTAAAAGTTGACAAGGTTTTCCAATTCCAATATATTAAACTAATGTCTTCTTGCTAACATCAATGATTAAACTTTGACAAGCTTTTCCCATACAAAATATGTAATGCCTATGATTGTGGAACGGGCAGGGTTTGTCATCGGTTTGTCACCTGATAGTCCGGTGGCTCAAGGTGACGGCGAATGTTAGAGAACCATTCGATGTATTGTGCATGATGAAGTATTATGGAGGACACGAACCATCTGAACATTTTATGCAGTTCCACTAAAATCAAGCTGAGCATCCCTGTTGATTTCGTATTTATATGCTGCCAGAAAACAAAGACACATCAGCACACACATGAATGTTGGCCCCAGTGTCAACCCACCAATCGGTGGACTAACAAACTAAAAGTACGGTAAATAGATTACCATACCTAGATGCCCCATCATTATTGCTTAGAGTGACATTGACAGACTTGGAGTCCTGTCCTGGCTTCTTGGTACTTGTTTGGGCACTTGTTTGCCTAGTGTTCCTCCGAACCACAAGTAAAGCAGCCATCTCTCTTTGTCTTTCTTTTTACCCTTCTTAATGGCCGACGCTGGCAGCACCATTCAAACATATAGTCTGGTGGCTCAAGGTGATGACGAATGATTAGAGAACCATTTGATGTATTGTGCTTGATGAAGTATTATGGAGGACACAAACCATCTGGACATTTTGTGCAGTTCCACTAAAATCAAGCTGAGCATCCCTGTGGATATCATATTTATATGCTGCAAGAAAACAAAGACACAACAGCACACACATGAATATTGGCCCATCAAAGGTAGGACACCCAGCTGAGACCTTGATCATACCTGCGATCGACATAACTAAAACTCCAGGTGGTTAAACCAAAATCACACAGAACAAGGGAGTACCTTGCTCTGATACCAATTGAAAGTGCATTATATCGACTAGAGGGGGTGAATAGGCGATTTTTATGAATTCTTCAATGAGGAATTTTCCGGTGAGGAAATTCCTAAGTGAAGAACTACTTGCAGCGGAATAAGTACTCGTAAGTAAGCATAAGAGAATGCGGCATGGTCATCATGATGAAATGAAGACAATCAAAGAGTACAGTAAAGCGTAAACACAGGATAGCACAAGATGAAGACAAACAGATCAAGAATTGAACCGAGGAAATTGAGAAAGTCTTCACCAAAGTCTTCAAACACGATATGAACGAACACTCAACACAAGAATGAGGAAATGAAAGAATTGAGGAAATAGAACCAGTTAGGTTGGTGAAGACAATGATTTGGTAGACCAGTTCAAGCTGCATTGTC
Source organism: Aegilops bicornis (assembly GCA_021605145.1). Taxonomy (NCBI): domain Eukaryota; kingdom Viridiplantae; phylum Streptophyta; class Magnoliopsida; order Poales; family Poaceae; genus Aegilops; species Aegilops bicornis. The sequence goes on along the minus strand of CM038671.1, from coordinate 534,232,449 downwards.
TCGGTTAATGCGTCTGCTTGGAGCGGCCGAGTATTTAAACTCGAGGACACACAGTCCGGACACCCGATACGAAAGCACGCAGCTCAGACACCAAGTCCTCATCAGATTATCCTTGAACTTAGGTCACACAGACCTCGTCCAATCACTCGTGGTAAGTCTTCAGTCGACTTCCAAACCTTCACAGACTTGGTCACTCGGCGATCCACAATTCCTCTTGGATGCTCTAGACCATGACGCCTAACCGTCTGGAAGAAGCACAGTCTTCAAAGGTAACAAGCGTCGGATCCACGCAGGATCAATCTCTTGATGATGCTCAATCACTTTGGGTTTGTAGGGGTTTGGTTTTGGGTTTTTCCTCACTCGATGATTTTCGCTCAAAGTCCTCGGAGGATGGGTTGCTCTCAAATGACAAGTGTCGGGTTCTCTCTCGGAGCAGCCAACCAGCTAGTGGTTGTAGGGGCGGCTATTTATAGCCTAGGGAGCAGCCCGACATGATAAGACATAAATGCCCTTCAATGATATGACCGTTAGGTGGATAAGATATTTTGGGACAGTCAAGCGCAACACAAGAACGGGTCGGAAATTTGACTCTCAAATTCCTCGGGGCTATCATGTTCCTCCTTTGTGTAGGCAATCCGTGACCGGCGAATTCCTAACTCCTCGGTCAGAACAAATTCCTCAACACTGTAAGAACTTCGTCTCTCACATCAAGAAATTGGTCATGTATGAGATTTCCAAAGGCTTCACTCGAAGGGATTGGTAGGTGTAGGATTTTGAGTTGAGCATCACATGGAAATTTTTCCTTAGTATTTCCTCGACCCCTTTAACAGTATGGTGTTTCCTATGACTCAAGAAAGAGAAAACGAAACTACGAAAACAAAAGTCTTCACGCTTCATGTTCCTCAAATGAATACCAAGTCTTCAAGGTCACACCAATTTCTTCACTTTCAAAGTCTTCAGAAAGTCTTCGAATATCAAAGTCTTCATCGAAGAACTTCATTTTTAGGGTCGACTTTCTCTGTAAATATCAAACTCCTCATAGACTTATAGACATGTGTACACTCATAAACACATTAGTCCCTTAACCTATAAGTCTTCAATACACCAAAATCACTAAGGGCACTAGATGATCTTACTATCTCCCCCTTTTTGGTGATTGATGACAATATAGGTTAAGTTTTCAATGGGGATAAACATATTAAGTGTAAATACTGATATTGAGGAATTTGATTGCAAGATATAGAAGAACTCCCCCTGAAGATGTGCATAGTGAGGAATTTTGCTTTTGAGGCATTGCACATTTGAAGAGTTGAATCATGGAGATCTCCCCTATATCTTGTAATTCATACACACATTTGACATATAATATGAAGAATTTGAAATGCATGATGAAATATGGTGATCGATGTAGTTCAAAGATGCGTGTATTAACATATAATGAGGAATAAGCATGCAGAGGAACACATCAAAAGTATCAGAGCACCATCGGGTTTAAGATTACAACTCGATCCAATAAAGTTTCAGAAGAAAGAGAGTTGTAACTTAGCAAAAAACGCCCATATAGTAGACCCGCTTGAAGACTAACTCACATTTCTCCCCCTTTGTCATGAAATGACCAAAAGGATTGAAACTGAGGACTAACGCCCCTGAAGAATTTCAAGTTGATGAAGGAGCGCCAGCGTTGTTGGGGTCGGTTGTCGTAGTAGGGCTCGCCGCAGTTGTCGCCCAAGTCTTCATTTTCATCGATGTCGCGCGATGAAGAATAGGAGCTGGCTACGTGGAAGGAACCTTGACCTTCTTGAATTTCTTCGGTGGAGGTACAGACCGGTCAAATTCTTCCTTGAGACCCATTGTCTTCGGTTCTTCTGCGTTGTAGACATTAGAAAGAACAGCCAGTGCGGTTGAAGGTTTCATGGAGGTAGTATTGGTTTTCTTCACTGCATTGTGTGTTGAGGTCATGTTGTGAAGAATTGAACCAAACCGACGCTTGACCCATTTATGATTGCGATCAACCTTCCGATGAAGACCGAGGAGTAACTCACGATCAGTCATCACCACAGGTGCCGTGGGCTTGAGGATTTCGCTTGGTCGAGGTATTGGCGGCAGTCATGTGTGGCGAGTCATCATTTGTGGAGTAGGATGCAGCTTTGCAAAATTGACCATCCAATGGACGAATGCCTTCATCTATCACAGCAGTTGCCTTGCCTTTGTCATCAGCTGAGGAAAATGTCCGTTTGAGGACTTCAATTGGAGGCAAGTAGCTGCAGTGGTTCGTAGTATCAGCCTTGTAATTGAGTGAAGACCTTGTCCTGATGAACCTCATAATCCATGGTGCATAAGGCTTTAGCTCAAAAGGTGACATAGCAATGTTTGCCAGAGTCCTCATGAAGAAATCATGGAAGTTGACGGGAACGCCATGAATGATATTGAAAAGCATATTCTTCATGATGCCAACGACTTCTTCATCATTTGAGTCATGCCCTTTTATAGGACTCATTGTCTTCGTCAGAATGCGATAGACAGTCCGAGGCACATACAGTAATTCCTTGACAAAGAATTTGGTTCGAGCTGCCTGTCCTGGCTTCAAAGGCTTCATCAGCACTTGCATGTAATGATTTGAAAGCTTCGTGTTCGTTGTAGATGCAACGAGCACCATCAAGGGAGGATCGAGTGGGAAGGCACGAAGCAATTCGATTCTTTGGTGCCTTGTAGTGAGTATTTTCGTCATCCAATCCAATACCCATGAGTTCACATCTTCGTAATCTCCGTGATGTGCAGCATCGCATAGAATTGAAGAATGAGTTCTTCATTCCAATCACGGATGTCGATGCAGAAATTCAGCAATTACGCATCGTGAAGAACACCGAGGACCTGCTCGAAGCCCGCGGAGATTCCATGTCCACGTGAGGAATATGTGCATGATCGAAGACTTTGTCTTTGTTGAATAGCACAGAGGAATAGAAGTTGGCTTGACTAGTAGTCCAGAAACGCCTCTTCCTTATGCGAGCAAAGTCATATGGGTTGTAGTCAGTGAAGAATACATGCTCGCCGAAGAAATCTTCAGCCTTAAACTTTTGCTTCGTTGAGAACGGATTCTTTGGCTTTGGCAGTGGAGTGTTAGTGAGTTGCATCACTACCTCAGGAATCGCAATCTCGTGTTCTTCAGCCGAGGATTTTCTCGTTCCTCTTCATATGCAGTCTGCGTGTTCATAGGATCGGCAGCGGGTTCTTCAAAGACTAGTGGCTGGAATTTCTTCTTGCACGGATGAGTTGGGATGAGTTTCTTCAGAGCCCATTTGAACCGTTGCTGCAGGGGGACTGAGGAATTTGTTGGATTGGGGTGAAGAGTGGAGAATTGGGATGTTGACTTTCCCAAAAGTCATCGTTCATCACAGGCGTGGTGCATCCAATATCCACGTCTTCGTCTTCAATTTCCTCAACACCAGCCTCTTCGCCAGAACCGAGGCATAGGCAAGAAATGATCGGTGTTGAAGGGATTGCATCCACTTCAATTTCTTCATCAATCTGCTCGTGAAGCAGCGTAATGATTTTCTTCATCAGATCCGCTAGGGATCTCATATTCTTCACCAAAAGGAACAAGGTCCTTTGATGGAATGGAGGAAATCGGAACAGCATCAATCGGATTTCCAAAATAGCTTGTCGTAGGCTTCATCTTCTTTGGAGCTGAAGATTATGAAGCAGTTGATGCTTTCCTTTTCTTCACTGCAGCTCGCTCTGCAGCCTTGGTCTTCTTCACATCTGATGCAGATGGAAGGATAGGAGTTGGTGTAGGCGCGGGAGGAGCTGAGGAATCTGTTTGAATTTCCTCAGGCGCAACTGATGCAGTTGCCCTGACTTATTCAATTTCTTTTGGAGCACCACTAGTGGATGCCCTGGCAATTTCTTCAGCGGCTGGAATGGAGTCATCAGCCCTGGACCTAGCATTGTCTTTAGCAGTCGAAAATCATCGGCCGGGTCTTTGGCATGTTCTTCAAGAGGGCTGAGCAGAGGCTCCAAATTGAGGAACTTCTTGTTGCGTTGGAGCTGCAACATTTGTGAACTTCTTGGTCAGGTTTACAAATCTGACTTTGGCTCCTTGCCAATCAGCATAGTAGGCATCAAAGTCATCGCTGAGGGCTTTGATTTCAGACTAGATTTTGAGAAGATCATCAGGTGTCATTCTGACAACATTTTTCCTCAGGAACTTCTCTTTCCTAAACTGAGCCTTCTTAATCTGTCTAGCCTTCTCAAATTTCCATTTCTCTTCAGAGATGAAATGGGTCAGCATGTGACTTTGGCCAGGAGTCAAATGAAAATCAGACATAGGGGTGTCTGGATCCTTATGTACTCGAGGATCGCCCTTAGATCCAAAAGCAGTGGCACAGGTGTGCCTTTGGCTCTAGCGGCCCTTTCTTGTCCTGCCTCGATGATTTCTGCAAGTTCATCATCATCAGCTTCATCATCAGATGGCACTTGGAAGGCAACCTGTTTCTTCTTCGGACTTGGCCGAGGACCTCGTCCAGCAGTTGCCTTTTTCTTCAGCAGAGTGGGGCCTGATGAAGAATTTGGTGCAGCTGAGGAACTTGCTGAGACACTAGAGGCAATAGAGATGCCTGCAGTCCTTTGGCACGTGGCCAGATGCACAGGTGCTGAGGACTTTGGAGGAGCTGCTGAGGACTTTGTAGGAGCTGAGGATTTGGGAGGAGCAGGAGCAGATGAGGAACTGGCCGTGAGGGCATTGAAGATTCTGGCCGTGAGGGCATTGCTGAGGATTTTGGCCGTGAGGGCACTGTTGGTGAAGCACTTGGCTTGTGTGCTGGCTTCTTTGCCATTGATCTTCTAGGCTGAACAGGGGCCTCAGTGGCAGCAGCGATGTGAGTCTTCATTGAATTTCCTCACCGCTTCTTTGGTTTGTCTCGCCAACTTGGCTTGGCGCTTGGCCCATTCTTCAGAAAGTCCTCACCACGCTTGATGTCGGTGGGGTCACTTCTTGGCCAGTGCCAATGGAGCTCTTGGGCATGGAGGATTCGGTCTGAATTTCTTCATGTACTTTGGAGTAACATATTTGTACTCCCTCCATTCCCTTGCCCATCTCCTTTCAATCCTCTGAATGCGCACCTTGCGCTGATTTTTGTTTTCCTTGCCAAACTTGGCTTCATCAGTGTGCAATAGTCGGATATGTCCTCGTGTATCTCGAAGCAGTCATGACCTCGTGCCTCTTTCCTCCTTTCGTGGCTTCTTTCCTTCGCCATATTCTTCACCGAGGAATTTGAACAATCGAATTCTCTCAAGAAGTATGCAACTTTTCTTCAAGGAACGCTGCAAATGAGTTAAGTTGATGAGAACCTAGTGATTCAAAGAATGACATGAGTATCTGTGAATGCAGTATAGTTGCGAGGAATTTGGAGAGGTCATATGCGTTCTCGTAAGGTTTTTCAAAAGAACTAGTTTGAGGAATTTGACCAGATGAGCCTTGAAGAATTTCACTAAGCGATCTTTGTCTTAGGTTCCAGAGTTGTATAGATCGAGGATCCACACAATTGAGGAATCTTGAAGAAAAATCATTGCTTAGAGAAACGAATCAAGAGCATATTTCGCTTGAGGTGTTCATATGTGTGAAGATTTGAAGAATAAACACCTTTGAAGATTTTCAGGAAGGTTTGAGAATCAAAGCGAGTAATAAAAGTAACTTTTAATTACCCGAACTGAAGAACACGACGAACTGAGAAGTGTAGATTAGAAATTCGTCAGTTCAGATCTCCCACGCCCTAACTCGGCGGAGGAAGATTTCCGTGGTCGGCGCGAGTACGACGGCGATGAGGTCGAGGCAGTGAAGCTCTTCCTCACCGGCGACGATAGAGTAGCGGCGGCGCTAGGGTTTGAGAAGCTCGAGCGAGAGAGAGCGGCCGAGCGGAGTAAAGGAAGTGAGGAAGGCGAGAGGGGGTATATATAGCCACGGTAAAAAAAACCGTTCGCCCGAAGATTTTGGACGAACGTGCCCCTGGCCCTTCTCATTCACTTGACATGTGTCACCCACGTACTGAAAAGTGGAGATTGTGTTAGATCGTGGGTGAATAGATAAGTTTATCGTGGGATGCGGAACGTTTTGAGTGGCAAAGCCGAAAGTTTGGATAAGATAAGTTAAAAGTTTCATTCGCAATTTCTTCAGCTGACAAGGACACAGTGAAGATTTTGAACGAGTTTCAAATAGAACGCACATGAAGAATTTGTTAATAGCTTGGGTTGAGTATAGCATAGAGGGGGAAGGGTCCGATCACATTCACTTAGCAGAAAAAAGCAACTTGAAGAAATAGCCATAAGTGAATGCTGTTGAGGACATAAACCCATATATATATATATAGTCAATGAAGAAAGACAACGGAAACAGTGAAGATTTTGCAAAGTTGAAGAATTTAAAAAAAACTGAAGAATTTCAAAACTGAGGAAAAACTCAAATTGAAGAGTTTCAATTTTGGTGGTGGCGTGACCCACCGTATAAGAATGATGATTTCAGACACCGCTGCATAATTGTCGTAGGGTTACGAGAATCAAATTCTTCATTAATTTCTTCACACTTAGAGTATTACTCTTCATTGATTGAAGAAAAACGTTTCTTCATGTGTTGCACATCTAAGTCATCAATTTTGCATAAGTGTCGATGTGTGTCCTTTTCAAAGAACATTCAAGATTCTAAGATATTTAGCTCACACCACAACTTGCTAAATCTCTTCTCATCCAAGGGCTTTGTGAAGATATCGGCTAGTTGTTCTTGATCTTCACATGCTCGATGGAGATGTCGCCTTCAACACATGATCACGAAGAAAATGATGACGAATCTGAATGTGCTTTGTCTTCGAAAGTGCTGAACTGGGTTGTGAGAAATCTTGATGGCACTCTCATTGTCACAAGAGAGAGGCACATTCTTCACGTTGATGCATTAGTCCTTGAGAGTTTGCTTCATCCACAAAGAATTGAGCACAACAAGAGCCAAAGAGAATGTACTCAGCTTCCAAGATGAGACGGTGATACGATTCTGCTTTCTTCGAGGACCAATGGACCAAAGATCGTCCGAGGAAATGACAAGTACCAGATTTTGACTTGCGGTCCACATGATCACCAAAGCATAGTCGAGTCGAATATCCAATGAGATCAAACGTAGAGCCCTTGGGGTACCATAATCCTAGTGTTGGTGTGTGAGCTAGATATCGAAGAATATGCTTCACATGACCTTATGGTGTGATTCCTTCTTGTAGCTTGAAATCGGGCACACATGCAAACACTAAGCATTATATCCGCCTACATGCACATAAGTACAATAAAGAACCAATCATGGAGCGGTATACCTTGTGATCAAAGTCAATACCATTTTCATCAGTGCATAGATGGCCATTTGTGGGCATAGGAATTTTGACGCCTTTGCAATCTTGCATGCCGAATTTCTTCAAAACATCTTTGAGGTATTTCTCCTGAGATATGAATATGCCATTGTGTTGTTGACGAATTTGAAGACCTAAGAAGAATTTCAATTCTCCCATCATAGACATTTGATATTCTTCACTCATCATATAGGCAAATTCATCACTATAACGTTGGTCAGTACAGCCAAAGATAATATCATCAACATATATTTGGCACACAAACAGTTCACCATCATATGATTTAGTAAAGAGAGTAGGGTCGAGTGAACTGGGTGTGAAGCCATTCTTCATGAAGAATTCCTTCAAAGTATCATACCACGCCCGTGGGGCCTGTTTGAGACCATAGAGGGCCTTGTTGAGTCTGAAGACTTTGTCGGGATTCTTTGGATCTTCAAAACACTGGGGTTGAGCAACATATACTTCTTCCTCAAGCTTACCATTGAGGAATGCACTTTTCACATCCATTTGATATAAAGTGATACTATGATGGTTAGCATAAGCAAGTAGTATGTGAATAGCCTCAAGTCTAGCAACAGGTGCAAAAGTTTCATCGAAATCAATTCCTTCAACCTGTGTAGCCTTGAGCTACAAGTCGTGCCTTATTCCTCACCACAAGGCCATTTTCATCTTGCTTGTTGCGGTAGATCCACTTTGTGCCAATGATATTATGCTTGCGAAGATCTGGACGTTTGACCCGGTTCGGACATTGTTGAGCTCGAATCGATGTAATTCTTCTTGCATTGCTCGAATCCACTCGTGCTCAGAGATGCTTCATCTACCTTAGTGGGCTCTGTGATAGAGACAAAAGCATAGTGCCCACAAAAGTTAGATAAATGTGAAGCTTTTGAGCGTTTGAGAGGACCTGGTGCTTCAATGTCATCGATGATCTTGTCAACTTGCACTTCTGTTGCAATGCGAGGATGAGCTGATTGTCGTCGAGGAATTTGATCAGCATTTTCTTCAAAGATTATCTTCAGTGCATCACTCGACGTTCTTCGCTCGGAATGAATTCTTCAGCGGATTCTTCAGTAGGAATTACATCCTCAGTTGCCTTGAACTTGATAGATTCCTCAGGTGCTGGTTCATCTATCACAGAAGGTAGGTGCTCTCTTTGCGAGCCATTAGTTTCATCGAACCTCACATCTACAGTTTCAACAATCTTGTAAAGAACATTGTTGAAGAATCTGTAGGTGTGCGAGTCCTTTCCATAACAAGCATAAAACCTTCATGTGCTTTTGGTGCAAATTTAGCATTGTGATGAGGATCTCTAATCCAGCATTTAGCAATCAAGACTTTGAAATAACTCACTTTGGGTTTCTTGTCAGTGAGGAGTTCATAGGCAGTCTTCTTGAAGAATTTGTGAAGATATACTCTGCTGATGATGTGGCACGCGGTATCAATTGCATCAATCCAAAAACGACGAGGCGTTTTGTATTCATCAAGCATAGTGCGAGCCATCTCAACAAGAGTTCTGTTCTTGCGCTCCATGACGCCATTTTGCTGAGGAGTATAGGGAGCAGATAACTCATGAGTAATACCAAGTTCATCAAGATAGTCATCAAGACCGGAATTATTGAACTCAGTTCCATTGTCACTCCTGATGTGCCTGATCTTCACACCAAAGTTGGTTGAAGCCCTCGAGGAAAATCATTTGAAGACTTCCTGCACTTCATGTTTGTAAGTAACAATGTGTACCCATGTGTAACGAGAGTAATCATCAACAATAACAAAGCCATATAGAGATGCATCATTAGTGACTGGCTGAGTAATGATTAGGACCAAAGAGGTCCATGTGAAGCAATTCGAATGGACGAGTAGTGGTCATGATAGTCTTCACTGGATGCTTGGCCTTGGTCATTTTTCCAGCTTCACGGGCTCCACACAAGTGATCCTTGAGGAATTTGACATTCTCAATGCCAATGACATGCTTCTTCTTCGCATAGCGTGTGCAAATTCCTCATGCCTGCGAGACCAAGTCGTCGATGCCATAGCCAGCCTTCTGAAGCTTTTGCAAGTAGACACACGGCTGGTTGTGGTCCTGTAGAGAAATCAACAATATACAAGTCTCCTCTCCTAAAGCCTTCGAAGACTTTGGAATAGTCAGCTTCCATGATCACAACACAACGATACTTGCCAAAGACAACAACCATATCAAGATCACAAAGCATTGAGATAGACATAAGGTTGTATCCTAAGGACTCAACAAGCATGACTTTGTCCATGTGTATGTCCTTAGAGATCGCAACCTTACCAAGACCCAATACCTGACTTTTGCCTTTGTCGGCAAAGATGATATGCTTCAGATGTGACGGTGATAAGGGAGCATCCATCAATAGATTCTTGTCACCAGTCATGTGATTTGTACATCCACTATCGAGGAACCACTCATTGTCTTTGGGTTGATCATCCTGCAGATGAATTAGTGCAACTTACGATCTCATATACTTCATCGATGAAGAATATGATATCAATTTCATCGATGAATTTCATCGAGCAAAGATAATGAGATAAGCAAGATGAGGACACAGTGAAATGAAAGTTCATTTCTTCATGATTATCCTGCGTCCTTTCAGCATTTTTGTCGTGCCCCAAAGAAATTCTTCAGACGTTAAAGCACGCCCGAGGCCCTGACCCTCGCAGAAGAGATTAGTTCCTTTTCTTCACCACCCACATTTGAAGGGGTGGCAAAGAGTTCATCACTCTACAAGCTCCATATGAGAATGGTGGCATAGAAGCCAATCCATATCGTTTCACATAAGAGAGGTTAGGGTAAGCATATGAATAAGCGGAGAAATTCTTCGAGGACTTATGAACATATTGGTTTGAAGAATAATGCACATATTCATAGCCCTTAGCTCTACCTCATGAAACAGAGTTGTTAGCACGATGATAATCATATGAGGACTTTGATCCATGTGAGGAATTTGGTCCGTATGAGGACTTGGATCCATATGAAGAATTTGGTCCATATGAAGAGTTTGATCTGGGGTTCCTATTCTTCACGTGTGGTGTCATGAGGACATTCACTGAAGACTTTCAAGGCACTTCTTGGGAACCCAGATTTTCTCCATAAGGGAACCGTTCCTGCAGCTTAGTGCCAACATATCTAGCAAATACTTCACCATTCTGATTTTTGAACAGTTTATAGTTGGAGTCAAATGACTCATCGTAAGAATGAGGAGATTCACATGTAAAGCCGGATAAGTTAAATGGATCAATCGGAGGTCCCTTTGCAGAACCCATGAGGTTTTGGGGTACCGCCAAAGCTTCCAATATGTTCCATCAAGATTGAGTTTCCTCTCAAAGGCAATACCCTCTTTCCTAGGATTCCTGTTGAGGACCTGCTTTTTAAGCACATCACAAAGAGTCTGATGCCCTTTGAGGCTTTTGTACATGCCTGTCATGTACAATTCCTTCAGCCCTGCATCGTCAGTGATACTAGCAATGTCCTCGGATGAGGAATTAGTGATAGCAGAGGCAGGTGAAGAATTTGTAACAGTTGAAGCATTTGAACATTCAGTGAAGAATTAGCGTATTCACGTTCAATGCACTTTAAGCATGGAGGAACAAATTCTTCACGAGAAGCGCTGATTTGTTGAGCAAGTAATGAATCGCGCTCCTTCAAGATCTTCATAACTCACTCTTAGCTTCTCAAGATCTTGCTTTCTTTGAAGAAATTCATAAGAAAGTTTCTCATGATCGCACAAGAGAGTGTTATGATGACCTTGAAGGCTGTCAAACCTAGACCAAGTCTCAAGATTTTCAGTTAGGGTTTTAGTGCGATCCATTTCTTCACCCAACATATCATCACTTTTGTTTAGCATGTTTTGAACCTTTTCAAAAGCCCTTTGTTGTTTTACAGCAATCTTAGCAAGTTTTGAGTAGCTGGGCTTGACATCTTCATCAGATTCGTTTTCACTAGATTCGGAGGAGGTATATTTGAGTACCTTGGCAACCTTTGCCATGAAGCAATAGGTGGGAGCGTAGTCATCACTATCTTCATCAGCTTTGTTGGTGAGGTCATTTTCTTCAGAGTAGAAGATGGACTTGTCGACGAAAGCGATGGCGAGAGCCAGACTCGCCACACCAGACTCGGATTCTTCTGATGCCTCCTCTTCCTCATGTTCCTCAGATTCAGCTTCAGAGTCCATTTCCTTGCCAATGAATGCCTGAGCCTTCTTGGAGCTGCTCTTCTTGTGATAAGAAGACTTTGAGGATTTTGATGATGAAGATTTCGACGATTTCTTCTTCTTCTTAGCGTCATCAGAACTGTAATCCTTGTATTTCTTCTTCTTTAATTCCTTTTCCCACCGAGGACAATCTTGAATGTAGTGACCAGGTTTCTTGCATTTGTGGCATAGCCTTCTCTTATAGTCCATCGGATGAGGAATCACCGCTCCTTGAGGATTTTCCAAAGCGACCACGCCTTGAGAACTTCCGAATTTCTTCATGAGCAGTGCTAGCTCTCGCTCAATTCTTCAGATCTCCAAGGCTACTACCGAGTCTTCACAATCAGATTCGCATACGCCCTTGGCCTTCGTGGCATGTGATTTTCCATAGCTAGAACCATAGAGATCTCTCTTTTCAAAGAAGTCGAACTCATGAGTATTTAGCCTCTCGAGGATATCACCGGATCAAGTGACTTGTAGTCGCGACGCTCTTGTATCATCGGTGCGGAGTATCAAATGAGGAATCAAGCGATCTCAACAATTTCTTCACCACCTCATGGTCGGTGATGTCAGTGGCACCAAGCGCTTGAAGCTCATTTGAGATGTCAGTGAGGCGATCGAAGGTCTGTTGAACATTTTCATTGTCGAGTCTTTTAAAGCGGTTGAAGAGATTTCGAAGAACATCAACTCGAGAGTCACGATGAGTTGAGACTCCTTCATTTACTTTGGACAGCCTGTCCCAGATGAGCTTAGCAGTTTCCAAAGCACTCACTCTTCCATATTGTCCTTTGCTCAGATGGCCACATATGATATTCTTCGCTTGAGGGTGAGACAGAGGGAACACCATTTTCCACAACATACCAGAGATCGTTGTCAATTCCCTCAAAATGCATTCGCATCTTGTTTTTCCAGTAGGGGTAGTCCGTCCCATCAAAGGTAGGACACCCACCGAGACCTTGATCATACCTGCGGTCGACATAACTAAAACTCCTGTGGTTAAACCAAAATCACACGTAACAAGGGAGTACCTTGCTCTGATACCAATTAAAAGTGCGTTATATCGACTAGAGGGGGGTGAATAGGCGATTTTTATGAATTCTTCAATGAGGAATTTTCCAGTGAGGAAATTCCTAAGTGAAGAACTACTTGCAGCGAAATAAGTACTCAGAAGTAAGCATAAAAGAATGCGGGCATGGTCATCATGATGAAATGAAGACTATCAAAGAGTACAGAAAGCGTAAACATAGGATAGCACAAGATGAAGACAAACAGACTGAAGAATTGAACTGAGGAAATTGAGAAAGTCTTCAGTCAAAGTCTTCAAACACAGATATGAACGAACACTCAACACAATAATGAGGAAATGAAAGAGTTGAGGAAATAGAACCAGTTAGGTTGGTGAAGACAATGATTTGGTAGACCAGTTCCAAGCTGCCTCTCGGTTACGTCTGGTTGGAGCGGCCGAGTATTTAAACTCAAGGACACACATCCGGACACCCGATCGGCCGAAAGCACGCAGCTCAGGACACCAAGTCCTCACCGTATTCTCCTTGAACTAAGGTCACACAGACCTCGTCCAATCACTCGTGGTAAGTCTTCAGGTGACTTCCAAACCTTCACCGACTTGGTCACTCGGCGATACACAATTCCTCTTAGATGCTCTAGACCATGACGCCTAACCGTCTGGAAGAAGCACAGTCTTCAAAGGTAACAAGCGTGGATCCACGCAGGATCAATCTCTTCAGTGATGCTCAATCACTTTGGGTTTGTAGAGGTTTGGTTTTGGGTTTTCCTCACCGATGATTTTCGCTCAAAGTCCTCGGAGGATGGGTTGCTCTCAAATGACAAGTGTCAAGTTCTCTCGGAGCAGCCAACCAGCTAGTGGTTGTAGGGGCGGCTATTTATAGCCTAGGGAGCAGCCCGACATGATAAGACATAAATGCCCTTCAATGATATGACCGTTAGGTGGATAAGATATTTTGGGACAACTCACAAGAAGACAAGAATAAATGAAATTTGACTCTCAAATTCCTCGGGGCTATCATGTTCCTCACTGTAGGCAATCCGCATGGCGAATTCCTAACTCCTCGGTCAGAACAAATTCCTCAAATGACGGAAGAACTTCGTCTCTCACATCAAGAAATTGACTGAGCTGTATGAGATTTCCAAAGGCTTCACTCAAGGGATTGGTAGGTGTAGGATTTTGAGTTGAGCATCACATGGAAATTTTTCCTTAGTATTTCCTCGACCCCTTTAACGATGCGGTGTTTCCTATGACTCAAGAAAGAGAAAACGAAACTACGAAAACGAAAAGTCTTCACGCTTCATGTTCCTCAAATGAATACCAAGTCTTCAAGGTCACACCAATTTCTTCACTTTCAAAGTCTTCGTAAAGTCTTGAATACCAAAGTCTTCAGACGAAGAACTTCATTTTTAGGGGTCGACTTTCTCTGTAAATATCAAACTCCTCATAGACTTATAGACATGTGTACACTCATAAACACATTAGTCCCTTAACCTATAAGTCTTCAATACACCAAAATCACTAAGGGGCACTAGATGCACTTACACAAAGCAGGAGAGTAGCGATTATCAATCAGTGTGATTCATTCATATTAACTGAGATATTATCTTAACAATGCCTTGTTTCAACATGTATAAAGAACGACAAAGCAGAAAAGTACCATTCCTAAAACAATGCAACTGATTCATTTTAACAGAGACATTATCTTAACAATACATTGGTTAAACATGTAGAAAGACCTACAAAGCAGGACATTACCATTTGTAAAGCACTGTAACTGATATACAATAATAGAGACATTATCTGAACAATACAATTCTTAAACATGTACTCTGGCCGATCCCCAACAGAAATGGTACTCGCGCTGATCCCTAACAAGTGTTGCAGTTTTGAACTAAGATTTAGTAGTTAATTCTGAGGAAAGTTGGTACTGACCTTTCAAGACCAACATTTGAAACAACTCGTAAGGAAGACCTAAAAGAGATCTCAACATATATATGGAAATCCGGTCTCCTTTTGTGCAGTTCCACACAAAATTAAGCGAAGCAAAATGTCGCAGTAGCAACAAGTTGAATAGATATCCTTGTTTTAATAAAGGCAAAAAAGGAATCAATTGCTGGCCAATAAAGGAGGATGAAACATGAAGCCACAAAAATGGTAATCCCGCCAATCCCTAACAAGTGTTGCAGTTTTAAACTAAGGTTCAGTAGTTAATTCTGAGAGTGGCATTGCTTAATTTTACCAGCGGCATTAGATTAACAAAAAGCATAAACAGTTCCAGGGAGAGTGGGCACAACAACAACATGTGCTTCCATCTACTTATAAAGGGGGTGATGCAGAGTCTGTTGTAACAAAGCAACAAGCATCATGTCTGGGTTAGTCCCATTTTTGTTCACTACTTAATGGGAAAATACAGCAATACAATAGCTTCAATTCAACATTTATTTAGAACAGTACCAATACAAGTAGCACAGCATCTCAAAACACACTGCACGATCATGTGGATGAAGGCAAGTACCAACCTGTCATGACACACACAAGATCACGTACGAATCTGCCAACACGAATAGGAAATGCAATCTCGTTTTGTGCAGTTGCACTGAAATGAAGCAAAGTCGCCGGTGTGACATTTAAGTTTGCTATAGCAACAAGTTGAATAGATATCCCTAATTTAACAGAGGCAAAAAAGGAAACAATTACTGCTAATAAAGGAGGATGAAACATGCGGCCACAAAAAGAAGCATCTACCTTATCTTGATGGAAAACAAAGTATAGGACAATAACATTTTGAAAACAGTTGCATTGATTCATATTAACAGAGAAATTCTCTTAAAGCAGTTCAGTAGTTAATTCTGAGAGTGGCATTGTTTAATTTTACCATCAGCATTAGATTAAGAAAAAGCATAAACAGATCCATGGAGAGTGGGCGCAACAACACCATGTGCTTCCATTTACATATAAAGGGGGTGATGCAGAGTTTGTTGTAACAAAGCAACAAGCATCATGTCTGGGTTGGTACCTTTCTTGTTCACTACTTAATGGGAAAAGAGAGCAATACAATAGCTTCAATTCAACATTTATTTAAAACAGTACCAATACAAGACAGCATCTCAAAACAAACTGCACGATCATGTGGATGAAGGCAAGTACCAACCTGTCATGACGCACACAAGATCACCTACAAATCTGCCAACACGAATAGGAAATCCAATCTCGTTTTGTGCAGTTGCACTGAAATCAAGCAAAGTTACCGGTGTGACGTTTAAGTTTGCTAGGCAACAAGTTGAATAGATATCCCTATTTTAACAGAGGCAAAAAAGGAAACAATTACTAGCCAATAAAGGAGGATGAAACAAACGGCGACAAAAAGATGCATCTAACTTATCTTGATGGAAAACAAAGTAGGACAGTAGCATTTCTAAAACGGTTGCATTGATTCATATTAACAGAGACATTCTCTTAAAACAACATTAGTTAAGAATGTAATTTACTTTTAACAGTGGCATTGCTTCAATTTTCCAGCAGCATTCTTAGATTAACAACAGCAAAATAGTTGTATGGGACATGTGGATGGGTCATGGGACATGCCAGCACCATGTGCGTCCACACGTATAAATGGGTGATGCAGAGTATGTAGCCAAGCAGCATATCTGCGTTGGTCCCATATTTGTTCTCTTTGAAACTTTTTCCTATGTGAGGGCAGCAAATCTAGTCCTGCACAAACTACCCGACCCCCAGTTTCTTTCCCTTTTCAACAAAGAGATCGGTTCCTTACAGATGTGTGTACTACGTTACCCCCTTTTTCCCTTTTAGACCAACAAAGCGGCTGGATAGCTAGTCTATACTACTTTCCCTCCCTCCTTTCCTCATTGAACCACGTCCTAGATTCATGCTCCACCCCACCGCACCCTTCTTTCCTCTTTGAACCAAGACCTAGATTCGACTACAGAATCAAAAAAGATCCGCATGCAGCTAGAGCAATGACGGTTTCAAAGAAACTTATACCTTAGGGTCGTCGGGATGTGGCAAGGCGTGCGGCGGGAGGCCGAATCTGCCCACCCAACGTACGGCAGCGAGGAAGAAGGGATCGGTGGCCCTCCCGCATAGGCGCTGGGTGAAAGAGAACAGCACAATCGGTAGTGGATTGCCTCCCTCTCCGAAGGCAATAGAGTGAACGTTGCACCTCTTCCCCTTCCTGGTGCGACGGGATCCGGACGCCTCCTTCACCAGCTGTGAGGGGGGGAGAGAGACAGAGGCCAACGCAATCTTGTTTAGATCTGGTGAGGAGGGTGACTGGGTGAGAGACTGTGAATATAGCAAACCCTGGCAAAGGAACGTTGAGCCTCCAGCATGTATATATATATATGTATAATGCAGCGAGAGTGTGGAGAGTGCAAACTCTAGCAAACAAGCGCCGAGGCTCCAACTTATATAGTACTACATATATCTTTGTAATGCGGATCGAGCTCCGGTGCCTTAATCACTCGCCTTTGGTTGTATGACAGGTGGGCCAGCCACATTTTGGGCCCACCTGTCATAAACCCAAAGGCAGGTGCACTAAGTCAATGAAGTTGCGTCCATATAGTACTCGTGTATACTACTAATATATAGGCGAGTGGTTTTCTTATTCTCTCCATAACAATTGTTTTAAATTGTGTAAGTATGAAACGAAACTCTTTATTTAACGTACCAGTGAAGAAAACTACTACTTCCGATGAACTAACGATCCACGCGTCCTGGTCACACTTCCTGTCCTTCACGTGTGGTACACTACCCTCCCTTAAGTGAACAACCACACATGCGCCAAATTATCGGAAAGGTGTGAGAGTGTGTACATATAAAGAATTTTAATTTCAGTTATCGGAAAGGTTTGAGAGTACGTACAGTTTGCCCTCTCTCAATAATTATGGTTTGTAGTGTTCGGCCTAAACTTGGTCAAACTTTACAAAGTTTGACTTCAGTCAAATCTAAAATGCAGAATAAATAAAAATGGAGGGCTGCTACGTCCATCCGGGTTTTAGTCCACACCACTTTTTAATCAAAGATAATAGCTGGACAAATAAAATTACAGGGGAGCTGAAGACAAAGTTGTGAGAAGGCTCAGAAATCAATACAAAAAAACTTATGCTTGTAGTACCAACGTCGGTCCTTCTTCGAGGAAACGTTTGGTTCATAGCCAATTGTGTGATAAAATTGCACCAACGTGTAAGACGACTGCGTCTCCAACGCAACCAAGGTGAACTGATGAAGGATATCATCTTTGTGGGTAACAAGCAAAGAGCACTGATGGAAGACAGCTTGTTTTTCGTGGAAAATTGATCAGCTTCACCAGCCGACGCAACCATGAGGCGCAACCATGAGCATCGATGGGTCATCGTGGTGATGCATCATCCATTTGGCATCAAGTTTGGGTGAGGAACCTATGAAGCTCGACAAATCCTCACTGTGGTCTGTTTCTTCTCATTAATCAAGCTCGAGGAAGGAAGAACCACGTGGCAGAGGACAGTGAGGCAGAACAACAATGACCATCCAATTTTGTGCAGTTCCACTAAAATTGAGGAAGACATGCCCGGGTATGGAGATACACCGTTGTTTGCAAAAATATAAAAAAGGGATACAATGTTGTTACTTTGTTTTGGCAGTGGTAAGAGATTTACAACGACATCTCAATTGTCAATAAGAATTAATAAAAGTACACCAACAAACAGAAGCATCATGATTATCTTGATGGGAACTAAACCAGGATACCCGAGAAAAAAAGCATTTCTTCATTTAACCAGTGATAGTATTAGATTAGCAGCAGCAATTGGAGCATATGGACAATGACCGCACAACCACCATGTACTTTTTGTCGAAACAACATGTATACCTCCACCGAGGCATAAATCAGGACAACTTTTTGAGTGGCATTTCCTCTATAATAGTAGGTGATGTTGGACCAGCCGACGAACCCTAGCTACTATACATGGGGAGCTGGGGAGTAGTCGCATAGAAGAAAACCTACATGCAGCAACCTGGGGAGCTGGACCAGTACAAGAAGTTTTACCTCAGGTGGGCGAGATGTCGCTTAGGCGGGCGGGCGGGATCTACCCACACGACGGCAGCGAACAAGGGCGCGGAGGACCTTCATCCGCGCTAGCGCCAGCTCCGAGAGGACGGTGCGCATCGGCTCCCTCCACCGCTAACGGCGACAACGTCAATGCTGCACCTCCTCACCTCCCGCAGCGGACGGGATTCGGCCAGATCTGTGACCACCGGTGAGGAGAGAGATAGAGTGGACACTGTCATCTTGTTTTGATATGGAGAGGGTGAGAGAGCGAGACGCGAGAAACCCTATCAAACAAGAGCCTATATATACAATGGAGTAAAAAAATCTCTCCATAGCAGTGTTTTTAAATAGAATACGCGTGTTCCCGGAAAAAAGAAACAAAAACTGGCGGACATTTTTTTAACGTACCAAGAAAGAAAACTCGATCAAAAACACACCCCCCCTTCCAGGTCACGAGAGTCGTCGCGCACACACACATAGACATAGACATGCATCTGAGGATGGCTGGGTAAAACTGAATACGGATTGTTCCTTCTTGCCAGAGAACGGAACTGCTGGTACAGGCATGATACTAAGGGATTATGGGGGTGCTATAATTTTCTCTTCATGTAGAAGCTTGTGTTATTGCGCGAACGCACTGGAAGCTTAATTGTTGGCCATCAAAGAGGGTTTGTCGCTCGCATTGCAGTGGAGTAATCTTTTTTTTACCCACACACCGTAGAACAATCGTTCTACGGTAAATTATATTAATATAATAAAGTACATGGGGAGTCTAAGCTCCAAATATCAATATCGAGACCAACTGCCTTGAAGCTACAAATATGGTGAGGATTAGGAATGAAGATCTTGATAGATCCCGGTTTGGTTTTTTGGTGCGTGAGATTAGATCGCTCGTGGCACTCCGAAATACTTGTATTGCTCATGTTCGACGAAACAACAACATTGTCAATCATACTTTAGCTCATTATAGTAGGACTAGTGGCCATATCGCTGTTTGGCTAGGTTCAGGCCCTGATGGCATTGTCGAACTTTGTAACTCTGAGTGTAGCCTGGCTACGTGAGTAATACTAGTTTGTTCCCGCAAAAAAAAGACATAGACATGCATATCCGTGTTTACGTAAAATTCCATCTCCATCTCCAATCATATTTGTCCAACTGGCACATTATTTACGTTGTTAATTATATACGTAGCAATATTAACATACAACATCTCTTGTTTGCGGGTGTCCGGACCGCTGCCATGCCACCTCCTAACCAACCTGAATCCTCTTCATCACCCGCGCATGCTTCCCGCCCGAAACGATCAGTGCCGCATTCATGCCCGGCCAGAGCAGACGCGACCTCTCACTGGCGCCGGCATTGAAGCGGCGCGCCGGCCGAGAGAGCGTCACTCGCGCCACTTCCCGGTGCACGCGACCGCTCCGCGTTCAAAGGTCGCAATATCCGGCCACAACATGCATGTAAAAAGTTGTTGGGAGTCTGTGCTACAGCTACCTGTCCTCTCCCAACTCGTCAATCTCTTCCAGTAGTGCTAGTACTCCATGGCGCAATCCATCGACAAGCAGGCGGGAAAGTTATCGTATACTCGGTTTGCAGTGAGTGGCATGCCGAGCGACCGTGTGGGTCGAGCCGTGGAGGAGCATGAGACACGAACGCGACAGACGTGATATAAACGTTGGTCGATGGCGCGATCCAACGAAACGAAACGTTGGTTTCTCCCCGTTTCCATTTTTTCTCCGGAAAAACGGAAACTTTCCACTCCATTTTCATTCCAACTCCAAGGTTGCCCCGTTACAACATTCCATTAAATACAAAGGAAAACTAACATGCATGCTGATGCATCTCAATGATTCACAGATCATAGCCAATATTTACTTCACAACTAAAGACAAAAGTTGTGAGAGCATGTACAAAAGAAAAACTACTGATGGGGTCACTACGACTTAAACCCTAAACATGATTTAATTTCCTGGCTAGGCAGAACTTGTGGAAGGAAAGACGGCTGGCACCCTCGGATCATATGATGCTTTTGTGCAGCTCCACTAAAATCGAGCTGAGCATCCCTGATGGCAAAAATATTGAAGAAGTGTGATTAGAATAATAGTATTGGCACTAGTTCATGAGACATAAACTCATCACAAATAGAAGCCGGTAGAAGTAGAGAAAGATCGACATGGAGATGGAGCTACGTGGGGAGCTACGGCAGTGGAGCAAGCCGGCTCCAAAAGGAAGATGTACTACCTGGGACGTCGGGCTGTAGCTAGAAGGGCGGTTGGGACGCGGCATCAGCCCATACCGCGGGGACCCCCGATTGGGACGCACCGATTGTGAGTTTTCTCCCTCGCCGATGTCGACCGCGTCTACGCACAACATTGTTCCCTTCCCCCAGCGGCGGGATCAGGCCGGATATGTGACCAGCAGTGTGGCCACCGTTGTTCTATGCCTGTAAAGAGAGCAACCCAAGCAATCAGGCTTGTAGCTTAGGCTCCTGCTAGTGTATATATAGTGGTTTTCTTTTTCTCTCACATATCAACCATTTTATATTGCGTAAGTGTCATTGAAGAGTGAAATGATGGTTGCTTCTTCCGACTAACTTACTGTGTGATTTGACTGCTCCTTAGTGGCCCCTACACGTACTCCCCCTATGTATATGACCGTTCCTGAGTCTCACTTGTACTTATCTGTATTTTCTTGCATGACACGTGAGTAGACAGGATGCACATAGAGGAATTTTGTTACTGCACGTTGTTATGTAGTACTGTACTACTAGTACCTACTGCCTCCTTCTGGTTCACTACTGGTACTCCCTCCGTCCTGGCTTATTGGCCCCCTTTGTACTCAATTCATGGGCTCGTTTTCCTCAAGAAATTTTCTTTGCCAACATATTAATATCAGGAATGCATGCGTGAACAACGAATGAATTAACCTTGCATGCAACGTTTTGACAAAGCATTGACTTATGAACATGTGAATGTAAGGGACTACAACCTCGTGCATGCACGCAACAGTCACACGTACACATGGACGCAAAAACACGCGCGACGCCCTAATGCATGCACGTCCGAGCACACGACGGAACACACACGGTCACGCTCAAGTGCTCAACCTACACGTGCATGCACACACATACTCAGCCAGGGTGAGCTAGTGACTGTATAAACACTGGAAAATGTATATATTGAGTGCAATGAGCGTATTATGAAGTCCACTGACTGTATTTTTACAAATATACAGTGACAGATAATGTATTTATCCCGTTTGAAATAAAGCCATATTAACCGGAAAGGAGGCAGTATGGACTGTCATTACTTTGTTGTGTCCCGTAAACTTGCCGAACGAGGAGAAGCTTGCAGGATGGGAGAAGCTTGCATGCGGTGGCTCGCAGGACAAGGAGAAACTTTTGACTAATGCAAGCTCTCCCTCGCTCAGGTGGTGGACGTGCACCAGTTAATTCGGTGTCAGATTGCCATAAGCATACACTATACTAGTACTAGTATTATTGTTCGACTTCCCGAAGAGGTGAACAACCAAGCGCAAAGTTTACTTGTACTACTACTACTATAGAGGTATGTACTATACTATACTAGCAACCGGATGGAGGAGCGTCTGCACTCTTATTATATTTTAAAAATGTGATAAAGCAATCTTCAACACATTTGGTTCTCTTCGAGGGTTCTCGCATGTGATAATGGAAGTTGATTGCATGGAACACTCGCCACAATTCTCGCTTAATTCTGGATCAGATCCTTATACAAATAGGAGCGCTCGGTAATATTTCCTCTTTTTTTTGTTATTCAGCATGTAAACAGGTCAGCAAACCTTGCGGCGCATCTTTGTGCGAACCGTGCTTGCTGCACTTTGAATGTGGCCAAGAGCTGGCTTGATGAAACACCTCACTTCCTTCTTATTTTTTTGCGGGGTACCTCGCTTCCTATGACCAGTCTCTTGGCTGGTCGTCCTAAGAATGCTTATATATGAATAAAGCTCTCTCATTTACCCGCAAAAACAATTAAGCCATATTAACTGGAAAGCAGGGAGTATGGACTAGCACTACTTTTTGGTGTGTCCCGTCAACTCATAGAACGAGGAGAAGCTTGCAGGACAAGGTGAAGCTCGCTTACGCCTTTTGAATAATGCAACCTACCCTCGCCCTGGCGGTGGACATGCAGCAGTTCGTTCGGTGTCAGATTGCCACAGGCATACACTGTAGTACCCAACATGCGGAGTACCATAATTGTTCAACTTCACGAAGAGGTGAAGAGCCAAGCGCAAGGTTTATAGTTGTACGAGTAGTACTACTACTAGAACCGCATGGTGGAGCATCTGTACTCTTTTTTATTTTAATCTCTGATAAAGTACACATTTATTCGGGAGAAGGGCAGAAAACGGCAGCGTTAGTGTTAAAAAACATTGAACATGTAATGATGATATCGATCAACCATGCTCGAATATATCTTGGCCTCCGTGCGAGCCCGTCTGTGTGTTCTCGCTCCTCGCCTCTCTCAAGGAACGGCGGGTTGGCCATTTTGCCATCAATTGAGATCGGTTTGCTCACACTCCGGTCCCACATGTCAGTGATATGCCAAGAGGAAGTGCATTGACCAACTGGCCATACGCGTACTTGGTTTTGCGCCTTCAGGCCATGCTTGGAATGGTTGTATTTCAATACAGAGGCGTATAACTTACGCCTGTAAGTTACTGGCCTCTGTGCAAATTCCAGCCGGAATTGAAACGACGGGCGCAGGTGTTTATTTTTTTACAAGTGTATTCAAAAGAGAAACGGTGATCCAAATAGGGCCTCATACTACTCCTCCCTCCATCACAGTTTATAGGGCGCGATTCATTCTGATGCATTTCTCTCCATGCATTTCCACCACCAGAGAGACTTTAGAGCGTATTGATGGTTGCTTCTTCCAAGCAACTTATAGTGGGAAAGGTGGGGCCTATGATTTGGCTGCTCATTACTACTCACTATTAGTGCGGCGCAACAACCAGGCTGAGTCTCCCATGCGGTTGTGCACTACTCTCTCGGTTCTTAAATATACTATGGAGTATTTGTCCTTCTTGAGATTTCAACGAGTGACTACATACGAAGCAAACTGAGTGAATCTACACTCTAAAATATGTTCATTTGAAATTTGTAAAAAGATAAATATTTAGGAACGGAGGAAGTATAATTTTGTGCATGGCACATGGACCCGGATGCTGAAGAGGCTTCTGGCAATGCTATCAAGATTCCGGCATTTGTTTACATAATTGACGTACTATACAAATAATTTTCCAGCGACATGAAATTGTACAATGCTCTGAGCTTTCGGCTTTTGTTTCGTGTGTCTTGCCATCGATGCTCTTTCGGAAACAATAAAAAACTAACTTCCTTGCTAATGCATCTCAATGATTAGCAGATCAGAGCTAATATTTACATCACAACTGAAGACAAAGTTGTGAGTAGGTGTTAAATTAAAATTGATCCATGATTTCATTGGCAGGAACGCCCCCCCCCCCAGCTCTGTCTAAATCAACAAGGCATGTTGGGAAAAAAGTAGTTGTCTGGAGCATGCAACATTCCGATCATTTTGTGCAGTTCCACTAAAATAGAGCTGAGCGTCCCTGTTCCAAAGATATTAAGTGTGATTACGATAATAGAGGACTGCTGATGAAACAATAAACACACAAATAGAAGCCGGTCACCTTTGCAGTCTCTCGTAAGACTAACTAGTTTGAGAAGATTAAGAAAATAGTTGGAGAATATTAGGCTCGGAGTTGGATGAGGAGGATAGAGCAAAACCAATCTCCCTTTGTGCAGTTGCACTGAAATGTAGACGTTGCCCGTGTGACATTTTAGTACAATTGCGCAAAACACTCTTAAGAAAAAAGTGATTTGTGTAGTTCACCAAAAGGTCGCAATAGCAACGAGGTGAAATGGATAGCCCTGTTTGCAAAAAGAGGTAGAAAGTAAACAATTACTAGCCAATAACAGTTGATGACACATGCGACGACAAAAAAGAAGCATATTCCATGTCCTAAGGGAAGATAACAACCCGGTTGTGTTTGTCTAAAACGGTGTGAGGACGAGATTGCAATATGGAAAGTACGCCAGACGAGCTACGTTTTGGGCAAAGAACTATGTTAGATACACATGCAAGATTTTCCACATGCAGCAACTTGGGAAGACGGAAAGTGGAGCAAGGTCGGAGGGGATACCTGGGGGTCGTTGGGATGTAACTAGGTGAACGGCGGCGGGCGGGATATGCCCATACTGCGGCAGCGAGCAGGTGGCATAGGCCCTACCGCGCTGGAGCTTGGTCAGAGAGAACGACGGGTACCACAGATCGGGACATGCTGCCTCGGTGCCGTCAAACGAAGAAACGATGCACATCCTCCCTTTCCGCCGGCGGCCGGGATGCGGCCGGATTAGTGACCAACGGTGAGAGCAGAGAGGCCACCGCTGCCTTGTGTGAGATACTCTGAAGAGAGACAAACCCAGGCAGGCAGGCTTCATTGTATATAGTGGAGCGGACTACCTTTTTCTCCATAAAAATCATTTCATATTCTATGTACGTGCCATTGAGCGATATAACTTTATTTAAAAATAACGCGTCAACGCATCAATTCAAACTTTGTTTCGTGCACGCATGGTACACGACCTCCGTAGGTAAACAATCGCTATAGGCGTTCAAATTAGCACGTGGGCTGCCATTTCGTACAGAAATGAGCTCCACCGTGTACCCCCGCGGGTGTGGCTGGGCACGAAGCATGAGTACGTGCACCTATTCTCTTCGTGTACGTACACCACCTACGTGGGGTTGTGTGAGAGAGATACAAATGTAGAGAGATATAGTGTGTGGGTTCCTGAGTGTTTTTTTGTGGGCGGGGGTGTCAATCAAAAAATGTAACATATGCAATGTGTGTGAAAATAGAGTCCTGGATATATCAAATATATAGAGGGGGCGATCACGAGAAGAGAGTGGAGGTATCATCGGCTTAAGGTATCCATAGAATAGAAGAGAGGAATGATGTGTGTGTGTGCGCATGCACGATCGATAAAGAGTGCCATCGAATTTGTGTGTGCCCACGGCAAAGATATAGGGTGGCTGGCCTACTGGAACGTGAGAGGGGACAGGTGCAGTTTGTCTCTATGGCATGGATACCTACCTATAGTGCTCGACTATCGGTGTGTGGTGGGGGAGAGGCCTTATTAACTATAGAGGTACAATGGCTGGTATATGTTTGGAGGAGGAGAGAGGCCTACCTTATGTATTAAGGGAGATCGATCGGCATCCATGCATATGTGTAGGAGAGGAATAAGGTTGGGAGAGAGACAGAGCTAGAGTGTTGGAGGGGTTGGTAGTGGATTTGCTTCTAACAAATGGTGGGAGGGGCTTGCTAGACAAACGGAGGGCACGCTTACAATATCAATAAGAGAGGGGATGGCTGCCTGCCTGTGCGCGTGCGTGTGAGAGACGGGTCAGGAGGCATGCACGAATGATGAGGGGGGATGATATGGCTGTGGTAAGCAGACATAGCTACATAGGAAGATCAATCGTCCTTTGTCGGAGAAAAGAGAGACATAACTTGTGAGGTACGTCGATGGATGGGTGGAGGGAAAATAGTTAAAGTCGACCTAGGTATATGTAGGGACAACGATCGGTATACCTGCATGCATGTATGTGTTAGAAGCAAATAAGGCCAGGGGAGAAGGATAGAGAGAGAGGGATGCATCTAAGAGGTGGTGCGAGAGGCATACTATATCGAGGGGGGAGGAGTGTGCGAGTACGAGATCGATGAAAAGAGTGGTGGGAGTGAGGCATGGATGGTGAGAAGAGAAGAGGGGAAGCTTGTGTTTGTGGTAGGCACACCTGGCTAGAAAGGCATATCGATCGATGTGTGCCGTAAAGAAGGAGCTGGGGGGGCTACACACACCATGGGTGAACGACCTAAAGTGAAAAGACGAATTTGCGCGATGGAGCTAGAAAATGTTGAGGGAGGGTGAGAGATGCGGGCGTGTGCATACACGAGAGAAAGTTAGCGCTAGCGACAAAGATAAGAGGATTGTGTGGGTGCAAAAGACAAATAGATATCGTAATTCATTATAAAAAGCGAATTCGGGTATTTGAAGAATTTATCATAGTGTTTCAAACCGACGCATGTGTGAATATATATAATGGTGATACACATGGTGTGGTTATGAACATGTTATACTACATATAATATATTTTATCTCTACTCTTATAAAAAAACAGAGTTGTTGATGATGGTGTGCCTACCATCCTGCAATATAGGCCGTCCAATTTATATTTGACGGATAGGAAGGAAACTATGGCAATTTTGAAAAAACATACCCACACTCCTCTCCATATTTGCAAATAAGGCCTCCCCTTGATCATGTTGATGTTCCGTGGAACGCATGGGCATCTTGCTAGTACTACATATAATATATAGAACATTGATTATAATTTGGGCTAATGTGTGGCTTTTGCAGCTCAGGGCTAAATACTTGTCATAATGTAGGGGGCGGGGCACTATACTTTGAGTGATAAACACGGTGTACGTATGGAACATGGTTTAGATTATGAATATATAGTTAGTACATCAAATGTACTATTATTTGGAATCAACATCAAGTGTATTCAAAAGATTGAATTCGAGTTCATATAGTACACATAGTTCATATCTATCTCTATAGTAATCATGTGGTGTGTTGTTAAGGTAATACACAAATGATGGTTGAAGTTGGCAACAATCATGATTGTAGATTCTTATTGAAATAGAGAAACGAATTCAAATTCAGTTCGAATTGAAGCAGTAGTATAAACATTTGGAATGCACTAAAATGTTGGTATGAGTAGGTTACATGCATTATACAGCCAGCGAAAAAATTTAATTGGACATAACATGGATTCATACTCTCTCTTTGTGTAGCTTTGAATAGAATTTGTATAGTAAAATGGGACAAGACTCTCTCTTTGTGTGGTGTGAATAGCTTTATTTTTTTCTTTTTTTTTCATTGAGGGAAGTGTGAATTGATTTGGTACGTACAAGTACAATGTTACACGTTAGGCTTGTCCCTAAAATTCAAGCCGCACCTTGTTATATCCCGAAAATTCAGATATTGTGCTCCCAAAACTGGCGCCTTCACAACCCGCGCCTTGCTATCCCGAAATTACAACGCGCGCGAAAACTCCCTCCAGCTGCCAAATCCCGACACGCGAAATCCCCCTTCTAACCCTGAGCCGAAAGGGCCGGTAGTTCAAATCGGTGGGGGTACTTTTGCAACACACCCTACATTTTGGACAAGCGCGTCCCTAAGTCATGGTCCCCCTCCCATCGCCTCTTTTTCACCATTCAAAATCCTAGGCCGCCATAACCTCTCCGCTCCAGCCGCGAAACCCCACCCACCTCCGTCCGCCACCTCACCTCTGCCCAGTCGGAGCCTCTTCCCCGACGACGTCGTCCATCGCAACAGCTCGACGTCCCTCATCCACCTCCCCGGATGAGGATCCGTCGTCCATCTCATTGTCCCGCCGGTTCAGCCGCCCCGTCCTCCACCTCCAAGGAGCTGCTCCGACGATCGCCTCGTCTATCGCGGCTGCTCCATCCCCACAGCGCCACCTTAACCTGCTCCATCGGAACTGCACCGACTCCTCGGACGAAGCCGAGGCCTACTCAGCACCACCAAAGAGGTTGTACACTCATCGCATCGCACCTTCTCCTTAACTCGACCTCCCGGCACCGACGGTGCTCCATCCCGCACCCCCATGGAGCGGCTACCTCGAAGCCGGCGCCGTAGGCGACATCTCCATGGCGGCTCTCCCCCAGTGCGAGGCCCCTTCGGCGGCGGCGTCCATACCAGCCGGATCTACTGCTGCTGCTCCGTCTCTCGCTCGCTCGCTCACGCTGCTGCTGCTGCTCCAGCTCTCGCTCGCTCGCTCGCCCAACTGCTTCTACTCAGGCTCTCTCTCGCTCGCTCGCGTTGCTGCTGCTGCTCTCCCCCTCACTCGTGCTGCTGCTCTGCTCCGATTTGGCTACACTTCAGTCGACTAAATCGACTTTTGGGTCAGTCGATTTTCAGGGGGGGCTCGCCGGAGTTAAGGAAGAACCACCACTTGCAGGGAGGGGGCTCATGGGAGAGGTACCCAGATCTATCTTAGGGTTCTGGGTGGGGGCGTGCTCGCCGGCGGTGGGGGGCGGTGGCGTGAGGATCGCCGAAGAAAAAGCTTGGCGCGCGCGCAGGGGGGGCGCTAGAGGGCTGGTCGGGGCGGCGGCGGACCGGCGGTGGGGAGTTGTTTTGGGGCGGCGAGGCGGCGGCGGACCGGCGGTGGGGAGTTGTTTCGGGGTGGGGTTCGGCCGGTGGTGGATGTCGGCTCAGGGGGTGCAGGTTGAAGATGAACTGCAAGCCGTCCCTAAACTATCCCATGTGAAGTGCCTCTCTGCTACCATTGCGTTCATTTTCGACAGTAACATTTAGATTCCACAGTAAATTTCAGCTTCGACAGTTAAGTTTAGAGTCAACAGTTTTTACCTCATCTGTTGTAGCCAGATGGTTTTTGGTGATGTAAATTTTACATCTATCACTTTTTGGTAATGCATTTTACATCTATCACTTTTTGGTAATGCATTTTACATCATCCATTGGAGATGCTATTAGAATCCCACTTGAGATTAACGATGGCAAACCCTCCCCCCCCCTTCTCTAGATTGTAATCCAGAGAAGATATCTGTTCTGAGGCGGATTCAGACGCAGCTGACCACTCCTATTTACCCCCCAAGGTGTTTGCTCTAACTTGGCATCATGATGTTAGTCATATCATGCATATGTTGCCTTGCAGTGCCTACTTTCAACATCATATATGTCATCTGCTTAGTTTAGACATGTTCTGTAATGCCACATGTTTAGTTTCAATATCATACATGGGAATTATGCAGTCTCATGTCTTTTAGCCAGCCATAATATATGTGAAATGTGCAATGCCATCCTGTCTAACCAGGCATCATATATTTGAATGATATCTAGCCCATCCTTTTCTTCATTAAATTTCCATTTGTCGACAATGTTTGTACATTAAACTACTCTTCCTGTGAATCAGCCATTTGAGTGGGTGATGAAAAAACCTGGAGGGAAAACAAGGCCTTAAGAGCAGACAGTGCTACACAGCCAAGCAGATCTCTTCTTTGGGTCCCGATAGCTCCTCGTAGATGGATTCGCAGACAGATGACCAGTCCTATTCCCCACCGAGGTGTATGCTCTAACTTGGCATGGTTCTACTGCTCATATCATGCATATGGTGTCTTGCATTGCATAGTTTAGACATCATATACACAATATTCAACACCATGTTCTTAGTTCAGACATCATATATGCAAATGCCCTCTGCTTAGCATATATATCACATATGTGAATTAAATCATGCGATCATGGTTACTTAGATAACATGTATGTGAATTATGTCATGCGATCCTGTTTAGTTAGTCATCATATCTTTGAATTATGTTATGCTATGCTATCCAGTTTAGATAGACATCATATATGTGAAATTATGTCATGCTATCTGTTTTAGTTAAACAATATACATGTCAATTATTTAAAGCCCTCTTTTTTCGACACTATTTATTGCATCTGTCTCTCATACAATGTCTGTACATTCAACAATGTTTCCTGTTTATCAGCCATTTGAATTGGAGCGGGTGATGGCAGTATCTAGCGAAGTAAAAACACGGTCTTCAAATAAAATAGTGCTACCTCTTGGTGGAGATAGCACCCCGGTTGTACGTGCACGAGAACTAGCCTTACCACACATAACCCAGACTCTCGCAGATTTTACCCCTCATCGCGATGGACAGAGAACCAGCTTCACCCAATCTAACCCCAACCCCAAAGCAGATAGTAACCAGTTCCTGTTGACACGGACCATCTCCACCACAGAGCTCCCAAATAAGAGCAATTAATAAGGCAGCTCCAGTGCCCAAAGCACCAGTACTACCACGGCGAACCCCAACTCCACCAGTTAGTACACCTATTCATGTGGAGGAAGCACAACCAGCCATTCATAGTTTAGCATCTATCGCATTTGATGTTGTTAAATCCTATGTGCATATCTTCCCATCATGGAAATATTATACTGAAGATGAAGGAAAATGCCGATTCTTGGTGTTTGTCCAGGAGTTATGTGTAAGTAATGTTATTCATGGCAATTACTTTGCTTTGTCCCATACATTCTACCTCCATGATGGTTATAATACAGAAAAATTCCCATTTTTCTCTATAGAAAAGGACCGATTTGGAAACTCACGATGAGTTAACATTTGCTAAAACATCTGCTATCATCAAGAATACTTTGTGGCAGATCGTAATTACACAAGAAAACGTACTTCACTGGCAAAGAAACTCATCAAATTCCCTTACGTTCTCCTGAGACACATTTACTGGATGATGACTATGAACGCCTTGTTCTTTACTGGTCCCGAACCAAGAATGTGGTAAGGTCTATGTGCTCATTTTATTTTAAGTACTATATGATTGCGTCTTACTGTACTCTGTTCATGTAGAACAAGTGCTTAAACCTGAAGAACAATTGTTCTCATTTAAGATTCCGTTGCTATCGTGAATACTGCTTTGCTCTTGTATCACTGTATTTACTCATACAAACTTATTTTTAAATTGAACGATCCAATGGAAACTCCAATGGCACAACCGGTATGTTTACGCATGTTTCTTTAACAGGTTTGCTCTTATAAATAGCTTTGTTGATTTCAATTTCAATTGTGTATACAGTTGACTTCTCATATCATGCACATTACTAGCATCATAACAGGGCCAATAGTGTTGTTGTATATGTAGACCCATGGTACCCATCTGAAATCTTGTTGTGACGTGTAGTTTCCCACGCTTTGTATTCTTTTAGTGTTGCTTTCTCTTGAACTGATATGATTTGAACCGTGTCACTATTTTGATTTGGCAAGACAATGCAGTGACCATAGGACATAGATATATGTTTGTTTGATGCTTTTATAATGTACTACTTGGCAATAGAAGACTTGGTAGTTTAATCTTGTCCACCTTACTAATGAACTGGTTCACCGAAATGAGTTTCATATACTAGTACATGCTAAACCTATTATGTGTCTGCTTGTTTCTTCTTTTAGAATCTTGTCGATGTAATATTGGGGAAGAGTGCCTTATTAAGAAATGATAAAGGAAGTAATGCAGATAAGGTTCAGGAACGTGAGACATCCTTGTTGGTCTCCAACAAAGCTAATAAAACAGCTAAGGAAAACTATCTTGAAGACAGTGAGGCAACCCCAAAGTCCTGTCTTGTTTACTGTTCGAGTTACTGGCCACTACCGCTTGCAAAAGCTATTCAAACTCACTGTTTGAATCAGTTTGGTTTCTTGAGTCTCAACTACAAGCTAAAAGACATCGATCAGCTGTGTTGCGACAAGAAGCGGAAGGACCGCGGAAGTCCCTGGAGCATTCAGATGCATACTTTCTGGTGCAACAGCAAGCGTTGGAGGATTTTAGCGCCAAACAGGACAAAACTAATAAGCTTGCTAAGCTTATTGCCAGCATGGTGGATATCTAGGATAATGTTTCTTGAGCTCTTCTGAAGTTGTTTCGGTTATGGACTTGTTTTGCTGCTGCGTTTATTTGCACTGGTGGCCAATTTTGACGGCCAGTATATGTAATATGCTGCTTTGTTCCCTATATTTGCACTGGTGGCGAACTTTGATGCCCAGTGGATGTAATATGTGTAATAGCTGTAATAGGCTAGCGTTAGTTGCTTGCTTATTTATTTCCTTATTGTCTTGTTTAGTTGTTTGCTTGTAGTCACTGCAGCTTCTTTTTCGCGTTTTTAGTGGCCACAATAACCTAGTTTTGGTAACTAGGCCACAATAATCATGGCAACACACGGATTTGTTGTAACCATGGGCCTCCTGGGTCAGAGATCCGTGGGCCTTCTACTGGCCATAGGATCCATGGGCCTTTTACGGGCCGTAGGATTCATGGAATTTCTACGGGCCGTATGATCCATGGGCCTTCTATGGGACGTAGGATCCATTGGTCTTCTACGGTTCGTAGGATCCATGGGCCTTCTATGGGGCGTATAATCATTTCGCCAAACATGGGTCGTACTATTTGTGGAGCATAACGCGTTGTTAATAGGCCGTATTTGATAACGCTATGAAAATAGCCCAACGGGTTAACGGGCCACAAACGGGCCGAATGTAACCACGGGTTGTATTTGGCCCACAAATGGAATAGGCCAGTAACAGACCGTATCTAACCAAATTCTAGAAATGAGCCCAAGAATAAATGGGCCCTTAAAAGGCCGAAAGTTAACACGGGCTGGAAACGGCCAACGGAATAATGGGCCGTTCAAGGGTATAAAACGATACACTGTTCATTATGGGCCAATTTCATCTCGGGCCTTTAATGGGCCGAGAGTTACAAAGGGCCTCATATGGGCCAAAAGACATCATGGGCCATACATGGGCCGAAAGTTACAACGGGCTGGAATCATATTGGACGGCCCAGATGAAGCTATTGTGCTTAATTCCCATAGGCCGTAACGGGCCGGTAGTAAGCGGGTCGTAAATGGGCTATATACGAACAGGCCGTTAACAGGCTTTCCGTGGGCCGGCCCGTTACCTTTTGACCAAGTCAAACAGGCCGGCCTTTTCATCGGAATGGGCCTCTATTGGGCCGTGCCACGTGTCGATGTATCATAGGCGCCTCCTGTCCAATGAGTGGATGACATCTGTCTGAATGTTGAGCTGACACGTGTTTCCTCCTGCCAATGAGAATTTTACATGTTGAAAATTCCCATTGGTCCGGGCTGTTAACGGGTTATTGGATCCAAAACCGGACCCGATAGCTTAACGGTGAGCCGTTACGGTCGATGCCACGTGTTGGTCACCCTTGACGAAAGCACTTCTATGACGCGCGATTTATCGTTATGGAAGTGGACACTTCCATGATGATAATTTTGGTAATGTCATGGAACACTTCTACGACAACACAAGTATGACTATCTTGATTCTGTCATAAATTTGTCATGGATGTACATGCATGACGATGTAAAGCGTGACCTCATCGTGACAAACACGTATCATCACGGAAGTGTCTTTTTTGTAGTGTGTCTGGCTCGTCCTCAAACATTTGGAATCTCGGTTTTAAATCCCCATAAATCCAAAACTCACCAGAAAGTCATCAAAGGTGGCATGGTGTCACGTCATGGCACATATATGTCGTGGTAAAAACATTGCCAATTTGGGCCAAGCTTTATTACAAACCTCTTACAAACCGGAGCTTCTCTCAAAGAAGCCTAGTGGTTCCAATAGGGAAACGTGTTCCCCTTGTGGTGAAATGTAACCGCTCCCTCTTTTCGCCTTGTATTTTTCTTCTACGGGCAACATCGAATGACATGATATCCATGCTGAAATTTAAACTTATTCAAGGTTCGTTTGGACTTTTATACACTAATTGCTAGGCATTTAATGTCCATAATTCAAATCTGAACTACAAATACATGCTATAGTTCACAAAAATGGCTAGAAAAATTGTACATGTGTCCTTGGGTGCATGTTTAGGTCTCATGCCAGGCATGGGAAGGAATTACAACCGTACCGGTGTCCTGGCTCATCCTCAAACATTTGGAATCTTGGTTTTTAAATCCCCATAAATCCAAAACTCACCAGAAAGTCATCAAAGGTGGCATGGTGTCACATCATGGCACATATATGTCGTGGTAAAAACATTGCCAATTTGGGCCAAGCTTCATTACAACCTCTTACAAACCGGAGCTTCTCTCAAAGAAGCCTCGTGGTTCCGATAGGCAAATGTGTTCCCCTTGTGGCCAAACGTAATCGCTCCCTCTTTTCGCCTTGTATTTTCTTCTACTGGCAACATTGAACGTCATGATATCCATGCAGAAATTTAAACTTATTCAGGGTTCGTTTGGCCTTTTTATACACTAATTGAGTTTCCTAGGCATTTTACTGTCCATAATTCAAATCTAAACTACAAATACATGCTCAAGTTCACCAAAACGGTTAGAAAATTGTACATGTGTCCTTGGGTGCATGTTTAGGTCCCATGCCAGGAATGGGAACGAATTACAACCATACCGGTGTCCTGGCTCGTCCTCAAACATTTTGAATCTCGGTTTTTAAATCCCCATAAATCCAAAACTCACCAGTAAGTCATCAAAGGTGGCATGGTGTCACGTCGTGGCACATATATGTCGTGGTAAAAACATTGCCAATTTGGGCCAAGCTTTATTACAAACGTCTTACAAACCGGAGCTTCTCTCAAAGAAGCCTCGTGGTTCCGATAGGGAAACGTGTTCCCCTTGTGGCGAAACGTAACCGCTCCCTCTTTTCGCCTTGTATTTTATTCTACGGGCAACATCAAATGACATGATATCCATGCTGAAATTTAAACTTATTCAGGGTTCGTTTGGCCTTTTTATACACTAATTGAGTTTCCTAGGCATTTAATGTCCATAATTCAAATCTTAGCTACAAATACATGCTCAAGTTCACCAAAATGGCTAGAAAAATTGTACATGTGTCCTTGGGTGCATGTTTAGGTCTCATGCCAGGCATGGGAACGAATTACAACCATACCTGCGTCCTGGCTCGTCCTCAAACATTTGGAATCTCGGTTTTTAAATCCCCATAAATACAAAACTCACCAGAAAGTCATCAAAGGTGGCATGGTGTCACGTCATGGCACATATATGTCGTGGTAAAAACATTGTCAATTTGGGCCAAGCTTTATTACAAACCTCTTACAAACTGGAGCTTCTCTAAAAGAAGCCTCGTGGTTCCGATAGGGAAACGTGTTCCCCTTGTGGCAAAACGTAATTGCTCCCTCTTTTCTCCTTGTATTTTCTTCTACGGGCAACATTGAACGACATGATATCCATGCAGAAATTTAAACTTATTCAGGGTTCGTTTGGCCTTTTTATACACTAATTGAGTTTCCTAGGCATTTAATATCCATAATTCAAATCTGAATTACAAATACATGCTCAAGTTCACCAAAACGGTTAGAAAATTGTACATGTATCCTTGGGTGCATGTTTAGGTCCCATGCCAGGAATGGGAACGAATTACAACCGTACCAGTGTCTTGGCTCGTCCTCAAACAGTTTGACTCTCGGTTTTTAAATCCCCATAAATCCAAAACTCACCATAAAGTCATCAAAGGTGGCATGGTGTCACGTCATGGCACGTATATGTCGTGGTAAAAACATTGCCAATTTGGGCCAAGCTTTATTACAAACGTCTTACAAACCGGAGCTTCTCTCAAAGAAGCCTCGTGGTTCCGATAGGGAAACGTGTTCCCCTTGTGGCGAAACGTAACCGCTCCCTCTTTTCGCCTTGTATTTTCTTCTATGGGCAACATCGAATGACATGATATCCATGCTAAAATTTAAACTTAATCAGGGTTCGTTTGGCCTTTTTATACACTAATTGAGTTTCCTAGGCATTTAATGTACATAGTTCAAATCTTAACTACAAATACATGCTCAAGTTCACCAAAATGGCTAGAAAAATTATACATGTGTCCTTGGGTGCATGTTTAGGTCCCATACCAGGAATGGGAACAAATTACTATCTTACCGGCATCCTGGCTCGTCCTCAAACATTTGGAATCTCGGTTTTTAAATCCCCATAAATACAAAACTCACCAGAAAGTCATCAAAGGTGGCATGGTGTCATGTCATGGCACATATATGCCGTGGTAAAAACATTGTCAATTTGGGCTAAGCTTTATTACAAACCGGAGCATGTCGCAAGAACCCTTGTGGTTTCGATAGGGAAACGTGTCCCCTTGTGGGCCAAACAATAATCGCTCCCTCTTATAGCCTCGTATTTTCTTCTACACGAAACACGGAACAACGGGAGATTCGTACGGAACTTCGAAATTGTTCAGGGTTTGTTTGACCCGTTTTATTCATTAATTGAGTTTTCTAGACATTTAATGTCCATAAATCAAATCCGAACTACAAATACATGCTCCAGTGCACCAAAATGGCTAGAAAAAACGTAGTCCTTGGGGTGCATGTTTAGGTCCCATGGAACGAATGGGAATGAATTCAACCGTCTCGCCATCCTGCCTTCGCCACAAACATTGCGAATCTCAGTTTTTAAATCTCTGTAAATCCAAAACTCACCAGGAAATCATTAAACTTGGCAGGGTGTCACTACATGTTACATATAATTATGCCATTTGGGCGAAGCTATATTACAAGCCTCTTACAAACCGAAGCTTCTCGCAACTCTAGTGTTCCGCTGGGCGAAATGATAATCGTTGCCTCTTCTTGCCTTGAACTTTGTTTTCTACAGACAACATAGAATAACAGGAGTGTCATGCTGAAATTTGAAACTGTTCAGGGTTCGTTTGGCCATTGTATATATTACTAATTAAGTTTTCTACGCATTTAATGTAGTCCATAATTCAAATTTGAACTGCAAGCACATGCTCCAATGAAGCAAAATGGGTGGGAAATCGTACATGTGTCATTGGGTGCATGTTTAGGTCTCATTTAAGGAATGCGAATGAATTACAAACTTGTCGTTATCCTGAAACATTGAGAATCTCGGTTTTGAAATCGCATAAAATCAAAAACTCACCCAAAAAACATGAAACTTGGCATGGTTTCATGACATGGCACATATATGTCGTGGTAAAAAAAATCGTCCAGTTTGAGAAGAGGCGCGCACATTAGTAGCCAACGAAGTCCTTTGTGAAACAAAAAGCTGACACGTTAATATCGCAAACGGTTGTATCATATGAACCGTGTCAAAGATTAACCATACTCAGTGGCATGCATGCAGCTATTTTATTAGATGGGACGGTGTCGGGGTTCAAGAACGACGCCTATGGGATCACAGGGAATGCCTACTACGGTTGCTGGGGCACGGGGCTGTAAGAAGAGTGGGTTTAGAAGATCAACATGGGGGAATTTTATCCAATTCGGGCCGAAAGTGGATCATAATACCCTAGTCCTGCTTTGGTGTATATTTGGTGTTCTTGAAATCTTGAACTAGCCGCGGTGCATGCCTAGCCCAAAAAGTCTGAATCCTTTCTCAGTACGTCTTGGGCCTCCTTTTATAGTTAAAGGGGTCGCCACAGTGGCACACGGGAAGTGGAAAGTATGTACAGTGTACAAGTCTATCTCTGACATCGTGGGACAAAACGCATTTAATGCGCTACTAACGTGTCCTCTTGCTTTATCGGGGATGGCAAGGAAGCCCGTCCCGTCTGTCGCCGCCTCGCCTTGCTTCGACGCGTGTCCAGGCTGACGAGGCATGTAGCGCCACGCTGGCTGGCTGGCTGCTGCGC
This sequence comes from Aegilops bicornis, assembly GCA_021605145.1. Taxonomy (NCBI): domain Eukaryota; kingdom Viridiplantae; phylum Streptophyta; class Magnoliopsida; order Poales; family Poaceae; genus Aegilops; species Aegilops bicornis. Next base: position 534,194,436 of record CM038671.1, on the reverse strand, counting down.
TGGTGCGGCGGCAGTGTCTTCATGAAGATCTGCATGCCACCACGCAGGTGCTTGCTTGGTTGGCCTAGAAGCTGCATGCTGCCACGTAGGTGCGTGCCTAGTTGGCAGGCTGGCTGTTGCGTCAGGACGGCCACGGGGCAGCGAAGCTTTGGTAAGTGTGGGCCTGGCCGTGGCCCCGCAGCTGCCCTCGGCAAGGGTCTTGCCGGGGTCTTGTGGGCATCCCCGGCAAGGGTCTTGCCGGGGGGGCCTTCACCTTCTGGTTCTCATCTAGTCTTGCAGGTCTACAGTCTTCACAAAGATCTGCATGCCACCATGCACGCGCCTCCTGAGCCTTGGTTCCAATGTTGTCGATGGTGTTGGAACTCTCAGGCTCAAGGGTGGCGACCTTGCTAGTGTTGGGTAAGTTGCCCCAGCAAGGCTCTTGCCGGGGCAGCGTAGGTCGTCCCCGGAAAGGCTCTTGCCGGGGGAAACCCACCTTGCCTCTTCACTCTTTGCGCCTCTTGTTTCAGTGCTGCTCTGGTAGTCTTGCATCTTGCTCCCTCTGCCCCACCAAGCGTGGCCGCAGGTGTGGCTACGACTGCCAGTGCACAAGTAACGGGGTACAGAAGGCCCCTACTTTTGTACACCGACAGGAGCCCCTGGGCCTGGGCCATACATAAGCATAGAGTGTTGTTGGGCCGGGCCCATAACGGTGCGCGGGCATGCATGGCAGAGTTTTACAGCGGTAACTCCCTCATCAGTTGCGCTTCCCCACGACCCGCATTGAAGGTGTGACGCGGGGGTCGTGCGTGGGATGACCGTAGCATGCTCGCGTCATCCTGTGGTAAATAGTAAAGAGGCGGCTCGCGAGTCCCTATAAAAGAGGGAAAACGGTAGGGCTGCTGCTCATTTACTCTCTTTGCCTTGGAACTGTCGTTCCATGTTTCCCACTACGCCCACCCCTTGCGCCACGTACGCCGCATGCACGGCATGGGGTAGGTGACAGACGCACGGGATATGGGAAGGCGAGCGCTGGCCGATACTTACGCGCCTTTGATTGGGCGGGAAGGGCGGTCGATGACCTTGCTCGTTGCCAACTTAATGAGCCACACCTGAACGGGCTCTTCAGAGGCGTAGAGCCGGTCTTTAGCCTTCCCTGCTCAGCTATAAAAAGGGGACTTGGGAGGGAGGAGGGCATCCTCGCGTCTCCCTTCGTCTCCATTCTCCATCCACCGCCATGGCGAGAGGCGTGGCAGCGGCCGTTCTTCCGCCAGGCGACCAGGTCCTCCTCCCGCCAGAGAGCCAAGGCGGTTAAGGAAGAGCCAGCCGCCCAAGGCGAAGGCCATGCTCAAGGTGGAGGTGCCGGACAGGGTCGCGGTCGGCGAGGCGGTCAAGGCAGAGGCGGTCGAGGCCGAGGCAGGCGCGGAAGGGGGACACCCGTGTCATCGCCATCTCCGTCACCATCTCCACCACCGTCTCCTCCTGCTTCGTCGAGCGGCCACATCGGGGACACGGCGTTGGAGTTCATTCTACAGCTGCGCGAGCCGCCGCATAGCCACCTTCGCCTTCCCGAGGCGTTCGGGAGGGTGCTGGAGATCAGCTAGCCACCGAGGTTGAGGCTCCACATGAAGGGGTGTTGCAACAGCGACATGTGGGTGAACACAGGGTTCCCCGTCCCTCATGTGATGCCCCTTCGTCTGGGTTGGAAAACCTTCGCACCCGCCCACTGCTTGATGAAGGGGCACGTTCTCTGCTTCAAGTTAGTGGAGAGCGACCTGCTCTCCGTCAAGGTCTTTGGGCACTCGGGATACAGGCTAGCGTGCTGCGCGGAGAGCTCGACTGACAACGAGAGCTCCTCCTCGAGCGACGGCGACGGGGAGAGGACTAGCAGGGAAGAGGACGTGGATGGGTCCGACTAGGCATCGGATGCCCTGTCCCTAGGCGACGCCGGCAACAGCACCATCTGCACCTGGCCTTTTCCCCGGCAGGATGATCTGCCGGGGGCGGGGCAATTATTGCCGGTGGCTCCTCGAGACGGATCCTTGAACTTCTCGGGGCCGCTGCTTCTGGCAGCTAGCGCTGGAGGGCCGGAGATGACGAAGAAGGTGGGTGGCGGGCCATCAACTCGGAGTACGATGGCACTGATGCCTTCGTCGCGTATTGCCGGACCGCTGCCTCATCTTTTGGCTTCTTCCCCGGCCCCGTCATCACCAGCCTTCTCTTGGTGTCTTCTGCTGCTCGTACCTCGCGTAGGCACTCCTTTCGCCCTCCTATTTGTCCTGATCCGCTTCCTGAGGAGAGGGACAAGAAAGGGATTACGGGCATCTTATCCTTTTTTTTAGATCTTAAGCCTGCGAGCACTTGTCAAATTTAGACTTTGTAACCCCTTGCCCATGTTTACATCCGTATGAATTGTACTTGTTTAGTCAACGTATTAATGAAAAGGGTGTTTTCCGGGTTCTTTTGTGCATGAGTGAGGCTCACGCCAAGGAGCGAGTCCTTGTTGTTTTAAGCAAACAACGTCACCCGGCAACAGGCCATGCCGTCCTCCTGCTTTACAGCCCGACCACACTCATGCCCTCGACGGAGTTAGGGGCACAGTAGGATTAGGCCCCTCGCTCGTCCCTTTTCCACCGCGAGTCCAACCAAGTTCTGGTCCAAAGAAGGGTCTTTGGGGATAGGAAGGAGGGAGCACGGTGGCCTAGGAGTGAACGAAGTTTCGTGCGTTCAAGCTTCATACGGAAGTGCACAGTAGGGGAGGAAGGACTTATCTGAGTCTGCAGCCCCCGACAACCTTGGCTTGCCGGGGTCAGGGCGTCGATCCATCTCTTTTTTCCCAAATGGTCCTGCAGAAAGACCTGCGCAGCCTGTGAACCAAAAGAGGATTGTAAGAGACAGAAAGACACACACTCAATCTCTATGCTAGGGGTTAGCTGCCGCCAAGCACTATCGACCCTAACACAAAGAGAGAGAGAGAGAGAGAGAGAGAGAGAGAGAGAGAGACTCAACCTAGCATGCATGCTAATTCTAGGGCGCCAGCGCTTCATTTATTTATCTGTTGCTCAGGGTCTGCGCCTGGCTTTGTACAAAGTGTCACATGCCTTGCCGGCAAGGCTTGTACAAAAATTGGTCTGTCGGGGGGGGCGGCAACTGCGCCTTATGGGTAAAACTTGCGAAGATGGTTGATGTTTCAGGAGTTGCTCACTGGAATTCCATCTTCGGTCTCCAGGCGGACTGCACCGGGCCTGGTGACTCGTATTACCCGGTAAGGGCCTTCCCACTTTGGCGTCAACTTGTTGGAATTCTTGGTGGACTGAACTCGCCGAAGAACAAGGTCGCCTTCCTCAAGGCTTCGGGCATGAACCTTGCGGCTATGGTAGCGGCGCAAGGCTTGCTGGTAGCGAGCAGCTCGCACAGCAGCCCGAAGACGATCTTCCTCAAGGAGTATCGCATCATCTTGGCGCAACTACTCTTTCTCAAGTTCATCATAAGCAAGCACTCGAGGTGAACCGTATATGAGTACCGTGGGGAGAACTTCTTCTGCCCCGTATACTAGCGCAAAGGGTGTCTGGCCAGTGGCTCGATTTGGCATCGTCCTGATCGACCAAAGAACCGTTGGCAACTCATCAATCCAGTGCCTTCCGCATTTGTGTAGCCTGTCAAAAGTCCTGGTCTTGAGGCCTCGCAACACCTCTGTGTTTGCCCTCTCAGCCTGGCCATTACTTCTGGGATGAGCCACAGAAGCAAAACAAACCTTGCCGCCGAGGTCTTGGATATACTGCATGAAGGTGCGGCTCATGAACTACGTGCCGTTGTCGGTGAAGACTCTGTTCGGCACACCAAAATGGCAGACTAGCCCTTGGAAGAACTTGACGGCTGATTGTGTTGTCACCTTTCTCACCGGCTCCACTTCCGGCCATTTTGTGAACTTGTCGATTGCGACGTACATGTACTCAAAGCCCCCGACAGCATGGGGAAAGGGGCCCAGTATGTCGAGCCCGCAGACCGAAAATGGCCAGGAAAGAGGAATTGTCTGAAGAGCTTGAGCTGGTTGATGAAGCTTCTTTGAATGAAACTGGCACGCTTCACACTTGGTCACTAGTGCAGTTGCATCCTGGAGAGCGGTGGGCCCGAAGAAACCTTGCCGGAACGCTTTGCCGGCAAGGGCTCTTGATCCTATGTGGGAGCCACACATGCCTCTGTGTATCTCTGCCAACAGCTCCAGACCGTTCTCTCGAGGAATGCACTTCAATTTCACGCCATTTGGTCTCCTTCTGTATAGGGCATCGTCCACAAACTGGTACATGCTGGACCGACGGGCTACTTTCTCTGCTTCTTCCTGTTCCTCGGGGATTTCCCCTATTTGTAGAAAGCGGACGGTGTGCTGCGCCCATGCTGGAGCCTGGGGCTCGACGGCAAGGACTAAAGGCCCATTTTTGGCCGTGGGGGGCTGCCTCTACGGCTAGGGCTTGGGGTCCTGCCGGAGGTTGCTGCCCCTCGGCAAGCTTGGGGCACCTGGCAACGTCCTTGCCGGCAGCTCCTGGGAGCTCAGTGGGGAAGTACTTGCCGGGGCTGGCCTTCCTTCGCTTGTTTTGCCCTACTGACGGCTCAACGGATGGCTGAGTTAATTGAAGCACAAAGGTACCCGGTTCCATAGGCAACTTGAGGGCAGCGCGTTTTGACAGGTCGTCGGCAATGTTGTTCTCCGCTCGGGGAATATGCTCTGCCTGCAGCCCATCAAAACATTCTTCCAGCTTCCTCACTTAATCCACGTAGGCCTCCATCAACGGGGTCTGGTAATCCTTATTAACTTGCTTGACAACAAGCTGCGAATCACCTCTGATGATGAGCTTCCCAATTCTGAGGTATGCCGTGATCCTGAGACCGGCAAGCAATCCCTCGTACTCTGCTGCGTTCATCGTTGATTTTTCCCGGGGGAAGTGCATCTGCACTATGTACTTGAGGCGCTCTCTGGTGGGTGCGACGAGTAGCACACCGGCACCAGCACCTTGTAGCGAGAAAGCTCCATCAAAGTACATGATCCAATCGCGGCTCGCCTCCTTGCCGGGAAGGGTGGTCTCTTGAATCTCCTCGTCGGGCGTTGAGGTCCATTCTGCTATGAACTCTGCCAAGGCTTGACTCTTGATGGTTGAAGTACTTTCAAACTTGAGGCCAAAGCTCGACAGTTCCAATGCCCATTCCATGATCCTCCCAGTTGCATCTGGGTTGTGCAAGATCCGCTGCAAAGGGAGGCGGGTGACGACGGTAATCTTGTGTGCTTGAAAATAGTGGCGCGGCTTTCTTGAGGCCACGAGGAGGCTGAAAAGCAGCTTCTGCATGCCAGAATATCTTGATATAGCCCCCTGCAAGAGGGAACTGACAAAATAAACCAGGTGCTGCACCACCTTCTTCTTTTGTCCAACCTTGCCCATCTGCGCAGATTCTGTCTTGCCGGGACCGGGCCTCGCCGGGGCTCTGCCTCGCTGGCGTCGGGCCCTGCCGGGAAGAGCTTTGTCCCATCATCCGACGGCTCCGCTGCTACTGCTGCTTCTTCCTCGAGTTCCCTATGTGCCACTAGTGCAGCACTAACCACTTGATTCGTCGCCGCTAGATATAGCAGCAACAGCTCTTGTGGTTTAGGTGCGACTAATATTGGCGTGGAGGAGAGGTACTTCTTCAAATCCTGCAGCACTGCCTATGCCTCCGGAGTCCATTTTATTGGACCCGCCTTTTTCAAAACTTTGAAAAGGGGAGGGCGCGCTCAGCAGATTTGGAGATGAACCTACTTAGGGCAGCAACGCAGCCGGCGAGCCTACGGACGTCTTTGACCCGTCTCGGTGCCTCAATCTGCTCAATTGCTTTGATCTTGTCGGGATTTGCCTCGATCCCGCGTTGAGACACAAAGAAACCAAGAAGTTAGCCGGATAGGACACCGAACATGCACTTCTCTGGGTTGAGCTTGAGGTTGATCTTGCCCAGGTTTGCAAACGTTTCCTCTAGATCCTGCACGAGCGTGGCCTTGTCCTTGGTTTTGACTACTATATCATCCATGTAAGCTTCCATATTTCTATGCAGCTGGGGCTCAAAACCAATTTGGACTGCTCGAGCAAATTTTGAACCGGCGCTCTTCAACCCGAAAGGCATTCGTACAAAACAGTACGTACCACATGGGGGTGATGAACGCGGTCTTCTCTTCGTCTTATTTCATCATGAAGATCTGATGGTATCCTGAATAGGCGTCGAGGAATGACAGCAGGTCACACCCGGCAGCGGAGTCCACAATCTGGTCTATGTGTGGCAAAGGGAAAGTATCCTTTGGACATGCCTTATTGATATCTGTGTAATCAATACACAGCATCCACTTCCCATTCGCCTTACCCACCACCACCGGATTGGCCAACCACGTGGGGTGGAGCACTCCTCTAACCAAACCTGCCGCCTCTAACTTCCTATCTCTTCGACGATAAACTCTTGCCGCTCCAAAGCTTGCTTCCTGACCTTCTGCTTGACGGGCCGCGCATGAGGACAGACAGCAAGATGGTGCTCAATCACCTTCGTGGGAACGCCGGGGATGTCGGATGCTTGCCATGCAAACACATCGACATTCGCCCGCGGGAAGGCGACAAGCGCGCTTTCCTATTTGCTATCAAGGTCGGAGCTTATGGTAAAAGCCCCGCCCGTGTCGTCCTCCTTGACGGGCACCTTCTTGGTCTCTGGTGGTGCTACCTTGGATTTCTTGCTCTTGCCGGTGGAGCTCTCTGGCACGTCCTCAACGGGAGCGCTGCACTCCAAAGAGCCCCGGCGGCTTGCATCGCGATAGTGTAGATGCTGAGGAACTCCGATGGGTGAGTCTTGTCGTTGTACTTCTCCCCAACATCAGGCTTGAACATCCGGTGGGAGGGCCACTGGAACTGCCACAGCTCACGGGTAAAGGCCGGACAACCCACCTCGTAGGATAGGTCGCCGGAACCTCCCGGTGTTGGGTGGTCCATGGCGGGCCCCGCACACCTATCTGACTGATAGCACGCTTCCCGGTGCCGCTCGATGGTGGTCCGAGCATCCTCCTGGGCTCACTCCCGAAGAATTTGACGTTGGTCGCAGCGTGCTCGTGGGTCAGACGACGCTGTGGAAACGTTGTCACAGGCGTCGGCCTGACGAGTCGGCGGCTGCTGTCGCTGGCGTGGGGGAGGAGAGTGCACCGTGGTTGCAGCGCCTCTGGACCTCCCACCATCGGCGTGCGCCGACTCTACAGAGCGCCGGCGCGAGGGTCCCGCTGGCCGAGGTTCATCCTTGTTGGCGAAGCTGATCAGGCTCCGAATGGTGGCTCTCCACTCGACGAGCTTCTCCGTGATGGGAGAAAAGTCGAGGAGCAGTTGCACGCACGCCAATGCAACTGCCGGCGTGGGTGGCGGCAAAAGTTGCATGGACCGCGATGCACTCCGACTTCTAACTATGTTAGAAGGAGCTCTATCACGGTCTTGCGGTCGCGCGCCACTTCCGTCGGCATCCGGTGTGCACGCCGGCCCGATGCGTCCTGGGAGTGACGCAAAGGGCTCTTCCTGAGCGGCGCCCAGGGGCGCTGATGTCGCGGCGCTGCTCATCGCTTGCGGCCTGGGAAGGCTGCAGCGCGGACGCTGGCTGGGGTGGCATAGAGGTGTCCGCGCCACCTGTAGGCAGCACGGCCCCGCCTCCAGACCCAGGGGCGTGTGGCTCGTTGTCATGGGCAGGAACGATGCCGCTTGCCTGGCTTCGATTGCCAGAGTGTCGTAGGTCCTCGCGGGCTGCGGTGCATGCCTAGCCCAAAAAGTCTGAATCCTTTCTCAGTACGCCTTGGGCCTCCTTTTATAGTCAAAGAGGTCACCAAAGTGGCACACAGGAGGTGGAAAGTATGTACAGTGTACAAGTCTATCTCTGACATCGTGGGACAAAACGCATATAATGCGCTGCTGGCGTGTCCTCTTGCATTATTGGGGATGGCAAGGAAGCCCGTCCCGTTTTTCGCCGCCTCGCCTCGCTTCGACGCGCATCCAGGCTCACAAGGCATGCAGCGCCATGCTGGCTGGCTGGCTGCTGCGCTGGTGCGGTGGCAGGGTCTTCACGAAGATGTGCATGCCATCACGCAGGTGCTTGCTTGGTTGGCCTAGAAGCTGCATGCTGCCATGTAGGTGCGTGCCTAGTTGGCACGCTTGCTGCTGCGTCAGGGCGTCCACGGGGCAGCGAAGCTTTGGTAAGTGTGGGCCTGGCCGTGGCCCCGCAGATGTCCTCGGCAAGGGTCTTGCTGGGGTCTTGTGGGCGTCCCCGGCAAGGAATGCAGCGGGGCCATATACGGTTCTCATCTAGTCTTGCAGACCTTCAGTCTTCACAAAGATCTGCATGCCACCATGCAGGCGCCTCCCTAGCCTTGGTTCCAATGTTGTCGACAGTGTCGGAACTCTCAGGCTCAAGGGTGGCGGCCTTGCTGGTGTTGGGTAAGTTTCCCCGAGAAGGCTCTTGCCGGGGGAAACCCACCTTGCCTCTTCACTCTTTGCACCTCTTGTTTTAGCGCTGCTCTTGTAGTCTTGCATCTTGCTCCCTCTACCCCGCCAAGCGTGGCCGCAGGTGTGGCTACAACTGCCCGTGCACAAGTAAAGGGGTACATAAGGCCCCTACTTTTGTACATCAACAGGAGCCCCAGGGCCTGGGCCACACATAAGCCTAGAGCGTTGTTGGGCTGACCCGAGCAATCTTGTGAGCATGCGTGGCAGAGTTTTACCGCAGTAACTCCCTCGTCAGTTGCGCTTCCCCATGACCGGCATTGAAGGTGTGATGCGGGGGTCGTGCGTGGGATGACCGCAGCATGCTCGCGTCATCCCGTGGTAAATAGTAAAGAGGCGGCTCGCGAGTCCCTATAAAAGAGGGGAAACGGCAGGGCCGCTGCTCATTTACTCTCTTTTCCTTGGAACCATCATTACTTGTTTCCCACTACGCCCGCCCCTTGCGCCACGTACGCCGCATGCACAGCGTGGGGTAGGTGACAGGCGCACGGGATACGGGAAGGCGTGCGATGGCCGATACTTACGCGCCTTTGATTGGGCGGGGAGGGCGGTCGATGACCTTGCTCATTGCCAACTTAATGATCCATACTTGAACGGGCTCTTCAGAGGCGTAGAGCCGGTCTTTAGCCTTCCCCGCTCAGCTATAAAAAGGGGACTCGGGAGGAGGAGGAGGGGCATCCCCTCGCATCTCCCCTTCGTCTCCATTCTCCATCCACCGCCATGGTGAGAGGGCGTGGCCGCGGCCGTTCTTCCGCGAAGGCGACCAGGTCCTCCTCCCACCAGAGAGCCGCGGCGGTCAAGGAAGAGCCAACCGCCCAAGGAGAAGGCCATGCTCGAGGTGGAGGTGCCGGACAGGGCCGCGGTTGGCGAGGCGGTCGAGGCCGAGGCGGGAGCGGAAGGGGGACACCCGCGTCATCGCCATCTCTGTCACCATCTCCGCCATCGTCTCCTCCTGCTTCGTCGAGCGGCCACGTCCGGGACACGGCGCTGGAGTTCATTCTGCAGCTACGCGAGCCACCGCCTAGCCGCCTTCGCCTTCCCAAGGCATTTGCGAGGGTGCTGGAGATCGACCATCCACCGAGGTTGAGGCTCCACATGAAGGAGTGTTGCAACAGCGACATGTGGGTGAACACAGGGTTCCCCATCCCTCATGTGATGCCCCTTCGTCGGGGTTGGAAAATGTTCGCACACGCCCACTTCTTCATGAAGGGGCACGTTCTCTGCTTCAAGTTAGTGGAGAGTGACCTGCTCTCCGTCAAGGTCTTCGGGCGATCAGGATACATGCTAGGGTGCTGCACGGAGAGCTCAACCGACGACGAGAGCTCCTCCTCGAGCGACGGCGATGGAGAGAGGACCAGAGGGGAAGACGACATGGACGGGTCTGACTAGGCATCGAACGCCCCGTCCCTAGGTGACGCCGACAGCAGCACCATCTGCACCTGGTCTTTTCCCCGGCAGGATGATCTGACGGGGGCGAGGCAGTTCTTGGCGGTGGCTCCTCGAGCTGGCTCCTTGAACTTCTCAGGGCCGCTGCTTCTGGCGGCTTGCGCTGGAGGGTCGGAGAAGACGAACAAGGCGGGTGGCGGGCCGTCAACTCGGAGTACGATGGCACCGACGCCTTCGTAGCGTATTTTTGGCCCGCTGCCTCATCTTTCGGCTTCTTCCCCGACACCGTCATCACCAGCCTTCTCTTGGTGTCTTCTGCTGCTCGTACCTCGCCTAGGCACTCCTTTTGCCCTCCTATTTGTCCTGATCCGCTTCCTGAGGAGAGGGACAAGAAAGGGATTATGGGCATCTTATCCTGTTTTTAGATCTTAAGCCTACGGGCACTTGTCGAATTTAGACTTTGTAACCCCTTGCCCATGTTTACATCTGTATGAATTGTACTTATTTAGTCAATGTATTAATGAAAAGTGTGTTTGTCAGGTCCTTTTGTATGTACGTGAGGCTCACGCCAAGGAGCGAGTTCTTGTTGTTTTAAGAAAACAACATCGCCCGGCAACAGCCCTGTCGTCCTCCTGCTTTACAGGCTCGACGGGATGCGTGCGAGCAGTCCGGCGTGCAGGCTCGACGGGACGCGTGCATCCTGCCCACCTCACAGGCTCTACGGGACACGTGCTAGCAGCAAGGCCGCCCATGCTCACTGAGAAGCAAGCTCTTTGACCTCCATGCACCAGTCGCCGCCTGCCTCGCTCACAGCTTCTCCATTAATGGGTTAATTAAAGCACCAGGATGGAGGGTGTTTGATTGTGATCCCATGGCAGCATGGCAGCATTTGCTTTGTTCGTGTTTTCAACGTGTATTCCGACCTAATTTAAATTTCCACATAGGGCAACGAATAATACGACCACAAATAAAATGGCAACGGATAATACAACGACAAATTTACAATGGCGCAGATAATAATCGTCTTATATATTCCGGATAATTTAAAATGCCACATGCGGCAAAGCCCGGAAGAGACGGGGGCAAGAGAAGAAGGAAATCGCAGACAACGATCTGGATCGCTACTGTCTCTACTCGTTGATGGATCACCGGGCGACGACATCCTCTAGTTCCTTCTTCATTCCTCATGACTTTGCTTGAAAGTAGCCACAAATTCCTACACCTCCTGCTCACACTCTACCCGGAGCTTCCACAAGTCACCCATCAGTCCCTCGACAACCACTGTGTAGGATCGAAAGTATGTCTAGAAGGGGGGGGGGATTAGACTACTTCACCAAATAAGAACTTATCCTTTTCCGAATTTTAGTCGTTGGCAGATTTTAGCTATCTTAGCACAAGTCAAGCAATCTTAACACAATTCAAGCAAGCATGCAAAGAGTATATGAGCAGCGGAAAGTAAAGCATGCAACTTGCAAGAAATGTAAAGGGAAGGATTTGGAGAATTCAAACGCAATTGGAGACACGGATGTTTTTGTCGTGGTTCCGATAGGTGGTGCTATCGTACATCCACATTGATGGAGACTTCAACCCACGAAGGGTAACGGTTCTTGTGAGTCCACGAAGGGCTCCACCCACGAAGGGTCCACGAAGAAGCAACCTTGTCTATCCTACCATGGCCGTCGCCCACGAAGGACTTGCCTCACTAGCGGTAGATCTTCACAGTAGGCGATCTTCTTGCCCTTACAAACTTCTTGGTTCAACTCCACAATCTTGTCGGAGGCTCCCAAGTGACACCTAGCCAATCTAGGAGACACCACTCTCCAAGAAGTAACAAATGGTGTGTTGATGATGAACTCCTTGCTCTTGTGCTTAAAATGATAGTCTCCCCAACACTCAACTCTCTCTCACAGGATTTGGATTTGGTGGAAAGAAGATTTGAGTGGAAATCAACTTGGGGAAGGCTAGAGATCAAGATTCATATGGTAGGAATGGAATATCTTGGCCTCAACACATGAGTAGGTGGTTCCTTCTCGAGAAGCAGCAAGTTGGAAGTGTAGGTTCGTTCTGATGGCTCTCTCCATGAATAAAGAGGAGGTGGAGGGGTATATATAGCCTCCACACAAAATCTAACCATTACACACAACTTGCCAAACTCGGTGGGACCGAATTGGTAAACTCGGTTGGACTGATTCAGCAAATCTAGTGACCGTTAGGATTTTCGGTGGGACTGACATGCAACTCGGTAGGACCGATGTGGTTAGGGTTAGGGCATAACGTAATCTCGGTGAGACCGATTACACAAATTCGGTAAGACTGATTTTGGTAATAAGCTAACCAGAGAGTTGGTCAGGTAAACTCGGTGGGACCGATTCGCTCATTTCAGTGAGACCGAAATGTTACAAAAAGGAAACAGGGAGTTTACATTGCAATCTCGGTGGGACCGATCTCTCATCTCGGTGGTACCGAAAGCGTTCTGAAGGAAACAGAGAGATTATAATCCCATCTCGGTGAGACCGAGATCCCTATCGGTGAGACCGATTTGCCTAGGGTTTGTGGCAGTGGCTATGACATCTGAACTTGGTGGCGCCGGGTAGAAAGAATTGGTAGGGCCGAGTTTGACTTTGGGTTTAGGTCATATGCGGATATGAGAAAGTAGTTGAGGGTTTTGGAGCATATCACTAAGCATTGTAGAGCAAGAAACTCATTAAGCAACACCTCATCCCTCCTTGATAGTATTGGCTTCTCCTATAGACTCAATGTGATCTTGGATCACTAAAATATAAAATGTAGAGTCTTGAGCTTTTGAGCTTGAGCCAATCCTTTTATCCTTAGCATTTTGAGGGATCCACTTTTCTCATCCATGCCATGCCATCCATTTAGCTTTTCCTGAAATATTCATCTTGGAATGATGTTACCTCAATGAGCTATATGTTGTTAGGAATTACCAAAACCACCCAGGGACAGTTGCACTTTCAATCTCCCCCTTTTTGGTAATTGATGAGAACATATAGATCAAAGCTTCGACAAATGACAATAAGAGTGAAAAACATTGTCGCTTTGAGAAGTATGTGATAAGCAAGAGCTCCCCCTAAATTTGTGCATAGTTTAAGATTTGCTTGGGACTGCAAATGCACAAGGAGTTAGGCTCATGGGTAACTCTTCCATGTCACATACATCTTGGTGGAGCGCTCAAAATGATAATGATTGAATACATGCACTCATCACCAAGCAAAGTGAATGATCATATAGAGATAAACGAAATAATGTCATCCAACAAGCATAAATGTAGCATATGATCAAACACATGATGATCCGGTATCACATGTACATAATGTATCTCAAACAAGCAAATAAAGTTCAACCACCAAAGCAAGAGAGAATAAAAGGCAACACTCTCTCTCGAAGCCTATGATCTATACATTTTTCTCCCCCTTTGGCAACAAGTTACCAAAAAGTTCATAGAAAATGCATAGTACTAGTTCGACTCTCAGGCTTGATCTTCAGGTGGTGGTGTAGACAGAACGCCAAGGACGAAAGCATCAGTTGATGTAGATGGAGCTGGAGGTGTTGGTGCTGGAGCTGGTGGCACTGAAGCTATAGCTAGTGCAGATGAAGTGGCTCTAGTGTCTGTCACTGGCACTGCAGCTGATCTCTGAGCTCTAGGCACTCTGGCAAATGCCTTAGTGGTTGACTTGCCCTTCCTCTCCTGCATATCATCCTGAAGCTGCTCAACAACAGACTGGATCTCAGTGACCTTCACATCCATGTCATAGAACTTCTGCTCCATGATCCTCTCCAAGCTCTCCTGGTTTCGAGTCAAGGTGGCCAGCCCCTTCTCAATCCTTAGAGTGGATGCAATCAAGTAGCCAAGTTGATCCTGTTTGCTCTTCAGAAAGTACTGAGATGCCTCTTCCATTGTTGGCATCTTGGCAGCCTTCTCTGTCCTTGTCTTCTCCTTCTTTGCTTGTGCTTGTACTGAAGATGGTTCATCTTCATCCATAACCACTTGGTTGTCCTCAAAGTCTGGATAGATAGGCATGTGCTCCTTATCCAACAGGTATGTGCCTGTTCCCATCTTGGAGTTAATCAGCTCCTGGATCTGTGGGGCATATCCACAACTTCTTTTATGGTCAGTTGTTGTCCTCTTGATAGTTTCAACTATAAGGCTCATGACCTTGAACTTCTGTGGCACATCAAATATATGTAGCAGATTTATTGCATGGCCTCTGATCATTCTGTGATCACCAGACTTGGGCAAGAGAGTGTGCCCGAGGATCCAATTGATTGTAGGCGGACACTGACAAGTGTTTCACCGATCCAAACTGGTGAGTCTCAAGATCTGCATCGTGAATCTCTTTGTACATACGTGCCATAGAGTTGTGATCCATCTTCTTCTTGGCATAGACATCCAAGTCATCTTCTTCCTCCTTAGGTGCATTGATCAGATTTGCCCATTCTTCAATAGTTGATTGGTACCTTGTATCTTCAGACATCCATACTATCCTGCCATCTGGATAGAAGTGTCTTTGTGGAGTAGAATTGCATTATGAGCTCCTCATTCCACTTTGTGAGCTTCTGCCCAACAAAGTCTGCAACTCCACACGCACTGAAACTGTCATACACACCAGGATAGTGTTCATCATTCTCCTTTATGTAGGTCCAGTCGACCCACCTCATTTCACACACTATTGGCTTCTTGTCCAACAAAATTGTCTCATAGAAGTCCTGTTGTTCCTTAGTATGGAATCTGTAATCCACAGCAGTTCTTCTTCTGGTGGCATATGGATTTGAATCTCTCCATAGCCTCAATCCTGAGTCTCTCCTGATCTTCATGTTCTCAGCTACAGGATGAGCATCATTATGATCTGGAATTTTTGGCTTCAATTTTCTCAAGATATGTGTCTCATCATCTTCTTCCTCAGCAACAATTTCAGGCATTGGAGCCTTGTTCTTCTCAAAGAATTTGGAATGTTTCTAGTACTCCTCTTTGGTGCAATCTTGGGTTTGGAGGCAGCTTTAGGTGCTTCTTTGGGCTTTGATGATGCAGCCCCTGTCCTGATAGCATCACACATAAGCTTCTGAGCCTTGGGTGCTGATGCAGCAACCTCTTCTTGTTCCTCCTCTTCCATCATGGAAGGCTTTCCAATAACTCTGGCCATGGTCTTCTTGACCCTTTCCTTCATTTTCTTCCCTTCTGCAGCAGCCTCTTTGGGTTGAGATTCCAAAGATGCATGAGTGGAGGCTCTGGCTTTAGACATGGGTTGTCTTCCTGCTGGCCTTTTCGTCTTCAGACCTGGCTTAGTTGCAGTTGAGCAATATTCTTTCTTGAGCACCTTTTTCTTGGAAATGGCCTCATCCTCAACAGCCACATAGTCTTCATCCTCAGATTCTGAGGTTCTCTTCTTCCTTATCCTGGTGGCTGCTTTGGGTAAGTTGCTGGGAGTGCTTCTGCTACCCTCATCTGAGCTGCTAGAGGGACTAGTGCCCTCACTCATCTGAATCTGCTCCTCTGACTTGTTCTGGCTGTCACTCTCATCATACATATTGCAAACACTGACTGCAAACCCTATGAATAGATATAGATGAGATAGAGTGGATGAGCATCACAAAATACAGAGATTTTTGCAAAAGAATGATTCAAAAACTTAGTTTTAGTTTTCCACAGAAAGCATTTTGGATCAAATAATTTGCAAACTCGGTGATACCGAAGCAGCTTTTGGAACCTAAACTAGTGAACTCGGTCAGACCGAGTCACAGTTCGGTGGCACCAAGACTGCTAGGGTTTCACAAAGTCCTGAACTCGGTCACACCGATTTGCAATTCTCTATCAGACCGAGAATCACTTGTGCAATGGCCTTAGCCGAATCGGTGGAACCGAGTTACGCAACTCGGTGGGTCCGAGATGGTTTCGGCGGAAACCTAACCCTAAATTTTCAATTCATCTCTAATCTACGGAGTGTTTCGACTGGATAGAATAGTTTCAATCGTGGCAAGAATCATGATGAACACAATGTGTTGGAATTGGACGGGGATAGCACTGTGATCGATTCCATACCCTAGCTTGGTGATGAACTCGCTACGGCGGCAATGGCGGGGTTGAATTCCGTTGACGGCAGCGGAGACCAGCGACTGGAGGCGGCTGGTGACGAGGAGGACGATCCGGAGACCCTAGAGGCAGAGCGAGCTATGCGCGGGCGAATGGGTTTGGAGAAAGTTTCCAAATTTTTGCCCGCGGGTATATATAGCCCGACCCTGTCGGTGTGACCGAGTGGAACAACTCGATGGAACCGAGATGCATAACTGTTGTGATTCTGACAACTCGGTGTGACCGAAAAGTTCAAATCGGTTGCACCGAGATTGAAAACCTAGATCGACTTAGTGATCTCGATATGACCGAAATGGAGGAATCAGACAGACCGAAACGCACAAAGAAGTTTTGGAAGTTTAAGTCTATGATGAATCGGGGACTCCGAGTGCTCCTCACACAGAGTGGTTCGAATCTGACTTGATCAAATTTTGTGATGTAGCATGAATAGAGTTTGAGACGAGAAAAGCATAGATAGCTAGAGAAGGTTATTAGGCATTCTTGTCCATCCACTTGGCAAAATAAAAAGAAACCAATCAATTAAACAACAAGTGGATGTCCTCGAATGAGTAAAATATGCAACCAACATGCTCACACAATAAAATGGCAAATGAAATATGTGGCAAAGCATGCACAAACAATTCTAGCATCTATCAAACAATTGGCGATGACTAGGTCATCTATATATGAGTATATTGACTTAGGAGTCAAATGAGAACATTTGGTCATAGGTCATACTCATCGCTTAAGCTCAAGTGGGGTTACCACTTTTACATAATGCATTGATGTGTTCACACCATTAGAGTTGCTTTGACTCAATTCTTAGAGTAAAGCTCCCCTAGATGTGAGATCCCCCTTAGAGGGATGAACTAACCTTGGTTTTGTCGATGATGACTTCATATAGGTGTTGAAGATGTGGATGCTCAATGTTGATGAAGATCATTTGGAGCAATCCTTTTGGAGTGAGTTGCACTTTCAATACCTACACGGGTTAGTCCCACAAGGAACAAACAAGAATATCCATAGACATAGAGTGATGCACACACAACATGATGTCTATAAAAGCATTAGATTACCTTGTCCCTTGTCTTACCAACATGAGGATTTGTGACTCCTTGAACTAGTGCAAGATGTGGAAGTTGATTTCACTTGTTGTTGCCAAAATGATATGAGTGAAATATGTTGGCGGAGTCACCCTCAAGAACTCTCTAGTTCTTTTTCTTCGGGATCCACATCATCTTGATGGGAATCCTTGGAGTTGTAGTCGTACTTGATGAAGTAGAACTTGATGTAGTCTTGGGAACCCACTTGACCAAGGCCTTTGGAGCTTCTTCAAATGCATCAATCTCCTCTTGAAGCTTGTCCTTGCCTTTTGCTTGTGGTCTTGTGGTGGAAGATCATCTTGAGCTTGTGTCCCCTTGAAAGAAGTAGGATCATACTTCTCTTGTTGAGGAACAAACTTCGTCTTGGGATATTGATCTTCTTCCCACTCAACTCCATTGGCATTGAACTTTCATTCAAAACCAACACCTTGATTCTTTCGGTGCCTTCCTTGCTTGCGTACAATTTCCTCAAATTGCTTACTCCCGGCAAGGCTCTTGTAAACACCTTTCTCTATAATTCCCTTCAATAAGCTATTTTCTTGCTCAAGTGTAACTTGGCTAAGAGAATCATTAGTGGAATCAAGAGAACTACTAGAAGCAACAACATTTGATTTAGCATGATTATTGTTACTACTAGAGGAAGAATCCTTCTTGTTCTTGTTACTAGACTTGACTTGAGGCATGTAAGTAGATAAGAGTAAACGCTTGGCAATGTAAGAAGAACTTTTCTTACGAAGATCATCATTGATCGCCTTTAAGAACTCATGCTCTTGCTCAAGATTGAGCTTTTCAAAGCATAACTTCTCATGAGTCCTTAAAAGTTCTCGATGATCTTCTAAGATAGTTTCATGAGCTAACTTAAGAGTGTTTAGTTCTTTAGTTAGAAGCTCAATCTTCTCCTTATCATTGTCATTCCTTTTATCTTGATTAGCATGATTAATTGACGTTTCATCATAGTATTCATCACTAGAGTTGTCAACAAGTAAATCATCATCACCTAGCAAGTCATCTTCATAACTATTGAAATCAACATACTCGGTATGTGTTACCTTTGGGCCTTTAGCCATGAAGCATCTTCCAATTCCTTCATTAGGTGAATCAAATATGTCATAGGAGTTGGTTGACACCAGTGCTAGACCGGCAACACCTTCATCTTGAGTATATTCGCAGTCGGAGTGATAACTTCTCTCGGAGTGATTGTCGAGTCGGCCGGATACCCATTCACCAACATGAGCTTGATGTCTTCGTTTTGTGTATCTCCTTGATGACTTGTCCTTCCTTTCCGAATCCTTGCTTCTCCGTGAGGGTCTTCGTTCATAACGATCATCTCTACTCCTCCTCTATCTTGGTGGTGATTCTTCTATTCTACTTCTTCTTTTTGGAGAATCTTCTCTTATTTTGTAGGGTGTCGTACACTCATTGGAATAGTGTCCGGGTCTTCCACAATTGTAGCAATTGCGCTCTCGAGTGGAAGATCTTTTGTCATTGTAGGACCTTGACTTGGAGCTTCTCTCTTTACTTCTACTCTTGTATTATTTGTTGAAGTTCTTCACCATTAAGCTCAATTCTTCATTGAAGGTTTGTTTCTCACTTGATGATGTGGGGGCTTCACATGAGGCTTTGTAAGCACCACTTGACTTGTTGTGAAATTCCTCCTTATCCTTGAGTGACATCTCATGAGCAACACTTCTTCCAATGACTTTCATTGGCTTGAGATCTTTGTAATTGAGCATCATTTGGATCAATGTGCACACGGTATCATATTTTCCATCCAAAGCTCTTAGGATCTTCTTGATGATGAATTTGTCGGTCATCTCTTCACTTCCTAAGCCGGCAATCTCATTTGTGATAAGAGCAAGCCTAGAGTACATTTCAGCGACACCTTCACCATCCTTCATTTTGAAGTTGTCAAGCTGACTTTGAAGCACGTCCAACTTGGATTCCTTGTGAGTCGGTACCTTCATGCATATCAATCAAAGTATCCCAAATTTCCTTTGCATTCTCAAGACGGCTGATTTTGTTGAATTCTTGAGGCACAATCCATTGAAGAGGATATCACAAGCTTGAGCGTTGTATTGCAGCATCTTCAACTCTTCCGCGCTTAGCTTCACGGTTTGATTCTCTCCCATCAAAGAATTCACCTTGCAAGCCAATACACACAATAGCCCAAACGGCGGGTTATGTCCAAGAATATGCATTTTCATCTTATGCTTTCAACTAGCAAAATTAGTACCATCAAAGTAAGGACCTCTCAAGGATAATTTCCCTTGCTAGATGCCATACTCTCCTAGGTTGTGAAACCAAGGCTATGACCACCAAACGCTATGGAAATCAAAGCAAATGGAGACCAAAGCTCTGATACCACTTGTAAGATCGAAAGTATGTCTAGAAGGGGGGATTAGACTACTTGACCAAATAAGAACTTATCCTTTTCCCAATTTTAGTCTTTGGCGGATTTTAGCTATCTTAGCACAAGTCAAGCAATCTTAACACAATTCAAGCAAGCATGAAAGAGTATATGAGCAGCGGAAAGTAAAGCATGCAACTTGCAAGAAATGTAAAGGGACGGATTTGGAGAATTCAAACGCAATTGGAGACACAAATGTTTTTGTCGTGGTTCCGATAGGTGCTATCGTACATCCACGTTGATGGAGACTTCAACCCACGAAGGGTAACGGTTGTGCGAGTCCACGGAGGGCTCCACCCACAAAGGGTCCACGAAGAAGCAACCTTGTCTATCCCACCATGGCCATCGCCCACGAAGGACTTGCCTCACTAGCAGTAGATCTTCACGAAGTAGGCGATCTCCTTGCCCTTACAAACTCCTTGGTTCAACTCCACAATCTTGTCGGAGGCTCCCAAGTGACACCTAGCCAATCTAGGAGACACCACTCTCCAAGAAGTAACAAATGGTGTGTTGATGATGAACTCCTTGCTCTTGTGCTTCAAATGATAGTCTCCCCGACACTCAACTCTCTCTCGCAGGATTTCGATTTGGTGGAAATAAGATTTGAGTGGAAAGCAACTTGGGGAAGGCTAGAGATCAAGATTCATATGGTAGGAATGGAATATCTTGGCCTCAACACATGAGTAGGTGGTTCCTTCTCAGAAACAGCAAGTTGGAAGTGTAGGTTCGTTCTGATGGCTCTCTCCACGAATAAAGAGGAGGTGGAGGGGTATATATAGCCTCCACACAAAATCTAATCGTTACACACAACTTGCCAAACTCGGTAGGACAGAATTGGTAAACTCGGTTGGACCGATTCAGCAAATCTAGTGACTGTTAGGATTTTCGGTGGGACCGACATGCAACTCGGTAGGACCGATGTGGTTAGGGTTAGGGCATAACGTAATCTCGGTGAGACCGATTACACAAATTCGGTGAGACCGATTTTGGTAATAAGCTAACCAGAGAGTTGGTCAGGTAAACTCGGTGGGATCGATTCGCTCATTTCGTGAGACCGAAATGTTACAAAAGGAAACAGGAGTTTACATTGCAATCTCGGTGGGACCGATCGCTCATCTCGGTGGTACCAAACGTTACGAAGGGAAACAGAGAGATTATAATCCCATCTCGGTGATACTGAGATCCCTATCGGTGAGACCGATTTGCCTAGGGTTTGTGGCGGTGGCTATGACATCCGAACTTGGTGGCGCCTGTAGAAAGAATCGGTAGGGCCGAGTTTGACTTTGGGTTTAGGTCATATGTGGATATGAGAAAGTAGTTGAGGGTTTTGGAGCATATCACTAAGCACTATAGAGCAAGAAACTCATTAAGCAACACCTCATCCCTCCTTGATAGTATTGTCTTTTCCTATAGTCTCAATGTGATCTTGGATCACTAAAGTATAAAATGTAGAGTCTTGAGCTTTTGAGCTTGAGCAATCCTTTTATCCTTAGCATTTTGAGGGATCCACTTTTCTCATCCATGCCATGCCATCCATTGAGCTTTTCCTGAAATATTCATATTGGAATGATGTTAGCTCAATGAGCTATATGTTGTTACGAATTACCAAAACCACCCAGGGACAGTTGCACTTTCACACTGTCAGCGTCATCCTCGAGGCACTGTTCTGCTTATGCAGCATCTTCGAGCCGGCGGCCTCCTCCTCCTTCTCGGCAAGCTCCTTGAGGAGCTTGGCATTGTCATCCATAAGTTGCTCGACGAGTCCGGTCGCCTTGTCAACCGAGGCATCGCTGATCTCGAGCAGCTTCATCAAGCCGTCGACCAGCTCCTGCTGCTTAATGAGGCCAGCAAGAATGTCGTCGTCGTTGGCCAAGGACTTCAGCAACGCCAGCTCATCGCAATCGCCGACGCAACGTGTGCGCTTGTGAGAGCCCTCGCGTGCCTGTCAGAGCTCGTTCGAGGTCTCTGCGACGCGCCGGGACATCTTTGTTGCGGCTGCCGCTTCGCAGCGGGACCTCTCTAGTGCTTCCGCAGCCTTGGTCTTTGCTGCCTGGTTATATGTCCACCCGAAACTCCTCCTACCGATCATGGCGGAACGACTTGACAGGAAAGACCAGTTTCGTGGGTGATGAGGAGAGGTATTGTGAAGTAATTTTTGCGTGGGTAGTTTTTATAGCCCAGTGCTAAGTGTGAACACATATTAGTTTGATCGATGTGAACACATATTAGTTTGATCTGTGTGAACGGATTTGCAATTACTTATTGTGTTGTAATATGCAATGTGACGAGAAACAAAGTCAAAATATATTGATGGTTCTGGGCCTACAAAGCCCCGTTTCTGTTGTTCTGCCTCATCGCAAACAGTTCTTTTGGATCAACCGTATACCACGCATCGGAAGAGTGAAACGTGGGCTCTTGTTCTCGGATGTACATGTACGTGTCTGCCCACTATCACACACGGTCATGATATCACCATCGTGTCCTATGGATCCGCCGTCGCGTCTCCCATGGGGTGCCAAAAGGTTGACCACGTGGTTGCTCGCCGTGGCGTCCCTGCGTGCGCTCTGCTCGCCGTTGAGGCAAATTTACAATGGCAACGGTTAATAATTGTCTTACATATTCAGGATAATTTAAAATACCACATGCAGCAAGGCACAAAACACTCACGACCTACTTATGCATACAATTATAATAAAATATAGGCTTAAAGGCTGAGCCAAAGGCCTTCCGACGACGGTCTTCTTGGACTCCATGATGAGCATATCACCCTTTGCGGCCGTTCATTATGTGTAACTTACTAATCATCACACACGAGTACTTGCAGACGCATCATGTGCGATACTCCTAGCCACCGCAAGCAACTAGTTTGCATTTTTCAAAGTTTTTTGTACGAACAGAATCACACACGAACTTACTATAGTAGTTGTCTGTGTTATAATTTCTCATCGCAAAGAGTTCATCTGAGTGGGTTGTTTGCTGAGTATCACATGCATCTGGTTTACACGACTCTTTTTTGTTCTTTTGGCTCATCGCAAATGCCGCATATCACACACATCTTGTTAAGATGAACCATTTCCGTTCTCTTGGCTAATCGAAAATAGTTTGTCCGACTGAACCGTATGCCGTATATCACACACACCTTGATCTGGCTGACTGTTTCTGTTGCATTCCCTAATAGCACACAGTTCATTGGAGCAAACTGTATGCCGTATATCGCACACACATTGATATGGCTGCCTGTTTCTGTTGTTCTTCCTCATTGCAAATAGTTCTGCTGGATCAACCGTTTGCCCAGCATCGCACACGCAACTAAAATCTGAACCGTGTTTGATGTGCCCGCCATCGCAAATGTTTTGCACCTTTTTTATGGTTATTTTACACCATCGTTTGCGATTATTGCATCACACACAGTTTCATCGAAGGTTCTCTGATCGTAGTGTCGCGTTAGCAGCATCCTGCAGTAGTGGGTGCTCCTTCCGGCCAACTGAAATGGAGGGCAAACACATATGGTGTCTAGCTTTCATTGCTTCTAATTTGTTTTAACTTGGTAGAGCGATATTCATTGCATCTTACATATGGTGTCTAGCTTTCATTGCTTCTAATTTGTTAAAATTCCTTCTGCTTAGTTTACACATCATAGCTGTGAATATGCAATGGCACTAATGACGAGAGACCTTTAACTTTGTAGTGTGATGTTGTTTGCATCTTGCATATGATTTATTTGTTATACTGCTTCACATTAGTTTAAATGCCAGTTATGATGAGACATTGTTAACTTGGCGGATTGATATTTGTTGCATCTTTCATATGGTGTCTACCTTCCATTGCATTGCTTCTAGTTTACCGAAATGCCTTCTGCTTAGTTTACAGATCATAGGTCTGATTATCTCATGTCATCCTGTTTTTCGTACATATTACATCCTCCTATCATGCGGTTGTCTAACATCTAGGTTCAGTTCGTCTATATCACACATCAATTTGTTCTGAAGAACTAATATAAATTTGTATTCCTTTTTCTTGTCGGCTTGAATTGACATGGCAAAGAGAAAGAGGAAGGAACACAGAATGGTAGGGGTTAGTACTCGGGACGCACGGATAAGGAAGCAGACGAATTATGAAGATTCTGTTGGTACTTATAGTGCAATAGAAGGTCCAAGTCCACTGGATAAATGTACAAACACGGTATCCCCTGCTACACCAGCTGCAAAACAATCCAAACATAAACGACAAGCTGGCACCAAACAAGCAATGACAGCCCTAGTTGTTGCAGCACCTTCTTCCACAATACCAACATATGCACGAGTTACTCATTTGTCAACTCAGCTAGCGGCAAGTTCCCAAGCTCCCTTGCCACAAGAGGAGTTTGCAAGATCAGATGAACCTTGTGAGCTTCAATAGTAAGAAGGTAGTTGCTCGAGTCAAGTTACAGTTGCATGCTTGTTTATATGTAGTCTCATAGTTTGATGTACACTAACACTTCCTATGTTCGTTGTTGGACTAGCACCTAGGCGCAAGAGGAAACAGACATCGGGGATAATGCTCAACAGGTTAACTAAATCGAGAGGAGGAAGAATGGAGATCCATTTTGAGGCAAGTTTAAAAAGGCCACGTGATGCTACAGAGTCAGCCAAGTTAGTATCAGAGGCAACACTTGCCGTTAGGTGTCATGCATGTATCCTCCCAACATGGATTCAGTACAAGAATGACAAAGATGAAACCAAGTTCAACACCTTCCTCGACCATTTATCTGTAAGTATGGTTATGTATGGAAATTAGTAATATCGTCTTGCTCTGTCTCATACTTTCTAGGTTGCTGTTAATAAGGCTCCCATAATTTCCAACATATGAGGTTCAAGTTGGATAGCCAAGATGATGCAACCAGCCAAGCATGCACCCATGTTTTCAAGTCTTCTCTGTGAAAGTATCGGTATAACTTGAGGAAAACTCACTTTGAAGGCAAGGCAAACAGTGAACTTGCCCAAACATCTCCAATGGAAAATATAACAGATGACTGGAGAGGCCTTGTTAAACACTGGAATGATCCAAAGTATCAAGTACATTATATATGTGTGTGATTAGATCACATGTTGAACTCCTATTTATGCATGTGCCTCAAAAATCTATCTTCTTTTAGGTGAACTGTTCAAAGAACAAGGCCAACCGTACGAAAGTGAAATTCCAACAGACGACAAGATCTCATAGCTATATTGCACACTACGAGGCCCTTGTAACTAGCTGTTGTTTCACTCTTTTCACTTTGTCGTTTTATCAAATCTATATTGACTTGTTCCAAATGCAGAGGAATGCCCGCAAGGACCAAAAATTAACTGAACCAAATGATGTGGAAATCTTCAAGGACTGTCACACCAGCAAGATGATGGGCATGACTACACCAATCAAAGCAGTTGTTGTAAGTCCTTAATCCTCATGCCTTTTAACTACTTATTACTCGGACTTGTGCATTGAACTGCACGGTTTGTAGCCAATGTCTATTATTCTTTTCAATTTTATACACAATTGTCTTAGCATATTATTGCACCTTACAATGTTTAAAAGAGAGGAGTGATGTTCCTTTTATCTTGATCTATAATCTAGTTCAGTGCTGGACTTATCCACACAATGTTACAATTCAATGTTTGTCTGTTCTCAGTTGTTTTGTGATACGAATGATGTCATATTATGCTTACCGTATTATAGACTTTGTCTCTTTATCCTTAGCTATCAATACAATGTGAAGAAATGGACAATACGTCAGCCATGGTACATGGTCATATGTTTGGAACCTGATTTTATTATGTACTTTGGCAAAGAAACACAACTAATATTTTACACGGGTTCAGCAAATAAGTTCAGTATGTAGATCAAAGCTATTCTGTTTGGTTTTGTTTCCTCCTTAATAACTTCTATTCTGGTGCTACTAATGTACAAACTCAACTTTTCAGCAAGCTATGGAACAAATGGTGGAACCGCCACCTTCTGAAGGAGGCAACCATAACCGCAATGTTACCTCTTGTGGTAGTGGGTCAGTACATGTCCATTAATAGTGCCAAAAGCACCTTCCTGCAAAATATTGGGTTGGTTGTTAAGGCAACCTCGTCCAAACTGCCTCGTGATCAAGATATGCAAGCTCAAAACAATTCTATATTTGCGCTCTAGACACAAGTCCAATCCCTAATAGAGACCCTTTGTGAAATAAGGACAACCATTGTTCGATGTCGTCAAGATATGCATGGGTTTGAAACCAGACTATCAGACATTTGCTATGTTGTTCAGGAGCCTAGGAGAAATGAAGGCGAAGGTTATGGTACTCCATCGGACAGTACGTTATGAAAACGTAGTAGTCAGGTCAAATGAACTGACCTTCTGAACTTCTGATGGTGCATTTATCTCTGGACTATTAACTTTTATGCCAACCTTCCTTTTGTTATATGGCTATAATTTGTTTTGTTGCGATACAAAATTTGTTGTTAACGAGCAGCGATCGGCTGAAGAAAACAGCAAGCCATTTTTGTATAGTGTAGGGTGTTCCCTATATTTGCACTGGTGGCGAACTTTGATGCCCAGTGGATGTAATCTGTGCAACGCCTTAATAGCCTAGTGTTAGTTTTTGGCTTTTTTATTTCCTTAGTCTTCTTTTCCTTGGTTTGCTAGTGGCCGCAACAACCATGGGCCAGATACGGGCCGTAGGATCAATGGGTGTCTTCTAGTCCAGAAAAATCCTCCAAAAAGTTTCGCTGCATTTGGACTCCATTTGGTATTGATTTTCTGCGATGTAAAAAATAAGCAAAAAACAGCAACTGGCACTGGGCACTATGTCAATAGGTTAGTCCCAAAAAATGATATAAAGTTGCTATAAAATTATTTTAAAACATACAAGAATGATAATATAACAACATTTATTATGCGCTTTTTATTTTTTGGATGTTGTCATGCGCTTTTCAGTATTTAGTTTTATGCAAGAGTCAATAGTATGAATTCTCATTTCAACCTCAACTATTCTCTAGTTGGCAAGCATCATGTGGTGGGGAAATATCTAGGCACATATTGCCAGTCAGCTATACTTGATCATGATTTATTATTGTTGACAATAATCTCTATGATAAATGAGTTGGGAGGCAAAACAATAAGCCCCTATCTTCCTCTGTGTTCGATGGATGCCATTCGTTCTAAGAATATGCTTTGAGTACTAGCAATCATAGAAGACTATATGATGATTGAGTATGTGGAGCTCTTACTTAAATTTTGTTGAATAAGTTGAATTGCAATTGCTTGGTGACCGAGAACATAGATTGTTAAGTTTCAAGAGAATTCATTGTTTGAACCTTAACATGTGAATTGGTTGCTACTTTATCATGATGAGTTTTATGAGAAAGAGTTGCTGTTATGATGCTAGGAAAAGCGATAGAAATTATCATTGATCAAACTTATGCACTTTTCTAGCATTCACACTTCATAAATTATTTCTTTTATCATTCATGAAGTGGAGGTTGTCATGCGCTTTTTATTTTTTGGATGCCCAAGCTCTTAATGAAAGGAACGTCACGTTATATTGCCCCTTATGATAGCAACCTTTATTATGCAGTCTGTCACTTTTATTACTTTGCCATCACAAGTTCGTACAACGCTCAATTTTCCATTACAATAAAAGATCAAACATATTTAGGAGCAATTTTTATTGCTTTATGCACTGATGACAACTTACTTGAGGGGTTATTCAATCCATAGGTAGGTATTGTGGACACTCATGACAAGAAACTGGGTTTAAGGGGTTTTGGATGCATAAGTAGTATCTCTACTTAGTACGAGTTTTTGGCTAGCAAAAGATCCTAGGCAAACACCACATGTTGGAGGATCCATAACAATATAACTTCTATGCAAATATACCCAAACATAACTCATTACGTTGTCTTCCTTGTCCAACTTCAACTAATTTGATCAAGTTTGAAAATAATTAATTGGTATTCACAATCATAGAAGATTTCCAAGATAATATATTTGCATGTGAAAGTTCTCTTCCTTATATGCGATTGTCAAGCTTAAAAATATTTCACTTTCTAAACCCAGTGTGAAGCTACTACTAAGCATAATACGAACATATAATTTCAACTTCATGATATTCAATTCATTCAACAATTTACTCATAGGATATAAGTGAAGCACGAGAGTAAAAGACAAACTACTCCAAAAATATATAAGTGAAGATCAAGCGAGTAGTTAAGTAAATGGGTAGCTAATTGAGGACCCTCTCTTATTTAAAACTTTCAGATCTAAGTATTTTATTAAAACAGCAAGCAAAACAAAAAAATGACATTTCAACAATAGCACAACTCATGTGAAGAAGCAAAAAAGTTAGGCTCAACCGATACTAACCGATAATTGTTGATGAAGAAAGGTGGGGTGCCTACCGGGGCAACCCCAAGCTTAGATGCTTGAGACTTCTTGGAATATTATCTTGGGATGCCTTGGGCATCCCCAAGCTTGACTTTTTGTGTCTCCTTAATTCTTCTCATATCATGGTTTCCTAAATCTCAAAAACTTCATCCACACAAAACTCAAAAGAACTCGTGAGATAAGTTAGTATAAAATTGATGCAAAACCTTATCATTATCTACTGTAGCAAATCACTAAAATTATTATTCAACATTGCATACTAAATGCCTCTTCATATTTAATACTCCTATCCTCAAATAGAATCATTAAACAAGCAAACATATGCAAACATAACAACAATCTGTCTCAACAGGACAGTCTGTAAAGGATGCACGAATATCAATACTTATTTAAGTCCAAAAGTTTTGAAAATTTACCACACTATAGAAAATTTATCATAGTATTCTGAAACAAGTTTCAAATTTTTATCACATTCTGTCTTTTTTCAAGAATTCACGCACTAGCGTGCAACTTTGTGTTTTCAAACAGCAACATATAAACTTGCAAAGTAAGCATGGCAAAGGCTATACTTGACATTTTTATTGAAGTAAGAGATGCAAAACATTATTCTAAATAACAAAAAGCAAATCAAAAGAGAATAAAATGAAGCTCCAAGAAAAACTCATATCATGTGATGAATAAAAATATAGCCTCAAGTAAGGTTACCCATATTGTTGGAGATGAAAGAGGGGATGCCTTCTGGGGCATCCCCAAGCTTAGTTGCTTGGATCTTCCTTCAATATCACCTTGGGGTGGCTTGGGAATCCCCAAGCTTAGGGTATTTTCACTCATTATTCTCCTCATGTCGATATCTCACCCAAAACTTGAAAACTTCAATCACACAAAACTTAATGGAACTTCATGAGATAGGTTAGTATGATAAAGACAAATCATTCACTTGCATCTTGTCAAATACAAGATTCATAGTTGTTCTTACACAATGCCTACTGGGATTTATCATTTCCACAATTTATATTGAGCAATATAAGCCATAGAAAATAGATAACAAATAAACTATGCATTGAAAACAGAATATGTCAAAAACAGAATAGTCTGTAGTAATCTGTACTCCAACCATACTTCTGTAACTCCAAAAATTCTGAAAATTTTGGACAACGTAGGGAATTTGTATGTCAATCTTGTGTAAAAAATTCAGAAGCTTTCGTCGGTTCTGCGATTTCTTAAAATTGTTTTACTGGACGCAAAAGTTTATGTTTTCCAACAAGATCAAATCAACTATCACCAAACATAATACCAAAGGATTTACTTGGCACTTTATTGAAATAAAAGCTATAAAACATGATTATGTTACTGTAGTAATCATGTTAACACACAAAACAGTAGGTAAAAGTGATGGTTTGTCTCCCAACGAGCGCTTTTCTTTAATGCCTTTTTAGCTAGGCATGACGATTTCAATGTTGAAAGATAAGAATTGAAACATAAAGAGAGCATCATGAAGCATATGACTAGCACATTTAAGTCTAACCCACTTCCTATGCATAAGGATTATGTGAGCAAACAATTCACGGAAACAAGAATCAACTAGCATAGGAAGGCAAAACAAGTGCAACTTCAAAATTCTCAACATAAAGAGAGGAAACTTGATATTATTGCAATACCTAAAAGCATACTTTCCTCTCTCATAATAATTTTCAGTAGCGTCATGAATGAATTCAATAATATAGCTATCCCATAAAGCATTCTTTTCATGATCCGCAAGCATTGAAATTTTATTACTCTCCACATAAGCAAATTTATTCATCAATAGTGGTGGGAGCAAACTCAACAAAATAGCTGTCATGAGATACTTGGTTCACATAATCAATTTGAGAATTAAAATGATGATGACATGTTTCATGGCTATCATTATTCTTTATATCATAAGTGTCATCACAATAATCATCATAGATAGCAACTTTATTCTCATAACAATCAATTGAAACCTCTTCTGAAATAGTGGATTCATCCTTAAATAAAGTCATGACCTCTCCAAATTCACATTCATCAATATAATCATCATAAATAGGAGGCATGCAATCATCATAATGAATTTTCACATCAAAACTTGGGGGACTAAAAAATATCATCATCAAATATAGCATCCCCAAGCTTGTAGCTTTGCATATCATTAGCATCACTGATATTCAAAGAATTCATACTAACAACATTGCAATCATGCTCATCGTTCAAGGATTTTATGTCAAACATTTTATAGCATTCTTCTTCTAACAATTGAGCACAATTTTCCTTTCCATTATTTTCACGAAAGACATTATAAAGATGAATAATATGATGCAACCTCAATTCCATCTTTTTGTATTATTCTTTTATAAACCAAACTAGTGATAAAACAAGAAACTAAAAGATTAAATTGCAAGATGTAAAGATATACCTTCATGCACTCACCTCCCCGGCAACGGCGCCAGAAAAGAGCTTGACGTTTACTACACAACTTTATTCTTGTATACTCGTGTTCTGCCTCCAAGAGCAGAGTTTTGTAGGACAGTAGCAATTTTCCCTCAAGTGGATGACCTAAGGTTTATCAATCCGTGGGAGGTGTAGGATGAAGATGGTCTCTCTCAAACAACCCTGCAACCAAATAATTAAAAGTCTCTTGTGTCCCCAACACACCAAATACAATGGTAATTTGTATAGGTACACTAGTTCGGCGAAGAGATGGTGATACAAGTGTAGTAATGATAGTAGATATTGATTTTTGCGATAGTGACAATAAAAACAGCAAGGTAGCATGTAATAAAAGTGAGCACAAACGGTACTACAATGCTTGAAAGCAAGGCCTAGGGTCCGTACTTTCGCTAGTGCAAGCTCTCAACAATGCTAATATAATTGGATCATATAACCATCCCTCACGTGCGATGAAGAATCACTCCAAAATTCTTATCTAGCGGAGAACATAAGAAGAAATTGTTTGTAGCTATTCTTTTTGATCGACCTATCCAAGAGTTCGTACTAAAATAACACCAAGTTATTCTTTTCGATCGATCTATCAAGAGTTCGTACTAAAATAACACTATGTTATTCTTTCCGATCGATCTATCAAGAGTTCATACTAAAATAACATCAAAGGAAATTCCGATTCATAATACTCAATCCAACACAAAGAACCTCAAAGAGTGCCCCAAGATTTCTACCGGAGAAACAAAAGACGAGAACGTGCATCAACCCCTATGCATAGATTACCCCAATGTCACCTCGGGAATCCGCGAATTGAGTGCCAAAACAAATATCAAGTGGATCAACATGATACCCCATTGTCACCACGAGTATACATAGCAAGACATACATCAAGTGCTCTCAAATCCATAAAAGTATTCAATTCGATAAAACGAAATCTCAAAGGAAAAACTCAATTCACAACCAGATAGAGAGGGGAAAACACCATATGATCTGACTATATTAACAAAGCCCGCGATACATCAAGATCGTGACATCTCAAGAACATGAGAGAGAGAGAGAGAGAGATTAAACACATAGCTACTGGTACAAACCCTCAGCCCCGAGAGTGGACTACTCCCTCCTCATCATGGTGGCCACCGGTGATGGTTTCCCCCTCCGGCGGAGTGCCAGAACGGGGTCTAGATTGGTTTTTCATGGCTACAAAGACTTGCGGCGGTGGAACTTCTGATCTGGCGACTCCCCTAGGGTTTTTGGAATATTTGGGAATTTATAGGGCAAAGAGGCGGTGCGGGAGGCCACCGAGGTGGGCACAACCCACCTGGGCGCGCCTGGGGGCCCGGGCGCGCCCTGGTGGGTTGTGCTCCCATCGGAGCTCCCCTCTAGTACTTCTTTGGCCCGCCGGGTGTCTTCTGGTCCAGAAAAAATCTCCAAAAAGTTTCGCTGCATTTGGACTCCGTTTGGTATTGATTTTCTGCGATGTAAAAAACAAACAAAAAAAGCAACTGGCACTGGGCACTATGTCAATAGGTTAGTCCCAAAAAATGATATAAAATTGATGTAAAATCATTGTAAAACATCCAAGAATGATAATATAACAGCATGAATACTTCATAAATTATAGATACGTTGGAGATGTATCATTGGGCTGTGCCACGTGTCGACATATCATAGGCGCCTATCTATCCCAATGGCTAGCTGACACGTGGTTCCTATGGCCAATGAGAATTTTACAGGTGGAAAATCCCCCTTTTTTGGCTGTTAACGGGTTATCGCATGCAAACCGGAACCCGATAGCTTAACGACTACCCACTATGGTGGAAGCCATGTATCAGTTACCCTTGAGGAAAGCACTTCCATGACGCGGCATTTATCGTCATGAAAGTGACACTTTCGTGATGATAATTTCAGTATTGTCATGAAACACTTCTACGACAGCACAAGTATGACTATCTTGATTTTGTCATAAAATCGTCATGGATGTACATGCACGACAGAAAACGTGATCTAGTGTGACAAACACGTATCATCACAGAAGTGTTTTTTTTGTAGTGTTAAGGCGTTACTCTATTTGTCATGAACTTAATACCATAGATGCATGCTGGATAGCAGTCGATTGGTGGAGTAATAGTAGTAGATGCAGACATGAGTTGGTCTACTTGTCACGGACATGATGCCTATATGTGTGATCATTGCCATGAATAACGTCATAAGTATGCGTTTTTCTATCAATTGTCCAACAGTAATTTGTTTACCCACTGTATGTTGTTGTTTCAAAAGAGAATCCTTAAGTGAAAATTATGGCCCCCGGGTCTACTTTTATCATATTATTAAAACCAAAAACACCTTGCTGCAATTTTATACCTTTTATTTTACTTTACTTTTTATCTATCTATCAATATTAGAATTAATTTTTTGCAAATAACGAGTTCAAGGGGATTGACAACCCACTTGCACGCGTTGGGTGCAAGTATTTTCTTTTGTGTGTGTAGATGCTGAAGACAAGGATTTGCGTGGTTCTCCTATTGGTTTGATAACCTTGGTTCTCACTGAGGGAAACACTTATCTCTACTGCACTACTCCACCCTTCCTTTTTGGGGAAAATCCCAACACAACTTACAAGTAGCAACCAACCTCTTCAGCAGTAAGCTGAAGCTAGGGCAATGATACCACATGTGAAGTCCTATTTGCTTTGGCATCAATCTCTTCATGAACCCGCTCCTCATCTGACTTCGCTGATGGTGCCATACACTGAGGGTGGCTCACCATCATGGAGCTCGGCTGCGGGCATGTCAGTAGGAGGAAGCCCAAAGGAGGAGGGCGATAACCCTGTATCATCTTGATCCCCAAGCTGGTGGCGGCGGCCACCAGATCACATCTCCCTTTTAGAAACCCTAGCCCCCATCATTTATATAAGGGAGGGCTAGAGGTCTCTCATTCCAGGATCTACTCCTCGTAGAACAACTCCCGGTAGCAATCTACGTATACACCATTGTAACCCCTCGCATGAGGCATCCCACCATGGATAACCACAACAAGCGGGATATAGGGTATTACTCTCCGAGGTCCGAACCTGGATAAACTCCCGTGGACCTCCGATCTATGACTTATGCTAGGCACCCTACCGAGAGATTTGACGGTTTTTTGCACCGTCATCCGCCTCGAGGGCGCCTCAATCGATAGGGTTGGCTCCGGACGAAGAGTCGCTGCCAGGTCTATAAATGGTATGGCTAGGGAGGGGAGCGGATAGTGAAGTGGAGTGGATGGTGAGACGATGGTGAAGCGAGGTAAACGAGGAGAGTGAAGAGAAAGTGACTAGGGTGTTGCCAGGGGGTTGTGGGGTTCGTATGGGACAACACATGCTGAATTCAACGTGGTCGTCGTGTTCGGACGTGTCAGGACCGCTCCATATCTGTCCCCACATATGAGCCGGATATGAGGGGTGTCGGACAACCCTTGAGGGTTCTGGTTGGGTATTGTCCCATATTCGCACAGTGATGGAGCTCGCGAATTGTCGAAGCCTAAGCACACCATAAGCTAAATTTTACTTTAGGGTGTCAAATACCACAAGCTCCTCATTTCTGTCACGTTCTCGGTGGTTGGCAAGACATTACCGATTCAGTCACCATCCGCTCGAGCCGGAGTTGAATTCCCACGGGAATTGGAGAATCTGACACCTTGTTATGAGCAGGCTGACCCAAAATGAAAGAAAGCGCTCAGGCTCGCCCAGTTGGAGGAACTTACATATTTTTCATCATATATTCGTATTTTCCAACAATGTTGAGGAATACGATAGCTTAGGACGCTTGCCATAGTTTAGAAAATTGTCGACGTCGAGCCCGAGCACGTGCCCATTATGCCCGATCGGTAATTCACCCATGTATCCACCCCACATATGAACTAGATATGAGGGGTGTGAGGGTGTTGGATGGTCCAGACATTTGGACTGGATTTGAGGGGGTCCGGTAGGGTGGCTTAATTTGATTTTTGGAATGTTTGAACTATCTACCTGGATATTTAGGGGAGAAGTAGGACGTTCGGTTGGAGACGCTTTTATTTTCTCTCACATTGTTGTCTGACAAGTTTCCTTAGTTGTTCCTACAGTATACCCCCCCCCCCCTCCAACAACCCCAAGGAGGCACGATAGACTTCCTAAAAGATTACTATTGTCCCACATATGAGTTGGATATGAGGGGTGTCAGACAACCTAGAGGACTAGGGCTGAGGGGTCTGGTAGGGTGGCTTAATTTGATTTTGGCAATGTGTGGACTGTCCGCCCGGGTGTTTTGGGGAGAAGTAGGATGTTCAGGTGAAGATGCTTTTATTTTCTCTCACATTGCCTTCTAACAAATTTGATTTGCTTTTCATACGGTATTTTTTCAGTTCAACAACTCCACAAAGGCACGATAGTTTTCGTAAAAGATTACTATTGATTACAAATCTTATGGTCAATCTTCCTCGAAAGAAATATTCAAGAGCACCGTAGGTGCTACAAAAAAACAAAAGATGGCAATGACTAAATTCCTATAGGAGATGGATTCTTCATTCTTTTTCTTTTCAACTACTCTCTCCGTAAAGAAATATATAAGCGTTCAGATCACTACTTTAGGGATCTAACACTCTTATATTTCTTAACGGAGGAGTATTCACACTCTTATATTTCTTGACGGAGGGGGTATTTCGAAAGATACCTTCGTGGTTGGGCTGAAAGTCGAGACGCGAGAGCCGAAGCAAAGATGGCGTGGAATTTCGGGGTGGATTAATATTCTGGCCCACCAATGTGTAAAATTAACCCGCACATCAGAGTGGATGGAGAGTTGGCTCAATGTGAGCCCTGAGTTCCTCCATCCTTACCTACGGACGGATTGTAACACCATGATTATCAGTTAATAAAGCTCCCATATTTCGACGCAAAAAAAAAGAATTTCGGGGTGAAGCACGGGGCGCGCTTTAGCGTTTTAGTACGGGGCCTTGTCCATTTCCGCCCGCACCACGTGCTCTTTCAGGAAGGGTCCAAACTCCATAGATGCTTTGGTGCCAGTCCAGACATTGACTTGGACAAGGCCCCTGTGACTTCATCGCCTGCGCTGCCATGCCCTGCAGGTGGGGCCAGCCCTCCTCGTGTCTAGTCCCTGCCTCTTTTTCTTGGGAGGGCTCTGAACTCGCGGGGCTGCTTGCTCGTGCCGTGCGCGTGGACGAGAATCGAGTCGTTTCAGTTCAGGCTCTTTTTGGGTTCAGTTTAGGCGTGGTATTTTGGTAAACTAACAGACGTGCAAACGTTTGTTGTTACAAAAGGCCGGGATCATTACCCGGGGAAATGAACAAATGGCCGTAATGAAAAAAGGCTGGTCGTAGCAGAGCTTTTCATTTCCATTTCGAGCTTTTCAGCGCGGATTCCACGAGGCGGGCGGGGAATCGTATTCACCAGTTCATGCTCCGAGACTTTGTTCCACGACCACCACATCCACCGTGAAAAGGGAAAGGAAATGGAGCATCAAATTCGCGTTTCTCAACGGCCAGGGAGACGCCATTGACTGACTATTCTCGATCCCCACCGGGCTCGTTGAGTGGGCGCTCGATTCGGCCCGGTCGAGCGAGGCGCGCATGAGACGGACACGCGCCGGGTGCATGCCACGTAGGAGTATATATCATGGGAATGCATGGTGCTGCTGGTGTTGCTCATGTTATGCTACGGAGGATGATATCCGCTCGGCTGCCAACTCCAGCGCACGATCCCAAATAACCCGTCTGCGTTTGTAGGAGGTTAAATGGACACAAATCGCAATCCAATGCGCGGGAGCAAACGGACAAACGTCTTTTTTTGTTCGTTTTCAACTCTTTTCCGGTCTAAATTTAAGCCGTGTTCGCGACAAAACAGACGCACGTAGACTGGTGAGACGCATGCCCTTGTCCACCCCTGACCCGCTCGTCGGGGACACAAACGTTCTTATTTCTCGTCCCCTCCCCCTCTACCCCACACTCCACCATAGCCACCGTCGTCCATTTTTTCAGCCGACTCTTCATTGTCCAGCCCCGGCCGTCAAAAGCACGACCACCGGCCCGTCGCCGGCGCACAACCGGTAGGTCTGCGTCTTCCACCGTAGGCCGTAGGATTTGGAGCATCCGGCTGCCCTGCAACCCCGCCTTGCCATGGATTGGCTGGGTACCGGAACGAGCACCCCGGGCAACGCCTTCCGCGTCGCATGCAGGTATTGGCTCCACCTCTAACTGCTTGGATCTAT
The DNA here is from genome assembly GCA_021605145.1 of Aegilops bicornis. Lineage (NCBI taxonomy): Eukaryota > Viridiplantae > Streptophyta > Magnoliopsida > Poales > Poaceae > Aegilops > Aegilops bicornis. Next base: position 534,157,855 of record CM038671.1, on the reverse strand, counting down.
CCCGTCGTTGTTTCGCTAGCAAAGACACGCCCGACCATCGCCCTATAGCTCGGTGCTAGCCCGGCGGCTCGTCGGCTCACCGTTGCCGGATGAGTGTTCTTCAAGTGCAAAAGAGATGGGATATGTGCTTCTTTTGATTCGATTGTGGCCACCGCATGCTTATTGTTTGCTCAAATTTGTGTGTAGGATGGACGCAAATTTTGGTATTGGGAAGAAGATTACATCGATCTATTGATAGCATGAAAATGATAGATCCTCGTGCACTCATTGTTAGAATAGAGGTTAGAGATGAGACTAGATGTGAAGCAACGTCTACTTTTTTGGAATCGAAAAACAAATAAGTGTGCAAACTTGAGAAGCCGCGGATCAACAATGAAGATATAGAGAAGATATTAATTTAACTAATTGGACCAGTTATAAAAGTTGAATATCTTTTGAAGTGTCTAATTGTGCTTTTTATTTTCTTTGGTCTTGCTCTCGTAGCAAAGAATTAGTGAATTATGTATTTCAATGTATCAAAGTGTCGTTTAATGAAATAAAAGAAATGTCTTTCGGTTGCCAAAAAATTGTTTACATATATACTCTACGTGACGGACTAGATGCGTCCGCGTGTTGGGTGCACTGTTAGCGCATCCAGAAAAAAAAGGTTGGATGCCGTCACATGGCCCTATCTATAAACATATAAAATCCGGACAGAACGGTCGTTTGTTTGGCCGTGCCGGCCGTGCCGTTGGAGTTTGCCTCAGCAGTGGCTGCTCTCTTCCGTCCTTGATCGCCTGATTTCCGATTAATGCGTATCCACGATCTTGTAGTACAACCAGACTCCGTGGCTGAGCGGGGCCTGGGCCACCGCAAGGCACAGCGCGCTCGGCAAAGTCGCGTGGGGAAAGCGACTGCCGAAACTGGAGAGGAGGGGCGTCGCTGCGGGCGCGGGGGGCCGGCACCCGGCAGCGCGCGCGTAGCCACGAAAGGCTGTGGCGCTGCCGGCCCGACCTGCCTGTCGCATCGGCATCAGCTGAGCCGAGGGCGAGGAGAAATGCGTCCTGGGATCCCCGTGTCCCGCCCTTGCCCGTTGCCGGGTCGGCACGGCGCGCGCGCTCGCTCGCTCGCCGCCAAAGGCCCTGGTCGCTCTAGCCGAGTTGATCATTGTCCCCCGCGCCAACGGAACCACGTCTGGCCGGCGGAAACACCGGTCAAACACTCCATCGCTCGCTCACGCCCTGCGTCGACTAGCAGCCCGCTCGCTCTCACCCTTCAGGTCTTGGAGTGCACTTCAGCTCCCAATCCACCCTTCCGATACATGATGGCCTACACTCAATCCATACGCCTGCGGCTCCTGACGATGGCCTCCTCATCCATCAGTTTCTAATTTGGGAATGCTGAATGCCCGTCCGGTCAAGCGAAGCTGCAGATAAGCTAGTAGCTCACAGATACACCGACCGTCGTGTCAGTACGAGTAGTAGTATTTTGTACCAGCGGCTGCAGCCTGCCAGAAGATCCACGATCAAACCATGCATGGCGTGGGGACCTGGGGACGCAATCTTGCCGAATTTATGCATCCAAACAACTACTCCCTCACTAGTACAAAAAACACTCTTATATTGTGGGACGGAGTAAGATAAGATTTCTTCAGATCTCCAGTAGATTTTGCGTCTTTAAATCCAAATCTGCGTGTTGGAGTGTCTGTGTATCTTCAGCTAGATCCATGTAGCATCACGCAGCAGCTCTGCATTTCATCTCCGGCGAGTCCCTGTGTTCCTCCGATTGAACTGTCCTTGGCTCCACAAGTTAGTGCTAGGATTAGTCCACACTGATGGAGAATTAATCTGGTTCATGATGGTTCCGCTGCCATTTCTGCTTCCGGACTCATCAAACCCTCTTTGACCGGCAAATTAAGCGTGCTTAATTCCCGTCCAAGTCCGCATCTACCAGTATTGACCATGACACGATGCCAATCAATCGCTCTGGATTCTGAAACACACTTGCTGACCCGCTGTCACTTTTAGCTCACCCTACTAAACGCTTCCATTTCCCTCTCAAAAAATACTTTCGAGACAGAGAGATCCACCGAGTGCCATCACGACTGCGAACTCATTCCCTCACAACAGCCACCAAATCTGCAGCGCACAGCCCGTCTCATTCTTGAAGACCAGTGTACAATACAGTAGACTAAAACGCGTAGGTCGCTGTTCCTTCACGACCCGGTGTCCCCAGAACCCAACCCACTGTTTGATGATCTATCTACTACTGCAACTCCCATGGTCCTTGGGCAGTTGGGCTCCATGAGACCATGATTCCACCGTCACGCGCACTAGTACTGCATCCACCGATTCTCCACGGACCGCACAAGTGGATGGCACAAGATGCCCATCCATGATCCATCAGCTGGGATGGGAGGTGCCTCCAAAATGGTGGAGAAAACCCAGCACCATTCTCCTGTCTTCTAGCTATGCCCACTCCCTTTCACTCGCTCCCCTCCACGCTTGGGGCTCCAGGACCCCCTCGAACGTGGACGTCAAAGAATCTTGTTTGAGATACGAACATGTAATAAAGCAAGATTTGAACATGCATATATCAACATAGTCTAGACCTTTATACAAAGAAGGGACAGGGGATTCGCTACCATCCGTTGACCGAGCAGGCAGACGACGGGACAGAGAAACAAAGAAGGAACCACAATTTTTGTAGAACCACCTAGAGAAAAGCCGCTTGTTTTGACGATCGATTTCAAACAAGACATTCCTCTAGACTAGAAGAAGTGCGTGGGGACTGTTGCCTTGTCAATTTGGCGTTTCGAATCACAGTAAATTGCTGAATGAAATTTTGTGCAGAGTTCACTGGAAGAAAAAACAGATTGACGCAAAAGAGAAATCAATCAACCATGAACAAACCAAGTCATTAATTGATAACAACTGAGCAGTTGCGTGCTTGAGATTGACAAGCTGTCAAACAATTTTAGCGAGCCAAGTAGGCATGCCATTGTTACCAAAGGCAACCAGAATATTTTACATGTCTGTCCAAAATGAACTAGAAAGCAAAGCCCAATTCCTCGACAGAATAATGGAACAACGGCAGAACATCGTTTCATCACTTTTTTGACAGGGAAGAAAACATGGCTTAAGTTACAAGGAAATTCAGTTGCGAATAAAGGGAGAAAAGTGTGAGGCCTGTGAACGTTTCATCACTTTTTTTTTTTGACAGGGCAGAAAACATGGTAGAAGAAATCACCTAGATTCTTATGCAGGTGACAGGGTGATGGACAGTTGAGAATACGGCCAGAAAGATACAGGGAGGGAGCCATCAAACTCCAACCAACAACAGCCTACTATATTTATTGTGCACATCTAAACACTTTTGCCTCGTGGCCAAATCTGTTGAATCGGTCCAGTGGCTCATTCATACTCAACTAATCTCATATTAAAACCAAAACGGGAAGCAGTCCAACCAGACCACATGCTGAGTACTAGTATAAAATACAGATTTGGCCCTAACATACGAATTGTGCCATATCTTGAAGCAAAATGGATATATGTTGTACAGGAGTTGTGTACAACTGGTGAGATTCAAGATCGTAAAATCCAAGTTGCAACTTTATAATCCAGTTGTATAGCCCCAATATCTGATAGGGATAAAACATAAGTACATGTTCAACAAATGCCAAGCAACACACAGCTAGTCAATAAGGAATTTGACATACAGAGAATACAACTACCAATAAGGACAGCCTGCATTAAGGTACATCCCTCAGAGGGATGTGCAACAACAATAAAACAACCACCAATAACTACGTCGTATATTGTAGGGAATACCCTGAAGCTCATGAAATACATGCCAGTGGAAGAAGCGCCAGAAAGATCTTCCTTACCCTTACAGAGTCCGTGAGATGTTCTTGAACTCGCTTAAACAGGACAGCAGAATCTTTTGACGTTTCAGTAGAGACTGGCGCTCATTCTGGATACAATCAATCGCGCCGGGAGACACAAACATGTCCATGAACTTCTCATCATTTACAGCAAACAGCTCGAATCCAAGTGCTAAAAACAACCTTTCGCGGCTGCATTGCATCAGTAGAGAAAAAGTATTAGAAAAGAATAAAACTTCACATATGGTGGATACACCTATTCAACTAGCACTAGGAAGTAAAGCACATTCAGTTCATATCTATCACTGGATTAATAGTGATTCAGATGGTTATTCTTGATACTGAACTTAGAATTTATGCCTAGTGGAAGTGTCTTCAATATACTACCTCCGTCCCAAAATTCTTGTCTTAGATTTATCTAGATACGGATGTATCTAACACGTGTTAGATAAATCTAAGACAAGAATTTTGGGACGGAGGGAGTATGTGCTAACTTAGATTGCTCATTCAGTTTTGTGCTCATCTAGTTACAAACATAAAAAGAACTGCCTATTTTTTTAGTCTGTCACTTCTAAGCAGATGAGCTAACTTAGGCATGAATTACAATTTAGATTCCACAGTTCACGTCCAGGCTAAACAAGCAGAAAGAGAAACGTGTAATATAGCTATAGCCCATAAGTTCAAACATACCATGGTGTTAAGAATCCAGAATTCAATGCAGAGGGAACATTCCTTTCAATCAGGACTTCTCGCATTTTGGCAAAGTACTGAGCAGATATGGAGCATATGCTGGAGTACGATGACCCTGACCTTGAGACCAGATCATCGCCACCAACAGTCACATTGTTATGGTGACCCCTGTTTGCATATGCTGCCATCCTTGCATGTCTTTTCCTTGCCCCGCCATCATTCATATTCCCATTGTCTTTCTTCTTACCACCATGCATATCAGCCGGCAGATCAGGAGAAGGCGTCTCAGGAACCGTCAGCTGGCTTTCTTTCAGAATTTCCCTCTCATTTGCTTTAGCAGGTGGAGTCATCTGTTGCTGATCACTTGGTGGTAGATTCTCCTGGCCTTCCTCCAGTGATCCACTCTCTGATAGGTCAAAAGATGCAACTCCACTGAACTGATTAAACCTGTGAAGGGTGTTTGCTACAGTTCCAACGCCACCAAGAAAGTCGCTCTCATAACAAATATGGGAGTAGGGGCTCGTGACTGAATCAAGGTGATGTCGTACTATCTGCTTGCATTGCTTGGACAAATCCTTGACAAACTTATAATAGGAGCACCGGAGAGCAGCAAGGAAGCCAACATATCCATCCATATTTTCGACATTTTGATCTGATAGGAAAAAAAAGGTGAAATCATGAGAACTGTTTAGCAAATTGATCCTGGTGTACTCCAAGAACTTCTAAAAGTATGCAATGCCCCTAGTTATATTCCAGTGGAATGATGAAGATAATAAGAGAACAAAAGACAAAACTGATGATATGGTATCTTGTAAGCTTTTTAAAAAGTAAGATGCACATATACACAGTAGTATCAATATAAGAGTAGCTCAACAGTAAATGCCCACACTAATTATTGACTGAATAAACTTTGTATGGAGACAGTGATCAGCAGTAATAGGGAAAACATGTGTGTAAGTTAAGGGATCCGAACACTTGATGGCACACATTTGGTTTAGAAAATGCTACTGGCTCCCTTTTGTCATTAGAAAAACTACTACACAATAGTAATTGGACTACTAAATAAGGCTAGAAGCCAGATGAACCCCAGCACAATAAAAATGCCAAATCTTACATCTTGAATCATCAGTGCGGCTGCGCTCCATTGCAAGGTCAAATAGGCTTTGCAGGACAAATGCAAGCCGATCACAAGCAGTTTCAGTAAGAGGAGCAAGCCATGATCGTGCAGCTGCGCGTGCTATCTCAGCAGCTGCCTCAGTCATCCCACTGCTCCCACCTCTTCCAGCATGGGCAAGTAATATGTTCGCAACCTGATGACATCAACATCTCAATTTCAGCTAACTTACCCAAAATGATGTACGGAGTACCTACAACTCTCCAATCTAAACTGTACCTTCTCTCTTGACACCTGTGGGCACTCCATGGAATATGTCGCACAGCGGAATTCATGCATTACTCTCTCAAAAGCCGCACCGCCATACAGCTTAAGGCTAGAGTTGGGAGGTTTTACAGGAACGCTGATGCCAGGCCAGCTGTTAATACCACTGTGCATTTGCTCCTCTTCAGTAGTTTTCCCCCATACCTCTGGAGCTGGATCAGCTGCTCCATCAAGTAATGCACGCTTTCATACAAAAGATATAGTGCCAGTTAGCTCCAGTACAAAAAACAGCAACCTAATTACAAAGAAATGTTACGCAAGGACAGATTTTGTTTTGTTTCCATACCAAATGGGTGCAGATAGAAGCAGCATGAAGCATTGCCGATCTCCTCAGCTGAGAGACATCAGAGGTTGCTTGAAGTTTGGAGTCCAGTCTGGATAGGTCCATCGAGACATCACTGCATCTCTGCTCCAACAATGCTAGGGTGGCTGGAGCTGCTTCTTTGTACCTCTTCTGAAGTTCAGACTCCAGGTACTTCCTGAGGCAGCTAAACCCAATGTACGGACCAAACTTCTCTTCATTGAAACCCCCTTTCACACCATCACGCAAGTGTCGCAGCACATCAATATCTACCTGACATATCTGCCGCCGGAACTCGTCATTGGAGATCGTTCCTCGGTCCTTTGGAAGAGCCACAAAGAATGGGTGGATATTGTCCCCAAGGTAACCGCTTGCGCTCAGATAGCTATCGACCTCCCACCTTTCGGTAAATTCCTTGAAATGATCAAAACATGCGACAATATCAGAAGACACGATACCAATTTCATTTCAGTAAATTCCTTGAAATGATCAGAACAGACGACAATATCATAAGACACAGTACCAATTTCATTTCACAATCTACAGTGAAGAAGCTATTGAACCTCACAGTGTACTGATTGTTCTGCAGGCTGGCAAGCATACCTTGAGTCGGTTGTCAAACTTGGAGATGACTATCATGGTGCGCCTGAAAGTGGGATCGATCTCTCTAATCGCATCGAGCCAGAGCGAAGAGCACCACTCGACGCTGCTCTGCTGGAGGAACAGAATGAGGCGGTGGGGCGGGCTCGCTAGTGTCTTCACCATCGACAGGATCTCCTCCGGCGTCCTCTCCGGCTCACCTTTCTTAGCCTACAGCAGTCACGAATTCCATCAAACAGCTGACGAACAGACTAAACAACCACTACCCTTTGTTCAGAAGTGGAAGCCCCAAATTCATCAAACAGCTGATAAACTGACTAACTGACCAAACAATCACTGAAGTGCCTCTACCTACCTTAAGCACGAAACCTGGGGTGTCGATGATGGTGAGGTTGGGGCAGTGGGCGTACTCGGCCCTCATGACGATGGGCTTGGACGACACAGCGGCCTGGATCGTCCGGAGGTGCGACTCGGTGCGCTGCTTGATGAGGTCAGCTATCGCCGCGGCCTGCACCATGGGGTGGCCGTACTCCTCCGAGTCCTCCTCCTGCGATTCGCCGCACAACCCACGCAAATCAGCCGCTCGCTCGCGTTTACCAGAAGCACCAGACTCGATCTGTGAGGGGAACGAAGGGGGAAACCCTAGAAGAGGTGAAGCGGAGCGCGCACCTGGAAGCGGCACCGGGGATCGAGGGCGGTGGGGTCGTGGACCATCTGGAGGACGAGGGGGCGGCGGGTGCCCATCTCGACCTCCCGGACGTTGAAGCGGAAGCCGAGGAGCGCCTCCAGGAGCGAGCTCTTGCCGTCCGACTGGCCCCCTATGGCCACTATCTCCGGAATCGGGAGCTTCTCCCCGAACGCGACCGCCGCCGCCTGCAGCCGGTTGTACGCCTCGAACCGGGCCTTGGTGTCCGACGCGGCAGCGGCGGCGGCGGCGGCGGCCGAGGCCGAATCCGCCACGGCTCGGCGGGCGGACGGGGACGGCGCCGCCTTGGGGTTGGGCGTCCTGCCCGCCGCCGGAGACATCGCCATGGGTAGGGGAGCCACGGTGGCAGCCGAGACGACGGGGTTTGAATTTGAAATGCGGGAGAGGTCCGTGTGGGGAAGGGTTGCAGGAGTACAGACTGTAGTGCGATGCGAGAGCCGTTTGGGATTGTGATATTTATTTATACAAAGGAGATGGGCCGATCTCGAATCGTGTCTTCCACGCCTCCTTTTTGCCAGGTCACCCGTCCAGCCCATCCAGCCGTCCATAGTGGACTTGTGTTCTCAAGGCACAAGCCCAGTAGCCCACAAAGCACTACACTCCCTGGTCTCACAAGTTCTTTTGCTCAAAAGAAGAAAAATCTGACAATTCTCTCCTGGCAGTGAGAGCAATTACAGCCGGATATGACAAGTCCAACCCCTAAATATCCAATGACTCGTTCGAACGCGTATTGAAGCCTCTTATATGTCCTATCAAACGATCAAACTTCTCATATCTAAACCCCCTCAATCTATGCACTCCATGTCAGTGGCGGAGCTTGATGAAGATTCTTGAGAGGGCTAATCAGAGTTGAGGTGCGAAAAAGATAAGTTATGCATGAACTCTGAGAAATAATTGGTATTCAAACTTAATAATTAGGGATAGTTTTCCTAGAGTAGGGGAGCAATGGCCCCCTTTGCCCCATGAAGCTCCGCCACTGCCTAAAGAAGCAGCTCTTCATCTCCCTATTAACTGCTTGCTTCGCGGTTGCCTTTGTTGTGCTGCTGGAGCCCGCAGCACGTCGCTTTGGAAGTCGCGATCGTGGACTTTGTGAAGCTCCTTGTCGCGGAGGCATGCCTCGAGACGATACACACACTAGTAGAAAAAGGGTCAAATGTGAAGCACAATAGTGCCGATTGGAATTTCAGCCGGCACTAATGTGTACACTAGTGTCGGTTCGTGGCGGCGGTCAATAGCACCGGTACCGGTTCATGCCACGAACCGGTACTAAAAGGTCAGGTCACCGCGGTCGCTATGGCCCCACCATCACCATTTAGTGCCGGTTCGTACTAATAACCGGTACTAATGAGGTTATGGCAAGCTGTTTTTAGTCCCACCTCGCTCCCCTAACAAGACTTTTACCACCTTAAATATGTTATTTCTCAAACTATCACAAGCACTTGGTCTTCATTAAACTCTATGTGTGGAATTTATGTCGCAATATGAGTCTTCATCGGTTTATAAATCGTTGATGACTCATATTGACAATTCAGATTGTACACACAAAGATCATTGATGATCAAAGTATTTTTATGTTATAAGATCATATTGACAATTTAGATCAGAAGAAATATAAGATCATGATCTAAATGCTCTTATATTTTTTTCGTTAAGTATGCACCATTCAAAGCGACGCCATCAACTTTCAACCGTTTATGCCTTCATTTGCTATTTTTCATGCATTTAATGATTTGTTTTGAGAACTAAATGACCTGGAAATTGAAAAGCACTATAAATGAACTCTGAAAAAGTTGAAACTTGGCATGGTATCATCATTTTACCCACATATCATGTTCAAAAAGTAGAGAGGGTTACGGCAAAACTTGATGCACTTCGCTTACAAACTGGACAATCTCTTTCAAGTATTCGGGTTTATGACGAAATTAAACTCATCTCAGTATTCATTTTTTTTTAAACTTATTACAAGTCCAGACTTTTGTGCATTCAAGATGCACCATTCAACTGCTAGGCGGGAGGCTCTTAAGTACCGGTTCCAACTGCTAGGCGGGAGGAGCTCTTTAGTACCGTTCCAACTGCTAGGCGGGAGGAGCTTTTTAGTACCGGTTCGTGGCGAACCTTTAGCACCGGTTCGTGCCATGAACTGGTACTAATGAGGTTGTGTCGTAAGGTCAGCCCCACGAGCACCTTTAGTACCGGTTCATGGATGAACCAGACGTAAGCTATTTTTTAGTCCCACCTCGCGAAGTGAGAGGGACTAGGAGCGGTTTATAAGCCCTGAGTGCAGAGACGATGAAGAAGAGTCTCAATGCTCACGTTGCTTAGCTTCAAGCCTTCAGGAATACGGTAGACTGCACGGAGCTATGCGCAGTGCAGTTTACACTATTCCGAAAGGCTTGAAGCAAATTAACGACCATTGCACCTCTTTTTTATTTTTAATAACTTATTACAACTCCAAACTTCTTCTGTTATGGCAAAAACTAATTGCACGTCGACATTTCTTTTTTTTAAGTTATAACTCCAGACTTTTGACCATCAAGTTTTGCAGAAAAGAAAAAATAGCAGAAAAGAAAAAATAGCAGAAAAGAAGAAAAACTATAGCTGAAAAGAAAAAAAACTATATAAAAAGACTACTCAGAAATAAATAGAAGAAAATAAATATAGCAGAAAAGAAAAAAATACTCAGAAATAAATAGAAGAAAAAATAAAGCAGAAAAGAAAAAAAATTATATTTGCTATTTTTCAATCGTTTACACAATGACCGTGAAATTGAAAATCACTACAAAATGGACTCTGAAAATGTTGAATTTTGGCAAACTAGATGAAAAACTACTCACAAATAAATAGAAGAAAATAAATATAACAGAAAAGAAAAAACTATACAAAAAACTACGCATGAAATAAATAGAAGAAAATAAAGCAGAAAAGAAAAAATTATAAAAAAAATTGCGCTGCCACCTGTGGGCTGATAGGCACAGTGTAATTACAGGCCTTAAAGGCCCAGCAGACTCACAGGACAGCGCCGCAGAGTTTAGACCCACAAGCCTGCTATATAGAGGAGTTCAAGGGGTAGCTGCTGGGTTTATAAACCAGTCTGGCTGCCCGCCCGGCGAGTGGGATTAAACTTTGGGGTGGCGGTGAGGCCTTTAGTACCGGTTGGAGCCGCCAACCGGTAGAAGACCACCCTTTAGTACCGGTTGGTGGCTCCAACCGGTACTAAAGGTCTCGTCTTCCGCCTCTTCGCTGGCCAAAGTTGGCAACCGATACTAAAGGCCTCTCCTATATATACAACACTTACGAAACTTTCGCTACATCTCCTACTTCTTCGCCTCTCCAACCTCTCACGCTGCCGCTCTCGCCGCTTGCCGCCGCCGCCTCGCCGCCGCTGGCCACCGTCGCCCGCTTCGTCGCCGTCAGCCGCCGCCGCCGCCTGTCGTCGCCACAGGCCGCCGCCCGCCACCGCCTGTCGTCGCACAAGATTGTACGTGACACGCACACACATACACACACATACACATGTACACACACATACACAGACACACATACACACATACACACACACATACACACACATATATTTTTTTACTTATTTTCTGTTTTCTGTTTTTTAGAAAATTTAATTAGATATTAATTAGCTAGGTATGTGAGATTTGAACTAGTTGAATAATTAATATAACTAGTTTATTTTTAGTAAGAAAATTGTCGAAGTAGTTTATTTTTAGGTATTTGAGATTTGAACTAGTTGAATAATTAATATAACTAGTTTATTTTTAGTAAGAAAATTGTCGTATCTGAGATTTGATGACCTAATTAAAATATTATTTGTTAATGAGTTTTTCTGTTTATTTAATGTTTTTATATATTTTGAGTTTATATAAATGTTAGATTAATGTCCAATGTTAGATGAATTAGATAGAAAATTTAAATATATAGTAATGTCAATTGTTAGAGATAAATATATATAGTTAGATATATATTTGAATTGGCTAGATATTAATTACTGTTAGATAGTAACAAGTGTTTAATGTTTCACCTATATGAACATATAGGAAATGTCATCTGATGACGAAAAAGATTTCATTATGTGCGAACACTGTGAAGACCAGCGAGGCCTATGCGACCGAAATTTCCTTGTTGATGGTAGGCGCTCAAAGATCAAGCTGAATGAGACATTCAAGTGGATACGGTAAGTCACAACGGCAATTATTATTTGAATGCAAAACTTATGCTTCATTTGCTTCAACTTATAATTTTAAAGCATGACTTATGCTTCATTTGCTTCAACTTATAATTTTAAATTTTCACTATTCTACTAAGCGTATCCCCGCCATGCAAGATTTTTTGTCTTGGATAAGATATGTTTTAGTGCTATAGATGATATGGTGGTAAAGAGAGTTTACTTGAAGACGGAGCATGGGTATACTTTCAACGTCAAATTATATAATGGAGACACATACACCCATTTTGAATGCAAAACTTGGCAAGCACTATGCAAGGCTTATGCATTTGAGCCTGATATGGTTATCACCTTTGATATTCGTCCGGAAGATGATATTGAAGGTAATATAGACATCTGGGTTGATGTGCAAACGCCTCCAGTTCTACCATTATGTGAGTTTTTCTCAACTATGGATGCATATGTTTATGTCTTTGATACAAACTATACAAAAATAGTTGACAACTAATTTGTATTGTCAGCTTATTTCGGTTCAAGCAAACATGTCTGGCGCTTGGTAGATAGGACCTACTACTGCCCCGGGGCTCAACTAAACTGCGAGGAAATAAGTCATTATGTTTCATGGCTTGAGGATCTTAATACTGTCAAGACAAATTTTTTTCCTAAACTTAGAAATGTTAGTACTCAAAGCGTATGCGACCAATGGTGATCGTATTGAACTACGGTCACATCTATAATCGAAAGATGGTAAGATTTTAACTACTTGTCCTTAATTAGTGCATCTTTTGCATACATTATTTTTGAAGCTAAACTTTCATTGCTTAGTATATTAATTACTATACGATGTTCTTTCATCAACAGGACTTCCGATGACAGTTGTGCCTCAGTGGATCGAGACAAAAGGTCGCATGTCAATGGTTAACTTACGACCAAGATTTCCTACATTACACATGAGTGCATTCAGGATTTCTGAAAGCGAAGAATGCTTAATAGTGAAAGATTGGAGCAAAATTGTAAACGATCGCAGAGAAGTACTAGGGGCAGCAAGGAGAAGCGCAACCCAAGATTAGGAGACAGATTCATCTGCATGCTCCAAAGATGATGAATCAGAGAGCTATACATGTTCTATGCTATTCTACCTGAGAGGGAGCAGCAGGAGTAGCTAGTTCATGCTCTTAATTAATTAGTACTTGTCCTCTCTCATGCATGTCTGTATTGTCCTGAACTTCGATGTTGGTGATGATTATGTTGAACTCGGTGATATCTTTGCTTACATTACAAAGTGAACTTGATGATTATGTTGGTGATTAGATAGCTAGCGGTAATGACTATGATGATTAAATAGTGGTAACTAATGACGACTATGATGATTTTTAGCTAGCTAAAGTTTATTTATTTATTAATATGCGATGATGATGATGATCATGATGATGATGATGACCACTATAACTCATTATAACGTAAAACAATCCTAAATTAAATTGATAACACAAATTTAATTGAAAAATAAAAAATAAAACAAAAACCCACAAACATTTAGTACCGGTTGGTAACTGTTACCAACCGGTATTAAAGGGCTCCCTGCCCCCAGAGCTGCCTCGTGCCACGTGGTTGGCCTTTAGCACCGGTTCGTGCTGAACCGGTACTAAAGGGGGAGGGGGGCCTTTAGTGACCACACTTTAGTGCCGGTTATGAAACCGGCACTAAAGGGCCTTACGAACCGGTGCTATTACCCGGTTCTGCACTAGTGACACCAGATGCATGGAGGCCACCGCCCACCTCTTCGTCACGGTCGTTGGCTACTGGCGGTCACGCCGCAGCAGGCGCTCGTGTCCATGACGACGTTGGCAATCCTTCTCTCGAGTCTAGCCCACGCGGGAGCGCTGTCCTCTTCACACCACTTGATGGTAAGGAGCTTGTTCTGCGCGCTGATGACCGCGTGTGGGCTACGCGCGGCCTACATCTTCCATGATTGGTGTTGATGGTCGCTCTGCTCTCCCCCGTCCTACATATTCGCTTGGCTCACATCCAGCCAATCATGGCTCTCAATCTTCACCGCCTACCCCTCCTCCTCCTCCTCCTCCTCCTCGTGCTATCCACTCGCTGGAGACCGCGCGCGCCCACCAGTACCACCACCGCTCGCCATTCGGCACCGCCACCGCCCAGACCTGCATGTGAAAATCACGTAGACTATTACCAGGTACAAAATGAATCTCATTTGGGCTGGGGGGCCACGGCTCCCTCAGCCTTGTACATAGCTCCGCCGTTGCTCCATGCACATGGATCATATAACACAAATTCATTAGGATTCAACAATTTAACAATGCAACAAAGCAAAATAAATCACAGCTCAACAATTCAGACATACCAAAAATAATTCAACGCTCAGGCCACGGCTAATCAAGAAGGGCACATCTTCAAACTCATTTGGAGTAGCTCCAACGGGCTCAAGCAACATAAGAAATATGTTATTGAGAAGGGGCATTGCATTTGGAGGACAAATTTTGCCCAAACTGTAACCACTAGGTTGAAGAAACCCTTCTGCAGTTGCTTTGGGACTGCACATTTTGCTCAAAAATGCGGAGCACTTTGATGCCCAACAAAAAGAGAGGCACATCTGCTTTTGAGTAAACGTTATTTGCCAAGGCAGAACTACCAGCTCACTCTGGTCTGGAGGTGGATATGTTAGGATGTTGGAGCATTTGGATTCAAAGAAATGGGTTGGTCTTCAGAAACATTCAGCCAACTTCCAGAATTGGAGATTTACTCTTAAACATGAATTAAAATTGCTCAAAATAAAGATCAAGAGTAAATATGCCGCAGAGTTCAAGTCTTGGCTAGCTCACACCTTCTAATATAATGATAATCTTGTTCCCAAAAACTAGAGTTGGATAAACTTCTTTTCTCTTGTGGGATCTTTTGCTAGCTTTCCTCTCTTTTTTCCCTCTACCATCGTAACATACTTTTTATAGTAATGAAGATGTGAGCCTAAAAGAAGATGAATCACTCGTCGGACGCCATCCATGCCGCGTTCACAGTTGCGGCTGCCGCGGCCTCGTACTCTCTATGCAGGTTGGTCTCTTTTTTTCCCTGAAGCCACTTTGTGTCTCTCGTCCAAGAGGCTTGCATCCTCCAACATTATTATTAAATCCTTCGTCTCTCGAGCAAATTATAATCTCTCCTTCTTGAGCTCTATTGATCCAAAAGTACGGGCCTTGTTGAGCTCCCATCTGAGTCGCATCTCCTTCTTCCCCAACTCTATCTTCTCTCTCAATTTTCAAATAGTTGCCTTCAATTTGCAAATTGTTGTTCACCCATCTCTCAGTCCCAATCAATCATTTCTTTTTATGCATCCGACATGAGCTTGTACCTCTTCTTTTTCTTGTCCTCCCTTGTGAAAAAAATGCTCGTTCATGTGTTGGACATCTTTGTCGCCGCGACGTCACAGGCGGCTCTCCTCTTCTCTCACTTGTTTCCTATCAATTGCGGGTTATCCATTAGCACGATGGCTTGTCCAAGCTGCAGTCTCCCCTGCAGCTTCTTCCTCTTCGTCATCCAATCCAATGGAAAACAGAGGCGTGAGAAGAGGAGATGGATTTGATGGAATTTGAGGTGGGTTTGATCTAGTCTGACACGCGTCTAGGCCTTCCATGTCCGCCCCAGCTATCGGGAGTACACGTCAGCCCCAATGCATAGGGCCGGTTTGAGGAGCCTGGCATGTATGGGGCTGGTTTGAGGAGCCTGGCTAGGTCACGATTAGCCATCCGGGCGGACATATAGGGGAGTGTAGAGCATAAAAAGAACCACTCCTGGAACGCAGGAAGAAAGATTGCTCCTGGGCTAGAATATGATCTCATTTGAAGAAGAGATTGATCCAGTTTATAAACCAGAACGAGAACCAAGAGCACGATCGTACTCTTCTAGTAAAGTGAAATTGCATGTCACAGATACCAGATACGATGCCATTGATCTCGTTTCATTAAACTCCCAGGAAAAAAATGAAAGGAACAACTCTCAATTCACAGCATGTTTACAAGATAGTACAACCGAAACAATGGTTCGCATCAGTTTCTCTCAACATGGCTACCCATCAAGATGATACAAGAACATGGCAAACAACAGTTCTAATGTCCACTAGAGTCTACAGGCTACGCTAATACTGTTACACCCAGCTTAACCCTTGTTGTGGATGAAGTACTTCAGACTCCAGGTGTACCCAATCAGAAATTCAAGGCTATATAGAGAAACAGGGCTACGATAAGCAGGCTTGTCAACTGATGAACTTGAAACAGATGAGGCACAACAATTCGGCTGTCAGTCATCTTCTCTGGCTGCGAAGCAATCCAGAGTTCAAACTTGTCGAGTAGCATCTAAAACTTGACTTGCACTGAAGGTTCGGAAATGGTTCAAACGATACCTCTCTGGGAGCTTCACCTGCCTGCGGCCTTCATCTTCCTCAGCTCCCGCAGTATAGCCTTCCTCCTTGCCTCGTCTACATGTTCTAGCCCAGGAATGTTCTTCTCAGCAGACCCACGTCTTGGGCTTCCCACACTCCTTGGAGAGTTATTAAGGCGCTTGTTTCCTCCAGGCACACCTTTCGGTGACCCGACATTGCTCGAGCCGATAGTGCAGTTTTGGTTGACAGCAGCCACGGTCTGCTCACAGCCAATATCTTGTCCAAGTGGGGTATCTTCTGCATTCCTCGAGGTGCCACTTTGCTGGTTTCCTCCAGGCGCACCAATTGGTGAGTCAACTTCTCTTGAGTTGGCAGTGTTGTGTTTGTTAGCAGGAGTCCCATCTAGTGTCTGCTCACAGCTGATATGTTGTCTGAATGGAGTATCTTCTTTCTCACCTTCATCAAGATTTTTTTGCGCCATCCTTTCCTCTGAAACAATACCGTTTCTATCTACATTTGGTTTGCCCAATACACTGCCATTGGGTTCTCTCTGTTGTATGCTATCTGCAGCAATGCCATCGTTGTTCTCAGCAGTATAGTTTTCTGAACGCTTCCCTTTTTTGGCAGCAGTAACTCTTGAGTAATGACGAGTACTAGAAAACCATCTAGTGATCTGTCAACAGAAACTCTAGTGAGGCAGGAGAAATACAGTGGCACCCCCAACAACAGTGCAGCTAACATTGATAAAAAAGGGTGTGGCCAGAAATGCATGTTGAGATGAAAGGACAAACTGGCATTTCAAACCTGATTGAATGTCAGGCCAAGCTCTTGTGCCAGACTTTCTTTTGCTGGGCGACTAGGGTAAGGTTCTTTTTCAAAATATGCCTTGAGCTTCTGCAAGAGAAATGGAGTGCCAATGACATAATTTAGAATGCAACTGATATAAACTTTCAGCACCAATATAACTGTAGAAGTGCATAGTTAGCTATTCTATACCTGATTAACAATAGGACCATAACCCTTTTTCCTGGCCGTGCTACTGGTGCCATTGGAAAGCACTTCAGGATGCTGTTCACTTACTGAACCGCTGTGCCGTTCACTCTGTGGAGTACGCTCATTGTTCTGGTGCCCACCTCGTGCTCTTCTGGTTTTTGCCGGCTTAAGTGGTCCAGCAAATGAATCTGTATCACTGTCTTCTGGATTTCCATTTGGGCTATGTCCAGACCACTCTTCTTCATCGCTTGAATCAGTGGTTTCTTTTCCATAAGCCTCCTTTAGATTCCAATATAAAATAAACAGAAATAACCCGAGTAAGGTCCATGCATGCATATTATTGAAGAACAGGATTAGCTTTAATGAATGATGTGATTTTCACAAACACTGCACTGATTACTTAGTGAAAATATGTATAATTCAATAAAGCAACAACCCCAAACTGAGCCAAAATAATTTGTACAACACTCCCAATAAGGCAACAACCTGAAACTGAGAGCCAAAATTACGCACACACCACTCACAATAAGGGAACAACCTGAGTCAAGATGCAGAAGGGTGACGACTTATGTTATATCATAAATATATTTTTAATACTGAATGGCCTTTATTTCCCGAGTAAATTAGGGCTTTATTCTTCAGGTCAACAGCATGCCAAAATAAAGAGAATGCTTTAAGTAGGAATTTGAATATAGAAACATGCATTTTTTTAGGTGAAAAAACATGCATTTATGGTACGGAGAAATGCGAGGAAAAGACATACATCATAAAGCTTTTTGTAATCCAAATGTCCAACTTGTCGCCTATTTGAAGCTGGTAGCACAGAGTCTTGCTCTAGCTCTGCCTCCATAATGTCCACTCCATTAGTTTGGTCTGAGAATGAAGGTGCCGAAACTTTATCCTTGCCAGAAGATTTAGAAATCTCGGCACAGAAATCATCAGAATCAGATGTAAAGTCTGACTCGTCTGAGTTTGTTTTGGTCTTTTGGTCTTCACTGGAATTTGGACCTTCTGGATCAAAGTCATCATCCTCTGAGTCATCCGAAGGCAACGCAAGGTCATTGACAGTATTTTTGTTCTTTGATTCTGACCTTTTCTTCTTTGAAGGTTCAGACTCATCGGATGATGTTATAAAATCCAGGTCATCAGAATCTGATCCTTCGTCCCCATCCTCTGCAGATGATTTGTTTTCATCTACCTTGTCCCCTTCAGCTAAAGTAGGGTCATAATCCTCCTCTGAATCATCGGATGGAAGATCAGATGCTCCAATTTGGTTTAAGCCATTTGAAGTTGACTCAGGGAAAACTTTCATGAGAGAACAAACAGTCTTGTTTATATCGAGGGACGCTGGCGATAGAGGACTGTACATTACTTTATCAAACAAGGCACCCAGTAGGTATTTACCTCCCATGAGTCATGAATAGCAAGTGTGCTCCCTTGGAGTTCATTTAGTAAATCTATACAATCTAGCTTGCAATCACACGCAGGGCAAAGCCATCCTTCATCCCCCTGAGGAACTAGAAATAAACGTTATTAAGTACATGAGCAACATAGGGAATGGTGCTTTCTATATCAAGGAAAGAGAATTAGGTATTACTATCTTCTGCCAGCAAAGGAGGATTCAAACATTTCTGGTGGAATCCCCTATCACACACTCCATCGCAAAGAATGATATCATTTTTTAGTGTAACATGCTTTGAAGCACATATGGCACAGAAAATCTGCAAGACGAAACAGATTATGTCTGTTAAAGTGACAACAATGAGTATAAACAAGCAAGAGTGAACAAAATAAGATGGCCTACATCTTCACTAGATATTTCTCCCTCAGAATCAAACAAAGATTCGTCAAGCTTCCCCTCCAATAGAAGAGAATCCATATTACGAAAAGCTTCCCGAATTCTTAACTTGCATCGCAAGATTTCTGCCTTGGCTCGCTCAAGCTCCTTCTCAGGTCTTATTTTTTCCAAACTACATATGCAAGTATCAAGAAAACATAGCGTTAGAGGGTGGAGATGTTTAACAACATCAAAGAGAACAATAGATACACCCATATCTGAATTTATAGATCACAAGGACACATTACATGACTAATGACTTATGTAACCTCTCATCCCCCCCTCTGTGCCATAAACCCAAACTCATATTTTTATTTGCACTGGCTAATGTTTACCAAAAT
Organism: Aegilops bicornis; assembly: GCA_021605145.1. Classification (NCBI taxonomy): domain Eukaryota; kingdom Viridiplantae; phylum Streptophyta; class Magnoliopsida; order Poales; family Poaceae; genus Aegilops; species Aegilops bicornis. The sequence continues at coordinate 534,138,517 of CM038671.1, read as the reverse complement.
TTGCCTCACTAAATTGATCCTTTTCTGAGATGTACAACACCAGGTTCCAGCAAACAAAGAAATGAGAGATCAAAGGGAGTGTGAAATATAGTGATTAGAGAGACAAACCTTTGACCTTTCCAACCTTCACCAGCGTATGCTTGAATGAAACTTTGTTCGTAGTTCATTCGATTCAAAATGTATCTAACTCGCTGGCGAATTTTGATGCACTCATTCTTGGGACTCACTGCATTTGAGGGCCTGCCTCTTTTCCTTTTCCTGGCAGCTGGTTGAGCAGCAGTACTGTCGTTTACAGGCTCATTAGGTACCTTTTTCTTTAAGGTAGAGCTAAGCACCCTGGCACTACTATGTGCGGACCTCGATGAATTTACTTGCTTTTTAGGTGTCTTGCTCTTGTTTTTAGGGGTAGATCGAAGAACCCTGGGACTACTATGAGCGGATCTCAATGGACTTACTGGCTCATTAGGCGTCTTACTCTTGTCTTTTGAAGTAGACCGAAGCACCCTGGCACTACTATGTGCAGATCTCAGGGGATACTTTTTATTTGCTATAATCTGGGACCCTTTCCTTCCCCTTTTCCCCTTGGTAGGAGAAGAGGGTGAACCATTCCCAACTTTTTCACTCTCCTGAACAACACCAGAAGCAGATGTTTTGCCCATATCAATGATGACCACAGACCGACCTTCTCTGCGGGAACTGATAGGCCGATCCTGGGAGATTTAGGGTAAGCCTTGTAGAACCACTTTCTGTAGGGGAAGATGACCCAGTAAGCTTTTTCAGTCGATAGAAATGTGCCGGGGCCTACATCAATAAAGTATATACAAATATGGTTATTAGCAAAAAATTAACAAAAATAAAGGATAGACCAAGTGCTAGAAGCTCCCACACCAGTTGGGGTCCGGGGAAGGATTATACGAGGCAAGCCTTACCCCTGCACAGTGCAATGCAGAGAGGCTGCCTCAAACCCAGGACCTCTTGCCACAAGTGTGGAGTACTTCACCACTGCGCCAGGCCTGTCCTTCAAATATGTTCATTAACACCATAAACAAAATGTTGGAGGCAATTGTTCACATGCATCTTCTAAGTACTTGATTTGGATGGACTTGTCGTTTCTCTTATAGTTCACAGTGGAGTGTACGTAATACCTATCTGGTCAAAAGAGGCATGACACGAAGCAAGGGAGTGCAGGACCAAAGGGAAGAACCACAGGACACACATCTTTTATGTGGTATTATCATCAAACTGAACTGATGCACCATATTAACAGCTGATTGGATACATGTGGATGGGTATCTCAGATACTTCACCTGAAACACGATCCAGTTCTACAGCTATAGGCAATTAGGTATTGCAGTTTCCTGTGTCGTCACAATGCATGTGTTATGATAGTACCTAAATGTACAAACATTTGCAAACTTACCATAAAATTACCTTTTAGACCTAATTTTATAACCCCAAAAAAGAGGAAGTGTTGAGAAACATGAGTCATAAGCTAGTCCGACTTGACGAAAGTATGATTAAATTAAATTATTCTAAGAAAGAAGGGGAAAACAGTTACAGTGTACTGTAAGATGGCATGTGGATTGTGGGGGACATATAATGCTATGAAATGCGGTCGTGACACAAGGAATCCAAAGAAAGGTAGAAGCAATTAGTGTCACTTGAGAGGATCAGAAGCTAGATCATTCTGTGGCACTAGATACAGCAAGAATCCGAGAGCCCAAATAGGTTTGATGGGGATGTGTGAGACACAATCCATTGCAACTCTGAAGGACTTGCTTTAACAAATACTCCCTCTGTAACCTATTGCCACATTTCAGCAAACTAGCTAACCAGCTTGAGGCGGAGTCGAAGTATTCCCCTACCTCTCCATCCACCACTCCAGATCCAAAGCTTCCTACACCACCTCCTTTCATGCAAAGTATATTAAATCACCTAACATACTGCCGAGTCACAGCAACCTTGCAACTATTATAAATCCGCAATGAAGAAAACTAGCTCAAAAGCAAAAGCAACAAAATATACACCGTTTTGTACACGAAACCCTAGATTCGCAATTAGCAACCGCAAGTATGATAACAGCCTTTGCACGTCCGCAGAATGGGCACGGGCCAGGAGGAAAGGAAGACAGAAAAGCACGAGCGGTAGAATTGGGCACGGAAGATGAGAAAAACATTCTTTGCGGGATATGGAGATGTGAGGTCTGCTTGTCGGGTGGCATGAACGCGGAGAAGTCAGCGGGGAGTGCGGCCGGGGCACGGATGCGATCGGCCGCAGAGGAGAGCGGTTGGAGAAAGGCGGCCCCAGAGGGTAATTCAGTGGGCGACGAGCCGTCGCGCGACAGGATTGCGGAGGAAACAGTCATCCTTCCCACGGAGACGGGGACGGGGATGCGGCGCGGCACGGCACGGCACGGCAGGCTCGGTCCGGGCTAAGACTGCCGGATGCTGCCGCCCGGCGATGGAGAAGGACGGGGTAAGATGGAGGTCAGACCTGCGGGCAGTTGACGTGCAGGAGGCAACGGGACGGTGGAGGGAGGAGCAGGGACGGCGGGGGCACTGACCTCGCCGTCGCCGGTCGCCGCGGCCTCGGCACCGCGCGCCTCGGGGAGATTTCGCAGCTTCCAGACACCCTCCCGCGAGCGTCGCCGGGTACGCGATGGACTGACCCGCTCACGCGCTAGGGCTTCCCTGTTTATCGAGTCTCCGCCGCGCAGCGGTTGCCGGGCCTCGGTGGACCGGAAGGTGATGGTTCGTGAGAACGGGCCGGCTAGCCCAACCGTCAGCGTGTTTTTGGTCGTGGGAGTTAGAAATGGGGAACGTTTGTCTCAAAAAAAATTTAAAAAAATGGGGAACGTGGCGTTGTAAAAAAATTAGAAATGGGGATGGGAATTGAGGGGTGAAGATATTAAAAGTCCATTGACTAATTAGAGAGAATACATTGTGCTCATGAACGTACACATTATGCTCTCCGCTCAAAAAAAGAAAAAAGTAATACTACATTGTGCTCGTGGCAACATGGCAACACGAGTACTTTTTTTTTTAAAACCACGGATGTCCACATACAACACATACAGACACATATACTCATCCCTATAAAGGCACACACCTGTAAGATACTGAGTCGACATCATCTCCAATACGAGTACTCTTTGTAACATCACGTCATCACCAGTGAACAACACTTATGATCAGGACTACAAGCACGAGTCCTAGATGCACACAACAAACCTTCATTGCACCTAATATTTCCTTTAAATCAATATACCTACCATCAACATTCACGTCTTTGCAATTTTGCATCTTATTCTCTCAGTCCATCCTGCATTGGCTTTATCTGGACGATTCAATTGTTGGTGGATCGGCATTCAAAGGATGCAATATTATGCCATTTCCATCCAGGTTATCTTCATACATATCGGCCCATATTCAAAATCACAATCACCATTTTCACAAATGCGGTACATAACAAGATAGAGCGATCATAACAACCAAACCAGGAGCAATCTGGGCACTTGTGGTAATCCCGGTACTTGTTGCCCAAGAAACCCTAGTCGGTACGGTAGTCGGCAACAGAGGAAGATATATCAGGGGAGGGGGGAGTTAGGGTTAGGGATTTGCAATATAATTGGGAAGGTTGGAGAGAAGATTGACTATATAGGCCAACCTAGGGGGGTTATTTGGAAAGAAAAAACATGACAAGAGCTGAATTAAAACGAGACACGGAGACAAGTTCAAGGTACTGAATTTATCATTTCTCGAGTCTGAGGTTCGACTATAAGTGAGATTTTTAGACAATGCCAAAACTTTTCAACATTCACACATTTCCCAACTAATCTAGAAAAACTCATTTAGTAAGTCTAGCTAATGATTGGTGTGCAAAAATCTGGCAAATCTATTTCGGCTATGAACTGTGATATCACTTAGTTGGCATGGAAGATCTAGGCGACCTAAGAGGGCACATCTTTATATTGGCCCCAACAGAGTCACGGACTAATGAGTTTGTCATTCCCAGGCATAGGGGTGAGCAATTTTGTCTGCAAACCAAGCACCCTAATTTTAGAAACATCAAAGGAAATGAGGTGTGACGTGGGACGTCTTCAACCGTCTAATGGAACTCACTGTAAGGCCTCGAATGCGTAACTATTCCAAACTTAGCGCGTTACTCTCAAATACAGAATAGACGCATATCGGATACAGGCCCGATTCAGATAGCTTCGACACATAAACGCATGTATATACGGATTGAGGTGAAACATTGTCGGTATCATCACATAAACAAACTAATGAAGAAACAATATATGGTAAATAGGTCTCACGTGAAACATGATCCAAATTACATCCAAGTCACATTCACATCACATTCATTACATAGCGGAAACATGGCGAGTCTGAGTACAGACGAAAGCTAGAATGCCTAGAGAGGCTAGAACGGAAAATCAAATCGGTCCCATCCCAGAGGTCTCAGGATGCTACCCAGGATCTACTATCTACTCGTCGGCGTAGTAGTCCACGTAGTATCAACCTAAAATGTCGTTGTAATAGTAGTCCTCTGCAGCAATGGTTATAGCAAGGGCGAGTACATGTCATACTCAGAATCTATTTATATTATTCAGGACAAAAATGCATTACCCATTTAAATTTTATGTCTAATTGCAGAATTACCGAACACATGTACAAACCATCCATGGTGATGAATCAAAGGGACATGATTAGGTGTTGTACAATAATTTCTCCAACTTCACTTTGGGCCCAAAAGAAATTAGAGACCAAGCCCCTCACGCGGTGGATTCATATTCGGACTGCACAGTCATACATGACTTCAAACATTAATAACTTTTGCATCCCAACTCCAAATTGGGTGGTTTTTGTTGGAAAGCTTATCGACTTGCTCATTTCAAACCAAGTTGTAGATCGACCAGGAAACAACTAAAGGTTTTGGTGAAGATCCGTTGGTTGAAAATCCCATGTTCTGTCATACATAAGTTTCCCCTTTTCAACTGAGTATGATTTGACATCGGAATGGCACCTTTCGAAGCACTATACGAGAACCTTAATCTTATCCTGATTTGTTGGGTTTGGCATGTATCAAATGACAGGCTAAGATTAGACTAGGTTTGTTAAAGACCACTCACTATAACCAGTCGACGCGCTTTTTCCTTGGCACAATAAAAAACCATCTTCCAACACAATTGGATTCCCCTTCAAATTCCTTATGAGTTGGAGCTGCTGCAGAATTTGAGTCCAAATCCAAGTCAAAAGGTGTTGCGTCACCTCCACTTCCGCCCATGTGCCTTGTACGACCTAAGGTTTGGTTTTGGCTGGCTTGGGATGTGCATCCACCTCTTTGGCCGCTAATTTAGTACTACATAAGTAAGCTATAAACATATCTCATACCTTTTTTTAGGTTTTATTTAGTTAAAAGTTATATACTCGCTGCAACTATGGTGAAAGGATCGATATAGTTGACTAGAGGGGGGGGGTGAATAGGCAACTAACAGTTTTTAAGCTTTTCTTTACCAATTTAAACTTTGCAATAATAAAGGTTGTCTAGATGTGCAACTAGGTGGACAACCTATATGATGCAATCAACACAAGCACAAGAGCAAGCAAGGATAGAAACACAAATAAGCTTGCACAAGTAAAGGGATAAGATAACCAAGAGTGGAGCCGGTGGAGACGAGGATGTGTTACCGAAGTTCCTTCCTTTTGAGGGGAAGTACGTCTCCGTTAGAGCGGTGTGGAGGCACAATGCTCCCCAAGAAGCCACTAGGGCCACCGTAATCTCCTCACGCCGCGCAATGCAAGAGCCGTGATTCCACTATTGGTGCCCTTGAAGGCGGCAACCGAACCTTTACAAACAAGGTTGGGGCAATCTCCACAACTTAATTGGAGGCTCCCAACAACACCACGAAGCTTCACCACAATGGAATATGGCTCCACGGTGACCTCAACTGCCTAGGGTGCTCAAACACCCAAGAGTAACAAGATCCGCAAGGGATAAGTGGGGAATCAAAAGTCTCTTGGTGGAAGTGTAGATCGGGCCCTTGTCACCCAATCCCGAGCAAATCAACAAGTTTGATTGGCTAGGGAGAGAGATCGGGCCAAAATGGAGCTTGGAGCAATAATGGAGCTTAGAGATGGAAGAGATGGTCAACTAGAGGTAGGAGACACCCCTTTTATACTCGGAGAAAAGATCCAACCGTTATCCTCTAGTTCAGCCCGCGACACGCGGTACTACCGCTCCGAAAACACGGTACTACCACTGCCACGCATACTACCATGCCACGCCGGTACTACCGTGGAAGGCCACGTACTACGCTGCAGCAGCAGAGCCTGGATCGACCGACCGAGCGCAGATTATCACCGGGCGCGGTACTCACAAGCACCCTTGCGGTACTACCGCAAGGCAGGCAAGCCCCAGCCTACGAAGAGCGCGGATGAAATAAATTAAATCCGTGCCTACTTCCGCTGAAAAAGAGACAGTGCGAAAACCCGACGCGGTAAGACGCGGTACTACCATGGAGGCGCGGATGTAAACTTACATCCGCTCCTACTACCGCGATGCAACGGTACGGGGCATGAGGGCCACGGTACTACGGCTCCAAGAGAGCGGTACTACCGTGTCCACTCGCGGTACTACCGCGCAATATGTGCGGTACTACCATGTGGGCGCGGATGTAAAAAATTACATCCGCGCCTACTACTGCATCGAGCAGCACAAGGCACAGTTGCGGTACTACGGCTCCAGGGGAGCGGTATTACCATGACCCTCAGTACTATCATTGGTGCTTGCGGTACTACCGCTCCTAGAGCAAGATTACCGCAAGAACAAAGCGAGTCACCGGTTTTAAGCACAACTATGACAACGGAAGATGCTCCAAAGTGCAAGGAAAGGAAGGACAAGTGTACGTGTTGATTCCACCCAAACCTTTCCGACGCGGACCCCTCTTAATAGTACGGCTCTCCACGACTCAAATCCACCAAAAGAAACGTAGAACGACGCCGCCTTCAATAGTCTCCGAGGGGCATCGAATCGTCTCGTGCCTAGTGATGAAACATCTGAGAAACTCAAGGCATACGATTAGTCCGCAAAAGTATCGTCATCAATCACCAAAACACTTACGGGATAAATATGCTCTTACAATCTCCCCCTTTCTGGTGGATTGATGACAATACGGGATTTGCACAAAGATACGATAATATTGAGCAAGGGCAAACCCCTCCTCTCCAAAATATAGACAGGCTCCCCCTAGATGTGTGCACTCTGAATGAATGCTTTGGACTGCATAGCACACATACTAGGATCATCACTCCCCCTATATTTTAGAGACAAAGGCCCGAAGAATAACATCTAAGCAACATATAGCACAATATAACATAAGCTCGCTAAGATAGATAGAGTGCATATGTCTTACACCATATGAAGGAAAAGCAACTAAAACGAGGTTCAAACGAGGTTCAACCGAGAACGCAATAAACACACCAAACACGAACACGACACAAGACTCAAGAATCCTACACTCTCTCCCCTTTGGCATCGAGACGCCAAAAGGCAGAGAGGACACCTGCACACAAGCGGTGGCTCAAGCAGAGGGAACTCATCCCAACCCTCTCCGTCGAGACTCCTCGGCGTGAGGATGGACTCCTCGACGCCCTCGTCGAGAATCAGTCCACATGTAGCCTTGCTTCTCCATCCACTCGGCCTCCGAGTGATGCGCTCCTCGCACCCGCACACATCCTCACCATAGAGCTGCAAGATCTTCCTGTCCCGGCGACTCTCCTTAGATGCCACGTGAGTCATGTAACGCCCCTTGGCTTGCATGCGAAAAAGAGTCTTCATCTTGTCCTTCACTTCTTGGCCCATGAAGGCATAGAGGAGCTGGGAAGGCTTAGCAAAGATCGCCTCAAAGAACATTCTCGGCGCCAAAGATCCTCCTCACCAACAGCAGCCCTAGCAGCAGACGCCTCGGCACGAGTAGTAGTGTTGGCCCAGTTGGGTTTGACACGCAGACATATGGGATCATGGAGAATCCAGTCAGGGGCAAGGAACTCCTCACCAGGGAACATCTTCTCCCAAGTCCTCGAGATCAGCAGATAGGGCCGTGAGATAGGCACTTTGCGGTTGAACACCGCAAACCGAAGCTCACACCACATGATGTGTGAGACATCAAGTGGCTGAGTCTGAGACAAACGAGCCTCCTTGCAGATGAGCATCATATCCACCATATAGGCATGGACCTTGTCATTGTCACCAATGCGAGGGAACAAAGAGTTGCGGAAGATGCGGTACATGATATCCAGAAAAGAGTTGAGCACCAACCCTATCTTGCCACTTGGAAGCGTCTTTTCAACATAGTACGGAGCAAGCCTGTCCTTGTTGGCGTAATCGAGTTGGCATGGGGGCGAACACCCACCGGAGTGTCGAGCCCGTCATCGTGTACTTGGAGCAAATCCATGAACTCCTTCCGTGTAGCGATCGACTTACGGACATTGGACATCCAGGTCATCCTCCTCTCCTCATCGTGAGTGAAAGTAAATCAAGCAAAGAACTGATGATAAGCTCAGGATCATAGTCAAGGTGAAAGGATATCACATGCTCAATGCCAAATAGCTCCACCAAGTCCAGAGCCTCTCCAAAGTAGGCACGGAACTTGTCCTTCCTCAAGTGATGCATGTCAATCCATTTCACATCCACATAGGTATTCTGCTTGTTCTTGATGACATCCAGATAGATGTTGGTTTGTTGCTTGTTCCAAAACAGCTCACAACCCCGACGGAAGAACGAGGGGTCACATACGGGTGAATCTGCTCGAGACGGACGTAGTCGATTGGGGCATCTCATCCATGCCCTTGGCGGGCTCCTTGAACTTGTTAGCGAGACTTGACATTGCGCTTGGGGCGGAGGAGCCCTCAGTGCGTCACCTGGGTTGCGCAGACGCTTGGAGCCAGTGTCACGACTGGGATTGGAACGGCGAGAGCCACCACCTGAGACACACACGCAAAACACCAACGAACGCGAAGAGGATCAATGCAAAGACCACAGCAAAGCACAAGAAACACATAGGAAGTATACGTGAAGGTTGGCCAAGCGTTAGATGTGAGCCACGGTAGGATCGCCGATGTCTGCGGTACTAAAAATTAGTATCGCTCCAAAGGCGGTGATAATCTGGTGCTGAACCCTGATAGTACCGTGGTTGGAGCAAGAGGTAAGGCTTTAGTGCCACACGGTGTCTTGTGATAATCTGCGCTTAGAAGCGGTAGTACTGCAAGCGGTAATCTGCCCGACAATGATAGTACCGATGTCGCGTCGAATCGAACGGCGATTCGAATCTGAAAAGACCCGCGAAACAATGGCAGTGCTACGGTGACCAGATCTCGCGCAAGACAACAAAACAAGTATAATTCCTATGCAAGGCTACTCTCCATCATCCTATTCTTGCAAAGAGAAGGCCTACGAATCTTTAGAACATTCAAGTTTTCCCCAACAACCTAAAGACAAAGAACGCAATAAAACAAGAAAGGATTGGGGAAAAACCTGGGTCCATAGCAAGAGCACGGGGTGGGGAAGGATCCCACCGGACGGAATCACGGGAGGGCAATGGAGGAGGAGATCCGGCGACGAACGCCGGCTCCTATCTTGAGCGGGAGAGAGAGATGAGACGACGAGGAGGAATCATGAATGGGTATGGGGAGTTAGAACTCCCCCGCCTGCCTTATCCCCACGCCACAAGACGGCGCGGTAGTATCAAGAGTCATCGCAGTAGTACCGCTGGCGGAGTATCTGCACCGAGCGGTAGTACCGCTCACCCAGCGGCAAAAAAATTACTGCTGCGTGAAAGTAAGTACCGTGCTCCCACATGCGGTAGTACCGTGGCTGGCCGCGGTAGTACCGCGAGATCAAGACATCCCTGGTTTCAACACAAAAGAGAAGGTCTTTGCACGGAAACTTTTCACACAAAGGAAGCCACAAGCACACGCACAACCCAAAAGACAGAAAGACAACAAGAGAACACCAAGCGACACAACCTCTCAAAAGGAGAGGGCGGTGGCCGAAGCCACCTATGTTTGAGTTAGATGGTATGGCACCGCGAAGAATTATCCTTGGGCCCATGACCAAAACTCGCCTTTGAAGCACAAGTACCATCAAAAATGGCTAATGTGAAAGAGTTGATCTATTTATGCATGAAGGGGGAGGAGAGTTCATTGAGAGAACAACACTCCCCTTTGTCCATGCCTACACCTAAACTAGACAACAAGTTGAGTGTGGTGGGGGTGCACGGTTCAAGTCACATTGCTCAAATCAATGATATTTAGCTCATGCCTTAACTCGCTAAATCTTGCTTCATCCAAGGGCTTCGTGAAAATATCTGCAAGGTTATCATGAGTGTTGACATACTTGATCTCGATCTCCCTCGCCTAATGTGATCCCGGATGAAGTGATACCGAATCTCAATGTGCTTCGTCTTGAAGTGTTGCACCGGGTTGAGAGAAATCTTGATGGCACTTTCATTATCACACCAAAGAGGCACTTTGTCACAAATGACACCGTACTCCTTTAAAGTTTGCCTCATCCATAGGAGTTGAGCACAACAACTACCGGCCGCCACATATTCCGCTTGGTGGACGAGAGAGACACACAACTTTGCTTCTTGGAAGACCAACTTACCAAAGAGCAACCAAGAAATTGGCACCCTTCGAAGTGGACTTCCTATCCACTTTGTCTCCGCCCAATCGAATCCGTAAATCCTTCAAGCTTGAAGTTTGCTCCTCTTGGGTACCATAAGCCAAAGTTTGGGGTATGAGCCAAATATCGAAAGATTCGCTTGACCGCCACATAGTGGCTTTCCTTTGCGCGGCTTGAAACCGCGTACACATTCCCACACTCAACATGATATCCGGTCTAGATGCACAAAGGTAAAGCAAGGAGCCAATCATGGAGTGATATACCTTTTGATCCACCGCTTTACCATTGGGATCAATGTCAAGTTGGCACTTAGTAGGCATTGGTGTAGTAGCCGGCTTGACATCACTTAGCTTGAATCTTTGAGCATGTCTTGAGTGTATTTGGCTTGGTTGATGAAGGTTCCTTCTCTTCTTTGTTTGATATCGAAACCAAGGAAGAACTTCAACTCTCCCATAGAAGACATCTTGAACTTGGAGGTCATGAGAGCGGAAAATTCCTCATTGAAAGCTTTGTTAGGGGAACCAAAGATAATATCATCAACATATAGTTGGCATACAAACAACTCCCCATTGACCTTCTTAGTAAAAAGAGTGGGGTCGATTTGCCCTACTTCAAAACCACGGTCTTGTAACAACTCGGTAAGGTGGTCATACCACGCACGTGGGGCTTGTTTAAGGCCATAGAGTGCCTTATCGAGTTGATACACATGATCCGGGAAGTAGTGGTCCTCGAACCCGGGGGGTTGCTTGACATAAACCAACTCATTAATAGGACCATTAAGAAAAGCACTTTTCACATCCATTTGTTGCAACTTAAAGTTGTGATGGGCAGCATAAGCAATCAACAAACAAATGGATTCAAGACGAGCAACGGGAGCAAAGGTTTCACCGTAGTCGATACCCTCGACTTGGGAGTAGCCTTGTGCTACCAATCTTGCCTTGTTGCGAATGATGTTCCCATGAGAATCTTGCTTGTTCTTGAAGATCCACTTGGTTCCAATGACGTTGTGGTTCCCGATGGCCTTGGCACCAATCTCCACACCTTGTTGTACTCGAAATTGTTGAGTTCTTCGTGCATGGCATTGAGCCAATCCGAGTCTTCGAGCGCCTCATAGACCTTTTGGGGTTCAACACAAGAGACAAACGCGTGATGTTCACAATAGTTTGCCAATTGTCTACGAAAGTGCTTACCACTTTCATTAGGCTTCCAACCACATTCTCCATGAGATGGCCTTTGGTAGTAAGTTTGGATGCAATCTTGGCGGCACGACGCTCTAATTCTTCCTCGGAGGTGAGATGAGGAGGGGTCACTTGATCATCTTGAGCTCCGTCTTGAACATGTTCTTGATCTTGAGCATGCTCGGGGAAGATAACTCGACCTTGGGCATCATTTGGTGTATCACCATCGTCTTGAGCACGATCTTGCCCTTGGTCATGTTCATGAGGTTGAGGGCCTCCACTTTGTTCTTGAGCGTGTGGGCCTTGAGTTGGTGATGGCTCCACTTGAGTGGAGCATTGTCCTTCTCCTTCGCCACAAGGGGTTCCTCAACGGGTAGGATAAAACCAACACCCATTCTTCTTATGGCTTGAGGAGGAATTTCATCACCTACATCACAAGTGCCACTTTGCTCCACTTGGGAGCCGTTATTCTCATCAAACTCCACGTTACATGTCTCCTCAATAAGTCCCGTGGATTTATTGAGGACACGGTAAGCATGAGAGTTTGTAGCATAACCAACAAATATGCCCTCATAAGCTCTAGCTTCAAATTTAGACAAACGAACACCTTTCTTGAGAATGAAACACTTACACCCGAACACCCGGAAATACTTGAGATTGGGCTTGTTGCCGGTGAGTATCTCATAAGGAGTCTTGTTCAACCCTTTGCGGAGATAGAGCCGATTGGATGCATGACATGCGGTGTTGATGGCTTCGCCCAAAAGTTGTATGGAGACTTGAACTCCGCCATCATGGTCCTTGCCGCATCCATCAACGTCCGGTTCTTCCTCTCCGCAACACCATTTTGTTGAGGGGTATATGGTGCCGAATATTGATGCTTGATCCCCTCTTCACTAAGAAACTCATCCAAGGTGTAGTTCTTGAACGCGGTGCCGTTGTCACTTCTTATTGTCAAGATCTTTGCATTATTTTGACGTTGAGCTTCATTTGCAAAGTCGATAACAGTTTGTTGAGTCTCACTCTTCCTCTTGAAGAAGTATACCCAAGTGTATCTTGAATAATCATCCACAATCGCCAAGCAATACTTTCTACCCCAAGACTATCAAAGGATGGAGGTCCAAAGAGGTCCATGTGCAGGAGCTCCAAGGGTCTCTTCGAGTAGATGATAGTCGTGGGAGGATAAGCCGTTTCATGAAGCTTTCCTTCGATACAAGCACTGCAAGCACGATCTTTGGCAAAACTAACATTTGTTAGTCCATGGACACGGTCCCCCTTGGGAAGACTTTGCAAAGATCTCATATTGACGTGGGCTAAACGGCGATGCCAAAGCCATCCCACGTCAACTTTAGCCATTAGGCATGTCGCGGTCTTAGTGGGTCGCTCCGAAAAGTTTATCACATAAAGACCATTCTCGACATGCCCAACAAAGGCTACTTTAAGAGTCTTGCTCCACAAGAGGGCCACGGTATCAATGTTAAAGAAGGTGGCAAAGCCCATCAGTGCAAGTTGACGAACGGAAAGAAAATTGTATGCAAGGGACTCAACAAGCATGACTTTCTCGATCGTTAGATCATGAGAAACGACAACCTTGCCAAGACCCGATACCTTAGAATGTGAGGCATCACCCCACTCGACATTGGTGGGCATAGATGGGATCTTTTGCACGTCCACCACCAAGTCCTTGCTCCCGGTCATATGATTTGTTGCTCCACTATCGAGCAACCATGATCCCCCATCGGAAGCAAACACCTACATGAAATCAATGCTTGGTTTTAGGTACCCATTTAGTAATGGGTCCTTTGATGTTAGTAACGAGGGTCTTAGGAACCCAAATAGACCATTCAATGTACTCATAAGAAGAACCAACAAATTTAGCATAAACATGCCCATCACTAGCACGACACAACACATATGAGGGGTTAAAGTTGCCGGCTATGTTCAAGGGGATGACGTTGTCCTTCTTGGCATTGCCACCCTTTGCATGGTTCTTCTTCTTCTTGGAAGCACCCTCTCCCTCCCTCACAAAAGTTTGCTTGAGAGGAGGAGGTTGCTTGGTCTTGTCATTCTTCTTCTTGCTCTTGGGCTTGGCGCGAACCCAATCCCTCCTTGGCCACAACTTCCTTTTGATTACTCAAAAGGTCGTTAAGGTTCTTCTCACCTTGTATGCATGTGACAAGGCCCTTTTCAAGTTGCTCCTTCAACTTAGCATTCTCCTCAACAAGATGCACATGCTCACAACAAGGGTTAGTAGCATTTGCATTATCAATCAATATCATATGAGGAAAGGTGGCTTTCTCCTTGGTTAGCTTCACTTGGAATTGATCATGAGACTCTTTGAGACTAGCATGAGCACCCTTCAAGACTTTGTGAGCCTTGTCGAGAATGTCAAACTCCTCGTTGAGTCTAGCAAGATCAACTCCAAGCTTTGCCTTCTCGGAGCTAAGCACACGAGACACAACAAGAGCATGATCAAGGTCTTTCTTTAATTTAGCATGATCATCGTTGTATGACTCCTCAAGAGCCAAACGAAGACCACGCTCTTCCTCAAGAGCATTGGAAAGATCCGAAATCTCATCGGCATAGTCACGACTATGCCCTTCCATCTTAGAGATGGTTTCTTCATGAGCCTCGATCATGACATTAGCTTCACCAAGTTGTTCCAAGAGAGCAACGAAGTGCTTCTTGGATTTGCCCTTGAGTTTACCCATAAATATCTCAAACTCATTCTCCTCCACATTAGTCCCTCATGTTCATCAATGCAATCCGTCAAAGAAGAATGATTGATGATGGTAGTTTTGATGTTGGGGGTTACCTTGTTGGTGGCTTTAGCCATGAGGCACTTAGCGGTGATGCTTTCATTGGGTGAATCAAAGAGAGACACTGAGGAGTCGTTGCAATGGCAACGGAGGCCATGGCAACCGACTCACCATCTTCATCATCATCATCATCCTCATTGTACTCTTCTTGAACCACCAAAGCTTTGTGAGGAGCCTTCTTGGTGAAGTTGCTCTTGTTGGGGAAAGACTTAGCCTTGTCCTTACGGATGAGCTTGCCAACATTGTCTTCCCTCTTCTCATATGGGCACTCCGCAACAAAGTGACTCACATTGCCTGGCCCAGAAGCAAGTCCTCGCTCGTTGCTTGCCCCTTGCGCCACTTGAGTTGCTCTTGTTGAAGTTGGGCCTTGAGTTCTTCTTGCTCCAAAATTGCCTTGAAGCAAGGGCCATGTGTTCATGATAGTCATACTTCGTATCTTCGAGGTTGCTCTCTTCTTCTTCCTCCTCTCCATCTTCTTCGACACAAATCTTGGCCTTCAAAGCGAGGTTGGGCTTCTTTGCTCTTTGGGAGCGGAGCGCCGCATTGTCGGCGGTCTTGTCCAATATGCTCATAGCCACAAACTCATCCAACACATCACTTGAGGACAGGGTGTGGAAGTCCGGCCATTGACGGATGACGGAGGACATGGCTTTGTGGTAGGGCATCATTGCCTATAGGAATTTGCGCTTGATCCAGTTGTCATCCGTGTCCTTACTACCATGATCCCGAAGGGAGACTGCAAGCTTGGTTACTCTCCGATAGAGCTCACGAGGTTCTTCTTCTTCTTTCATTGCAAACTCATCGGCTTCATCTTGGACCACTTCATAATTGGAACGTTGAATGCTTGCGCTTCCTCGATAAAGGAAACCACCTTGAGCCAAGCATCTTTGGCAAGGGAGTAGGGCGGAGATGAGGGAGGTCTTCGGGAAGAATTGCTTCTTGGATGATGAAGAGAGCATTCTCATTGAATTGATGGTCCACGACTTCTCTAGGAGAGAAGTTGCTCGAATCATCTTGGATAGAAACCTTCTTCAATGATTCTCCAAAGGTTAGTGTTCACATGATTTAAATGACGCTTAAAACGATAAACCCAAGAATCAAAATCCTCCTTTTTATCAATCTTAGGTGGTGGACCGGCATGATTCAAATGAGTGGAAGGAATCGGTCCACCATAAACGGGAGGAGGTTGCACATGGGCGAAGATGCCGGTGCCATTCTTACCACTAGACGACGGGGCTTTCTCACTAGAAGCTTCCCCCTTATCGGAGTTAGCATCCGCTCCCGTGTTGGCGGGATCACCCACTTTCATGGGTGCGGTGGAAAGTTTAAGCCCTTCTAGGAATTCCTTAAACATGTCCTTGACCTCGGTCGTCATGGAGGTTTTCAATGTGTCCAACGCCACATTGAATTCCTCACGAGAGATCGAGGTACCCCCATCTCCGTAGATGATATCGGATTCAAGACTGAGTGCTCCCACACATCATCTACGACATCAACCATACTCTTCGGACGGTAAAGTCCTTAAAAAGAGACGAGGCTCTGATACCAATTGAAAGGATCGATATAGTTGACTAGAGGGGGGGGGGTGAATGGGCAACTAACAATTTTTAAGCTTTTCTTTACCAATTTAAACTTTGCAATAATAAAGGTTGTCTAGATGTGCAACTAGGTGGACAACCTATATGATGCAATCAACACAAGCACAAGAGCAAGCAAGGATAGAAACACAAATAAGCTTGCACAAGTAAAGGGATAAGATAACCAAGAGTGGAGCCGGTGGAGACGAGGATGTGTTACCAGTTCCTTCCTTTTGAGGGGAAGTACGTCTCCATTAGAGCGGTGTGAAGGCACAATGCTCCCCAAGAAGCCACTAGGGCCACCGTAATCTCCTCACGCCCTCGCACAATGCAAGAGCCGTGATTCCACTATTGGTGCCCTTGAAGGCAGCAACCGAACCTTTACAAACAAGGTTGGGGCAATCTCCACAACTTAATTGGAGGCTCCCAACAACACCACGAAGCTTCACTACAATGGAATATGGCTCCACGGTGACCTCAACCGTCTAGGGTGCTCAAACACCCAAGAGTAACAAGATCCGCAAGGGATAAGTGGGGGGGAATCAAAAGTCTCTTGGTGGAAGTGTAGATCGGGCCCTTGTCACCCAATTCCGAGCAAATCAACAAGTTTGATTGGCTAGGGAGAGAGATCGGGCCAAAATGGAGCTTGGAGCAAGGAGCTTAGAGATGGAAGAGATGGTCAACTAGAGGTAGGAGACACCCCTTTTATACTCGGAGAAAAGATCCAGCCGTTATCCTCTAGTTCAGCCCGCGACACGCGGTACTACCGCTCCGAAAAAGCGGTACTACCGCGCGGCCACGCGGTACTACCGTGGAAGGCCACGTACTACCACGGCAGCAGCAGAGCCCTGGATCGACTGACCGATCGCGATTACTACCGGCGCGGTATTATCACAAGCACCCTTGCGGTACTACCGCAAGGCAGGCAAGCCCCAGCCTACGAAGAGCGCGGATGAAATAAATTAAATCCGTGCCTACTTCCGCTGAAAAAGAGACAGTGCGAAAACCCGACGCGGTACTACCGCGCCCGAGGCGCGGTACTACCGTGGAGGCGCGGATGTAAACTTACATCCGCTCCTACTACCGCGGCGCAACGGTACGGGGCATGAGGGCCACGGTACTACGGCTCCAAGAGAGCGGTACTACCGTGTCCACTCGCGGTACTACCGCGCAAGATGTGCGGTACTACAGTGTGCGCGCGGATGTAAAAAAATTACATCCGCGCCTACTATCGTACTGGAGCAGCACAAGGCCTGGGAGTTGCGGTACTACGGGTCCTGGGGAGCGGTACTACCGTGACCCCAATGCATTACTATCTGGTGCTTGCGGTACTACCGCTCCCTAGAGCAAGTACTACCGCAAGAACAAAGAGTCACGGTTTTAAGCACAACTATGACAATGGGAAGATGCTCCAAAGTGCAAGGAAAGGAAGGACAAGTGTACGTGTTGATTCCACCCAAACCTTTCCGACGCGGACCCCTCTTAATAGTACGGCTCTCCTACGACTCAATCCACCAAAAAGAAACATAGAACGACGCCGTCTTCAATAGTCTCCGAGGGGCATCGAATCGTCTCGTGCCTAGTGATGAAACATCTGAGAAACTCAAGGCATACGATTAGTCCGCAAAAGTATCGTCATCAATCACCAAAACACTTACGGGATAAATATGCCCTTACATATGGAACCCCCACCCCCCTAAAAAACATTTTATTCACACTTCATTTATATACTCGCAATATTCATATTGCTTTTATCATAGTTTTTGCATGTTCTTCGATTGCTTGTAGGTACCTAGACCTTCGTGGGTCAGGTTGAGCATGCTTTCAGCATCGTCGGTAACTCTAGGAGATTGGTTTAACGACTACTAAGGCACAACGTCGTCGCACATTTGTAGTCAGATCGTCAAAGTCGTTCTCCGACTAAGTCGACAGAATGAGATTCTCATTGAAAGATTGGGACACCCAATTATCCAGGCCAAGACCACTTTCGGAACAACTTTTATTTGTGCATTATCCATGTAGTCGCGATATTCAAATTACTTTTATCACAGTTTTTGCTTGTTTTTCAATTGCTTGCATGAAATAAACCTTCGTGGTCAGATTGACCATGGATGTTTCCGGCATCATCAGTAATTTCTAGGAGATTGATTTAGCGATTACTAAGGTGTAACATCGTTAAACATTTGTAGTCGGGTTGTCAAAGCCGTTCTCCACCCAAATCGTCAGAGTGTGATTCTCATCGAAAGATCAGAACACCCTTGCCCCTATCACATTGGCCATATTGGCTCTTTTTATTTTTCAGCCTTCTTCTTTTTCTCTCATGTCTCGAGTTGGTCTTAATATTGTGACGTTGCAGAGGCTAGATGTATTTGATATCACCTTAATATTAATATATTACACTGTCAAAAAATTTACATAGAACCTACAACAAAGAAAACACTACTCCCTCCGTCTAGGTGTATAACCTACAAGGAGGGAGCTAATGTACCGTGCCTAAGTGTTTTGGGATTATTTAGTTTTCATAAGATAACTTACACATCTAGACGGAGGGAGTACATGCAAAGGCCTTTGTGGTGGCAAATATCCTCTCTAGCAAGATAGGAAACGTCCCCTACCTCTACCTGAAGGGAGGCATTCCAATAAATGTGACGGTTTTACTTCTTCTACACATTTCATTCCACACATTTCGAAGAACGTACATGCCAGCTTTGCTGGAAATATTTCGCCTCCACAAAACGAGATGCTCTTTGTTCTTACTAGATAATACCCCGCGCGTTGCTGCGGAAATTGGTTAATATTATGATGAGATTTGATTCTTTGAAACGTGAATATTTGATTTGTAATATGAGAAGTAAAACTAAAAATATTGATTTTATTTAATTATTGAGGTTACATGTGTACATGTCTATTTGGTTATATAGGATATGGTGGTGCACCACACATTGCTGCGGTATTCTTAGCTGACATTAAGGGTCTTATTGGATTATCAATGCTTGATTGCTGATAGGTTATCTTGGTTATCTGAGGGTGTCAACTATGACATAATGCACTTCATAAAAAATAGGTTTGAGGAATAGCGTCTCATCATATTTGCAGCTTGCAAGTAGATATTATAAAGCTGAAAACTAAAAAACAATATGTGCCCCGACATCTTTTTCCCATCAAATTGCTTGATGTCACTACATGACCCAGGCAAAATGCAGCTTAGATACCTTAAATCACAGCCTTGCTAAACATATGACAAAGCCAAGCCTGAGTATGCAAGTTTGGCTATTCGTATTTTTGAGAATAAGTTCCGACTCATAGCATAAACTGGTAGATAGCTGCTGCTAAAGCCTGTTTGAATTTCATCTTTACAACTAACACATGATGAGAGCTATGAAACAAAACAGTGGATACAAATGTCGAATGTTGTGTCATAGATGAAACTTTGCTTGCACAGAGGGCCCACCAGGTTACTTCAATCAGAATAAGGCAAAGTAAATACATCCCTGATGCATGTTCACAAAATCGTGCAGTTTTCATTTATCCCTATAGTTCCATGATCATCAGAGATAATCGAAATAAATGGTGATGTGACTGATTACAACTTTCCGGCTGCAAAAACTTTATGTCATGGCTTCCTCTTGTGGTTCTACTGCAAATTATTTCCTGCGGACTAAAATTGAAGTTATCATAATTGTAACTGAGGGTGTAGTGATAATTTATACTTCAGCGTAGGAATACTCCACGGGAAAATGAAGGGATTAGCGTAAGGTCCTTTGGATGCACTAAACTTAAAATTTTATTTTGAAGCAGGGGTAGATAGCACAGCAAAATGAACTCTCTGCAGAATATTCTTGAAAAGAACAGACTAATTCATGCAAACAGATAAAAGTATTTTTCATGTGGCAATGATTCTGACCGTCAAGGGGGTAGTCTTGGTTGCCTTTGCTGAACTTAGTTAATTTTGTCCTTCAGACATTCTTCCCTCTTTAATTAACAAACTATTGGGAGATCGACAAATAATAGATGCTAAGAGATCGACCAGTGGACTGCTCCTAGAAGTATAGCTCCAAACTTCTCTGAACAAAATCCAATGCATATATATGTATAAAATGCAGCAGAACTGATTCAATCCTAATATGTGATGGTTAATTGGTTACTAATTCTGGATCAAGTTGAACTTTAGATTCGATAATAAAAAATAATTAGGGAAAGAGTCATGCATTACCCGTTGAGCTTGCACACGAGAACATTGACGCTAATGATAGGGAGCAGTCAGTTTGCACACTGCAATCAAATTCCATGCGCTTAGGGTGGCACTACAAATGTTGAGAAGACAAAAGAGACAATAAGGAAAGTAGTTTGTTACATGCGAGCATATCCCAACTGCACGCCCTGTTCTTCGTCTCCAACCTCACACCATGCCGACCGGCTCGCAACGGTGCTGGGTGGCGGGCAGCCGCTGGCGGGAGAAGCCCATGCGGACGGTTGGTGTTGCTCGGCCAAGCGAAGCCCATGCGGGAGCCAGCAGCACACATGGGCATGTGACAGTTCCGTCCAGGCAGGATGCGGTGGCGCAACATCCAACCCTTTTGGCATCGAGGTCGCTCGCGCAGTCGCGCTGGAGCGAGTAGGTGGAAAGATGAGATGCTTTGGGAAGTGAGAGACCACGATGCACCTGGGCTCTTCTTCGAGTTATAACCGGGATGTGCCATCCGATACGAATAGGAAGCGATGGGTTGCTTCGGTGACCAGGGCTGCAACGCATCAAGTACAAAATGAATGAATCGTAAGGAAACGACGTATCGGTTCAGTGTCCACGATGGTAACGTACTATGAATAACTGAAGCCTGTGGAAACGACGGGTCACCCCGGTGAACAGGATCGTTGTGTATTAAGGAAAACTTTAAGTCCCACGATTTGTTAATGAAATTGTGTATGCGCCAACTGTAAAAATAGAGATGATGTGGCTGCAAATGAATTCAGTTTTTGCTTAGGTGGCATGGTTGGTGACGTGGACAGCTTGCATGTTGAGATAAATAAAGTAGTGGGGATGAACTTTTTATGTATATAGGATTCCACCACTTCTTCAGGGAGGAAAAATCCAGCGCCGGCACGCTTGCACAACATATTATTCCTCGAACCGTAACAGCCGGGCATCTAAGTGAAGATGGATTAGAATTTCGGGTGTTAACAAACTGTAACAAACCATATCTCAAGAAAAAGATTCAGAAGTCCTGGTATCACTAAGTAATAACTAGTAAGCTTGCATGTGCAAATGCACGTCTCGACTAATATTACAAATATATGTCAGAATTAACACGCATACAAAGGTATTTTGATCGCATTAAAAAATATAAAAATCAAGAAAACACTTTAACATGGCAAGCTATGCACAAAGCCAAAAAAACATAAATATCTCATTATTTCTTAATACATGTAATTAATTCTTGCACAACAACGGAGATTTTGTGTGCAACTTCATTGTCGATGAAGCTAAGTATGGTGCACCATAAATTGCTTCCTTAGCTGGCAAGCATCGTGAATGAGAATAAAAGTCATTATCTTGGGAATTTTCGCTTAGTAGAATGTTAAATCGTGAAACAATGAATATTGACCCTGCAAATTGGTTGATTTAGTTCTTCCCCGTACCATGAGTGCATAAAACTAAAAGTAAAAGAATCAAGATTTTGGCAATGTGCTGATACACAATTATTCACTTCTTTAGCATAACTAACAATATGAGGACACCATTTTAAGATTCTCTAGCAATGTGCTAATAAACAATCTAATGACCTACATATGTATGACGTCTCTTATAAGAACAACTAATAAACAAAGTTAGGTAGGGTTCCTTTGATTCATTCGATTTTTCGAGGATGCAAATCTTAAGGATCTTTTCCCTATGGAGATAGTTTGATATTTCCCCGAAGGATTCTTTGTACTCCATTTTGGAATGTCTCTCAAAAGAACAATATATGAATTACTACATAGTTAGATATATACAGGGATCCTTTGGTTCTCAAGATTCCATAGGATTTTCTATGGATATGAAGCCCGAGGATCTTTTCCTGAAGTATTCTTTGTACTCTATATTCGAGAAAAAAAAAATCCATCCTCTCAGACCTCTAGTTATGATTTCATCTGTTAAAATTATTACATATGCCTAAAATGAGGGGGAAAGAGAACTAAAGAGAGACTACCCAATTTTTTAGGCTTAACAAGGGATAGGTAAAACACAATTATATGGTACCTAGGTTTTTCTTAATCCCGTATTTTGATAATCAGATAATCATGTGAATCAAAGAGACCCTAAGAAGCTTTAGGGACTTCAATTAAAAACATATGGCAGCATTCAATCTCATCATGTGTACCACACAACTCTTTGCCTTCGAAACCCACACAAAGACACCACATAAAATGAATGGATTTGAAGGATATAATCTGTTTTTTACTTATAAAAGCATCATCAAAATCATCATATGGTTTTCCTAAAAGAGCAAAAAAGAAAGGTATAGAAGTTACAAGAAAATACACACATGCAGAATTAGCCAGCACATGCAACTTTGTTTTTTCAAAACCATTATAAATTACAATGGCATGATACAACCTCACCGCTAAACCAAAGTGTCCAGATTTTGTTTATGGATACAAAAGTTACAAACCAGAACAACTTCATCAAGAAAATGTTTCTCTTCAGTGCACTTATCAAGCTTTGTGTGTAAGTTCAGAGGTATCATGCGGTAGCAGAAACTTATATTTAATTCTCTTTAATTTCTAGCAGAAGTGACTTATATCGGTACTACATTAGCACAAAACCAGAGTCACAATGAACTTATAAGCTGGTAATAAACGTCGACCAGATCAGTGTACTATCCAACAATCTAAAAGAAGAGAAGTAGCACATTTGTAAAAGAAAATACATAGAAACATACCATGGATTACAGCTTAACTTTCCTGTTCAATAGAGCTTCATCCATTACTGCACCACCATTACATATGAACACATACCATCTGCTTTGGACACAATACATGATGGACATAGTCGTCACGAGCATAATCCCAAATCTTTGGTGTTTCTAATTCAAGTGAAAAGTGGTGCTCAGTTTCTCTCCAATGTTCAATAACATGACTGTGGGGCTGGCATGGAGTGGAGCGGGGTGAGGCACTGCAATTATCCAAAATTCCACATGCTATCAAGTTATAATAGTAAAGCTTGTAGGAGTAAAGATGTGCAGCAAATGACTTCTGTGCATCAACCCACATGTAAAACATACAATATTTATTCTGCCCCACAGAGATCAAATCAAATGTGATATGTGGAACACAAAAGACAGTACACTTATTTTTATGAAGAAAGAGGCAACTTAAATGGAAGTACGAAACACAAGCATTGAACAGGGAATCGGCTGAATCAAAATTCTTTAACGTGGAGTAGGGAGAGATCAAGCCTGCTTATTTTATCCTTTCTCAAAGTGCAACTTATGTGACTTGAAAATTATACTACTCCCTCCGTCCGGAAATCCTTGTCACTCGAACGGATGTATCTAGAACTGAAATATGTTTAGATACATCCATTTGAGCGATAAGTATTTCCGCACGAAGGTAGTATTATTTTTTTTATCAAATATGAGCTCAACGGTATAACTTTTATTAGGTATAACCCACATTTGGTTTGTTAAATTGATTTTTTTACAAAAAGGAGGAATACCCCCGGCTGTTAAATTGATGGTCAAAGTTAGATTTTGAAATGTGTGTGCCCCTTATTCATTTAAGTGGAGGGAGTAGTAAACTTATGTCAGACGTCTCGAATTCCTCCATGTACTTGCGTGAGCGTGAGCCCCCATCTGAATACTCTATCAATGATAGCTTCCATCGGCAAGCAGCTAGCAATTCAGTATCAGTATAAATCTCTCACACACTGTCAGAATATCGGTCTTACCATTCCACCATTTTGCACACTATCCGCGTCTATAACAACTTAGACAACTGAGAACACAATCCACAAACTTACATGAATTGGAGGGTTGCAATTATGCGTCGTATCAACAGGCCATGAGGCTCTCGCCTCCACGCGCTTCACAGCTCACGCTAGTGGCCATCGCTGCAGCCGGTGAGCCTCCACCTGATCCCTTCTGAGAGAGGCACCCATTTGTCGGCACCCCATGTTTTTTTTGTCCCAATCGTGTGTATGTTCTCCCTGAATCATGTAGTGTCATGAAATAATTTCTCTATATAAAGTGAAAGTTGCTACATAGGGATGACAATAATTTACCAAATGTACACAATTGTGAAAGATAGTTATTCGCCTTCAAATAGCATGCACAATATAAATAAGATGTGAATAGTTTGATAAGAAACCTCTTGCCAAGTCAGTAGACATTCCTGTAAGTCATTGCATTCTACCTACAGCTCCATGATCCTCATTATAATCTGGAATGTGGAATTGCACAATAACACTCATGGGTCCCCAGCTTCGAAGCAGGCTAATTGATTTCTTAAAACATTTGTAAGTGGAAAAGAATGAACTAATACATGACTACGTATTACACATCCATCCTTCTTTCTTGGAGCCTCTATACACAGAGACCACGTATGAATAGAAATTAGCACGAATTGTTCGCCTAATTGGTTCAAACTGAATATTGACAGAAGAAAATGACACAATACATGCTTCTCATGCATTGAATATTGATCTGCAAATTGAAATCCGACAACACCAAATTTGTCAACTAAATAACAAATCAGTCCACATTCTTCAGTTTGTAATCACTGAAGCAAATGTCTAAATATCTGCATCTAATTATTAGAAATAAGAACAAAGCCTCGCTACTATATCGGCACACATCTAAGAAATACAGATGAAGAAGCCAACTTCAGTTTGATGACTCATAAATACCCGATTATTGTTGTAGTGGCTAGGAAGATGGGAATGTTAACTGAAGCCTCACCAACAATGGTTGTGATTTGATTACGACAAGGGACGGGAGCCCAAGACAGTCTGGCACGCTGCCGCTGCCCCATCTTTCCACTTCAATTGATGTTCTGTTACCACCTAGTTGTTTACAATGCATTTGGTTGAAAGGCGACTCAATCCCTTTGGTTGAAATGCAAGGCAAATGTGAAACAGAGTCTAAGAGGGCCAAAATTCATCAGAACGCAAAAAGGTAGGTAGTCTGTATTCTACAGATTAGGAACAGTTGAGCTTCAGTGTACAATAAACTTACTTGCGGCCGACGAGAAGCAGAAGAGGAACAACGGGGCGGAGGCCAAGCTGAAGCTCAACTCCCGTGGCGAAGGGCGCGGCGGCTCCCGCGGCGGCTCTCTCCCATAGCGAAGGGAGGAACGGCAGGGGGCGGCGGCTCTCTCCTGCGGTGAGAGGAGGAGCGGCGGGGGGCGGCTCTCTCCCGCGGTGAAGGGAGGAACGGATGCCGGGGGCCGGCGGCTCCCTCGGGGCGCGACGGCTCTCTCCCGCGGCGAGAGGTCGTGCGGCCTGCGGTCGTGCGGCCATGCTGTGGCGTCCGTTGGGGCGAAAGATCGTGTTCGCGGTGGTTTTTTAGCGACGGTGAGGGTTAGCGATCGATGGGTTAGTGGCTTAATGCGTGGCTTGCAGCGTTAAACACCGGGGGATTAAGAGCTATTAGATTTTGATAATGAATGGATGTGATTGTTTGAATCTGCCCCTCTCTTTCTTTTATAGTGGTAGTAGATAGTAGATGAAAACGGCTTCAGCATCCATTCACGTGTTCATGTAACATATAAACATCGTTTTTTTTAGCATCAGTACAGACGCCGGCATATCATCTTGAGATTTACGAAGCCACCGTAGGCGCCTCGTCGTCGACGGGAACGTCTCCTTCCATTGAAAGCGCATCGCCGGAAATCCTGAAATAAATCCAGGAATAATGCGAGCATCAGGATTTGAACCCTGGTGGGTTGAGGATACCACTGTCCACCTAACCATCTCAACCACAGGTTGGTTCACAACATCGTTTTATTCTGTATACGAATCTCAACTCCTTGGACTACATATAACAACTAACACCAACGGTGTATCACACAACGAACAAACAATCCACAGACCACACCATGACAGCACGAACACAACGTCCGGTCCGATGCGTATGGCATCTCAGAGCACCAGAGCCCCTAAAACCCCACGACAACGCCGACGGCTATCACGTCCAAGTCCAACCGTTCAGCGCTCGCCGTCGGTGGTGGCGCCTTCAGCGAGCTGCGCGACATCCCCTCGTCACCAGGGCTCATGTCCGGGGCCTCCGCGTGCTCTGGCGCCGAGGCCCAGAGCGGCGGCGATCCGGGCGCCGGTGCAAGCTCCCACTCCTGGGACCGAGGCGCCATCACGACGACGTACAACTTCTTTCCCTTCTGGCACCGGTCCTCGTCGCCGCTGATGAAGAAGAAGGCACCCGACCGGTCGAACCGGAACTCCGGGCGACCACCGGCGTCCTCTAGCCGGCGGACAGGGCTGCGCGTGTTGCACGCGTCGAAGTCCGGCTCGGTCACCAGCAGCACCGAGTCCGCGCCCTCGCCCTCGCCGCGCGCGAACACTGGGAGCCAAGAAACATGCATGCACGATTTAGAATGGATTAGTCGATGACAATATGGACGAGGAGGAGGTCGTGTACCACGTACCGATGGTATCGTTGATCTGAAACCGGTTGCGCTCGGCCCAGTGGTTGTAGCTCTCGGCGGGGTCGACGACCCAGCCGTCGCGGCCGCCGGCGTAGAAGACGTACGCCTCCGACGAGGAAACCATGGCCGAGAGGGCCACGACGAGCAGAAGCCACTTCTTACAGTTTGCCATGGTCTTGATCTCAATTGATCAGCGTGGCCAAACGAAGAACTCCGGGAAGTGATAGATATGGTAGGAGAGGCGGGATTGGATGCCTATATAGGCACGCTGGATGTGGCTGCTGACCTATGGTGGAACAGGTGTAGGCTCCCAAGAAACCCTCATCTATGACTACGCATGGAGCCAACGGGAGCGCACCGCTTCGTTGAATCAGTTGCTGTCAAGCTGGATTTTCTTGCGGCGCTCGGTTCGCCATACCCGCGGATGCGACCGCGGGAAATTGGTGGAGACTGAACAATCTAGCTTTTCCTTCTCTTTTCTTTCAAATTTCGCTACAAATTTGATGGCATATATTGTTGCAAGCATGGCAAAGATTTCCCGTGCTCAGTTTTTTGCCGGGATTTGCCTTGTTTACTAAATAAAATTGTCATACTCGCAACAACATAATTTGTCATCTTAGAGGCCAGATTTGTCATACTTAAAAATCCGACGTCAGATTTTTAACATTCCCGTTTTTCTTTCCAAGGATAGTGGGTTAATTCTCTTTTTCTCCCTTTGCACATTCAGACTTTAGATCGTCTCCGACAGTACCTCCTAAAATAGAGCCCCTAAACAATGTTTTGGGCGTCCCAATTCTTAAGTCTTAATATAGAGTAATTGAAAAAAAATACCACATTTCACGTATCCGTCCCCACAGAACTACCACATTTTAAAAACTGACCAAAAACTCCAGATTAGTGCTAATTTCGTGACAAAAAACTACCAGGTCGAGTTGATGACCTTTTTTTATGATTTTAAACCTGTTTATGGCATGCGGGACCCGTGTGTCAGAGCTGATGTGGCGGAAAAGTCAACTCCATTTATTTTGACAGTTACGTTGACCGTTATTACAGGTGGGTCCCACACGTCAGCATCTACCTTCTTCTTCCTCATCCTCTTTCTCTCTTAGGCATTTCAACGAACACCTAGTGTTCGTGCCCACATGGTGAAACAGAGCATGGTGCGCCATCATACTGCCGCACCTTGACCCTGCCCGCACTGCGCGTGCTGCTGCCGTCGAGGCTGTCGTCGGTGGCGGAGCTAAGGCGGCGCGCCTCCCTCTCCTTTTCTCCTTCTCCCTGTCCCTCACCGGTGCTGCTGCGGCGCCCTCCGTAGGCGACGGTGCCGACCAGGTGCCTGATGCCGCGCAGCCACCCGCCGGACTTTCTATGGAGCTTGGACGACGCGGGGGCACCGGCGTGATTGGAGGCCGAGGAGGAGGCGCCGGCGGTGGTGGCGCGACACATGAGCTCGTGCACGATTGGGGAGCGGCCGAGGCAGAGCTCGAACTCCTCGAGGGGTGAGCTGGCGGCCGGTGCCGACCTCGCGGACCACCTCCCCGAGCTCGAACTCCGTGTCGTCGTCCAGGTTTCGGATCCGGCATTACTTGCCGCCCCCAACGCCGCCGCCGCCGCCAATGGTCTGGTTCCGAGCCAGCGGCGGCTTTCCGTGCTCGATGGATCTGGGAAGCCAGTCCTCCTCCGGCGAGGCGGGCGGTGGCGGAGAGGGCAAGCAGGAGCGGGGCGGCGGGAAGGGTGGGGAGGAGATGGAGATGCAGCGGCGGCCGGGGAGGCGGGCGGCTGTAGCAACCCGGAGAGGAAGAGGAAGAAGAATGATTGTGTGGGGCCCACCTGTAATAACAGTGAACGTAACTGTTAAAATAAACAGAGTTGACTCTCCCACCACGCGTCGGCTCGACACGGGTCCCGCATGTCATAAACAAGTTTAAAATCATAAAAAAGGTCATCAACTCGACCTAGTAGTTTAATGTCACGAAATTAGCACTAATCTGGAGTTTTTGGTCAGTTTTTAAAATGTGGTAGTTCTGTGGGACGAATACGTGAAATGTGGTAGTTTTTTGTTAATTACTCCTTAATATAAGGACACCTTAATGGCAACTACCGCCATGGTGCCACGGATGACGCTACCACTCAGCCCATGTTGGAGTGGTGACAGAGCGCGGCGGGTGAGAAACCAGCATCGGGGTGGCCGGGATGGCTTGTTGCCGCTCGGCATACACCGGGATGGCAGCGACAGCGCTCGGCTGCTCGACCCACGCCGGAGCCCTCTGGTGTCATGGACTAATCGGCATAGGATGAGCTCCTTGTTGCCCTCTGCCTCTTGGAGCTCCCAATCAATGTCATCGAACTCCCACCCGGACATGGCGACTGAAAGTGCAACTATCCCTCGGTGGTTTTGGTAATTCCTAACAACATATAGCTCATTGAGCTAACATTATTCCAAGATGAATATTTCAGGAAAAGCTCAATGAATGGCATGGATGAGAAAAATGGACCCCTCAAAATGCTAAGGATAAAAGGATTGACTCAAGCCCAAAAGGTCAAGACTCTACATTTTATATTTTAGTGATCCAAGATCACATTGAGTCTATAGGAAAAGCCAATACTATCAAGGAGGGATGAGGTGTTGCTTAATGAGTTTCTTGCTCCATAGTGCTTAGTGATATGCTCCAAAACCCTCAACTACTTTCTCACATCCACATATGACCTAAACCCAAAGTCAAACTCGGCCCTACCGATTCTTTCTATCCGGCGCCACCGAGTTCAGATGTCATAGCCACTGCCACAAACCCTAGGCAAATCGGTCTCACCGATAGGGATCTCGGTCTCACCGAGATGGGATTGTAATCTCTCTGTTTCCCTTCGTAACGTTTCGGTCCCACCGAGACGAGCGATCGGTCCCACGGAGATTGCAATGTAAACTCTCTGTTTCCCTTTCGTAACGTTTCGGTCCCACCGAAATGAGCGAACCGGTCCCACCGAGTTTACCTGACCAACTATCCGGTTAGCTTATTATCAAAGTCGGTCTCACCGAGTTTGTGTAATCGGTCTCACCGAGATTACGTTATGCCCTAACCCTAACCATATCGGTCCTACCGAGTTGCATGTCAGTCCCACCGAAAATCCTAACGGTCACTAGATTTGCTGAATCGGTCCGACCGAAGTTTCTCAATTCGGTCTCACCGAGATTGGTAAATTGTGTGTAACGGTTAGTTTTTGTGTGGAGGCTATATATACCCCTCCACCCACTCTTCATTCGTGGAGACAGCCATCGAATCTAACCTACACTTCCAATACACATTTTCTGAGAGAGAACCACCTACCCTTGTGTTGAGGCCAAGATATTCCATTCCTACCATATGAATCTTGATCTCTAGCCTTACCCAAGTTGCTTTCCACTCAAATCTTCTTTCCACCAAATCCAAATCCTGTGAGAGAGAGTTGAGTGTTGGAGAGACTATTATTTGAAGCACGAGAGCAAGGAGTTCATCATCAACACACCGTTTGTTACTTCTTGGAGAGTGGTGTCTCCTAGATTGGCTAGGTGTCACTTGGGAGCCTCCGACAAGATTGTGGAGTTGAACCAAGGAGTTTGTAAGGGCAAGGAGATCGCCTACTTCGTGAAGATCTACCGCTAGTGAGGCAAGTCCTTCGTGGCGGCACGGCCATGGTAGGATAGACAAGGTTGTTCTTCATGGACCCTTCGTGGGTGGAGCCCTCCATGGACTCACAAGAACTGCTACCCTTTGTGGGTTGAAGTCTCCACCAACGTGGATGTACGATAGCACCACCTATCGGAACCACGACAAAAACATCCGTGTCTCCAATTGCGTTTGAATTCTCCAAACCCTTCCCTTTACATTCTTGCAAGTTGCATGCTTTACTTTCCGCTGCTCATATACTCTTTGCATGCTTGCTTGAATTGTGTTAAGATTGCTTGCTTGTGCTAAGATAGCTAAAATCTGCCAAAGACTAAAATTGGGAAAAGGATAAGCTTTTATTTGGTCAAGTAGTCTAATCACCCCCCCTCTAGACATACTTTCGATCCTACAAGTGGTATCAGATATTTGGTCTCCATTTGCTTTGATTTCCATAGCTTTTGGTGGTCATAGCCTTGGTTTCACAACCTAGGAGAGTATGGCGTCTAGCGAGGGAAATTATCACCGTAGAGGTCCTTACTTTGATGGTACTAATTTTGCTAGTTGAAAGCATAAGATGAAAATGCATATTCTTGGACATAACCCCGCCGTTTGGGCTATTGTGTGTATTGGCTTGCAAGGTGAATTCTTTGATGGGAGAGAATCAAACCGTGAAGCTAGCGCGGAAGAGTTGAAGATGCTGCAATACAACGCTCAAGCTTGTGATATCCTCTTCAATGGATTGTGCCCCGAAGAATTCAACAAAATCAGCCGTCTTGAGAATGCAAAGGAAATTTGGGATACTTTGATTGATATGCATGAAGGTACCGACTCCGTCAAGGAATCCAAGTTGGACGTGCTTCAAAGTCAACTTGACAACTTCAAAATGAAGGACGGTGAAGGTGTCGCTGAAATGTACTCTAGGCTTGCTCTTATCACAAATGAGATTGCCGGCTTAGGAAGTGAAGAGATGACCGACAAATTCATCATCAAGAAGATCCTAAGAGCTTTGGATGGAAAATATGATACCGTGTGCACATTGATCCAAATGATGCTCAATTACAAAGATCTCAAGCCAATGAAAGTCATTGGAAGAAGTGTTGCTCATGAGATGTCACTCAAGGATAAGGAGAACTTCACAACAAGTCAAGTGGTGCTTACAAAGCCTCATGTGAAGCCCCCACATCATCAAGTGAGAAACAAACCTTCAATGGAGAATTGAGATTAATGGTGAAGAACTTCAACAAGTTCTACAAGAATAGAAGCAAAGAGAGAAGCTCCAAGTCAAGGTCCTACAATGACAAAAGATCTTCTAGTCGAGAGCGCAATTGCTACAATTGTGGGAGACCCGGACACTATTTCAATGAGTGTACGGCACCCTACAAAAGAAGAGAAGAATCACCCAAGAGAAGAAGTAGAAGAGAAGAATCACCACCAAGAGAGAGGAGGAGTAGAGATGATCGTTATGAACGAAGAACATCCCGGAGAAGCAAAGATTCGGAAAGGAAGGACAAATCATCAAGGACCTACACAAAACGAAGACATCAAGCTCATGTTGGTGAATGGATATCCGGCTCCGACTCCGACAATCACTCCGAGAGAAGCTATCACTCCGACTCCGAATATACTCAAGATGAAGGTGTTGCCGGTCTAGCACTTGTGTCAACCAACTCCCTCGACATATTTGATTCACCAAATGAAGGAATTGGAAGATGCTTCATGGCCAAAGGTCCAAAGGTAACACATCCCGAGTATGTTGATTTCAATAGTGATGAAGATGACTTGTTAGGTGATGATGATTTACTTGTTGACAACTCTAGTGATGAATACTATGATGAAACGTCAATTAATCATGCTAATCAAGATGAAACGAATGACAATGATAAGGAGAAAATTGAGCTTCTAACTAAAGAACTAAACACTCTTAAGTTAGCTCATGAAACTATCTTAGAAGATCATCGAGAACTTTTAAGGACTCATGAGAAGTTACGCTTTGAAAAGATCAACCTTGAGCAAGAGCATGAGTTCTTAAAGGCAATCAATGATGATCTCTGTAAGAAAAGTTCTTCTTACATTGCCAAACATTTAATCGTATCTACTTACATGCCTCAAGTCAAGTCTAGTAACAAGAACAAGAAGGATTCTTCCACTAGTAGTAACAATAATCATGCTAAACCCAATGTTGTTGCTTCTAGTAGTTTTCTTGATTCCACTAACGATTCTCTTAGCCAAGTTACACTTGAGCAAGAAAATAGCTTATTGAAGGGAATTATAGAGAAAGGTGTTTACAAGAGCCTTGCCGGGAGTAAGCAATTTGAGGAAATTGTACGCAAGCAAGGAAGGCACCGGAAGAACCAAGGTGTTGGTTTTGAACAAAAGTCCAATGCCAATGGAGTTGAGTGGGAAGAAGATCAATACCCCAAGACAAAGTTTGTTCCTCAACAAGAGAAGTATGATCCTACTTCCTTCAAGGGGACACAAGCTCAAGATGATCTTCCACCACAATACCACAAGCAAAAAGGCAAGGATAAGCTTCAAGAGGAGATTGATGCATTTGAAGAAGCTCCAAAGGCCTTGGTTAAGTGGATTCCCAAAACTACGTCAAGCTCTACTTCATCAAGTATGACTACAACTCCAAGGATTCCCATCAAGATGACGTGGATCCCTAAGAAGAAGAACTAGAGAGTTCTTGAGGGTGAATCCGCCAACATATTTCACCCATATCATTTTGGCAACTACAAGTGCAATCAACTTTCACATCTTGCACTAGTTCAAGGAGTCACAAACCCTCTTGTTGGTAAGACAAGGGACAAGGTAACCTAATGTTTTCATAGACATCATCTTATGTGTGCATCACTCTATGTCTATGGATATCCTTGTTTGTTCCTTGTGGGACTAACCCGTGTAGATATTGAAAGTGCAACTCACTCCAAAAGGATTGCTCCAAATGATCTTCATCAACATTGAGCATCCACATCTTCAACACCTACATGAAGTCATCATCGACAAAACCCAAGGTTAGTTCATCCCTCTATGGGGGGATCTCACATCTAGGGGGAGCTTTACTCTAAAAATTGAGCTAAAGCAACTCTAATGGTGTGAACACATCAATGCATTATGTAAAAGTGGTAACCCCACTTGTGCTTAAACGATGAGTATGACCTATGATCAAATATTCTCATTTGACTCCTAAGTCAATATACTCATATATAGATGACCTAGTCATCGCCAATTGCTTGATAGATGCTAGAATTGGTTGTGCATGCTTTGCCACATATTTCATTTGCCATTTTATTGTGTGAGCATGTTGGTTGCATATTTTACTCATTCGAGGACATCCACTTGTTGTTTTGATTGATTGGTCTCTTTTTCTTGCCAAGTGGATGGACAAGAATGCCTAAGAACCTTCTCTAGCTATATATGCTCTTCTCGTCTCAAACTCTATTCATGCTACATCACAAAATTTGATCAAGTCAGATTCGAACCACTCTGTGTGAGGAGCACTCGGAGTCCCCGATTCGTCATAGACTTAAACTTCCAAAACTTCTTTGTGTGTTTCGGTCTGACCAATTCTTCCCTTTCGGTCATACCGAGATCACTAAGTCGATCTAGGTTTTCAATCTTGGGGCAACCGATTTGAACTTTTCGGTCACACCGAGTTGCTGTAACTATCAGCAGTTATGCATCTCGGTGCCACCGAGTTGTTCCACTTAGTCACACCGACAGGGTCGGGCTATATATACCCATGGGCAAAAATTTGGAAAATTTCTCCAAACTCTTTCACCCGCGCGTAGCCCACTCTGCCTCCAGGGTCTCCGGATCGTCCTCCTCGTCACCAGCCGCCTCCTGTCGCTGGTCTCCGTCGCCGTCAACGGAAATCATCCCCACCGTTGCCGCCGTAGCGAGTTCATCGCCGAACTAGGGTATGGACTCGATCACTGTGCTATCCCCGTCCGATTCCTAGCACATTGTGTTCATCATGAATCTTACCACGATTGAAACTATTCTATCCAGTCAAAACACTCCGTAGATTAGAGATGAATTGAAAATTTAGGGTTAGGTTTCCGCCGAAACCATCTCGGACCCACCGGGTTGTAGAACTCGGTTCCACCGATTCAGCTAAGGCCATCGCACATGTGATTCTCGGTTTGACCGAGAATTGCAAATCGGTGTGACCGAGTTCAGGACTTTGTGAAACCCTAGCAGTCTCGGTGCCACCGAACTATGACTCGGTCTGACCAAGTTCACTAGTTTAGGTTCCAAAAGCTGCTTCGGTATCACCGAGTTTACAAGTCGGTTGATCCGAAATGCTTTCTGTGGAAAACTAAAACTAAGTTTTTGACTCATTCTTTTGCAAAAATCTCTGTATTTTGTGATACTCATCCACTCTATCTCATCTATATCTATTCACAGGGTCTGCACCAGTGTTTGCAATATGTCTGATCAGAGTGACAGCCAGAACAGGGAAGAGGAGCAGATTCAAATGAGTGAGGGCACTAGTCCCTCTAGTAGCTCTGATGAGGGTAGCAGGAGCACTCCAAGCAACTTACCCAAGGCAGCCACCAGGACCAGAAAGAAGAGAACCTCAGAATCTGAGGATGAAGACTATGTGGCTGTTGAGGATGAGGCCATTTCCAAGAAAAAGGTGCTCAAGAAGGAGTATGGCACAGCTCGCCACTAAGCCCGGTATGAAGACCAAAGTACACCAAAAGGATTCCCATGTCTAAAGCCAGAGCCTCTACTCAAGCATCTTTGGAATCTGAACCCAAAGAGGCTGCTGCAGAAGGGAAGAAGAGGAAGGAAAGGGTCAATAAGACCATGTCCAGAGTTATTGGAAAGCCTTCCATGATGGAAGAGGGGGAAGAAGAAGAGGTTGTTGCACCAGCACCCAAGGCTCAAAAGCTTATGGGTGATGCTATCAGGTCAGGGGCTGCATCATCAAAGCCCAAAGAAGCACCCAAAGCTGCCTCCAAACCCAAGACTGTACCTAAGAGGAGTACCAGGAACATTCAAATTTCTTGAGAAGAACAAGGCCCCAAAGGTTGAAATTGTTGCTGAAGAAGAAGATGATGAGACACATGTCTTGAGAAAATTGAAGCCAAAAATTCCAGATCATAACGATGCTCATCCTGTAGCTGAGAACATGAAGATCAGGAGAGACTCAAGATTAAGGCTATGGAGAGAGTCAGATCCATATGCCACCAGAAGGAGGATTGTTGTTGACTACAGGTTCCACATAAAGGAACAACAGGATTTCTATGAGACAGTGTTGTTGGACAAGAAGCCAATAGTGTGTGACATGAGGTGGGTTGACTGGACCTACATGAAGGAGAATGAAGAACACTGTCCTGGTGTGTATGAAATTTTCAGTGCTTGTGAAGTGGCAGACTTCGTTGGGCAGAAGCTCACAAAGTGGAATGAGGAGCTCATGATGCAATTCTACTCCACAACACACTTCTATCCAGATGGCAGGATACTATGGATGTCTGAAGGTACTAGGTACCAATCATCAATTGAAGAATGGGCTAATCTGATCAATGCACCTAAGGAGGGAGAGGATGACTTGGATGTCTATGCCAAGAAGAAGATGGATCACAACTCTATGGCACATATGTACAAGGAGATCCCGAGATCTTTGCTATAGAATCACACAAGTTTGGATTAGTACATTACCTTACATCAGACTGCCAACCATTAACTAGATCCTCGTGCACACTCTCTTGCCTAAGTCAGTGATCACAACATGATCGGAGGCCATGCAATAAATCTGCTACACTTATTTGATGTGCCACGAAGTTCAAGGTAATGAGCCTTATAGTTGAGACTATCAAGAGGATAGGCTGGCGACCAAAGAGAAGTTGTGGATATGCCCCACAGATCCGAGGCCCATTAACTCCAAGATGGGCACAGGCACATACTTGTTGGACAAGGAGCACATGCCTATCTATCCAGACTTTGAGGACAACCAAGTGGTTATGAATAAAGATGAACCATCTTCTGTGCAAGCACAAGCTAAGAAGGAGAAGGCAAGGACTGAGAAGGTTGTCAAGATGCCAACAATGGAAGAGGCATCTCAGTACTTTTTGAAGAGCAAACAGGATCAACTTGGCTACTTGATTGCATCCACTCTAAGGATTGAGAAGGGCTGGCCACTCGACTCGAAACCAGGAGAACACGGAGAGGATCATGGAGCGTAAGTTCTATGACATGGATGTGAATGTCACGGAGATCCAAATTCCGTAGTTGAGCAACTTCAGGATGATATGCAGGAGAGGAAGGGCAAGTCAACCACTAAAGGGATTTGCCAGAGTGCCTAGAGCTCGAGATCACCGCAGTGCCGATGCAGACACGAGCCACTCCATCTGCACCAGCTACAACATCAGTGCCACCAGCTCCAGCACCTACTCCACCAGCTCCATCTACATCAACTGATGCCTTCGTCCTTGGCGTTCTATCTACACCACCACCTGAAGATCAAGCCTGAGAGACGATTTAGTACTATGCATTTTCTATGAACTTTTTGGTAACTTGTTGCCAAAGGGGAGAAAATGTATAGATCATAGGCTTCGAGAGAGATTGTTGCTTTTTATTCTCTCTTGCTTTGGTGGTTGAACTTTATTTGCTTGTTTGAGATACATTATGTCTGTGTGATACTTGGATGATCATGTGTTTGATCATATGCTACATTAATGCTTGTTGGATGACATTATCCTTTTTATCCCTATATGATCATTCACTTTGCTTGGTGATGAGTGCATGTATTCAATTATTATCATTTTGAGCGCTCCACCAAGATGTATGTGACATGGAAGAGTAACCCATGAGCCTAACTTCTTGTGCATTTGCAGTCAAAGCAAATCTTAAACTATGCACAAATTTAGGGGAGCTCTTGCTTATCACATACTTCTTAAAGCGACAATGTTTTTCACTCTTATTATCATTTGTCGAAGCTTTGATCTATATGTTGTCATCAATTACCAAAAAGGGGGAGATTGAAAGTGCAACTATCCCTGGGTGGTTTTGGTAATTCCTAACAACATATAGCTCATTGAGCTAACATTATTCCAAGATGAATAATTCAGGAAAAGCTCAATGAACGGCATGGCATGGATGAGAAAAGTGGATCCCTCAAAATGCTAAGGATAAAAGGATTGGCTCAAGCTCAAAAGCTCAAGACTCTACATTTTATATTTTAGTGATCCAAGATCACATTAAGTTTATAGGAGAAGCCAATAATATCAAGGAGGGAGAGGTGTTGCTTAATGAGTTTCTTGCTCCATAGTGCTTAGTGATATGCTCCAAAACCCTCAACTACTTTCTCACATCCACATATGACCTAAACCCAAAGTCAAACTCGGCCCTACCGATTCTTTCTATCCACGCCACCGAGTTCGGATGTCATAGCCACTGCCACAAACCCTAGGCAAATCGGTCTCACCGATAGGGATCTCGGTCTCACCGAGATGGGATTGTAATCGCTCTGTTTCCCTTCGTAACGTTTCGGTCCCACCGAGATGAGCGATCGGTCCCACCGAGATTGCAATGTAAACTCTCTGTTTACCTTTCGTAACATTTCGGTCCCACCGAAATGAGCGAACCGGTCCCACCGAGTTTACCTGACCAACTCTCTGGTTAGCTTATTACCAAAGTCGGTCTCACCGAGTTTGTGTAATCGGTCTCACCGAGATTACGTTACGCCCTAACCGTAACCATATCGGTCCTACCGAGTTGCATGTCGGTCCCACCGAAAATCCTAACGGTCACTAGATTTGTTGAATCGGTCCGACCGAGTTTCTCAATTCGGTCTCACCGAGATTGGTAAATTGTGTGTAACGGTTAGTTTTTGTGTGGAGGCTATATATACCCCTCCACCCACTCTTCATTCGTGGAGACAGCCATCAGAACGAACCTACACTTCCAATACACATTTTCTGAGAGAGAACCACATACCCTTGTGTTGAGGCCAAGATATTCCATTCCTACCATATGAATCTTGATCTCTAGCCTTCCCCAAGTTGCTTTCCACTCAAATCTTCTTTCCACCAAATCCAAATCCTGTGTGAGAGAGTTGAGTGTTGGGGAGACTATCATTTGAAGCACAAGAGCAAGGAGTTCATCATCAACACACCGTTTGTTACTTCTTGGAGAGTGGTGTCTCCTAGATTGGCTAGGTGTCACTTGGGAGCCTCCGACAAGATTGTGGATTTGAACCAAGGAGTTTGTAAGGGCAAGGAGATCGTCTACTTCGTGAAGATCTACCGCTATGAGGCAAGTTCTTCGTGGGCGACGGCCATGGTGGGATAGACAAGGTTGCTTCTTCGTGGACCCTTCGTGGGTGGAGCCCTCCGTGGACTCGCGCAACCCTTACCCTTCGTGGGTTGAAGTCTCCACCAACGTGGATGTACGATAGCACCACCTATCGGAACCATGACAAAAATATCCGTGTCTCCAATTACGTTTGAATTCTCCAAACCCTTACCTTTACATTCTTGCAAGTTGCATGCTTTACTTTCCGCTGCTCATATACTCTTTGCATGCTTGCTTGAATTGTGTTAAGATTGCTTGACTTGTGCTAAGATAGCTAAAATCTGCCAAAGACTAAAATTGGGAAAAGGATAAGCTTTTATTTGGTCAAGTAGTCTAATCACCCCCCTCTAGACATACTTTCGATCCTACAGCGACGGATGGAGCTAGGGTTTGGGTGGAGTAGAGAGGACATGATAGGTTGGAGTGGAGAGGGAGAGCGAGGACCACACGAGGTACTTGTGGGGTTTGGGATGGGCCTTGGATGTCAATCCGGTGTGGTGGACAACGGGCATATACTGGCTACCGCATTTCTCGCTCATATATGGTGATGAGGACATGACTACCTTGGATAAGACCAAAAATATTGCATACATGCATATTTGTCAGGTGATTTCTAGTGCAAACTATTCAATAATCTATTTATGTTATCCAGAACAAAAATACTTCACATACTTTTGTGTTTTGTCTAATTACAGGTGTATGGGACATTTGTACAATACACATATGAAGATAAGGGAAAAGAAGAAGTTTAGGTGCTGTTCAAAAAGTCCTCTCATGTCACTTTTGGGCCAAGAGAAGATAGAGTCCAAGTCTCTCACATTCTGGATTCAGATTCGGACTGCATGTACATACCTGACTCAAAACGCCAATAACTTTTTCATACGGACTCCGAATTGGGTGATTCTTTTTTTGTTGGAAAGTAGATTTCATGCTCTTTCCAAACCAATTGGAATCACCTTAAAATACGTCCGGAGCGTTGAGTTATGGACGAAACAATCTGACGCCGCACTGTAATCCGAGTCAAACTACAAGTCCAAAGGTGTTACGTCACCTCCACTTGGGCCCATTGGCCTTGTACGACCTAGGATTAGTTTTAGGCTGCCTTGGGACGTCCTCCCACCTCCTTGGCCGTCACCCCTTGCTCCTATATCAGTAGATCCATCTAGTAGTTTTTCCCTTGGGATTTGTTTAGTTAAAAGTAGCCATTGCAACTTCGTGTACTTCGTTTGTGTCCAACGACCAG
Source organism: Aegilops bicornis (assembly GCA_021605145.1). NCBI lineage: Eukaryota > Viridiplantae > Streptophyta > Magnoliopsida > Poales > Poaceae > Aegilops > Aegilops bicornis. The sequence goes on along the minus strand of CM038671.1, from coordinate 534,098,434 downwards.
ATCAAGACCGCTTACGGATCCCCACCATTATCAATATTTCATATATATTCACAATATTCAGATTGCTTTATCATATTCTTGCTTGTTCTTCGATTGCTTACAGGAATAGACCTTCGTGGTCAGGCTGATTGTGCTTCCAGCATCATCAGTAACCTCGGGAGATTGGTTTAGCGATTGCTAAGGCACAACGTCGTGCATATTTATAGTCGGATCGTCAAAGTCGACTCCACCAAATCGATAGTTATCATCTCATCGAAAGATCGGGACACCCTCGCCTCTATCAAGTGGTATCAGTTTTCAGGTTGCTCGGTGAGAATTTCCAATTATCCCTAGATTAGATTTATTTTCTTACCTATTGTCCAAGAAAAAGCCACAAAAAGTTAGATCTATTCATCCTTTGTCCAAGCCAGTCTGAGCCTTTGCAGTTTTCTTTTCATTGTTTGCATTATTGAATTATCGGTTGCATCGTCGTGTCGAGTTGCTGGTCTTAGTGTCTAGTTCGTTTAGAGTTTCAAGTTCTGTTCACATTAGTCACGCCGCCGCTGCATCGTTATCCCTTCCGTTGACCACCATCCATCCATCAATTTCCACCACGTGCTACCCACCGTTCATTGTCATAATCATAGTTGAGATCGTTCACATCTTCACTTGATCCAATCTGCATCTTATCTAGTTTGTTTGGAAAGAGGAGAGAGAAAAAAGAGAGAAAAAGTAAAAAAAGTCAAAGAAGAAAAGAGAGAGAAGAAAAGAACAAAAAGTGTGAGAAAAGAGAGAATAAAAAAATTCGGATCTATCTAGAATCAATCTCGTACCTGAATTCGGATTGGAATCTGTTTTGCGCACTGTTCAGTAAAACAGGTGTATCTTCCTCATACGAAGTCCGTTTTGGCTCCGTGAGTACTCAAATTAAAGCTAGCGACGAGGCGCATCTAAATAGTTGCAGAAGCTAGTTCAATATTTGGCACCTCAAAATCGGCTTCTAAATAGGTCGTTTTGCCCTCCGAAGTTCGTGAACACAGCTTATTCCAGCTTTTCAAACCGGTTTTTGAATTTTTTTTGACTCCTCATATCAACTCGGAATTGAGTGATTCTTTTTGCATTGGAAAACTTGAGTTAGTAGCATTCTTTGAAAAAAGTTATCAGAAAATTGGCTCAAAATTTTCAAGAGGAAAATTGGAGAGAGAGTTGTTGTATATCCTGCTTGACAGTTGTTTTTCATCATTATCTTTACTGCCGTTGTGATCTTCACTTGTATCTTGCTGTCCAGAGCTACTTAGTATCCTTCATTGATGCAAGTTGTGCTACGCCGTGACCTCATTAGTGTTCTAGGCTCGCGTCTCTAGTCCGGTCTAGCCTAGGACCAGCACAGTACCGTTGTTGAGCGTTTATTCAACATTGCATCTTTGAATTGATTATTGCTAAAAAAAATTGCTACCATATATAGCCAACCCAGCTCCACATATTTCTACATTGTGTATACGTACGTTCCCCTGGCAATCGCTTTACACAATCTTCAGAGTTACTTGACACCGCTGGTTGCCTGTCACCACCTGCTGTATGGTAAGAACTTGTAAGATATTGATATTTGCTATACTGTGAGCTTTTTACCACCACATCCTAGTAGTTCATAGGAACATTATTCTCGAATTTTGTTTCTTGTTTCTACTAATCATGACAGGTTCCGGAGATAGAAGTTCTTGGATGACGGACACATCTCCATCATCATGAGAGTTGGGACAACACACACAAGCACATGGTCAGGTTATCTCTTTACCGTCATTTGAGGGTAAATTTAATCCTGCTATTTATCTTGCTTGGGAGCTTGAAGTTGAACAAGTTTTTAGTCACCATGACTTTTCTGAACTTGAGCGAGTACGAGCTGCCACTAGAGCATTCTTGGTTTTGCTTCTGTTTGGTGGAGTGTGCATTGTAAGAAAAACAATGATAACCAATCCACAACTTGGAAAGATTTGAAAGATGTAATGAGACAACAATTTTTCCCTCCTTACTATCGTCGTGAATTGCTTCGCAAATTGGAACAATTAAAACAAGGTAGTAACACTGTTCATGCTTACTACCAAGAGTTCAAATCTTATATGCATCATTGTGACATAGAAGAATGTGAGGATGATAAAATGAATAGATTTTTTGGTGGTTTGAACCATGATATCCGTGCAAGATTTCACTATATTCCTCGTTGCGTTCTTTGGTATGTATGTTCGCGCTTGTACCTTTGAGAGACAGATACAGGAGGATGCATTGGGTGACTACAACAACTACTATTCCAGTACATGCTCACCATCGCCGGTTGGTTCATCCACCGTTGCACCTACTAGAGCAGCCCCACCTCAGATTGTGAGAGCGACATCATCTCAAGTGTATGGTGCATTGTCAACGCCCGTACCTACATCAGCTACGTCTTTGCGACAAGGTAACAGTAAAGGTATTAATGATATAACTTCACATGAGAATGATGCATCCCTAGTTAACTTGATTGCATCATGTGTTGAGTTACCTGGTGATTTGAGCACATCACCTATTTTAGAGAATCTTGATACTGTCATGAATGCGTCATGTGATCAAACAACTGAAATACCAACAATTTTGAGTGCACCCATTGAATTAACTGTTGATGCAAAAGAATCAATGTTTAATCATTTTGATATGACCTCTAATCTTGGTGATGATTCTGTGTCGAATGACTTATTGCATGTTTGCTTATTTAAGCATGTTGTAGCATGTAAATTTGATGCAAGTAAGGTTTATTCACCAATATTGGGATGGTTTAATGATGAACATTGTCAATCTTTTGAAATAAATAAGAGCTTCACTTATATGTGCAAACTGAGTTGCAATATTTTCATGCCTTCTACTTCTTGTGATAATGTTTTGGCTTTAGATTTTATGAACTATGCAAGTTACTCATCTATTCATGTGTCATATGTGCAAAAATCAAGGGAAGTAAAAATGGATGATATATACATATACAACATGTACACCTTGTCTCTTTTGTTAGCCACATTTCAGACTAAGCAACGCCGAAGGCGGCTTTGTTTTCAAGAAGTGGAGGATGATGAGGACATGACTACCTTGGATAAGACCAAAAATATTGCATACATGCATATTTGTCAGGTGATTTCTAGTGCAAACTATTCAATAATCTATTTATGTTATCCGAACAAAATACTTCACATACTTTTGTGTTTTGTCTAATTGCAGGTGTATGGGACATTTGTACAATACACATATGAAGATAAGGGAAAAGGAGAAGTTTAGGTGATGTTCAAAAGTCCTCTCACGTCACTTTTGGGCCAAGAGAAGATAGAGTCCAAGTCTCTCACATTCGGATTCAGATTCGGACTGCACAGACATACGACTCAAAATGCCAATAACTTTTCATACGGACTCGAATTGGGTGATTCTTTTTTTGTTGGAAAGTAGATTTCATGCTCTTTCCAACCCAATTGTAATCACCTTAAAATCCGTCCGGAGAGTTGAGTTATGGACGAAACAATCTGACGCTGCACCAGAATCCGAGTCAAACTACAAGTCCAAAGGTGTTACGTCACCTCCACTTGGGCCCATTGGCCTTGTACGACCTAGGATTAGTTTTAGGATGCCTTGGGACGTCCTCCCACCTACTTGGCCGTCACCCCTTGCTCCTATATAAGTAGATCCATCTAGTAGCTTTTCCCTTGGGATTTGTTTAGTTAAAAATAGCCATTGCAACTTCGTGTACTTCGTTTGTGTCCAACGACCAGACCAAATCATATATATTCGCAATATTCAGATTGCTTTATCATATTCTTGCTCGTTCTTCGATTGCTTGCAGGAATAGACCTTCGTGGTCAGGCTGATTGTGCTTCCAGCATCGTTAGTAACCTCGGGAGATTGATTTAGCGATTGCTAAGGCACAACGTCGTGCACGTTTATAGTCGGATCGTCAAAGTCTACTCCACCAAATCGATAGTTATCATCTCATCGAAAGATTGGGACCCTCGCCTCTATCAAGTGGTAGAGGCGAGGGTGTCCCGATCTTTCGATGAGATGACTTAACGTGATGTGACGATCCGTGGCGGTCTTGATCTGCGTTGGACGACTGGCTGATGATGGTGGGGATCAGGAGGTGGCGGTCAACCTCTGGGTGCTGAGTGAACAGTCAAGTGACGGTCAACTGACAGTTAAGGTGATTCCAATGAGTTGGAAGAGCATGAAATCTATTTTCAACAAAAAAATCACCAATCTCAGTGGACCAGGAAAAAGTTGAGAGGGGCAATATTTTTAACCATATTCGTGAACCAACAAGGAAAAAGATTCCACATAAACGAAAACATGGGCGTATTCACTTCATTCTAGGCATGGGATTAATAGTCATTGAAAAGTGAGAGAAAACTAACCATGAGACAAAATAAATTATGTCAATATGACAATATCTTGTTCTAAAGTTGCATAAGAGAACACCGACACATTGTTGTAAGAATCAAACCTTGACCTGAAAAGAAAAAAACATCATTAAATCGAGGGAGAATGAAAACTTTGAAGAAGGACGATACTAAAAATTAGAAAAGGAGCTTTGCCCATTACCTTTTGTTTCATCCCACGACAATCCCTCACCGCATGGAAACATATAACTACCACTTCATTATGAATTTTGTTCACCAATTCCTTTTTGACAAAGCGGATAGGGCTATGGTTCATAAAATCATCAAGTACTTCTTATATCCTCATCCTCATGCTGATTGCGGTTGTAATCTACAGTTGTCTTCTTTTTAGATGTATCCCTAAGAAGCTTGTCCAAATCAACTATTTCATGCATTTTGGAAGATATTGATTTTGGAAAACACCTCTTGATTAGCTTCCCTGCAACTTCAAGTGCCAAAACCTAAAATCTTAAATGAAATTAGGAAGTAGAAATATATTAGGTGGACTAGCCATTGATTGTAAGTACAAATTGCATACTAAATTTATATGTTATTACAGAAAATGTTTGAACTGACATAATCACCTAAATTGATAGATTATACACATAAGTTATCGATTTCCAACGCATAAATTACAAAAGAACAAAAACCTTCGAAAAAGAAAACCCTAGACGGTTGATATGACTTACCTTAATGTCAATTAGAATTAGGGAATCGGGGAATTGCGGTCCCTATTTGGCGATGGAGTTGTGCTGCCGTTGCGGCAGTGTCGTGCAAGTCCACGATGACACGAGGGACCGTCGGAGATTGCCGGCGCCGGCGACTGCGTGACGGCGTGAGAGGCGAAGTCAGGGCTTCCGTCTCGTGGGTGACTGCCAGCGAGGCGTGTCTAGGTTTAATCTGGTGATTGAATTAGGCTTTTGTCTGGGATCGATTGAGTTGGGCCCTAGGCTACAGTCAATGAGACAACGACGCATACACATGAATTATTATTTTGTGGAACTGCTTCTTTAGAATTGGGCTTACGGAAACAGATTGGGCTAAGTGGGGGCAAAGCTATTGGGCTGAGTGGGGGCACATGGCGTAGCACGTTGACCTGCTATGAGCCGATGGAAAAATCAAGTGGGGGCAACTGCCCCCACAGCAATCAACGTAGGTCTGCCCCTGTCCGTATGAAAAAGTTATTGGCGTTTTGAGTCAGGTATGTCTGTGCAGTTCGAATCTGAATCCAGAATGTGAGAGACTTGGACTCTATCTTCTCTTGGCCCAAAAGTGACGTGAGAGGACTTTTTGAACAACACCTAAACTTCTCCTTTTCCCTTATCTTTATATGTGTATTGTACAAATGTTCCATACACCTGCAATTAGACAAAACACAAAAGTATGTGAAGTATTTTTGTTCTGGATAACATAAATAGATTATTGAATAGTTTGCACTAGAAATCACCTGACAAATATGCATGTATGCAATATTTTTGGTCTTATCCAAGGTAGTCATGTCCTCATCATATGGGTTGGGTTTTTTTTTTTTGGGGGAGGGGGGGCGTCCATACATTTGGCCTAGGTTTGGGGGAGCCCGTTGGGCGGGTGTTTCAGTGTTCGGACATGTCTGCTCGGACATATGGGGGAAAATGGACCTGTCTGCTCGCTTCCAATGATCATGTTATGCAAGATCACACAAGAAACCATAATGTTCCACATAGTATGCATGTCTGACCATCTCGGAAGACCCTTCACCATTGCAAAAGCAAGTCTGTAGAACACCAAATGCTCTCTCGACATCTTTCCTCACTCCTTCATGAACCTCGACAAGATGAAATTTCTTCTTGGCTTTGTGTATTGCAATTGGTCTTCATAAAAGTGGCATAAGCAGGGTAGATACCATCAACAAGAAGTATCCCATGGTGTACTTGTTACTATTCACCATGAACTCCGGCTCCAGGGGCAGTTGCCCAAAAGTGAGTCTTTGGAACAACTATGAGTGTTGCGAAACATTGATATGATCGAGGGAACCTGGTAGGCCAAAGAAGGAGTGCGAAATCCAAAAATCTTGTGATGTAACAATTTCATGAATCATTTCCAACGCAATACAATCAAGAGATCTCCACAGTGAATTGTTGGCCATCAAAGTGGGTTTGTGGCTCGCATTGCAGTGGAGTAATCTTCCTATCAAAATCGAGGCCGACTGCCTCGAAGCTACAAATATGGTGAGGAATGAAGGTTTTGATAGATCTCAGTATGGTTTTTTGGTGCGTGAGATTAAATCGCTCATGGCACTCCGAAATACAGGTATTGCTCATGCTCGACGAAACAACAACATTGTCAGTCATACTTTAGCTCAGTATGGTAGAACTAGTGGCCGTATTGCTGTTTGGCTAGGTTCATGCCCTGATGGCATTGTCGAACTTTGTAACTCTGAGTAGCTTGGCTCCAATGCATACAGCCAAGAACAGTCCAAACATGTCCCTTGGAACAACTATGTTGCTTGTGATTGATCCACGACGCCTCTTCTTGGTGTGCACATGCATCAACACCAAGACTAGGGGTATCTATCTTTTTGGTGGGCTTCATTTGTCTTATTCAGATAAAACAGATTGTATAATCAAAATCATATCCCAACATCAGACTAAGCACTATGTAAAAGAGCTCATCACTTGTGCAGCCACACACTCCAGATCTGCAATACAAAAAACCGTGAAGCAATTTTTTTGCTTGTAGGGTAAAGGACTAAAACCATTGTGCCACTTTTCTTAAGAAGGTCCACCATCATTATTCCTAAGGAGAAAGACAACAAGCCAATGAGTCAAAGCATGAAAGGGCTACTCTATTTTGCATGGGTTTGTCCCTGCTTGAGTTTGACTATTTTTTTTTCCTGAGGGAAGAGTTTTAGTTGTCGTATAGGTTTTGCTCATGAAGTAGAATAGAACACTCTCATTCCTATCCGGCACAAAGCTTGTTAACCTCCACCTTTAACTCGGGACTTGCATTATAGCTTCAACTTTTTTTAAACCATACAATCATTTGCTTATTATTATCTGATAGAAGTTATTTACCACTCCCTCGGTTCCATAATTCTTGCCATGGTTTCAGACCATTAATCTGTAATCAGCCCGAGCCAGACCGATGCAACGAGCATGAAGAGACTAACAAGACTTTTCCTTCTCTCTTTGATTAGGAATTGTCATATGAAACGCAAGGGCCATCCACCCATACTCAGTCCCAACCAATACAGTAGTCTATGTTTCCCCAAACCCCACTCGACCTTGCCGATTTCCACAGGTCGAACTGAACCATTTTTTTAGATGCGAACTGAACCTTGATAGCATTTAGCAAAGAACCACTCCTGTTGATGATCCAAACTCTGTTTTTCAGTCAAACTGCCCCCCAACTGGATTGTGACCAAAAGCACTCTTGGTGACGGAAAAACACACACGATGATTTCAGTCGGCTGCAAAACCGACGGCATTGCAATCACAAACGATAAAAACAGAATACCCCCGAGAGGTCATTGTACCCCAAAATTCATTGCCCATAAGTTTCAACATGCCACAACCAGCTCAAATGAAGCTTAATCAGCAAATCAACAAAACCATATTATCAACACTTGGGCCATATCCTCACTCACAAAGTCACAGTTAAAAAGACCAGAGAAGATTTCGAAGGTTGCATATATCTTGTCATATTTGCAGCAAAATGAATGATGAAGGACGGAATAGGTGACCCAATGCAAGTGTATTTGGAGATAATAGTGAATGTGCTTACCATAAGAGGGTAAACATCAAGTGTGAAAAGGAAAAATATTATATTGTACTCACATAAAGATATCGAGCTTAGCTCTACTGACCAAGAACTTTTAGTTTTACCGCACCCAGGGGCGGACCTACGTTGATTGCTGTGGGGGCAGTTGCCCCCACTTGATTTTTCCATCGGCTCATAGCAGGTCAACGTGCTACGCCATGTGCCCCCACTCAGCCCAATAGCTTTGCCCCCACTTAGCCCAATCTGTTTCCGTAAGCCCAATTCTAAAGAAGCAGTTCCACAAAATAATAATTCATGTGTATGCGTCGTTGTCTCATTGACTGTAGCCTAGGGCCCAACTCAATCGATCCCAGACAAAAGCCTAATTCAATCGCAAGATTAAACCTAGACACGCCCCTCACGCGTGCAGTCACCCACGAGACGGAAGCCCTGACTTCGCCTCTCACGCCGTCACGCAGTCGCCGGCGCCGGCAATCTCCGACGGTCCCTCGTGTCATCGTGGACTTGCACGACACTGCCGCAACGGCAGCACAACTCCATCGCCAAATAGGGACCGCAATTCCCGATTCCCTAATTCTAATTGACATTAAGGTAAGTCATATCAACCGTCTAGGGTTTTCTTTTTCGAAGGTTTTTGTTCTTTTGTAATTTATGCGTTGGAAATCGATAACTTATGTGTATAATCTATCAATTTAGGTGATTATGTCAGTTCAAACATTTTCTGTAATAACATATAAATTTAGTATGCAATTTGTACTTACAATCAATGGCTAGTCCACCTAATATATTTCTACTTCCTAATTTCATTTAAGATTTTAGGTTTTGGCACTTGAAGTTGCAGGGAAGCTAATCAAGAGGTGTTTTCCAAAATCAATATCTTCCAAAATGCATGAAATAGTTGATTTGGGCAAGCTTCTTAGGGATACATCTAAAAAGAAGACAACTGTAGATTACAACCGCAATCAGCATGAGGATGAGGATATAAGAAGTACTTGATGATTTTATGAACCATAGCCCTATCCGCTTTGTCAAAAAAGAATTGGGGAACAAAATTCATAATGAAGTGGTAGTTATATGTTTCCATGCGGTGAGGGATTGTCGTGGGATGAAACAAAAGGTAATGGGCAAAGCTCCTTTTCTAATTTTTAGTATCATCCTTCTTCAAAGTTTTCATTCTCCCTTTTAATGATGTTTTTTTCTTTCAGGTCGAAGGTTTGATTCTTACAACAATGTGTCGGTGTTCTCTTATGCAACTTTAGAACAAGATATTGTCATATTGACATAATTTATTTTGTCTCATGGTTAGTTTTCTCTCACTTTTCAATGACTATTAATCCCATGCCTAGAATGAAGTGAATACGCCCATGTTTTCGTTTATGTGGAATCTTTTTCCTTGTTGGTTCACGAATATGGTTAAAAAAAAATTGCCCCCTCTCAACTTTTTTCCTGGGTCCGCCCCTGACCGCACCCACTAGCCAGTAATTATACCATGGCCAGGCTCCGTTATCTTATCAACCAAACTAAGACAATGATTCAGTTTCAGAGTGCGATGGTTCAACAAAACAAACAACAACATGCATGCAATGTTGGCTCTTAAGAACGCAAAAAAACATCCATGCACAAATTCATGTACATAAAGACATGGCCTACATTAAAGATCAGATCAAAACTTACTAAATTATCTTTGTTTATGCTCCTTCTCCCCCCTTCATTTGCACAAGAGCCAACTGAAGGAAATGTACATATTCGCAACAAGTCAATTTGGTACTTAACATAATGCCTGTATGTTCCGTAGTTCAGTGTCGATTCATGTTAGATGAATTCCCAGAGCTAAACCCCATAGCTTCCTTTCCAGTTTCACCAACCAGTGTATCAATTTTTTCTTCTGAGACGCAACTACTAGCACCATTTCATCCTAAGCCGGTAAGCCCATATGACAGACAGCAACAACAATTAATCAAGTACCAACAACAAAGCTCATTTCAGGTGCTCCTCAATCCAATTCAACATCTCATCATTCTGCAAGCTTGTCATCTCATGGTATCCATAAGCAAGATTCAGCTCCTCCTGGATGTGCTCAGCCCACTGGGATACCTCCTCCCAGAACCCCCTCTTCACCACTGCATTCTTCCATGGAGTTGCCCGGCCATCCTTCCTCATGTACCCTCTATCATCAATGAACCCTTCCTCACGGAAAATCTTCCAAATCCTTTCAGACAACCCATGATCCAGCCCTGGTATCCTATCGGACAGCAGCGTCGGCGTCAGAGGAAGCTCCAGGCTCTGAAGCTCCCTCGCCTCAACGCCATTACTCTTCAGCATCTTCACATTCCTTCCCACCAGCGCGGCCGTCTTATAGTCCTTGGGCATGTGAAGGAACATGGACGGCGGATAGCCCGGCGGCGCTCCCGCCGGGCTGAACACGCCCTCAGAGATCATCATCACGACGGCGGCTAGGCTCATCTTGGCCGCAAGCCGGGAGACCAAGTACCCACCTGACGACGCGCCGAGGGCGACCACTGGCAGGCCTCCGAGGCCGTTCTTGGCGGTCCAAGACTGGATCGCCCGCTTGGACGCACCCACCTCCTTCCCCAGCGACCAGCAGTCCCCGGCGCTCGCCACTGCCAGCACCGCGAACCGCCTCTGTAGCGCGCGGGCCGTGATGGCGACGTCCTCCGGCAGCCCGACGCAGCCGGGACAGCGCTGGGATGACGGCCAGAAGTTCTCCGGGCGGCAGCGGCAGCCGTGGGCTAAGAAGAGGACCCCTCTGGCCGGCGCCGCAGGGAGCTCCCAGATGGCGCGCGCGCCCTCGATGGACTCCACCGTCGGGGAGGAGGGCGCCGTCGACGCCGTACTGGATTCCTTTGAGCTGCCGACGATTTGGGACGCCGGGGTGGTTCTGGAGTAGAGGAGGACGCCAGCGGCGGCACATAGGAGGAGGGCCAGCGACGCGAGGGGGGTGGTCAGACGCAGTGCTAGCCGCTTCGCGGCGTGAGATGGCGGGGGCGGCTTGCCCGGCCGGCGAGTCGTGCCAGACATCTGGATCTGGCTGGCCGGGTAGAGCGGTGACGAGGAGGAGTTGGGCACGAGTGACATGACACGAGGGGGGGGGGGGGGGGGGGGTTTGGGGGTGAGATCTCGTCGCCGGGTTTCGGTTGCCATTTCCCGGCACCCGCAGCTTCGAGGAGAACGGCAGAGTGATGGGCTGAAAATCTGAGGACTAGTGTGCAGGCCGAACATGGATTGCTTTCGGCCGAGGCCTTGATTTTAGTTCGCTTCCTATAACACAACACCCAAAGTCTCTCAAATTTTTCCTTAAAAAAAGTCTTGTCTCAAAACAAATAGCCAGCCCACACAAAAAAAACACAGGCAACTAGCAAAGTCATATAAGGCCAAAATTATGTGCGGGCGACAAAAAAATATCGTCAAAGCGATCAGATCCGTGATCGGTAAACTGCAACAGTGACCATATTCACACCAACCAGCTTATGCCACCACACGGACGATGAGGTTCTTCAGCAACAGTGTCTTTAGGAAGGGAGTGACACTCCGTCATTGAATTCAGCCACCAAAGCCAGAATCTAGATTTTCACCCTAAAGAATTAATTTGAGTATATCCGAGCAATGTCTTCAACAAGATAACAACGTAAAGAAACATCGCCATTGCCAGATATAACCAGTCCGGGCCAGGCCAGGTCTTCACCTCAGAGCTCGAGACACTCCAGTCGTCGAAGCCACTGAATTGTTGTTGCCACCACTTTTTCGCAATCTCGGCACTTGCCGCTGCTGCACAATCATCCCTCTCCATTAAGCCATCGTTCATAATTTGTATCTTTTTTTTTCACGGTTGAGAAATTTGTATAGTCAACATACCCTATTCATTCGATTAATTTAGGATAAGGAAATTACATTGTGTGATGCAAACGAACTCTTGTTCGGATGAGGATTACGATGCATAGCTTCAAGCAAGCCACGCTTCTGAGCTATTTTTTTGAAAGAAAAGGCAGACCAATATCTGCCTTATGCATTCAAAACAAGCCGGAACCCGGATGACCAGAGGCCAAAATTACATGAGTTTGCTGGAAACAAAGCGCTTCCAAACCCCTAGCTTTTGAGAGCCAGGAAAACAAAGAGAGAAAACAAGGTAGGAACAGAAACAGAAAGCTAGGAGCTACATCAGCCATGCAACCTAGCAGCCCAGGAGAGAAGAACTTGCTTCTCTCGTGTGTGTCTCACCCTGTTGCTCCATAGCTTAAGCAATTCCACCGTGTGTGTAAAAAGTACCCTTGGAGTCCATATCTTGTTATTGAAAATGCGGTCATTTCTAGCTTGCCAAGCTATAACAGCACAAGCAGCGAAAAGGATGCACCACAGCCGTCCGAAGACTAAGCTCTGTTGCACCTGGTGCACAAAGCTGGATATATCATTAGCATCATTCGCGAAGCTTGCAACTTCCAACTTGTCCCACAGCTGCGAGCTGTACCTGCAACGCAGAACGATATGGTTGATTGTTTTTGTGGCCAGGCAAGTGTCACAATCTGCAACTGGAGCAATAGCAGTTAATTGCTTTCGCACCATATTGTTTTTGGTATTTAAACGGCCCTTGGAAGCAAGCCACCGAAAAATTTGATGCCTCAGGGGGATGATGTTGTTCCAAACATAAGACTGCATGTCCCAGAATACCCCACTGAAAGTCAGCAAGTTATAGAAATGCCTGGTGTTCAGATCTTGATCTGTAACAAAGGAGCAACGCGTATCTGACAAACTATCATTTGGTTGACAGCGCTGCAAACTAATAAGTTAAAACCCAAGCTCTGTTGTTGCTTACAGAGATAGGTTAGGGTGCAGCTGTAACATCCAGCTCCTAGACCCCCACCAAACTGAGAGGAAACAGAACAACCAGGGTCTCTAGTGAAGGAGTAAAGCGTAGGGAAGACCCATTTTAATCTGCCCAAATAAGACCATCTGTCATGCCACAAGAAAATTAGATCCACTGCCCAAAGAGCAACAGGATGTTTGAAAGACCACGGTGATGGCAGACTTAATGGTTTTCCAAACAGCCGTATCATGGCTCGAGGTTTGTGTCATAATTCATTGCCTGCACATTGATAGCATCACAGTTCACTGGTCCGGAGTATACGTGCAGCAAACTTGCATACTAAAGCCATGTTATGTGCTTCAATATCTCTGATTCCTAGCCCTCCACTCTCTCTAGATGTGATAACTTGTTCCCAAAGAAGGATGGCCCTTCATTGGGTCAACTCCGCCAACATTATACTGCTCCCAAAGAAGGATGGAGCTGAAGAAATCTCCGACTACCGTCCAATTAGTCTGATTCATGCTATTCCCAAGATCATTGCAAAGGTCCTTGCCATCCGTCTTAGCCACCACATGCTCCACCTTGTCTCCAACGCGCAAAGTGCTTTCATCAAGACAAGAAGCATCCAGGACAATTTCATGTATGTGAGGAATCTTGCGCGGAGGCTCCACAAGTGCAAAACCCCTTCGCTTCTCTTCAAGTTGGACATTCGGAAGGCATTTGACTCAGTCAAGTGGGAGTATATCATTGACCTCCTCCGCCGTAGGGGGTTCCCGAGCATTTTCAGAGATTGGATCACCGCCCTACTTTGCTCCTCTTCCTCGCGGATTCTTCTTAACAGCGTCGCTGGCAGCCCCATCATCCATGGCCAGGGTCTCCGGCAGGGGGACCCTATATCCCCCTTGCTATTTGTGATCGCGATCGACCCACTCCAAAGAATTCTAGAGATGGCGACAACTAGAGGGCTATTTCATAAAATCCGTGGCCGTGGGGTTCTTTTACGAACATCCCTTTATGCGGACGACGCGACGGTCTTCATGGCACCCATCAAGCGCGGTATTGACCACCTCTTCAACATCCTTCGTCTTTTTGGTGATGTCACCGGTCTAGCCACCAACTTTCACAAGAGCTCGGTCATCCCAATCCGTTGTGGGCACATCAACCTGTCGGAGATCCTTCAAAACCTTCCGGCGGCGAGCGGATCCTTCCCCATGAAATACTTAGGCCTCCCGCTCTCTGTGTGGCGGCTCAGGAAGGTGGACTTTCAGTTCTTGGAGGATAAGGCGGCGACAAAGTTGGTCCCTTGGGACGGGCAAAAAACATCACGTCTATGGGACGCACCGCCTTGGTCAAGTCGGTGCTTGCCTCCCAAGCCATATACTTCATCACTATGCTCGTCGTCCCCACAAGCACCCTCAAAAATATCAACAAGCTTGAGCGAGCGTTCCTTTGGGAGGGAACAGACAAGACCACCGGGGCCAAATGCAAGGCTAATTGGGACACCGTTTGCCGCCCAATTGCCAATGGGGGTCTTGGAGTGCTAAACACGGGGAAATTTGCTAGGGCACTGAGGATTCGTTGGATTTGGTTTGAGTGGAAGGAGCCAAATAAGATGTGGGTTGGCATGGGCAACCTGTGCGATAACGCAGACTACAACTTCTTCTATGCCTCCTCAACTATTATCGTGGGAAATGGCGCGCGCACCCCCTTTTGGGACTCTCCGTGGGTGCACAACCGCAAACCCATGGATTTGGCCCCTCTCATCTACGCGGCGTCAACGAGGAAGAATTGGAAGGTGCGGGAAGCACTAAAGGATGGCGCTTGGGTTAAAAAGATCAAGATGACGTCCGATTTTTCTATAGAGCACTTCAGACAATTTCTCGAGCTTTGGGCCACCATCCGGGATTTTCACCTACAGGAGGATATTGACGACGACATTGTTTGGAAGCATTCTACTAGTGGCCTCTACACATCGGAGTCCGCCTACAAAGCGCAGTTTCTCGGCCTCATTCGCTCTCCCTTGGAGCATGCAGTGTGGAAAATCTGGGCTCCACCCAAGGTCAAGTTCTTTGCTTGGCTGGCCATCCAAAATAGAGTCTGGACTGTGGATCGATTGGCCAAGCGCGGTTGGCCTAACTGTGGCTCATGCCCCTTATGCATGCGTGAGAATGAATCGGTTGACCATCTCTTCTTCAAATGTCGTTTCACCATTCGCCTATGGGGCTTGGTCAAGGCGTGGCTGCAACTCATTCACATTGACATCTCTACTTGGCCCCTGAGGCATTCCACCTTATACTGGTGGTTTGGGTTGACTGATGCTTCCGTCCCCAACCGGAAGGCCATGGCCTCGCTCACCATGCTCACTACATGGATGATCTGGAACGAGCAAAACGCTCGTGTATTCCGCAACATGGCCGCTCCGCCTACGGTTCTTCTCGACAACATCAAAAGGGAGGCATCATTTTGGGTCGCCGCCGGAACTAAGAAGCTAGGGTCCATCATGCCGGGAGAGTGATTCTTCCGTGTATTGTTAAGGGGTGTTTGTAACACAAACTCTATTCTCTCTTAATTAATATACGTGGCAAATCTTTTGCCCGTTTTTCAAAAAAAAATAACTTGTTCCCAAGCAATCAAACAGTGGCCTCCATGAGCATAATTCTGGCCTTGCCAGAGGAAAGCTCGCAACAGCTTCTTGAGTTTCTCAAGGAATTCTTTGAGCCAAAGAAAACAAGCCATGTAGTTGGGTATAGCAGCACAGAGTTAATCATAATGTCACGCCTCCTGATAGCCTTTTGTCAACACGCTGGATAACGTGCAGGAGTAGTCTGTGAGTGATCTTATGAATTGAAGGCGACAACCCCAACTTGAAGGAATTTCCTTGGCAAGTATCATTAACTTTCTCGATTCGATAAATCCTAGGGTCTTTAGGAAAGAAGGCTATATCTACATCCGAAACCGGATCAAATGTAATCATAGGTCCAACACTCTATGAGGTAGGGAGGGTATTTGGATGGGGGAGAGAGAGAGAGAGACGACGAGCCAAATGTCCAAACAACGTCTAAGGATTAACGTACTCAGAGCATCTCCAGCCAAGCCCCCAACAGGCCCTCCTCAGGCGTTTTTGCCGCGCCGGCGGAAAAAACGGCCCAGTTGCTCCCTAGAAGCCCGTTTTTCGCCGGCTCGGGCCTAATTTGGTGCCGGCGGACCCAGGCAGAACCGGCGCCCTGGGGGGCGCCTGGGGCGCCGGCACAAGCGAAAAGGCACGCGTGGGTCCGCTCTATCGGTGAGATGAGCGCCTCTTCCCGCCGTTTATCCCCGCTTTTCCCCCAGTTCCCTCACATTTTCTCCTATCCTCCCGCCATTCTCTCTCCCGCTCGCCTCCCAGCCGGCCGCCATGCCACCGAAGAAGTACGTCGTTCCCCGCACCACGGCAACCGCGACCACCTTCGTCGCCCAGCCGAAGCAGAGGAAGCCGAGGGCGCCGCCGTCAAAGCCGCCGGGCATGACAAACGCCGATTGGAGGGTAGAAGTACAGCGACGGGAGGCCGTCACCGCCGACCGGAGGAACAGGGCCCTCGCCAAGAAGGCCCGTGACAACACGGCGCGCGCGGCCGATCCTGCCGCTGCCGCTTCCGCGGACCAGGCCGAGGCGGCGCGCGCGGGGATGATGAATCCCCCCGGCAACCACGCGCAGTACGCGCCCTGGGGCCAGCAAGGCGTCGGGTCTCCGACGCCGCAGCCATGGGGATCGCCGGGCTACGCCGACGGGGACGTGCACGGTGGGTTCAACCCAAATGTCACGTTCCCCCATGGACACCCGGCCCAGCGCACGCCCTCGCCCGCCTTCATCGGCGTGCAGTACCCTCCATACAACTACTCGCCGCCCGCGCGTCCTCCCCGACGCCTCCTCTCTGCCGTTGCGCACTGCCCTTCTCGCACCTCGGTGACACCGACAAGACCAAGGCCGACATGGACGACATCATCGCGGAGGGATCGGCCGCGGCCGCCGCGTCTCGCGGGTTCACCGCGGATGAGGCGGTGGATCTCAGTGGCGGCATGGACGGCGAGCTCGGCTACGTCTACGGCGACGAGGAGCAGGAGGAGCAGGAGGAAGAGGACGAGGACGAGGAGGAGCCGGCGAGGAGGCGCAAGAAGAAGAAACGGACGACCAGGTCAGCCGAGCCGCGCATCAAGTGGGCGTCCAAGGAGGAGGAATGCCTCGCCGAGGCATGAAAAGTCGTCTGCCTCAACCCGACCACCGGCGCGAACCAGAGCATCAAGACGTACTGGGCGCGCATCAAGGCCGAGTTTGACGAGCGCAAGCTCGTCGACCCCTACTTCAAAGGCGTCTACATGCAGCGCGGGGCGAAGGCGATGGCGAACCATTGGGGGCGCATCCAGGGGGCGTGCAACAAATGGCATGGTGTCGTCGAGGAGGTGGCCGCTCGCCCGGAGAGCGGTGCGGCGTGAGGATCGGTATGCCACGCCGCCTCCGTCTCTCTTTGCCGTGTCTTGCGCCGCTAATCGCTTGTTTGTCCCCACGCAGTTGCTGCGCATGTTCGGCCTGTATAGGCAGAGCAACAACGACGCCGAGTTCAAGTACCTCCACGTCTACAAGCGCATTGACAAGTGCGACAAGTGGGCGGAAGTCCGGCGCAACCTCGAGAAGGCCAAGGAGACATACAAACCAGACGCGCCGGCTTTGGGCGCGTCCGAAGGCCGGCCCGACGACAACAAGGGCGCCAAGAAGGGGAAGCACGCCGACGCGGCCACCGCCCGCGTCCAGGAATCCATCCAGCACTGCCTCACCGATGCACAGGCCTGGGCCGTCCTTCGTGAGGAGAAGACCGAGGCGCGATTGTCGGCGTTGATGTCGACAAGCGTCGTCAAGCTCGACCTACTCCGGACCAATGTCGCCGCGAAGAAGAGGAACACCGACCTGGCTTTCCTGTTGGGCGGGGCGGGCATGCTCCAGAGCACCGACGAGGCGGTCAAGGCGTGGTACATGGTGCATGTCGGCCTCATCCTGGACCAGCTTCCCTCGACGACACCGCCCACGCCCACGCCCACGCACACGCCGATGCCGCCGCCAAGCCCGACCGACGATGCCCCGACCAACGATGCCGTCGAGACTGCCCGCAGCGCAGAAACCACGCCGCCAAGCACAGAGGACCCGTCAAGCCCGCGCACACCGACACCGCCGACGCCGGAGGTCGACCTCACCGTCTGATGCGCGCTTCCGTTCTGATTTTTGTACGCTGAACTTTTCATCGATCGCCAATCGCCGCTTGATCGCCGGATTGTGGCGTTTGTTTTTGGGCGCGGGAATGAACTACGTTTGAATTTGCCAAGGCTTGGGCCGGGCGCCTGGGGGCGTGGCTGGGTGCTAGACTGCCCCCAGGGGCCGAAATAGCGCCGGCTCGCCCCCAGGGCGCAGTTTTTCGGTGCCCTGGGGGGCCGAACGGCTGGAGATGCTCTTACTAACAATAAAGCAAACTAAAAGGGGGATGGGTCCCTCGCCTTTCTCATCATCGGGCAAGGAAGATAAGGAAATAACCAAGGGAAGGAGAAGGATGAGACTCGGGTGAGAACGAGGTGGGGTTCACCTTAGAGCTCCATTAGAGCATCTACAACATGATTCCCCAAACCCGCCTCAAACCTCGGGCGAACGGCCCGCTCAGTACCTGGGCAAAAAAATTAACCTAGATGGGCGCCTCAAATGCCCAAGTTGACCGGCACCCCTCATATGTAGCCAAATATGGGGCAGCCCGGCGCGTCCGCCATGCTGGACCCGGCCCATGCTGGCCCACCCGACCCCACATATATTCCTCTCCATCCGCTGCCTGGACCAAACCCTAGCCATTTTCCTCCACTCCACTCTGCCACCCCGTCTGGCGATCTCCGACATGGCAGGTAGCGATTCGAGTCCTACACCTCCAGATCCGTCGACCCCAAGCTCATCCTACACGGCCTCGAGGAGGAGATGACCATCTCGCTTGCGCTTCACCCCAAATGGGAGGAGGCCGCCCGAGGGCAGTTCTTGGAGTCCTTCCATTAGAAATCCATTGCGTCCTCCCAAATGACGCATGGATCCACCGTGAGGTGTGGTATCGCTACCTCAATGAAGACAGTGCGGTCTATCTGGGGTCCAAACGCAGTGGCGGACATGCAACCCCTCCATTGGCGCACCGAGCGGGAGGATGCACCATGGGCGTCGTTCGACACAATCATGGAGTGGCGTGCCTGCCGTGCGAGGCAGCGGCAACGCTCACTGTGGTGGACGTTGATGAGGCGGAGTCGCATTCTCCGTTGCCCCATATGGTGCACCAGCCGGGGCGCCGCAACCGCGTCGTTGTGGATGTCGCCGGCTCGTCCCTCGATGAATCCATCATCGATCGGATGTCCACCGACACCGTCAGGGTTCTGGGCTCCGACGAGGAAGAGTAGGGCCTGGGAGACGACGGCGCCTTGAGTCCCGTGAGCCGGCTCATGTCCCACGTCCTACTCTACCTCGCCGACCAATATCCCGGGGACCGCAGCCGGCCGCTGAAAATGGGCACGACAGAGCCGGACGGGCTCCGCTTAAGATTAGGTTTACATTACATGCAATAGTATGTTTGAGGTTTCTAATTTGAGGCATCCGGTTCTGGAATGAAGGCGTTTGAGGGGTCGGATTTGCCAAGTCCGGCTGTAGATGCTCTAAGGAACCTAGGGCGGAAAAAATTGCATGGCTCCCACAAATTACACCAGATGAGCTTGCAGTGCTTTGTGGGTTGACCCACGTTAAGGAAGTGGTCAGTGGACATTCACGTCTGATAGGCCTTCGGGGCCAATATCATTTCGGCACGTCGCCGAGAATCCGAAGAAGAAGAAAGAAAAGTGCACTGTGAACCAATATGTAGTTTGATGGTTATAGGAGGACATTGGTATCCTCAGTCCATCAAGGTTCAAGCCCTATACTTGACACCAGTGCTCACATTTTTTTGGATTTATTTCAGACCTTCCGGCGATGTATGTTCAGCGGAAGAAGACATTCCCGTCGACTACGAAGGCGTTTGTGACCACTTCGTCAATTTCAAGATATTATGTCGGTTCAGTCTTTCGAAGGTGTTCAACAGTGCGTATGTATGAACGTCTACATCTATATTGTGTTAAAAATGTGAGCTCTCTCTATAGACACAATAGGTTGCGGTGCACCGTCCAGTTTACCGCACTGCCCTTTCGAGTTTAAGTAACCGCATGTCAGCACTTATTGGTGGCCAGTGCACGTCCATAATGGTTGTTTATAACTCCTATCAGTCGGCTGAACTAAGAGCACCTACAGGCGCGGTCACCAAATCTAGGCCCTTAAACGACCACGGGCAGACCATGCTGAAAGGATCGAGAAGAGATGTCTAGAGGGGGGTGATTAGACCCTCAACAAAGAAAAGTAGCAGTTTTTAATTTCTTCGAGTTAAGGTGGAGTTTTAGCACAAGTTTAAACATTCAAAATACATTTCAAGCAAGCATGGCAAGAGTATATGAGCAACGGAAAGTAAAGCATGCAACTTGCAAGAAAGTAAAGGGATGGGATTGGAGTGTGCAAACGTAATTGGAGACTCAAAGATTTTTTCCATGGTTCCGATAGGTGGTGGTATCGTACATCCACGTTGATGGAGACTTCAACCCACGAAGGGTGACGGTTGCGCGAGTCCATGGAGGGCTCCACCCACGGAGGGTCCACGAAGAAGCAACCTTGTCTATCCCACCATGGCCATCGCCCACGAAGGACTTGCCTCACTAGGGTAGATCTTCACGAAGTAGGCGATCTCCTTGCCCGTACAAACTCCTTGGTTCAACTCCACAATCTTGACGGAGGCTCCCAAGTGACACCTAACCAATCTAGGAGACACCACTCTCCAAAAGGTAATAGATGGTGTGTTGATGATGAACTCCTTGCTCTTGTGCTTCAAATGATAGTCTCCCCAATACTCAACTCTCTCTCACGGATTTGGATTTGGTGAAAATATGATTTGAGTGGAAAGCAACTTGGGGAAGGCTAGAGATCAAGATTCTTATGGTTGGATTGGAATATCTTGGTCTCAACACATGAGTAGGTGGTTCTCTCTCAGAAAATGAATGCTGGAACTGTAGGCACGTTCTGATGGCTCTCTCCACAAATGAAGAGTGGGTGGAGGGGTATATATAGCCTCCACACAAAATCTAGTCGTTACACACAATTTACCAAATTCGATGGGGCCGAATCGAGAAACTCGGTCAGACCGATTTAGTTCAAAATGTGAACATTAGAGTTTTCGGTGGGACCGATATGATCAACTAGGTGGGACCGATGTGCTAGGGTTAGGGTAAAACCTCAACTCGATTTGACCGATTACACAAATTCGGTGAGACCGATTTTGGTAATAAGCAAAACAGAGAGTTGGTCAAGCAAACTCGGTGGGACCAATTGCATATCTCAATGAGACCGAAATAATTGCAACATGCAACAGAGAGTTTGCAAGCCCATCTCAGTGAGACCGAGATCCCATCGGTGAGACTGAACTGACTAGGGTTTCTGGCAGTGGCTATGTCAAATGAACTCAATGGCGCTGGATAGATCAAATCAGTGGGGCCGAGTTTGACTTTAGGTTTAGGACATATGTGGAAATGAGAAAGTGGTTGAGGGCTTTGGAACATATCACTAAGCACTTGAGCAAGCAAGCCATTAAGCAACACCTCATCCCCTTTTAATCGTATTGGCTTTTCCTATGGACTCAATGTGATCTTGGATCACTAAAATGAAAATGAAGAGTCCTAAGCTTTAGAGCTTTTGCCAATCTTCTGTCCTTAGCATCTTGAAGGGGTTCCACATCCTCTTGTCCATGCCACTCTATTCTTGAACTCATCTGAATATACTAGATAAAAGTATTAGTCCAACAAGAGATATGTTGACATTAATTACCAAAATCACCTAGGGAGCACTTGTGCTTTCAATCTCCCCCTTTTTGGTAATTGATGACAACATACATCAAAGCTTTAGATAAGGATATAGAGAATAGCAATTAAAGCTTTGGAAGGACATGTAACATGCACAGGCTCCCCCTACATGTATGCAATCGTGTAAATATGGAATGTAAGAGCATGTGAATGCATAAGCATGACAGAGCAAGCAATAAGTTACATGTATCTTGACTATATGCATCAGATCAAATGATGTGAATATAGGAAATGTACCTTCATGTTCATGAGTCCTTCTTGCAAACAATATGTTCATCAGCAAGAGATCGTCATGCACGTGAGTGTGATGCATATACTTACCTTGTGGTCTCGAGCTGGCTTTGGAAGGGATGAACCTGAGTAATCAAGGTTAGATAACACAGAAACATCTACTAAACATCGCAAGAACAACAAACCACAAGAGTACCAAGATTGGGATGACATGTAGAGAGTGAGTACTATGTACTCTATTGGATATAGACATGTCCCCAAAGAGGTAAAGATATGCAATGAATTCGAAGATTTCCTTCCCTTAGATGTCTTTATCCCCCTGAATCTTATATGGGATACTGGGAGAAGGTAGGGAAAATAAAATCAGAGCAAAACAAGAAAAACAGCACAAAACAATCATAACATATACTAACATGCACTACAAAAAAAATACACTTTCGTGATGATACGTGTTTGTCAGAGTAGGTCACGTTTTCTGTCATGCATGTACATCCATGACAAATTTATGAAAGAATCAAGATAGTCATACCTGTGCTATCATAGAAGTGTTCCATGACATTACCAAAATTATCATCACGGAAGTGTCCACTTCCATGACGATAAATCGTGCTTCACAGAAGTGCTTTCGTCAAGGGTGACCGACACGTGGCATCCACCGCAACGGAACGCCGTTAAGCTATTGGGTCCGATTTTAGATCCGATAACCCGTTAACAGCCCCGACCAATGGGGATTTTCCACGTGTAAAATCATCATTGGCTGGAGGAAACACGTGTCGGCTCACCGTTGGGACAGATGTCATCCACTCATTGGACCCAAAGCGCCTATGATACGTCAATATGTGGCACGGCCCAACAGAGGCCCATATAGGTTAAAAAGGCCGGCTCAGTCAAAGGCCCGTAGTACTTACTCAGGTACTAGTGGGCCAGCCCAATAACGACCTGCTTAATAAAGGCCCATTTACGGCCGAAGCGATCTGGCCCGTTAATTGTTCGCCGAATATTTGGGCCCATTTACGGCCCGAAGCCAGATCTAGCCCGTTAATTGTTCGCCGAATATTTGGGCCCAATTACAGCCCAGTGACATTCGGCCTATCAGAGGCCCGATGTAGACATGGGCCCATTTCAGCCCGGTGTGACTTTCGGCCTGGGAATGGCCCGTGCTGCCCATGGGCCATATATGGTCCGACAGGACATCGGGCCCACTAACAGCCCGTGATAAAGGTGGCAATAGTTAAGCCCAACATGACTGAGGGAGTCCTGGATTAGGGGGTCCTCGGACAGCCGGACTATATACTTCTGCCGGACTGTTGGACTATGAAGATACAAGACTCAAGACTTCGTCCCGTGTCCGGATGGGACTCTCCTTTGCGTGGAAGGCAAGCTTGGCAATACGGATATGTAGATCTCCTCCCTTGTAACCGACTCTATGTAACCCTAGCCCCCTCCGGTGTCTATATAAACCGGAGGGTTTAGTCCGTAGGACAAGAACAATCATAATCATAGGCTACCTTCTAGGGTTTAGCCTCTACGATCTTGTGGTAGATCAACTCTTGTAATACTCATATCATCAAGATCAATCAAGCAGTAAGTAGGGTATTACCTCCATCGAGAGGGCCCGAACTTGGGTAAACATTGTGTCCCCCGCCTCCTATTACCATCCGCCTTAGACGCACAGTTCGGGACCCCCTACCCGAGATTCGCCAGTTTTGACACCGACATTGGTGCTTTCATTGAGAGTTCCACTGCGCCGTCGCGATAAAGGCTTGATGGCTCCTTCGATCATTGACAACGATGCGATCCAGGGCAAGTCTTTCCTCCCCAGACAGATCTTCGTATTCGGTGGCTTCGTATTGCGGGCCAACTCGCTTGGCCATCTGGAGCAGATCGAGAGCTACGCCCCTGGCCATCAGGTCAGGTTTGGAAACTTGAACTATACTGCCGACATCCGCAGAGACTTGATCTTCGATGGATTCGAGCCCATGTCAGGTGCGCCGCACAGTCACGACGAGCATGACTTAGCTCTGCCGTCGGACAGTGTTCGGGAGATCACACATACAACTACTCTGGCCCTCAATCCGGAGCAGATCGTGCCGTCCGAGGATGGGTGGATAGACCCTGCCATGGAGGCCGCGCACACAACAATGATAGAGCCGAATACTGACTTCACCTCTTATGAGACCCGAGTTGCCGGACACTTGGATTCGTCCCCGGCCACGGGCTCCGAACCGCCTGCGTCCGTGCCTATCGAATCTGATTGGGCACCGATCATGGAGTTTTCCACCACGGATATCTTTCAGCACTCACCACTGGGCGACGTGCTAAACTCATTGTGGTCTCTCTCCTTGTCAGGAGACCCTTGGCCGAACTATGTCCGGCTAGAGTGGGATGCGGACGACGAAGAAATTCGCTCCCCACCCACCACCCACTTAGTAGCCACTGTCGACGATTTAACCGACATGCTCGATTTCGGCTCTGAAGACATCGACGATATGGACGACGATGCAGGAGACGAACAGGAACCACCGCCCACAAGGCGCTGGACTGCCACCTCATCTTTTGATATATACATGGTGGACACCCACAAAGAAGGTGATGGCGATAAGGCAACGGAGGATAATCCCTCCAAGAAGCAATCCAAGCACCGGCGTCGGCGGCGCTGCTCTAAGTCCCGCCATAGCAAAAGCAGCGATACCGGCACAAGAGACAATAACGCACCGGATAGTGTCGATGACGAAGACAATCCCCTCCAGCCCGGGCCTCGGCGGGAGGATGAACAAGCTAGCCCTCAGGAATAGGCAGTAGACGGAGAATCAGAGGATGACAATTACATGCCTCTCTCCGAAGACGAGATGAGCCTCGGCGACGAAGAATTTATCATGCCTGAGGATCTCGTCGAGCAGGAGTGCTTCAAGCGCCGGCTTATAGCCACAAAAAATAGCCTGAAGAAAAAGCAACACCAGCTTCGAGCTGATCAAGATCTGCTAGCGGATAGATGGACAGAGGTCCTGGCGGCCGAGGAATACGAACTCGAGCGCCCAACCAAGAGTTACCCAAAGTGCAGGTTGCTACCCCAACTCGAGGAGGAAGCACTAAAACCTGCATTACCAGCGTATGAAGCGGCTGATCGGCCACCTCGTGGACGAGACAGAGGGGCATATCAGCCTGAATTCCAGCCCGCACCCCGTCGCCAGACAAACAAAAACACCAAGGCCCGGGGCAACACGCAGGACCTGCGAGATGTATTGGAAAACAAAGCATGACATACAAGATCGATCTACAG
This sequence comes from Aegilops bicornis, assembly GCA_021605145.1. Lineage (NCBI taxonomy): Eukaryota > Viridiplantae > Streptophyta > Magnoliopsida > Poales > Poaceae > Aegilops > Aegilops bicornis. Next base: position 534,072,948 of record CM038671.1, on the reverse strand, counting down.
ATCACGGGGGAGCGCCCCAATGCGTGACGATGATCGTCATGCCGGATACACTAAAAGCAAATCCGGCCGGGCTGAATACAGCAGACAAGACTCGTATGAACTACGTTGTGACATAGCCCGACACAGAGGCACCGCACACCCCCTATGCTTCACTGATGAAGTAATGGATCACGAATTCCCAGAAGGGTTTAAAACCGTAAACATTGAATCATATGATTGTACTATAGACCCTGCGGTATGGATAGAAGACTTCTTCCTCCGCATTCACATGGCCCGCGGGGATGATCTACACACCATCAAGTATCTCCCGCTAAAACTCAAAGGGCCGGCTCGGCATTGGCTGAATAGCTTGCCGGCAAACTCCATTGGAAGTTGGGAGAACCTGGCAGACGCATTCCTGGACAATTTCCAGGGCACTTATGTGCGACCACCAGATGTTGACGATTTAAGTCACATAACACAACATCCCGGAGAGTCAGCCAGGAAATTTTGGACTCGTTTCCTAACTAAAAAGAACCAAATTGTCGACTGTCCGGATGCCGAAGCCCTAGCAGCCTTTAAACATAACATCCATGACGACATCTCGGCCAAGAGAAGCCAAAATACATGGCAGCCCTCACGACACTTATGACCCGCTTTTGCGCGGGCGAAGATAGCTGGTTGGCTCGTAGCAACAACACAACAAGCAAACCTGGCACATCATAGGCCAGGGATAGCAACGGCAAACCACGATGCAATAAACCCAAGCGCCGCAAATATGGTGAAAACGCCAAAGATATGACAGTTAATGCCGGGTTTAGTGGCTCAAAGTCCGGTCGTGAAAGGGCCACTCAAAATAATAACAATTCGGGTCCATCCGATGCGGACCGCATACTAGATCGCCAATGCCAAATTCATGGCACCCCAGGAACGCCAGCCACCCATACCAACAGAGAATGTTGGGTCTTCAAACAAGCCGGCAGGGCAGGCACCAAAAACAGAGAAGGGGGGGGGGTCTCAAAGCGATGATGGCGACGAAGAGCCCAGATCACCGAACACATGAGGGCAAAAGAAATTTCCCCCGCAAATCCAAACGGTGAACGTGGTAAACACCACCCAAATTCCCAACCTGGACCGGATACGCACCCTTAGGGATGCCGACTTAATGGAACTAGTCGTTCCACAATATAAACTAGGGCCGGTCACCTTCAACCGCACGGATCATCCGGTTAACACCAATCAGGGCAATCCAGCCGCACTAGTCCTCGACCCAATAATTGACGGGTTCCGCCTCACACGAGTCCTTATGGACGGAGGTAGCAGTCTAAACCTGCTTTACCAGGACACAATGCGCAAGATGGGCATCGATCATTCGGTGATCAAACCCACTAAAGCCACTTTTAGAGGCATTATACCAGGTGTGGAAGCCACCGGACAGTGCTCCATCGCCCTTGAGTTAGTCTTCGGATCACCAGACAATTACCGTGCATCAAGAGTTAATCTTCAAATCGCCTCTTTCCGTAGTGATTATCAGCATCGCTTTGCCGGACGAACCGCTGCTCGCCGGTTCAACGCGGTGCCACATTATGCCTACCATAAGCTCAAAATGCCCGGTCCACGCGGCGTCATCACGGTTCATGGCAAGGACGAACTTTACTTTGGCACCAACGAGTACACCGCTGCCTTAACAACAGAAGCAACGAGCAGCACCTTGCAGCCAAACCTCGAGTCGACGACCAGGCTCCCGGACACCGTCAAAGGACTCTGAACTACTTCGTGGCAGGATAGCCCGGCTCGTCCAGAGCTCAACTAAACACTCCGGCGAAGGCCAGGTTAGGCCGCGCTTAGCGGCTCAACCGCTCTCCGGCACGCAAACATTTCTTACATTTCCTTCGCAGGTTCACCTTTGCGCCGACCAGGACGGGCGACATGGAGGCAACTCGAACGCGCAAGGGAATCCGTAGATATTCCCCGCGATGACTATCCAACTATACACCGGATCCACACACAGCTTCTTCCCCCCTGGTCTCAGCAGGTTCCACAGTCATATTCCCTTTTTATCACATTACCTGTACTTATACGCATCAACATACTATTCAAATACAACATATGGATTCATATGACGCTTATCTGCTGTTATTTCTTATTAAAATTCTTTTGACAAGTGGCATCCGTACACCACGATATGCCTTCAAATATGCCAGGGGCTTCATTTTACACATAATACGACAATAAAGTCCGAACACCTTCACGAAAGTTCGGCACTCTGAACCTATAGCATTATATGCATCAGCTCGGAATCATGTCTTGGGTCAATAGTTGGGTTTGCCCAGCTCCCACGTTTTGGTACCTTACGTTCCGCTATATCGGCTAAGGTAGCACTAGGAGAACTACTGCGATTGTGTCCCGGTTCTTTCGGACGAGCACCTTGATACGTCTCCAACGTATCTATAATTTTTGATTGCTCCATGCTATATTATCTACTGTTTTGGACAATATTGGGCTTTATTTTCCACTTTTATATTATTTTTGGGACTAACCTATTAACCGGAGGCCCAGCCCAGAATTGCTGTTTTTTTGCCTATTTCAGAGTTTCGAAGAAACGGAATATCAAACGGAGTCCAAACGGAATGAAACCTTTGGGAACGTGATTTTCTCACCGAACATGATCCAGGAGACTTGGACCCTACGTCAAGGAAGCTTCGAGGAGGGCACGAGGTAGGGGGCGCGCCCACCCCCCCAGGGCGTGCCCTCCACCCTCGTGGGCCCCACGATGCTCCACCGACGTACTTCTTCCTCCTATATATACCTACGTACCCCCAAACGATCAGATACGGAGCCAAAAACCTAATTCCACCACCGCAACCTTCTGTACCCACGAGATCCCATCTTATGATCTTGAAAATTTATTTTAGCCCCATGATGAATATAAGATTGATAATAGTGTTTGCAATAATATTGAAAGTGGGTTTGGAAGAGTGTCAACTTTAGATCCCACATATTTGGATAATATTCAATCTTATGAAATTTTTGATAAAAGCGGGCTTGGAGAAATCATGACTTTAATTAAGGATAATCCCACTATTTTGGAAGAGTGTCAATTTCGCATGCATGTGGATCGTGTCGAGAATATGTTATGTAGCTATACTATTGAATTTTCTTATGATCCTACATGTAATTATTATGAGATAGGAAAATATGGTTATAGAAATTTTCATGTTACTAAATTACCTCTCGTTATGTTGAGATTGCTATTTTCCGCTTCCTTTCATATGCTAGTTTTTGGTTGCTATGATAATTTGTTTTTCTATAAGATGCCTATGCATAGGAAGTATGTTAGACTTATATGTGTTTGTCACGTGTTTTATGATGCTCTCTTTGTGCTTCAATTTTTGTCTTTCATGTGAGCATCATTAAAATTATCATTGCCTAGCTAAAAGGCTTTAAAGAAAAGTGCTTGTTGGGAGGCAAACCAATATTTTTCCTTGCTGTTATTCAATAAATCTTTGATATAGCCTCTGGTTAGATGTCTTTTTATGTTTTAATTAGTGTTTGTGCCAAATTAAACCTATAGGATCTTCTTGGATGATAGTTATTTGATCTTGCTGTAATTTCCAGAAACTTTCTGTTCACGAAAAGAATTGTTAAAAATCACCAGAACGTGATAAAATAGTGATTCCAATTTCTGCTGATCAGTAAACAAATTTCCTGGGTCGTCCTATTTTGGCTGATTTTTTGGAGTTCCAGAAGTTTGCGTTAGTTACAGATTACTACAGACTGTTCTGTTTTTGAAAGATTCTGTTTTTCGTGTGTTGTTTGCTTATTTTGATGAATCTATGGCTAGTAAAATAGTTTATAAACCATAGATAAGTTGGAATACAGTAGTTTTAACACCAATATAAATAAATAATGAGTTAATTACAGTACCTTGAAGTGGTCTTTTATTTTCTTTCGTTAACGGAGCTCACGAGATTTCTGTTGAGTTTTGTGTTGTGAAGTTTTCAAGTTTTGGGTGAAATCTTTTGATGGATTATGGAACAAGGAGTGGCAAGAGCCTAAGCTTGGGGATTCCCATGGCACCCCCAAGATAATCTAAGGACACCAAAAAGTCAAAGCTTGGGGATGCCCCGGAAGGCATCCCCTCTTTCGTCTACTTCCATCGGTAACTTTACTTGGAGATATATTTTTATTCACCACATGATATGTGTTTTGCTTGGAGCGTCTTGTATGATTTGAGTCTTTGATTTTTAGTTTACCACAATCATCCTTTCTGTACACACCTTTTGAGAGAGCCATACATGATTTTGAAATTATTAGAATACTCTTTGTGCTTCACTTATATCTTTTGAGTTATATAGTTTTGCTCTAGTACTTCACTTATATCTTTTAGAGCACGGTGGTGGATTTGTTTTAAAGAAACTATTGATCTCTCATGCTTCACTTATATTATTTTGGGTGTCTTAAATAGCATGGTAATTTTCTTAAATAATCTTAATATGCTAGGTATTTAAAATAGTAAAAGCTTTCTTATGAGTGTGTTGGATACTAAGAAAAGTTGATGCTTGATGATTGTTTTGAGATATGGAGGTAATAATATCAAAGTCGTGCTAGTTGAGTAGTTGTGAATTTGATAAATACTTGTGTTGAAGTTTGCAAGTCCCGTAGCATGCACGTATGGTAAACGTTATGTAACAAATTTGAAACATGAGGTGTTCTTTGATTGTCGTCCTTATGAGTGGCGGTCGGGGACGAGCGATGGTATTTTCCTACCAATCTATCCCCCTAGGAGCATGCACGTAGTGCTTTGGTTTTTGATGGCTTGTAGATTTTTGCAATAATATGTGAGTTCTTTATGACTAATGTTGAGTCCATGGATTATACGCACTCTCACCCTTCCATCATTGCTAGCCTCTTCGGTACCGTGCATTGCCATTTCTCACCTTGAGAGTTGGTGCAAACTTCGCCGATGCATCCAAACCCCGTGATATGATAAGCTCTTTCACACATAAACATCCTTATATCTTCCTCAAAACAGCCACCATACCTACCTATTATGGCATTTCCATAGCCATTCCGAGATATATTGCCATGCAACTTTCCACCATTCCGTTCATCATGACACATTCATCATTGTCATATTGCTTAGCATGATCATGTAGTTGACATAGTATTTGTGGCAAAGCCACCGTTCATAATTCTTTCATACATGTCACTCTTGGCTCATTGCATATCCTGGTACACCGCCAGAGGCATTCATATAGAGTCATACTTTGTTCTAGTACCGAGTTGTAATTATTGAGTTGTAAATAAATAGAAGTGTGATGATCATCATTTTCTAGAGCATTGTCCCAAGTGAGGAATAAAAAAAAGAGAAGGCCCAAAAAAAAGGAAGGCCATAAAAAAGAGGAGGCCCAAAAAAATGAGAGAAAAAGAGAGAAGGGACAATGCTACTATCCTTTGCCACACTTTTATAGCACCATAATCATCATTACAGAGAGTCTCTTGTTTTGTCACTTTCATATACTAGTGGGAATTTTTCATTATAGAACTTGGCTTGTATATTCCAACAATGGGCCTCCTCAAGTGCCCTAGGTCTTCGTGAGCAAGCAAGTTGGATGCACACCCACTTAGTTTCTTTTGTTGAGCTTTCATACATTTATAGCTCTAGTGCATCCGTTGCATGGCAATCCCTACTCCTTGCATTAACATCAATCGATGGGCATCTCCATAGCCCATTGATTAGCCTCGTTGATGTGAGATCTTCTCCTTTTGTCTTCTCCACATAACCCCCATCATCATATTCTATTCCACCCATAGTGCTATGTCCATGGCTCGCGCTCATATATTGCGTGAAAGTTTATAAGTTTGAGATTACTAAAGTATGAAACAATTGCTTGGCTTGTATCGGGGTTGTGCATGATGAGAGCATTCTTGTGTGACGAAAATGGAGCATGACTAAACTATATGATTTTGTAGGGATGAACGTTCTTTGGCCATGTTATTTTGAGAGGACATAATTGCTTAGTTAGTATGCTTGACGTATTATTATTTTTATGTCAATATGAACTTTTGTCTTGAATCTTTCAGATCTGAATATTCATACCACAGTTAAGAAGAATTACACTGAAATTATGCCAAGTAACACTCCGCATCAAAAATTCTGTTTTTATCATTTACCTATTCGAGGACGAGCAGGAATTAAGCTTGGGGATGCCTGATACGTCTCCAACGTGTCTATAATTTTTGATTGCGGCATGCTATATTATCTACTGTTTTGGACAATATTAGGCTTTATTTTCCACTTTTATATTATTTTTGGGACTAACCTATTAACCGGAGGCCCAGCCCAGAATTGCTTTTTTTTGCCTATTTCAGAGTTTTGAAGAAACGGAATATCAAACGGAGTCCAAACGGAATGAAACCTTCAGGAACGTGATTTTCTCACCGAACATGATCCAGGAGACTTGGACCCTACGTCAAGGAAGCTTTGAGGAGGGCACGAGGTAGGGGGCGCGCCCTCCCCCCAGGGCGCATCCTCCACCCTCGTGGGCCCCATGATGCTCCACCGACGTACTTCTTCCTCCTATATATACCTACGTACCCCCAAACAATCAGATATGGAGCCAAAAACCTAATTCCACCGCCGCAACCTTCTGTACCCATGAGATCCCATCTTGGGGCCTGTTCCGGAACTCCGCCGGAGGGGGCATCCACCACGGAGGGCTTCTACAACATCACCATAGCCCCTCCGATGAAGTGTGAGTAGTTTACCTCAGACCTTCGGGTCCATAGTTAGTAGCTTGATGGCTTCTTCTCTCTTTTTGGATCTCAATACAATGTTCTCCCCCTCTCTCGTGGAGATCTATTCGATGTATTCTTCTTTTTGCGGTGTGTTTGTTGAGACCGATGAATTGTGGGTTTATGATCAAGATTATCTATGAACAATATTTGAATCTTCTCTCATTCTTATATGTATGATTGGTTATCTTTGCAAGTCTCTTCGAATTATCAGTTTGGTTTGGCCTACTAGATTGATCTTTCTTGCAATGGGAGAAGTGCTTAGCTTTGGGTTCAATCTTGTGGTGTCCTTTCCCAAAGGATGAGGGGCAGCAAGGCACATATAGTATTGTTGCCATCGATGATAACAAGATGGGGTTTTTATCATATTGCATGAATTTATCCCTCTACATCATGTCATCTTGCTTAAGGCGTTACTGCTTTCATAAACTTAATACTCTAGATGCATGCCGGATAGCGGTCGATGAGTGGAGTAATAGTAGTAGATGCAAAGGTGAGTCGGTCTACTTGTCTCGGACGTGATGCCTATATACATGATCATACCTAGATATTCTCATAACTATGCTCAATTCTCACAATTGCTCAACAAGAATTCGTTCACCCACCATAAAATACTTATGCTCTTGAGAGAAGCCACTAGTGAAATCTATGGCCCCCGGGTCTATCTTCATCATATTAATCTTCCATCACTTTATTATTGCCTTTGCTTTTTACTTTGCTTTTTTACTTCGCTTTTTATTTTACTTTGCATCTTTATCACAAAAACACCAAAAATATTATCTATCATCTCTATCAGATCTCACTCTCGTAAGTGATCGTGAAGGGATTGACATCCCCTTGTCGCGTTGGTTGCGAGGAGTTACTTGCTTTGTGCAGGTACGAGGGACTCGCGCGTAGCCTCCTACTGGGTTGATACCTTGGTTCTCAAAAACTGAGGGAAATACTTACGCTACTTTGCTGCATCATCCTTTCCTCTTCAAGGAAATCCAACGCAGTGCTCAAGAGGTAGCACACCTCAGTAGAGAAAGCCGAAAACTGACTGTCATGATACGGCGAGAGCTGGTCAGCTGTTCGACAGGTTGTAAAATCTTTAAGAATTTCTCCCGCATAATGCCATAACCAATGCAGCGTGCGATGTATCTATTTTTTCTTCCGATCAGGTGCTTATAGAGCCCCTCGTGCGGTCTTCCGAACAGCAGGGGCTGCGCCTACCTTCCTAAAGCTCCTATGGATAAGTGAGAGCGATAAAGCCCTATAGTCCGATTGCCTGGTTCGTTGTGTGGAACTCCTCCTTCGAAGGACCCAAAACTGGGATAAAGAGTGATCAGGTCTATCCTGAACACCCCTGCATTTCTTACGTAAAGGGGTTTACGACCGCCAACACTCAGGATTAATATATAAAACGGCCGCGCAGGAGGATAAACTTTTATATAACAGGCAATAAATAATATGAATGACCTTGTTCCAACATTACAAAGGACAACATGATTTGCATTCATGGAAATATAATGTCCTTGGTACATAGCTCAAGAAGGTAGGATCCTTTCAGACACTCTCATAATATAATTCGGGCTTGCGGTGCTCCTTCCTCCGGGCGGTCCTTCGGTCACCAGCTTTTCAAAGATCCATCTTCCCCAGTGCACCTTTGCGCTGGCGAAGGCCATTCGCGCACCCTCTATACAGACCGACCGCTTGATGACATCAAGTCGAGGGCAGGCACTCACAAGCCGCTTCACGAGCCCGAAGTAGCTGCTTGGAATCGGCTCGGCGGGCCATAGTCGGATAATCAGATCCTTCATGGCTAGTTCCGTCGCCTTGTGCAGTTCGATCAGCTGTTTCAGTTGATCGACAAAAGGCACCGGATAATTCGGTGCCAAATACTGCGACCAGAAGAGCTTATCCGCGGTGTTCCTTTCTTCGGCTCGGTAGAATTGGGCGGCATCCGATATGCTGTGGGGCAGCTCGGCAAATACCCCTGAGAAATCCGAATTCAAAATTAGAAACATGATTTTCTCCTCAAATACTTGCTTTACATGAAAAAAGCCTTACCCGCCGCGATCTTCCTCGCCTGTTGGATCCCCTGTAGGGCGCTTTGGGTCCCCCCCCCTCAGGCATCGCTCGTGGCCTGATGCGCCTTGGTGAGTTCGGATTCCTTCTCCGTTAAACTCTGCTCCAAGGTCTCGCATTTCTTCACGGCCTCTTGCAACTCCTGCTCAGCTTCAATAACACTGGCCTCGTGCTTCTCACGAAGAGCCTGCTCTATGGTTGCCTTTTTCTCGGCCTCGGCCACAGCCTTCTTAAGAGCCTCGACTTCGGTCCTCATCCCTAGCGCAAATCATGAAACATATTTTATCATACTAAAAATTCATTCGCAATAAACGCGAACAAGACTTGCGCATACCTTGTTTATCTCCCAACTGCATTTTCAACTGGCCAAGTTCTTCTTTGGCCCGCTCCAGACTTTGATTCAGTTCGGAGACCTTAGCAGTATGAGAGGCAACAGCCGCTACAGACGCCTGCTTATAACATAAGAGAAATAGATTTCATCCAATGAGTCTTCCTGTGAACATAAATTTGATCCTCTGCCCGGTTCTTTCTTTCACCGAACAGTGTATCAGGGGCTACTATCCATACCATGACACTCTTCGAAACCTCATAAAACATACCTCAAAACCTTTTATAAGGCCGACACAGCTTCATTCAGTCCACTCGAAAGCGGTCAATCTTTTCAATCACCGCACCCATAAGGGCACGGTGTTCATCGACGATGGAGGCGCTCTTGGCGCCACCAACAAAGCATCCGACACCTCTGGTTGGGAGAGATTGCGGTGGAACAGGCATGCCCCTCCAAATGAGAGAGGCTGCTCGCTTGATTCTCGAGCCGTATTGGTCTCCGAATTGCATCCGCCGGAGCCGAATTCAAGATGGCCTCTGGCCGCCTCCCATGGGAATTTTCTCCCCATGTGTCAGACCCCTGAAGTTTGACCTCCAGGCGCCGCCTTCACAGTCTTTCCCTCTCCTCCTTGGCCGGGGTCCCTCTGGGACGAAGCCTCGGTGTTATTCACCTGTTTGGAGGAGGGGGCCTTCGGGGGCGTCCCGCTCTCCATAGCATCCGAGCTCAGCGAATCCTCTGATGAGGATTGTTTGGTACGGGATCTCGCCGGACTACAAAAAATATGGCTCAGGTTAAAATATTATGCCATGATGAGTCTAGACGCATAAACGTACTCGGATTCAATATACTCACGAATTCACCAGGGGCTGGTCCCTGGGATCCCATGCCGGGCCGCTATCGGCGGCGACAGTAGACTCCTCCGGAAGAGGAGCTTTTCCCCTTGTAGGCGACTCGGCCTCCAAGTGTGCGGAGGCTGTCCTCTTCTTTCTTCCCCCCACAGGGGATTCATCTTCCTCCTCCTCCTCGTCCTCTTCGGAGGCGGAACGGGCATCAGAGCCTTCGGATATTGTGTCCGAAGTGCCGCGGCGACGAAGGCCGCCCCGGGTCTTTTTGGCCTCCTTCTTGGCCGTCTTCTTTGGCACCTTGTAAGGCGCCGGGACCAGCATCTTCGTCAGAAGTGGGACGGCCGGTTCTTCAGGCAGCGGAGCCGGACAATGGATCCGCTCCGCCTTCTTCGTCCAGCCCTAGGAGGGTTGTAGAAAACACATTAAGCGCTTCCTTTGGGTTATGCGGATAAAAAGTATGATGACTTACCGAACTTGCGTGGCGGGACAGCTTGGTACCATGGTCTTCAAAGAGTCCAAGCCATGATTTGCTGGACTTGAAAAGCACCTTCCAGATGTCTTTGTGCGAGGATCCGAAAATCTCTCGCAGGGTTTGGTTCTTGGCCGGATCGAATTCCCATAGATTGCAGGTCCGATGTTGACAAGGCAGGATCTGGCGAACTAACATCACTTGGACTACATTGACAAGTTCAATGTTCTTGTCTTCCATATCTTTAACGCGCGTCTGGAGCACCGACAACTCGTCGGACGAAGACCGGTTCAGGCCCTTCTTGACCTAGGATGTAAGCCGCAGAGGGGCTCCGGATCGAAACTCGGGAGTAGCGGTCCATTCCGTGCCGCGCGGCTCGGTGATGTAAAACCACTGTTGTCACCACTCCTTGACGGAATCGTTAAAGGTGCATGTTGGCCATGTGACGTTGGGCATCTTGCTCACCATAGCGCCCCCGCACTCGGCATGCTCGCCGCCCACTACCTTGGGCTTCATATTAAAAATCTTCAGCCATAAGCCAAAGTGTGGCGAGATGCGGAGAAAAGCCTCGCACACGACAATGAATGTCGAGATGTTGAGGAAGGAATTAGGGACAGATCGTGAAGATCGATCCCATAATAATACATGATGCCACGAACGAACGAGTGGAGGGGAAACCCTAGCCCATGGACGAAGTGAGGGAGGAATACAACTCTCTCATGGGGTTCCGGAGTAGGGACGATCTGTCCCGCCGTCGGGAGACGGTGGCTGATTTTCTTGGCTAGATACCCGGCCTCCCGAAGCTTTTTGATATCCTTCTCCCGGACGATAGAGGCCATCCACTTGCATCCTGCTCCAGATCCGGACATTTTCGGAAGGCCTTTGTGGGCAAAAAAGATGAACGCTTGGGCGCTGGAGCTCAAGCGAAGGGGAATGGATCGGGAAGAAGAAAGCGTGGGTGCGAAAGGGAGTCCTTATCCCCTTATAAAGGCAGCAGGGATTCTACACCTCGCCACTTGCCTGGTAAACCCGCTTATTCCCCAAGCGCCGTAATTGATGGCGCGATTGGGTTACCCACACCCCTATTGATGAGAATCCCGTGATAAGAGGAACACGATCTCTGCTTCGACAAGACATGCCAATAAAACTGCCTCGCAACACGTGCAGTGGCAGGCTGGGAAAAACGGTTCGTCATGACCAAACCACAGCAGAACGTCTCGCTATGAAAAGTTGTCAGCAAATTAAGATTTGTGAAAACATTATACTCTCTACGGTGGTATGTGGAATTTATTTTACAGCGCCGGACACGATCCTTGTGTTCAAAATCTTCTATGGAGTATTCGGAGGAGGAACCCGCCGTGCAATGCCGAAGACAATCTACGCGCCGGACTCATCGTCATTGAAGCCTGGTTCAGGGGCTACTGAGAGAGTCCTGGATTAGGGGGTTCTCGGACAGCCGGACTATATACTTCTGTCGGACCGTTGGACTATGAAGATACAAGACTCAAGACTTCGTCCCGTGTCCAGATGGGACTCTCCTTTGCGTGGAAGGCAAGCTTGGCAATACAGATATGTAGATCTCCTCCCTTGTAACTGACTCTGTGTAACCCTAGCCGCCTCCGATGTCTATATAAACCGGAGGGTTTAGTCCGTAGGACAACAACAATCATAATCATAGGCTAGCTTCTAGGGTTTAGCCTCTACGATCTCGTGGTAGATCAACTCTTGTAATACTCATATCATCAAGATCAATCAAGCGAGAAGTAGGGTATTACCTCCATCGAGAGGGCCCGAACTCAGGTAAACATTGTGTCCCCCACCTCCTGTTACCATCCGCCTTAGACGCACAGTTCGGGACCCCCTACCTGAGATCCACCGGTTTTGACACCGACAATGACTTTGGGCATGTTAAAGGCCTGTCGCATAATTCGGCCCGTTGGTGTCTGTACTAAGCTTTCGGCCTCTTAAAAGCCCATGATATCAGTGGGCCAACTAAGGCCTGAGATATGTTTCGCCCGGTAACTCCATCGTGATATAACTGGCCCAAAAAGGCCCGGTCTACATTTCAGCCTCTTTGAAGGCCCGACGACTAGTGAAAATTGAGGCCCAATATGCATTTCGGCTGCTAAAGGCCCATGGTTTCATCTGGGCCGTAATAAAGCTAGTACAATATTCAGCCTGTTAATGGCCCAATGCTACCTGGGCCAAACTAAGCGTTGGGTCCACAAAAGGCCCAACTAAAATATAGGCCGGTATAAGTTGTGGGCCTCGCGCAAAGTGTGAAGGCCCCAATGATTCGGGCCCAAGAAAGATGCAGGCCGGGCCAATTGTGGCCCGCTAAACACCAGGTTCGTTAGAGGCGAATGTTTCGGCCCGGTCGACTACATCTTATTTTTTTTCAGATAGCGAATGATGGCATTAACTAGTAGGAATTAAGAACAAACCTACTCTATACAATAAAGAAATTACGGCATAATAACTAAGAATAAACCTACACTATACAATAAAGGATTTATGGTATATTACATCCACTGGGCATCGAAGTTCACCACCAGTGATCATAACGCGCAATGAAGAAGCAGATTACAAAAACTGGGCACCATTGTAGCGTAACAAAATAATACTAAACCGAGACCACTTCCAAGACAGTTCAAGAAAGGTTAGCCTTGCGTGGGAACTGCTGCGCAAGCTGCTGAGCAAGGCTGTGAGACCAGCCTAGCATGTCGATCATAGCTTCCAGGTCTACCTGTTTAGCGATGAGGTTCTCATTGGCGTTCTCCGCAATCTTTCTTAGAGATAGGACTTCAAGTCGAAGTTGAGTTGCAGAATGCCTTTCTGCTAGAACTTGGGACTGAAGAAGTCGAACTGATTCAGACAACAAGTTCTTTGAGCTTGTCTGACTGCTAGTCTCAAGTAACATGAACACTGCATCAAGACAAGACTTTGGGGTTGTCTCGCTATCTTCAAGATGTTTTGCCTTCTTTGCTGCAATATATGTTGGGTTTGTTTCACAACCTTCAGCAGACTTGTGCATGCCATCAGGCATATCACCCTGAAACAAAGCAGAGAGAAGACAGGTTTTGCACGTGTATAAACAAAGATGATAACTGCGCTGTCAATTCCATCCAATTTCAAATTAGAAAATAAAGAGTAAGTTCAAAATATCAATAGCATAATTTGGCATTGTTCATAATGCGGGGATCTTCACCACACTACTAGATTACCATGTCAACATAACAAGCATAGATGAAGGGCAAATAAAATCATTGTATCTATTTTGGTTAATGTGCATGACATGTCGTTCATATCATCAGCCACATCAGTAAGATAAAACATGAGATGACAAGGTGCAAACGTAATGCTTCACCACACATCGGACTATAGATCCACAAAAACAAGCATACATATAGGGAGTATTGAGTAATGTGCATGGTATGAATAAGGAATTTGGTTTTACAAGTAAAACTTAGAACTTACGGTTCTTGCGAACATGCATTTTGGTAGAAACAACAAACTAAACAATAGTAAATGATAGGCAGTATGAGCAAATTAAACAACAGTTGAGGATAAAGGCTTTAGAAGGACTGACTTACATTAACAGTTAACACCGGCTTTATAATGCCCTTCCCCATGTCAAGGGAAGGATAACTCAAGAATTTCAGCACAAAATCTTCTTCATAAGCATTGCCTGTACTCTACATTTTGTAGAAAGTAATTATAGATATGATAATACTGGAAGGGATAGAGGATAATGAAGATAAGATGCGATCGATGCTACATAATCAACTACCAATCCTCGAAGTACAAGCATTACAGGACAAAATGTCTTGACAAGAGCAATGGGCTACACTTCAGACCGCATTGTTTGTGTATTCTACTTTTTGGTAAGATTAAATATAGATCTGATCTTTTTTAGTAAATGGTGGGCGAGGGAGATAAGATGCAGAATGCTACACAATTAACCAATCCCTCTTCCCATAATACAAGAGTGTTTTGAACACTGGTGTACTGGATAAAACATTCTTATATTATGGGACGGAGGGAGTAGTTGTTAATGTAAGTACAGTGATAGACGATGTTCAGTCCTTACAAGAGGACTGCAAATCTAAACCTCTTCAAAAGCATTGGGTTGATTCTAAATTTATGTAGAGCCTATACAGATCTTATAATGTCCACCAAATGGACGATAACGAGGCTAACATGTGCAGTGATGCTACATAATCAAACAGCTATGAAAGTAAGTATGGTCATACAGGGCAAGAGGTACTCACAAGAGCAATGCAGTGTGCAGTACAGTTGCGAGATTCTGTGGTCCCTTGAGGATGAATGTTCTTCTGCTAACATTTTTCGTACAAGTGAGACATTAAGGCAAATGCATAAATGTAGTTCAATTATGATGTGATATCACAGATAGTACCTTATGCTGCAGCCGAGACCAATGAGTAACAAGATTATTCCAGTCACCGTCGTACAAATGTAGCACCGGAGACTTTACAGAAATTTCGTTTAGAGGCTTGCCATCAAAGTGCGCTTGCCTCAGGTAGGAACGATACTTCATCAACGAGTGATTGGAAAGCACAACCAACCCTTGCTCATCTTCACAATCTAGTTTGGACCTCGCCTATTTAAAAGAATGAAATCTTGTGTCTTATGTCAGCAGAAACATATGCAACAATGACCATGAATAACATTAGTACATTACTTACACGTAAGTTGCGGAGGAAGACTGGAAATTGTTCTTGTTCATGTATAATCTTTCCATGAAGGAAAGATGCGCACAAAGTTCCTGACAACAATATAAGCTTTGTCTTCTAAACTGGGAAGAAATGGAACAAGGGTCCTATTTGCTGCAATTGGGGCTCTCTCTGGTTCGAAAAGGGATTTGGCAACTGGATTTGGTGTACTCTTTGCTAGAATGGGGGTTTTGCGTCGTAGAGCTGGTGCTATGTCAACTGGCATAATCATAATGTTTGCTGCAGTTGGGGTCTGCTGAGTTGAGGCATCGAAATGACCAAAGTGTAGTAGGGCTAGAGTCTGCTAGAGTTGGGGTGTTTTGTAAGGTGTGATATTGCAACTACACCTAATGGGCTATTTGATTTATCGTGCCACTACCTTTTCCAAATACTTTGCTTGTGCTCCTCCACGATCAGCAATCTCCCTCTTCCTTTTGAATGTCTGATACACAAGAACAACATTTGAATGGATAAATATGGTATGATGACAGATGGAATATGTACTGAAAATGGATAGGTAGGGCGTATTCACATACACGATGTGTAAACTAAGCTAATCGCAGTTCAACAAAGTAGAAGCAATGCAAAGCATCAGTTGCAAGATATGTGCGACAAATATAACCTTGGAAAGTTAGAGCAAGCACCTTGATGGGTGAATAAGATAGGGCATCTTCCTATGACTCCTCCACTAGGGAGCTACATTGACTTAGGTCTCCCTCTAGCTCAGAATAACTGTTAGGATCATATTCTGAGCATGAATCTGTAGGTGGAGAGCGTTTGCATTGCAATGCTTCCAGACTTGATTTCAGTCCCTTAATGCCAAGTTTGACAGCCATGGCATTGTTCTGCTTTATTTTTTCATGCGCGCAAGCTCATAATCATTATGATGCTGTTCAGAATCTGAGATTCATGAAAACATAAAAAGTAGTCAGATTATCTATGGAAAGCATTGCTGATTCAACTCGAAGAGTGTCTCCCTATAAACTCCTGCATATGCAAAGTTCACCCCCCAACCGTGCTGACCAGACCACACAGAAATACAAACCCCTTATGTCTCTATAACAGGCAGACACACATTTCAAAACTGAAGTAGGAACATTAGAATCATATGAAATTTGTATTTGAACAAATAAACTAAGGAATTATGAGTGGCATAATGTTTAGCTTCAAGGGTGGAGTGTTGGTAGTGCGACACAAAGCAAGTAGGCAGATTGTATTCCATGTAAAAGATCGAAGCCTATGTAAAAGCTGGAAATGACACTTTCTTTCTAAACAATGAAGTGTTCGATGCCCACACATGATGGAAGAGATCACATAGAGAAAAACTATACACTCATGTCTACGGTTGCAGTATTTCAAATAGGGTGGTCCACCCTAAAAGAATATTGACAACAAATATGACAAGGCAAGCATAGATGTAGTGAATCAATCATTTACTTGTGAGCTTACTAGGACAAGTATGCGTAATTGTAATCGCGAAGAGACCGTCCAAAATCTGAATCAATAAGTTTGTCTAGCACTTATTGTTTGCAACTAATCGACGTGAATAATTGGAAATTATATCGAATGAGTAAGAAAGACAAGTAAAATTGTCAACAAACCTGGCTTGCAGTAGTAATCTGGGTCAATGTCACTACGACCAACAATCCAAAATGACTAGTGTCTGTTCCTAGGGCCAGAATTTTGAAAATGTTGTGAACTTTACAGGTACTAAAGATTACTGAAATACATCTGAACCATTAAGTGTAGGTAGCACTGAGCACACAACAAACCCTAATGACAGTCCTGCCTAATGAGTAATGAATCAATTAGAAAATGGGTGATGAGGAGTGGTCTTTGAGTGTTGATGACTTATCTCGGGATAAATCGGGTTGGCTTAGTGGGTGCTGCACTGAGCCCCGAACGGATCGGGAAGGTAGGCATGGCGGCGCCCGGGCGATGGTGACGCTTGTTGGGCGGCGACTCGACCTCCTGTTAGTCCGGCGTCTCCTCCTAGAGTCATGCCGTCTGGGACGGTGCAAGTCGCCATGAGGCAAAGGGCCGGGAAGTAGTAGAGATCGAAGCGCCAAGCAAAGCAGAGGGAATCGAGGCACTGGACGACCCAAAATCCTGTGGTGGGCTGCCCACCGTGGGCACCTCAGAGAGATACACACCCGAGCCATTTAACATGCTTTTTTGAAACTAATTTAGGAACATTTAGCTGACCAATTAAAAGAATCTGCTTTAATAATATCTGATTCGTATTTGAACAACTAAGCTTGTTTAGCTTGATGGGTCGAAAGCGATTAAGCATGTATTACGATCGTATAGTGATCATAAAAGGGGAAATCGAGAAATGATATTTAGCAGCCATTGTTTGCTTGTAACTAATAACTAAATTCTAAGTGATGAAAAGAATGTAGAGTAACCAAGTTAAGATCTATTTTCTGGTTGAGATCAAAAAGTTGAGGAGATATGAAGTACCACCTCTCTTGCGGCGCCGTGTAGGCATCGGGGGTGCGATGGCTGTTGGTGGCGTGGAAGCAGATCTGCGACGGTAGACGGGTGCATCGGGGGATAAGTCCTGTTGCGGTGGAAGAGAAGGTCGTGTGAGCGGCCTCGGCAAAGAGGACGACAGCGCCGATGAAGCGAGAGGACGTGATGCAAGGCTCTTGGTCCGTTGCCGTGGATGAGAAACGTCCATCTCTAGCAGTGGACGACGCGGTCTTGATAGGCGCTCCGGCATGGTGGAGGACGGTGGTGATGGATGTGGTGGAGGACGGCGGCGATGGATGTGGTGGAGGACGGCGACGATGGATGGGGTGGCGGACGGAGGCTGGTGTGGGGATGGTGTTTGAGGGAGTCCTGGATTAGGGGGTGTCCGGATAGCCGGACTATAGCCTTTGGCTGGACTCCTGGACTATGAAGATACAAGATTGAAGACTTCGCCCCGTGTCCGGATGGGACTTTCCTTGGCGTGGAAGGCAAGCTTGGCGATACGGATATGTAGATTTCCTACCATTGTAACCGACTCTGTGTAACCCTAACCCTATTCGGTGCCTATATAAACCGAAGGGTTTTAGTCCGTGAGGACGAACAACAATCATACCATAGGCTAGCTTCTAGGGTTTAGCCTCTCGATCTCGTGGTAGATCCACTCTTGTACTACCCATATCATCAATATTAATCAAGCAGGAGTAGGATTTTACCTCCATCGAGAGGGCCTGAACCTGGGTAAAAACATCGTGTCCCTTGTCTCCTGTTACCATCCGCCTATACGCACAGTTCGGGACCCCCTACCCGAGATCCGCCGGTTTTGACACCGGCATTGGTGCTTTCATTGAGAGTTCCTCAGTGTCGTCATCTTTAGGCCCGATGGCTCCTTCGATCATCAACAACGATGCACTCCGGTGAGACTTTTCTCCCGGGACAGATCTTACGTATTCGGCGGCTTTGCTGCTGCGGGCCAATTCGCAGCCATCTGGAGCAGATTGAAAGCTACGCCCCACCTGTGTCAGATTTGGAAGTTTGAACTACACGGCCGACGTCGCGGAGACTTGATCTTCGACGGGTTCGAGCCACAAACACGCACGCCATACATCACGAGGGGCATGATCTAGCTCTGCCGCCCGAGCAGTGTCTGGAAGGCGCACCGTGTCCGCTCCGACCTTTAGTTCGAGCCGATCACGCCGATCGAGGACGGGTGGCTGGACACCGCCTCGGGGCTGCGATCTCTCTGGCGATTGAGCCGTACACCTACCCGTCCTTTGCGGCTTCGTGACTCCAAGGTGCCGGACTCCCTCCGAACTTGAGCCTTCCGCCCTCGCTAATCGAATCCGATTAGGCGCCGATCATGGAATTCACCGCCGTGGACATCTTTTCAAAGACTCGCCTTTTGGCGACATTCTGAATTCACTAAAGTCTCTCTCTTTATCAGGAGAGCCCTGGCCGGATTATGGTCAGGAAGGTTGGGATGCGGACGACGAAGAAATTCAAAGCCCAACCACCACCCACTTCATAGCCATTGTCGATGATTTAACCGACATGCTCGACTTCGACTCCGAAGACATCGACGGTATGGACGATGATGCAGGAGACGACCAAGAACCAGCACCCACAGGGCACTGGAAGGCCACCTCGTCATACGACATATACATGGTGGACATCCCAAAAGATGGGAATGGCGATGGAACAACGGAGGATGACCCCTCCAAGAAACAGCCTAAGCGCTGGCGTCGGCCAAGGCCGCCGCTCTAAATCCCGCCACAACAAAAACGGTGATTCCGCACGGAGACAATAACACCCGGACGGTCGAAGATAACCCCTCCAAAGCATGATTCAACGCAGAGGATGGAGAAGCCAGCCCTCATGAGAGCGGCGAAAGAGAGGTAGAGGCGATAATTACATGCCTCCCTCCGAAGATGAGGCAAGCCTCGACGACGGCAATTAAATCTGCCGTGCCGAGGATCCCATCGAACAAGAGCGTTTCAAACGCAGGCTAATGGCCACGACAAGCAGCCTCAAGAAAAAGCAGCAACAGCTTAGAGCTGACCAAGACTTGCTAGTCGACGGATGGACTGAAGTCCTTGCGGCCGAAGAGTACGAACTCGAGCGCCCCTCCAAGAGCTACCCAAAACGCAGGCTGCTACCCCGATTAGAGGAGGAAGCACCCAAACCTACATCACCAGCGTATGATATGGCTGACCGGCCACCTCGTGGCCGCGACAGAGAGGCCACTCGGCCCTCAAACTCAAGCTGCACCCCGGCGCCGCTCAAAAAATACCGAGGCACGGGGAAATGTGCCAGACCTGCGAGATATATTGGAGGACAAGGCAAGGCAAACAAGATCGATCTACGGATCGTGGCGCCTACGACACATAGCGATATAACCGTCACGCCGGATATGGCAACTCCAATGGCCGAACACAGTAGACAAAGCTCATTTGAGCTGCGTCGTGATATAGCCCAATACAGAGGCACCGCACACCCACTATGCTTCACAGATGAAGTGATGGATCATCAAATCCCTGAGGGTTTCAAACCCGTAAATATTGAATCATACGATGGCACAACAGATCCTGCGGTTTGGATTGAGGACTATCTCCTTCACATCCACATGGCCCTCGGTGATGATCTACACGCCATCAAATACCTCCCACTCAAGCTTAAAGGACCAGTCCGGCATTGGCTTAACAACTTGCCAGCAGAGTCAATTGCTTGTTGGGAAGACCTGGAAGCCGCATTCCTCGACAATTTCCAGGGCACATATGTGCGGCCACCAGACGCATATGACCTAAGCCACATAATTCAGCAGCCGGAGGAATCGGCCAGACAATTCTGGACACGGTTCCTAACCAAGAAAAATCAAATCGTCGATTGTCCCGGATGCGAGGCCCTTGCAGCCTTCAAACACAACATCCATGACGAGTGGCTTGCCCGGCACCTAGGATAGGAAAAGCCGAAATCCATGGCAGCCCTCACGACACTCATGACCCGCTTTTGCCATGAGAGGACAGCTGGCTAGCTCAGAGTAACAACATGGCCAAGAGCCCCGTAATTGGATACCAAGGACAACAATGGCAGGTCGTCGCCGCAACAAGCACAAGCGCGCGTTAACGGTGATAATGCTGAGGATACGGCGGTCAATGCCGGATTCAGAGGCTCTAAACCCGGTCAGCGGAAAAAGCCATTTAAAAGAAATACTCCGGCCCGTCCAATTTGGACCGAATACTCGATCGCTGCGTGCGGATACATGGCACTTCGAAAGCCGACCAATCACACCAAAGCAGGGATTGTTGGGTGTTCAAGCAGTGCAGGTAAGTTAAATGCGAAAACAATGACAAGGGGCTGCATAGCGATGACGAGGAGGAGCCCCGCCCGAACAATAGAGGGCGAAGGGCTTCCCCGCAAGTGCGGACGGTGAACATGATATACGCAACCCACATACCCAAAAGGGAGGCGGAAGCGTGCACTAAGGGACGTATATGCGATGGAGCCAGTCGCCCCAAAGTTCAACCCGTGGTCTTCCTGCCCGATCACTTTTGATCGAAGGGACCACCCCACCAGCATCCGCCATGGCGGATTCTCCGCACTAGTTCTAGACCCAATCATTGACAGATTTCACCTCACTAGAGTCCTAATGGACGGCAGCAACCTGAACCTGCTTTATCAGGACACAGTGCGCAAAATGGGCATAGACCCATCAAGGATTAAACCCACAAAGACGACCTTTAAAGGCGTCATACCAGGTGTAGAGGCCAACTGTACAGGCTCAGTTACACTTGAAGTGGTCTTCGGATCCCCGGATAACTTCCGAAGCGAGGAGTTAATCTTCGACATAGTCCTGCTCCGCAATGGCTATCACGCGACTATTCTGGACGAACCGCATTTGCAAAGTTCAATGCGGTGCCACACTAGGCATATCTCAAGATCAAGATGCCAGGCCCTCGAGGAGTCATTACGGTCAATGGAAACACCGAATGCTCTCTCCGGACGGAGGAGCATACGGCGGCCCTCGCGGCGAAGTACAAAGCAGCCTCTTAAGGCAATTCTCGAGTCCGGCTATTAAATGTCCGGACACCATCAAGCGCGCCCGGAGTAACCTACAACAAGACCACCTGGCACGTTCTGAGCACGCATAGCAATGCGGCCCAAGCCCCAGCCCTCGCAAAATTGCGAAACCAGTACTACACATACATAATTACGCTCTGGAAATACCATGGGCATAGGGGAAGGGGCACGACCACGGCATGCCCAGAATGCGGCTCAACCGCACTGTGGGCCTCGATTGTATCATTCTTTTCTTCTTTCTTTTACTTTCAGACTCCGTTCTCCACGAAGCCCTGTCGGCATTAGAATCGCCGAACACACAATGCAACAGCTGTGGAAGCTGAAAGCTACGTCGAGTGTCCAGTGGTCTCTATTACAAGCAATATATCTCATCTTACACACCATCCCGGCTTACCCTCGAGGGGGGACATGTTAAAAGTCCCGTCCCTTGCTTATCGCACTATTTGTATCGTTCTGCTCTTCTTCGCAGCCCTTTTGAATAAACAATATATATCTTCTGCCTATTATCGAATTCCCTTTTTTCTCTATATATATGTTCATTTATGACATTGTGCAACCGTACACTTTGGTACGGGCAATACACCAGGGGCTCAAGTACCCCACAATATGGTGTGATAAGTCCGAACACTTTCACAAGTGCGGCACCCAGACTTATAGCATTATATGCATCGGCTCGAATCATGTCTTGGGTCAATAGTTGGGTTTTATGCGGCTCCCATGTTTTGGTACCTTATGTTCCGTTATATCGGCTAAGGTAGCACCGGAGAACTACTGCGATTGTGCCCGGTTGAGCTGGGTTAAGCACCTCGATGGAGAAAGCTAAAACTGACCGTCATGATAGGGCGAGAGCCGGTCGCTGTTCGAGAGGTTTTCGAGTCCCTAAAGACTTATGCCACTTAGAGCGAGGAGTCGGCATTGTCCGGCCTAGGCGTGGATAGCGCCCCGAACTCGGTCTTCCGAATACTAGGGGCTTCGCCGAAATTTAAAATTATAGAATTCTATGGCTAAGTGAGAGTGTTCAAGCATTATAGTCTGGTTGCCTTGTTCGTTGCTTTGAGCGCCTCCCTCGAAGGACCCAAGAATGGGAACAAGAGCGCTCAAGTTTATCCCGAACACCCCAGCACTCGTGGCATGGTGGCTGAAGCCGACGACTCGCCATCTCTCAAATTTAATACACGGCCGCACAGAAGGTAATATTTTAAATTCAAAAGTGTTGCTTAACGCATATGAAAAAGTTTTTAGCGTACAGGATAACAAATGCGAGTCTACTAAAAAATTATATCGTTGGAGCATTCATCCGCTATAAGGCAGGCACCCTTCAGGACGCCCTCATAATACATTTCAGGCTTGCGATGCTCCTTCTTCGGTGGTGGTCCGTCCGTCACAAGCTTCTCAGCGTCCATCTTGCCCCAGTGCACCTTAGCAAGGGCAAGGGCTCTATGGGCACCTTCGATGCAGACAGAGCGCTCGATGACTTCAACCCATGGACAGGCGTCCACCAGCCGCCTCACCAGCCCGAAGTAGCTCCCAGGCATGGCTTCCTTAGGCCACAGTCGAACTATGAGGCCTTTCATGGCCTGTTCGGCCACCTTATGGAGCTCGACCAGCTGCTTCAACTGGTCGCAAGGGCACTGTGTCCGCCTCCGATATCTTGAGACCGAACACCTTCTCCGTCGAGCTTCCCTCCTCGGCTCGATAGAATGCGGCAGCATTAGCCACACTGCGGGGCAGATCTGCGAATGCTCCTGGAGAGCTCCGGATGCGGGTAAATAACAGATAATTCACTTTCACATGCTTGCTTTGCATATAGAATGCCTTACCTGCCGCTATCTTCTTCATCGCCTCAATCTCCTGGAGGGCTTTTTGGGCTTCGGCCTTAGCGACATTGGCGCTCTCAAGAGCCTGGAGCTCTTGCCGCACCTCCGCCACCCGCGCCTCCTGCTTCTCTCGCTCGGTGCACTCCACGGCCGCATTGCTTTCGGCCTTGGACACCGCTTCCTTCAGGGTCGCCACCTCGTTCGTGGCCCCTGCAGTATTCACGTTATTCCTATCATCTTTTGCAACAACATCTTTTAAATACTCCCATAAGGTATTACTTACCTTCTTTATCCTCGAGCTGCTTTTTGGCAAGTCCGAGCTCGTTCTCGGACTGCTCGAGGCTCTGCTTCAATGCATCAACCTCCGCAGTCGGTCAGTGGCAGAGGTCAAGCACCTGCATTCCCATATTGACATACTTATGTTAGACTCTCACAGATATCTTTTTAGATCCTCGGTTTGGCTTTTTATTTCCGAACACCAAACTAAGCATCGAGGCTACCGTCTATGCGGTAATATTTTTATATATCTTAAATACATACCTCAAAGCCTGTTAGAAGGTCAGGCACGAGTTTTAGTCAGCCCGCTCTTGGCGGATCGAACTTCTCGATCACCACACTCATAACAGTGCGGTGCTCCTCGTCGATGGAAGCGCCGTTAAGCGCCTCCATCAAATCATCCGGTGCCTCCGGTTCGACGGAAGTCACCGGCGTCGCAGTCTTGCCCTTCTTACGAAGGGGTCGCCTACCGGATTCCGGAACCACTGAAGGTTCCGGTACAGAGTCTGGCACAGGGCCGGACTTAAAGCCCTTTGGGGTTTTATCCCCTTTGATCCCGGGTTCCGGGAGGTCGCCTTGCGGCGCCTCTAGGGCCACCTCCTCCTGGCTGGGCCCCTTTTTGGACTCCACCCCGGCGTCATCCGCGGCGGGAGGAGACGAGGCGGTCGGAAGTGAGGTGCTATTCACCTCCGACGAATCCAGGCAGCCGCTCGATGAATCGTCGAGCCCGTCCTTGGGCGGGCTGCATGGTTATACTCGGCATTAGAAGATGCTGTGCGACAAATGGAACGCCATGAGTTATTCTGGTGTCCGGACACTTACGATTTTGCCAGGGGCTTGGTCCTTGGTGGCCACTCCTCTCCGCCGTCGTCGGTGTTGCTGGTGTAGCCCGGAGAGAGGGTCCTTCCCCTCTTGGACCCTCCGGCCTCCCGGTTAGGCGGCCTTCCTTTTCTTCTCTCTCCCCACTGGGAGAGGCCTCTTCCTCCTCCTCGTCTTTGCGGAGGAGTCCACCTCGAGTCATCGGACGATGAGTCCGACAACACTGGCGCCAGAACTCCTCCCGAGTTCCCGTGGCCTTCTTCTTGGCCTTCTTCTCCGGCACCACGTAAGGTGCGGAACCAAGAGCCCCGTCAAACGGGCGTCCGCTGGGTCTTCTGGCAAGGGAGCCGGACAGTTAACCTGTCCGGACGTCTTCAGCCAGTCCTGTCAAAGGTAAGGGAGTTTTAGATCCCGCATAGAGTCAAACTATGAAAAAAGAGTCCCATAAAGGGTAAAATAGCTTACCTCGCTGGCTTGATGCTGCGAGCTGAATCCGCGATCTTCGGTAGCGGATGCGGGAGCCTCGGCGCCCTTGAACAGCACCTTCCAGGCATCTTCGTGCGTAGTGTCAAGAGCCGGCTCAAGGTTCTGTCTTTGTGCGGATCAAACTCCCACAAGTTGAAGGCCCGTTCTTTGGCATGGGAGGATCTGGCGGATGAGCATAACCTGGACTACGTTGACAAGCTTAAGCTTCTTGTCCACCAGGTTTCGGACGCAGGTTTGGAGTCCGGTCAGCTCTTCCGAATTACCCCACATCAGGCCCGTCTCTTTCCATGAGGTGAGCCGTGTAGGGAAGCCAGATCGGAATTCGGGGGCCGCCGCCCATTTGGAGTCGCGCGGCTCGGTGATATAGAACCACCCCGATTGCCACCCCTTTATGGTCTCCACGAAGGAGCCCTCGAGCCATAGGACGTTGGCCATCTTGCCCACCATGGCACCTCCAAGACTCGCTTGACGGCCGCCCACTACCTTGACTTGACATTGAAGGTCTTCAGCCATAAGTCGAAGTGGGGCTGGATGCAGAGGAAGGCCTCGCACACGACGATGAACACCGAGATGTTGAGGATGAAATTCGGGGCCAAATCATGGAAATCTAGGACGTAGTAGAACATGAGCCCCGGACAAATGGGTGAAATGGAAACCCTAGTCCATGGAGGAAGTGGGGAGGAACACCACCCTCTCATGGGGCCTCGGGATGGGGATGAGCTGCCCCTTGTTGGGGAGCCGATCTGCGATGTCGTCGGACAAGTATCCGGCATTCCGCAACTTTTGATGTGCCCCTCCGTGGACGGAGGAGGCCATCCACTTGCCTCCCGCTCCGGACATAGTTGGAGAAGGTTGAGGTGGGATGTGCGGACTTGGGCGCTGGAGCTCGAAAGTCTTGTGAAATGGATAAGCAAAGGAGGAAGAAGGCGTGTGTGAAAAGGTGGATTCTTATCCCTTATATGGACGGACAAAGCTATGCGTCCCCACCGCCCGATAAAACTCGCTTATCTCCCAAGCGCCATAATCAATGGCGCGGGTTACCCACGCCCGTATTGATGAGAATCCCGGAATAAGGGACACGATCTCTGCTTTGACAAGACGCGTGCCAAGGAAACCGCCTCGCTAAACGCGCTGAGGTGGGACAAGTAAAATGATTCGAATAAAGGCTTGGCCGTGGTGTGGTGTCACGCATGCGGAATACGTGCCAGATTGAACTTGTGTAAATATTATTCTCTCTACGGTGGTATGTGGAACTTATTTTGCAGAGCCGGACACTATCCTTGTGTTCAAAATCTTCTATGAAGTATTCGGAGGAGGAACCCACCTTGCAATGCCGAAGACAATATGCGCGCCGGACTCGTCGTCATTGAAGCCTGGTTCAGGGGCTACTGAGGAGTCTGGATTAGGGGGTGTCCGGATAGCCGGACTATAGCCTTTGGCCAGACTCCTGGACTATGAAGATACAAGATTGAATACTTCGTCCCGTGTCCGGATGGGACTTTCCTTGGCGAGGAAGGCAAGTTTGGCGATACGGATATGTAGATTTCCTACCATTGTAACCGACTCTGTGTAACCCTAACCCTATTCGGTGCCTATATAAACCGGAGGATTTTAGTCCGTAGGACGAACAACAATCATACCATAGGCTAGCTTCTAGGGTTTAGCCTCTCTGATCTCGTGGTAGATCTACTCTTGTACTACCCATATCATCAACATTAATCAAGCAGGAGTAGAGTTTTGCCTCCATCGAGAGGGCCCGAACCTGGGTAAAAACATCGTGTCCCTTGTCTCCTGTTACCATCCGCCTAGACGCACAGTTCGGGACCCCCTACCCGAGATCCGCTGGTTTTGACACCGACAGTGTTCTAGCGCGGACGGTGTATGAATGGGAAAATGGAGGGAGAGGTACGGGGAACCATGGTTTTGGGACGCGCCTGTCTGAAATATGTGGAAGTTACGAACTTAGCCCCCGTTTAAAATTTGGACGTCTCGTCGGTTGGGGATACGACGGTAACCCCGCATCTCGCCAATATTTGCCCAGAGCGATTTCGGGCGAGGAGAGGGTGGTTGGCGCCCATGGTTGGCGCCCACGGTGTATGAACTGGGCTGACAGGTAGGGTGGTTGTGTCATTCGAGTGAAGTTACAAACCTTCCCCTATTGAAAATATTTGCCTACATCGATTTCGGCCGAGTCGAGTTTGTTTTGCCGCCCACCGTGTATGAATGGGGAATTGGAGGGAGAAACAGAGGTCTTTCGGACGAGCTTGAATCAAATGTGTTTTGCCGCCCATGTTTGGCGCCCACCATGTCGGAATGGGCTCAGAGGCGGTCGTGTCACATCTAATTGAAGTTACTATCCTACCCCAATTTAGAGCAGTGGAAATCGGGCCGATGGATTGTCCGTGTAATGGGTAGACAGTAATTTTCATCTCCCAAACACTTGGCTTCGGGCAGCCGACGTGGGAGTGGACATTTTGCCGCTTCTTTCGAATTTTGGGACAATAAGCATCCACGTTTACCCTAGCAACTAAATTCGAATCCATTTTTTGTTCCTATACGAATCTTTATAAATCATTCAATGTGTTTTTATATATCTTCAAAAGGACGACAAAGATGTATTCCATTGTCATATATGAATATGGTTTACAAATGCCGATACTCAAATTCGTAAGCTAGAATCCAGCTTTAAGGTGAATTGAATATTTGGAACACTTCATGTCCAACTCAAATGTCACACGCAGCATAATGTGTACTCCCATTTAGATATGTACACAAGCGATGTATCAAGATTCAAATACCGAGTCAATCAACCAAGAATGTACAGAACTAATGCATATATAAACACTTATAAAGTATATGGATCAATAATATCAACTAACATACATAAGCCAAACATTGTACTTTTCTTTGCTACAACAACATCCTTTTTTTAGCCAAGCTACTACAGCATCTTGGCCCTTTCCGATGCGTGCCACTTATGGTCCATCTATACTACTATTATTGTTGAATGCACATTCAACCCGATTGGCATATTTGTAGTCTGGCACAACAATCAAAATGAAATGTCTCCGAGTCTTATCAATTAATATAGACTTGTGCTCAAATAAAATTACAAACCAAAAACCAAAAAACAAAAAACAAGTATTACATGATCTCTAAAACAAATGGTTTGATTGATTACATGAACAAACAACACAAAGGTTATTCAACGATGGAAATAACATTTCACCTATGATTTACCAAGTGGGAATTTAATTTCCTTTTTCCTTCAGGACCTTAACATTGTGGTCAGTCTCAGCTTGCTTCATTTTGAAATCCACCAAATATTTAATGATTGTCTTGAGTACTGCTACTGATTGTGCTGTTTGCTTCCTCAACATGTCAACTTCATATCTAAGTCTGAGCGAGAATCTCTTTCTACCACTAGTTTAGCCTCTAGAGCATCAGCGGTTGGCAATTCATAATGCACGATTTGGCCGGTGCCACCGCTGTGGGATGATACAACGTCCATGGGGACCTCGCTCTTTGATCTTGGGCTAACCTGTTTTGCCATTAAAGTTCCGATTGGATTCAGAAAAGTTGACGTTAGCAAAACATCTCAACTGGGAGTTATAACAGCAAACCAGTTAAACAAACAAGTAATTAAAGAGTTTCAATTCGACGCTGAAAAGTAGTTATTAACATCATTGTAACCTGTTGTTGCAGCAATAAAGCAGTTAAACAAACAAGTAGCTATTTATGTTAAGGCAAACAGGTAATTCTTAACAGTAAGTATCAAACACATAGATAGGCGCAGTCTACAATAGGATTAACAGGCTGTAGCATTATGTAATTAGTAGCAAACTAAATTAAGCCAAGCAACATAATTGAACAATTTTGCAATAACTGGCTAACTAAAATTCCGAGAAGCAGGTAACTGAACTTACGCTAGTTCTTTGTACAGGCACACTGCAACTTATTTTTCGCTTACAAGGTTGTATGAAGGAGTCCATGGCATCAATTGCTTAGATAGGCAGTCCCAATACTTCTTTCTTCCCACACTGCATTGGTAAGTCGAATGGTTAATCTGGTAAGATGGTGCGTCCTTGATATGCTATATGAGGACGTGTAGTCAGACTAGTTGTAGCCACACACATCACACCGGCTTTTACTGTATATTTCATGCGATTACTTTTGGCATATCGAGATTAAGCAATCAACAATAGGATGAAAAGACTGGCATCCCTCACATTATTGGCGAACTCAGTTCATAGAAACAAGCAATTCAACCATTCTGTGGGTAAATCAAAAGCGCCACTCGAATATTTTTCACTACCCCTATCATACACGCAAAAATGGGCGACGCCACCATAGGGGCTGGTATGGGCGGCCGCCTCGGGTGGCTCGAAAGTGTGCACCTAGTTTGAGTCATCCAAAGTTGGCCAAAGTTAGTTTTGTTCGTCCCAAGGCACGAGCAGGCAATGTAAAAAATGAAGAAAAATGTTTCAATTTGGATAGGCCAATAACATAAGTGCAAGGCATGCCCTATAGCAAGCTCGCAGCCCAAACGAGCGCCTCCCATATCGACCGACAGCAGGAAAAATCCCAATTCATCCGCTCCAGCCTCTAGTATGGTTCGCTCCTAACCTAGCCGCCGCTGGACAGACCGACACAACACTTCCTCGCGCCCTCGTTGGAGGGTGGTCGCCGGGCTTCAAGCGAACGGAAGGACAAGAAGATGAAGATCCAACCCCGGGTGTAGCCTGCGTGGGAGGCAGCGGCGGCAGCGCGGGCATGGCATCGAGCTTGCGCAAACGGACAAATCCAGACTTGCAAGAGTAGCATGCAACGAAAGGTGTACATCACATCCCTGATTATATCTAATTCAACTCTTGAATTTCTGGCCAATAGTTAAACCTGACGGTGTTGTAAAACTGCTTATATTTAGGGAATCTATGAGAAAATGAAACCAATTTCTACTTATTATAACTCCCCCAATCAATACCGAATCGATCAATCGATGAATCTAATCAAGTTTCCGGTGCAAACATCCAAGTTCATGTTGTTCTTGAGCCTGAAGTGTCTAATGAACAGACTACTAATGAAGGATTTGATGCAAATTTTACATGCTCCTGGTGATGAACATATAGTGTCTAATGAGGCATCTAATGCAAGCATTTTGCAAGCTCCCATTGAAGGATTTAGTGTCTAATGATGATCTGCTATGTTGAGAGAGACATAGAGATTTGCGAGGCATTGATGACAAGCAAATTATAGTGCATTTTCATGGCTTGAGGAAACATCGAGGCCATCTACCGTAAAGTCCCGTGATCATGACAACGTAGCATAAATACTTTTCTAATCTGTTGTTTGAAACTATTGGCATACTTATGCAGGATAGATATATTGATATGCAGTTTATGCTACTGGTTATAGGTGCAATTGCACTTGATATTTTCAGCCGAGAACTAATAATTCAAGCGAGTGCAGACCATGTTTGTAGTCCTTGTACACCATGTTCCATTTTGTGTTTTTTGGTGCTTGCATCATTTAGTGTTTATAATCTGAACTACTTTGGATCATTAGCTGGTTTTCAAAATGCATGTAGCTTCACATTTCTCAAGTTATGTTGATTTCAGGAGTGCAAGTGCCTTCGTATTTTTTAAGTTAAATGTTCACCCCTGGTAACTTGAATTCATGGATCCACCACTTCACATAAATACAACACGAATGCCAGTATGAATTAAATGAAATGCAGGGACTTACGCTAGCTCGTTGTACAGGCTCACTGCAGCTCTGCTTGCGCTTGGGATGTTCCATGTACAAGTCCATGTTACCACTTGCTTGGATGTGCAGGCCTTGTGCTCCTTGCATCCCCTTATGCATTTTTGACACGGCGAATGGCTGATCAAATATGAGGAATCGACCTTGCTATTGTACCGGAGGACAAATACTTACAAGGTTATACGGGTGTGCAGGATGTGTACCAGATCCCGTAGCGCCGTCATGCTTCGCTAAAAAATGGATTTGCTTGTTTTAGATGATATCTCCAGAAGAAATAAGAGTTAAAGTCAGAGTTGGATAGGCGTGTAAGCTAAGAGAGCAGTGAAAGGATATCCAAACTTCGTCGAAACAGTGCACAAGGGAGTGATATGTGGATACCTAGTTCGGGCCGGCGTTTGGGCATGCTCGCCTAGCTAGAGTGCGGGTCACTTCAGAGCCATTGAGGGTGATGCGCTGGAGTTGGCTGGCCGCGCACGGATGCAGATCTTGAGTGGCAGCGGAGCGCTACGATGCGGTGGACGAGACCATTGGTGATGCCCCAGCGACCTTGGGGGCGGAGGCGCGACGATGTGCTCGGTGAAGTAGCCCCGGTGAGCTGGGAGATGGCGCCGGTGAAGCGCACCTGATGCGGTGGTAGTCGGTGTCTGTGAGGCATGTCGGTTGCGGTGGCCGACGTTATCGGTGGACCACCCGGTGCGGTGGAAGAGGGCGTATATGAGGTAGCTCCGGTGCGGTGGTGAAGCGCGACCGTCGTCTTCGTCATTGTCCGGCACAGAGGTGGGGAAAGAGACGAGACGAGGGGCGATTCGAACTTTGCTTGGGTTGGCGGCGAATTAGGAATTTGAGCAATCTGGTCACGGAAGGGGACGGTGGAGAAGGGAGATTTTGCAGGGCTGGAATTGGGGCCGCCAGATATTTCAATTCAAAACGTGGAAGCGCGAACTTATTTTGTCGTCGTCCTTTTGGGGGGGGGGGGAGGGGGTGGGTGGTTGGGTGCTAAGCGTTTGTCCGACACACGCGACAACCACGACACGACCCTGGTCTGCCTGGTGCGCCTACATTTGAGAATGCAAACGAATCTTCTTTCATTTGCAAACGAATCTGTATGTATTACCATGCCCGTGTTTTCCTTGCAATAATTAGTCATTCGAAACGAGATACTATAAATTAATTAATGAGGAGTTATTTGAAAAAAATTGAAACGATATCCACGGTATCCACAATAACGTGGATTAGAGTGTGTGTCACATAATTAGTTATTTGAATTAGAGTGTGTGTCACATAGTGATCTCCAATTCTAACATGGATTTCACATTTCACTTTATCCATGTTACTTTTTTAATACAAATTCATATGTATATGATGAACACCATGGTAGTGAGAAAACTTTTGGATGGATTCAAACATATGACCTACAAAATAGCACAACATATCGAGTCAATGTCAACTTTTCAATACCTAGTATGGCACGAATTCGAAATAATTACCCATATGCATGGTCCTCGCTCAAATCTTACAATGTACACTGAATTGAAACATCGATATTAAGTCTCGTACTATCTACATTCAAATGTTATTTTCAGCCCCCCTCAAGACATACGCTACATACTTCCTGTATCGGTCAATCTTCCTCTCCTAACCACCTTAGGAAGCTATCAGTTTCCAACACACGTCCATTCTTTCTCTCCATGTTTCAATCTCTAACTCTCTCAACTACACAACCCCCTTTTTCCACTCTGTTACGAAATGTATTTACCTCACACACCCGCCATTGCACCCCATGCTGAGCTCTCTCTCTCTCCCTCTCCCTCTCACCCTCTCGCACTAAATACATGCATTGCCTACCTAGCCCCCAGCCTCTCGTGCGCATGCACGCACGTTGTCTATCTAGGTCACTCCCTCGAGACTGTCTCACTCTTTCTTCCGCACAGCGGGCCACACTCGCTCAATCTCGCTCTCTTTATCTGAGTCTCGTTTAACCTCGTTTTCTTTCACACACAAATGATATATCTCCCTGTTCGGGCCTCGATCGACACACTCTATACTCTCTCACGCAGATTGTCTATCTAGGTCAGTCCATTGAAGCCGCCCCACTCTTTCGACCTCATGGCGGGCCACGCTCGCTCTCCCTCTCTCTCTCTCTCCCTCTCTCTCTCTCTCTCTTTGTATGTCTCGATTGACCTCGCTCTTTCTTGGACAAAAACGATATATCACCATGTTTGAGCCCAATTCGACTTATTCACATTGTATACTCTCTCACGCACATTGTCTATCTAGGTCACTCTCTCCAACCCGTCTCACTCTTTCGATCGCACGATGACCCTATGTGATCGATTGACCTTGCTTCCTCACACACACAAAATATATCTACACGTCTGTGACTGGATCATCTCTCAAGCTCTATCTTACAGCCCTCACCCTTGCCAAAAGCTCAAACGGACAATATCTCTCCAGAGCATATATATTTGTTCAATGAATGTTGGACCACACTCACTTTGTCTCTCGATCTATATGTCTCTCGATTGACCTTGCTTTCTCACGCCGTATCATCCACACATTGAAGCTACCTCTCCATCCCTCGCAAAGCCGTAGCTATTTACATTGCGAGGGGCACTCCAACCTTGGATTAATTTGTGTAGGCATTTATTCCGGTCGGTTTAGATTATATTTTCGTAGCATTCGGCCCACAGCTACTCGAAACACCGTTGCAAGCCCCGCAATTCCCCTAGTTGATTTCCCTCTGGCTCGGTCATCGCTCTCTCGCACGTCCTTTCTCGCCTTCAATGTTGCACCATGGTATTATTGCAGAAAACTCTGTTGTTCTCTTTAATTATTATAAATAAGCTATAAAACTACACACCGATAGTCCACTTGAAATGGAACAAATTTCGACCCACAAATTAAAGTGCTACAAACTACACACCGAGGGGCCCACATGTCATGAAACAAATTTGGACCCATATACAAATTAAAAAAATAAAGGACGAGGATCGAACATGCGACCAGGGCCTTCAAGCCGCACGTCAATAGGCAACATACGTAGAACAACAATGTTTGTTGTACCTCCCTTTGTTCACATAATGTTTTTTTATTACCACAACCTATTTAATTGATAACATGTAATATTATTTTTAGTACTATTCGCCTTCAATTACTGGTGGGTTCCATGTGTGCTCTCTCTCTCCCCCCTTCTGCGTTTAGACGCATGGGCAAACACGAAGAACTCATGGGCGATGTTGCCGTTGACCATATCTGGACGCGTTCACAAGTTACGACACCAGTTTCACGTGCTAGCAGCACTAGTCAGTGTGTACGTGCAATGCACGTTAATTTGGAAGTATATTAAGTGCATGCGGATATTAAGTAGGATATTATTTGCATGTTATTATGTGTTTAGCATTATTTTTGGCATGAAATTAACTAAATGCTAAACATGTTGATTGCTCAACATTGAAGCCGTCTAGGTCGTTGGATGACAAGGAATACATGTGGCTTGATGACGTTTTATATTTAATTTGATACGGCTCTAGCAGAACATTCAATAGATCAAACCATAGATTTCGTTCAGTCTGACTCCGACTTTAAATTATACGATGATCGATCTAAAATAAACAGAAATGATAAACGTTCAGACTTTAAGCATGGCAATCCGAACGTTTTTCATGGCAAATTTAGATTACGCGGCGGCGGCGGCGGCGTCTTGCGGTGGGAAGTGGCTCCTCTGCCATGCTCTGTGTGTCGTCGGGCCACTGACCGACGCCGACGGCGGCGCCTTGCGCCGTTGTTGGCGTACTCCTGCACGTTGGCCTAGCTTCAAGGAAGGCCAAAATGTTCTAGACTTTGGAGCGAGTCAACTGGCGGGAGGAGGCGACTAGCGTCGGTGCAAGGAAGCGGTCGACGGCGGCCATCCATGCTGCTGAGGGGCACCGGCACCAGCTGGGACGGGCGCCGCTAATGGCGCGGGCGGAGACATTCGTGGTGCACGAGCACCGCACGGGCATCGCGACGCTGCGTCGGTCATCTTGCGCAGCACATGCGCTAGAAGGTGCACGGGCACCGGCGAAGCGTCTTGTGGCGGTGCACACGCAGGCGCATGCGCTGGCAGGTGCACGGGCGCGTGAAAGTTGGCGGGGACCTCGTGGAACCCCGTGGCATCAAGCTCAGCGATGATGTGCGGCTCCCAGCCCATCAATGCCACGGGGATGGGCACTGGCGCAGTCGGGGCGACGGGAGCCGGAACGGGAGCGGGGACAGGCGCGGCGTCTTCCCGCAAGGCCAGTTCAAGCTCGTCCCAAAGCGCCTTATGTTCTTGAGACTCCGGCTGGGTGTCTTCCTTAGGAAACTGGAACACTAAGGGCCATCGTGATGCAGCATGGCGTACGTTTAGGTCAGGCTGGTTGGAGGTAGACGACAGGAGAATCGGAGAGGAAGAGAGAAGATTGTAGCGATACCGGGTAGTGCGGGGTTGACTTTAAACTGCGGCGCCGGCGACATTAAAAGTGGGAGCAGTTGGGACGAAGGTGGGCGGCGGAGCCTGGTCAAAGGGCCCGCCTCCCGGTGAGCCTGCACAGCGGTCTGCTCGCACGCCTCCCTGTCAGTCGGCGCAGCAATCTGCTCGCACGCCTCCCGTTGACTCACACGCTTGCTCGGACGGCACCTGCCGATGAGAAGCGGGACTTGTGGCGGCACGTAAACGCCCACGGTTTCAATAGTGAAATTGTTCGCCTTAACGTGACAGGTCTTTGTTCCAAAATACCTTAGCTCTTCATTTGTGCAACTTGTCATAAGCAGCTTGTCTCAAATTGAAGAAAATTATTACGAAGTAATATTTGTGCCATATCACGTGACCATGCTCAGTTTCAAGAATTTATGGTCACCTTTGGATTTTGTGAAATTTAAGATCCAGGATTCGAAACAATATCATAACCTGCATCATGCAATAAATTTTCAAGCCATACATCTGTCCTGTTGTATTTCTTAAGAAAGGATTTGGTCAAACATTTTGCTTAGTTAGACTTCAGACAAGTTATATTGCAGAGCAAAAGGACAATCCCTCCGTACCAGTGCATTGCCTGATATATTTACTCAAGTACTAGGCACGAACAAACTGGCTCAATTCTGTGCTCATCCTGGTGTAGTAGTAGTAGTACTAGGCAATGCAGTTGATGGGTGACCTTGGCGAGCGGCGACCGAGGGAATTGAACCGTGCTCGGCACGGTAGGTAACGTTGTTTAGTTACTAAAGCATCCCTCCGTTGTTCATCGGTAGTCATTATGGACCGGGGACATGAGAGGAATTTCCTAGGGCTGGAATTCTGGCCGCCAGATATTTCGACTCAAAACACGGAGGCTCTATTGGTTGGGGTTGCTTAATGTGCGTACCACGCATGCCACCAGAAGGACGCGAGCCCGGTTTTTTGTATTTTTTATTTTTTTAGGATCAACACGAGCCAAGGTCTGGCTGGTACGCCGTTGGGTCCTACCATTCGAGAATATGAAAGGAACCTTTTAAATTGCCGAACGAATCTATGTGTATTACAATGCCCGTTGAGGGAGTCCTGGATTAGGGGGTCCTCGGACAGCCGAACTATATACCTTGGCCGGACTGTTGGACTATGAAGATACAAGATTGAAGACTTCATCCCGTGTCCGGGTGGGACTCTCCTTTGCATAGAAGGCAAGCTTGGCAATTCGGATATGTAGATCTCCTCCCTTGTAACCGACTCTGTGTAACCCTAGCCCCCTCCGGTGTCTATATAAACCGGAGGGTTTAGTCCATAGGACAACGACAATCATAATCATAGGCTAGCTTCTAGGGTTTAGCCTCTACAATCTTGTGGTAGATCAACTCTTGTAATACTCATATCATCAAGATCAATCAAGCAGGAAGTAGGGTATTACCTCCATCGATAGGGCCCGAACCTGGGTAAACATTGTGTCCCCCGCGTCCTGTTACCATCCGCCTTAGACGCACAGTTCGGGACCCCCTACCCGAGATCCGCCGGTTTTGACACTGACATTGATGCTTTCAATGAGAGTTCCACTGTGCCGTCAGGATAAAGGCTTGATGGCTCCTGCAATCATCGGTAACGATGTGTTCCAGGGTGAGGTTTTTCTCCCCGGACAGATCTTCATATTCGGCGGCTTCGTACCGCGGGCCAACTCGCTTGGCCATCTGGAGCAAATCGAGAGCTACGCCCCTGGCCATCAGGTCAGGTTTGGAAGCTTGAACTATACTGCTGACATCCGCGGAGGCTTGATCCTCGACGGATTTGTGCCCATGTCAGGTGTGCCGCACATTCACGATGAGCATGACTTAGCTCTGCCATCGGACAGTGTTCGGGAGATCACACCTGTGGCTACTCCGGCCCTCAATCCGGAGCAGATCGTGCCGTTCGAGGACGGGTGGATAGCCCCCGCCACGGAGGCCGCACACTCAGCGGCGATAGAGCCGAATACTGACTTCACCTCCTATGAGACCTGTTTTACCGGACCCTTGGATTCGCCCCCGCCACGTGTTCCGAACCGCTTGCGTCTGTGCCTATCCAATCTGATTGGGCACCGATCATGGAGTTCACCTCCGCCGGATATTTTTCAGCGCTCACCCTTGGGCGATGCGCTAGATTCATTGAGGTCTCTCTCCTTGTCAGGAGACCCTTGGCCGAACTATGTCCGGCTTGAGTGGGAAGCAGACGACAAAGAAATTCATTCCCCACCCACCACCCACTTAATAGCCACTGTCGACGACTTAACCGACATGCTTGATTTCAGCTCCGAAGACATCGACGGTATGGACAACGATGAAGGAGAAGAACAGGAACCACCGCCCACAGGGCGCTGGAAAGCCACCTCATCATATGATATATATATGGTGGACACCCCCAAAGAAAGCGATAACAATAAGGCAACGGAGGATAATCCCCTCGAGAAGCAATCTAAGCACCGACGTCATTGGCGCCGCTCTAAGCCCCGCCATAGCAAAAGCAGCGATACCGGCACAAGATACAATAACGCTGCGGATAGTGCTGAAGACAAAGACAATCTCCTCCAGCCAAGCTTTGAGCGGGAGGATGGGCAAGCTAGCCCTAAGGAACAGGCGACAAGCGGAGAATCAGAGGATGACAATTACATGCCCCTCTCCGAAGACGAGGTGAGCCTCGGTGATGAAGAATTTATCGTGCCTGAGGATCCCGTCGAGCAGGAGCGCTTCAAGTGCCAGGTTATAGCCACAACAAAAAGCCTGAAGAAAAAGCAGCAACAGCTTCAAGCTGATCAAGATCTGCTAGCGGATAGATGGACCGAGGTCCTGGCAGCCGAGGAATACGAACTCGAACGCCCAACCAAATGTTACCCAAAGCGCAGGTTGCTACCCCAACTCGAGGAGGAAGCATTAAAGCCTACACTACCAGCATATGATGCGGCTGACCGGCCACCTCGTGGCCGAGACAAAGCGGCATATCATCCCAAAGTCTAGCCCGCACCCGTCGCCAGTCAAACAAAAACACCAAGGCCCGGGGCAACACGCAGGACCTGCGAGACGTATTGGAAAACAAAGCAGGACATACAAGATCGATCTACGGATCACGGGGGCGCGCCCCAACGCATGATGACGACCGTCACGCTGGATATAGTAAAAGCAAATCTGGCCGGGCTGAATACAGCAGACAAGACTCGTATGAACTGCGTCGTGATATAGCCCGGCACAGAGGCGCCGCACACCCCCTATGCTTCACTGATGAAGTAATGGATCATGAATTCGTAAGGGTTTAAACCCGTGAACATTGAATCATATGATGGTACTACTGCACCCCGCGGTATGGATAGAGGATTTCTTCCTCCACATTCACATGGCCCGCGGGGATGATCTACACGCCATCAAGTATCTCCCACTAAAACTCAAAGGGCCGGCTCAACATTGGCTGAATAGCTTGCCGGCAAACTCCATCGAAAGTTGGGAGAACCTGGCAGACGCATTCCTGGACAACTTCCAGGGCACTTATGTGCGACCACCGGATGCTGATGATTTAAGTCACATAACACAACAGCCAGGAAAATCATGCAGGAAATTCTGGACTCGGTTCCTAACTAAAAAGAACCAAATTGTCGACTGTCCGGATGCCGAGGCCTTAGCGGCATTTCAGTATAACATCTGCGGCGAGTGGCTCGCCCGACACCTCGGCCAAGAGAAGCCGAAGTCCATGGCAGCCCTCACGACACTCATGACCCGGTTTTGTGCGGGCGAGGACAACTGGCTGGCTCACAGCAACAACACATCAAGAAATCCTGGCAATTCAGATGCCAAAGATAGCAACGGCAGCCACGCGTCGCCGCAGACACAAGCGCTGCAACAACGGCGACAACGCCGAAGACACGGCAGTCAATGCCGGATTCAGTGGCTCTAAATCCGGTCAGTGGAAAAAGCCATTCAAAAGAAGCAATCCGGGCCTGTCCAGTTTGGACCGCATACTCGACCGCTCGTGTCAAATTCATGGCACCCCCGATAAACCAGCCAACAACACCAACAGAGAATGTTGGGTGTTCAAACAGGCCGGCAAGTTGAATGCTGAAAACAAGGAAAGGGGGCTGCATAGCGACGACGAGCAGGAGCCCCGGTCGCCGAACACAGGAGGACAGAAGAAATTTCCTCCCCAAGTGAAAACGGTGAACATGATATACGCAACCCATATTCCCAAGCAGGAACGGAAGCGTGCACTAAGGGACGTCTATGCGATGGAGCCAGTCGCCCCAAAGTTCAACCCGTGGTCTTCTTGTCCGATCACTTTCGATCGCAGGGACCACCCCACCAGTATCCGTCATGGCGGTTTTGTCACATTGGTCCTTGACCCCATCATTGACGAATTTCACCTCACTCGAGTCCTTATGGACGGTGGCAGCAGCCTGAACCTGCTCTATCAGGATACAGTGCGCAAAAAGGGTATCGACCCCTCGAGGATCAAACCCACAAAAACCACCTTTAAAGGTGTCATACCAGGTGTAGAGGCCTGTTGCACGGGCTCAATCACACTGGAAGTGGTCTTCGGATCATCGGACAACTTCCGAAGCGAGGAGTTAATCTTCGATATCGTCCCCTTCCACGGTGGCTATCACGCACTGCTCGGACGAACCGCATTCGCCAGATTCAGTGCGGTACCGCATTATGCATACCTCAAGCTCAAAATGCCAGGACCTCGCAGGGTTATAACAGTTAATGGAAACACAGAACGCTCGCTCCGTACGGAGGAGCACACTGCGGCCCTCACAGCAGAAGTGCAAAGCAACCTTCTGAGACAAACCGTCACTTCGGCGATAAAGCCCCCGGACACCTTCAAGCGAGTCCGGAGTACCCTGCAACAGGATCGCCCAAGACGCTCGTGAGCTCGCCTAGCAATTCGGCCTCCGTCCTATTCCCAGTCAAGCGGCGAAATTTGCGCCGCGCCTACATAATTACGCACTCAAGATACTATGGGCATAGGCGGAGGCACGGCTATGGCACGGCCCACAATGCGGCTCAACCGCCTCAAGACCCGTATATTTTTAACATTTTCTTCCTTTCAGGCCCCTATTCTCTGAAGGCCCTCTCCGATCGCCTGATTATCGGACCCGTCACGGGAAGGAAACACCAAGGAAGCAAGAAGCTTTGACGTACAAGGGAATCCCTAGGTCGTCTCTGATAACGATCGCTATACCTGTTTTACATACCCACACTCAGCTTGCCCTTGGATAGGACATGTCAAATAGTCCTATTTTTACTTATTGCACTACTTGTATACATACTCTTTGACGTATCATTTAAATAACAATGTACAACATTAGCTCATTATCGCATTCCTTCATCTTTTTTTCCTTGTCTGCTTATTTACGACAAATTGCACCCGTACATTCTGATACGTCCAGTGCGCCAGAGGCTTCAGTGTACCCCATGACACGGCAAGAAAAGTTCGAACACTTTCGACAATGCGGCACCCCGAACTTATAACATTATATGCATCAGCTCCGAATCATGTCTTGGGTCAATAGTTGGGTTTGCCCGGCTCCCATGTTTCAGTACCTTACGTTACGCTATATCAGCTAAGGTAGCACTGGAAGAACTACTGTGATTGTGTCCCGGTTCTTGCAGACGAGCACCTCAGTGGAGAAAGCCTAAAACTGACTGTTATGATGCGGCGAGAGCTGGTCGTTGTTCGAGAGGTCTCAAACCCTTAAAGATTTTTTCCGCTTCGGGCGAGGAGTCGGCCTTGTCCGATTTAGGCGTACATAGCGCCCAAATTTCGGCCTTCCGAATACTAGGGGCTTCGCCAAAATTTAAAATTGTATACTTCTATGGCTAAGTGAGAGTGATAAAGCTGTATAATCCGATTGCCTTGTTCGCTGCGCTAAATACCTCCTTAAAGGACCAAATTTTTTGGATAAAGAGTGTTTAAGATCTATCCCGAACACCTCAGTACTAGTTACATGGGGGCAGAAGCCGACGACTAGCCAACTCTCAGTTTTTATAAACAGCCTCACAGAAGGTAATATTTTAAATCAACAAGCGTTATATAGCGCACATGAACTCGTTTTTATATTACAAGATCACATGAGTACATTCATTCAAATATTACATCCTTAGCACATTCCTCCGCCACAAGGCAAGCACCCTTCAGGACACTGTCATAATATTTTTTGGGTGGCGATGCTCCTTGCCCTCCGGCGGCCCCTCCTTCACCCGCTTTTCGGCGTCCATCTTCGCCCAGTGCACTTTCTCACGGGCAAAGGCCCTACGCGCACCTTCAATGCAGACGGACCACTTTATGACTTCAAACCGTGGGCAGGCATTCAGTAGCCGCTTTACTAGGCCAAAGTAGCTGCCAGGCAGGGGCTCGCTAGGCCACATCCGGACTATGAGACCCTTCATGGCCAGTTCGGCCGCCTTGTCAAGCTCGACCAGTTGCTTCAGCTGGTCGCTCAAGGGCATCGGATGTTCTGTCCCAGTATACTGAGACCAGAACAACTTCTCCATCGTGCTCCCTCTCTCGGCCCGGTAGAACTCCATGCATCCGATCTGTTCTTTGGGTAGATCTGCGAACGCTCCTGGAGAGCTCCGAATTCGGGTAAGTAAAAGGGAAGTTTCCTTCACATGCTTGCTTTGCATTATGAATGCCTTACCCGCCGTTATCTTCTTGACCGACTGAATCTCCTGGAGGGACTTTTGGACTTCGGCCTTGGCATTTTGTGCGTTCTTGAGGGCCTTCGCAAGCTCGAACCCCTGCGTCTTAGAGTCACGCTCCAAGGACTCGTATTTCTTGACAAAATCCTGGAGCTCTTGTTGAACCTCGCCGACTCGGGCCTCTTGCTTCTCATGCTCGGTGCGCTCCTTGGCCGCTTTGTCTTCGGCCTCGGACGGCGCCTTCTTCAGGGCCGCCACTTCGGTCGTGGCCCCTAGCAAAATTCATGACGATCCTATGATCTAACAACCACCTTCTTTTTTCTTTATCAATATACAGACGGGGTATCGCTTACCTTTGTTCTCTTTGAGCTGCCTCTTGGTAAGGCCGATCTCTTCCTCGGACCGCTCAAGGTCCCGCTTCAGTCCGGAGACCTCCACAGTACAAGCGGCAGCAGCTAGCGAAGCCTGCTTATTCACATAGACATATTCTGATTAGACTCCTGTGATTATTATTTGATCCTCTGTTCGACCTTTCTTTGCGAACACCAAACAAAGCATCAGGGGCTACTGTCTATGCTGTAACATTTTCTCATAATTTGATTACTTACCTCAAAACCTGTTAGGAGGCTGGCACAGGCTTCAGTCAGTCCGCTTTTGGCGGACCGAACCTTCTCGACCACCGCACTCATGATAGTGCGGTGCTCTTCGTTAATGGAAGCGCCGCGAAGCACTTCCAGCAAGTTATCCGATGCCTCTGGATGGACAAAGGCCATCGGCACAGATGGCTCGCCCCCTTAACGAGGGGTCGCCTGACAGAATCCGGAACCACTGGAGGTTCCGGCGCAGTATCCGGCTGGGGGCCAAACTTGCTGCCCCCGTCATTAGAGCCCACGGGAGTCTTGCCCCCATGCGCCCAGCCGTGCAGGATGTCTCCCTGGGGCGCCTCCAGAACTATCTCCCCTTGGTTCAGTGCCCTTTGAGACAACACCTCGATGTCGTCTGTAGGGCGGGGGGAGGTGGCGGTCGGGAGTGAATCGTTGTTCATTGCCGACTGGCCCAAAGACTCATCCGAAGAGGATACGTCGCTATGGGCTTTGGATGGACTGCATGATCATGTTTGGCATGATAAGAAGCAATAAAACAAAACACACCAGAACTATTATGGTATCCGGATACTTACGACTTCGCCAGGGGCTTGTCCCTGGGCAACCACTCCTCGTCACTATAAGCGGCTGTTGTGGAGTAGTCCGGAAGGAGGGTCCTTCCCATCTTGGACCCTTCGGCCTCCCCAGATGGGGCGGCCTTCCTTTTCTTGTCTCCCCCGGCTGGGGGGGGGGGATTTCCTCTTCCTCCTCCTCGTTTTCGTGGGAGGAGGGCGCCTCGGTGTTATCGGACGATGAGTCCAATACAACCTTGCGCCGGGGACCTTTCCTGGTCCCCGCGGCCTTCTTCTTGGCCTTCTTCTCCGATGCCTCATAGGGCGCCGGAACCAACATCTCCGTTAAGAGAGCCCCTACTGGATCTTCGGGCAGTGTGGCCGGACAATCGATCCGCTCCGCTGTCGCTACCCAGTCCTGTTAAAATGGCGTGGAGGCTCATATCCCTCACATGATTATACTGGGGAAAGGAACATATTATGAGATATAAAGTGCTTACCGGATTGGCAGGGCGCTTTGCGCTGAGTCCATGATCCTCGGTAAGGGGAGGAGGTACCTCGACGACCTTGAACAGCACCTTCCAGACGTCTTGTTGCGTCGTGTCTAAAAGCTCTCGCAGCGTCTGGTGCTTGGCCGGGTCGAACTCCCACATATTGAATGCCCGTCTTTGACACGGAAGGATCCGGCAGAAGAGCATGACCTAGACCACGTTGACAAGCTTGATTTTCTTGAGTATCATGTTTTTAACACAGTTCTGGAGTCCGGTCAGCTCCACCGAGGAACCCCAGGATAGGCCCTTCTCTTTCCAGGAGGTGAGCCGCATGGGGATGCCGGATCGAAATTCGGGGGCTGCCACCCAGTTGGTGTCACGCGGCTCGGTGATGTAGAACCACCCCGATTGCCAACCCTTCACGGTCTCCACATAGGAGCCTTCGAGCCAGGTGACGTTGGGCATTTTGCCCACCATGGCGCCTCCGCACTCCGCTTGCTGGCCGACCACCACCTTCGGTTTCACGTTGAAGGTCTTCACCATGTCAAGTGGGGCTTGATGCGGAGGAAGGCCTCACACACGACGATAAACGCCGAGATGTTGAGGATGAAATTGGGGGCCAGATCATGGAAGTCTAGCCCGTAGTAGAACATGAGCCCGTGGACAAATGGGTGGAGGGGAAATCCCAGCCCGCAGACGAAGTGGGTAAGGAATACAACCCTATCGTGGGGTTCTGGAGTAGGGACGATCTGCCCCGTGTCTGGGAGCCGGTGCCCGATGTCTGTGGCCAG
Organism: Aegilops bicornis; assembly: GCA_021605145.1. Classification (NCBI taxonomy): domain Eukaryota; kingdom Viridiplantae; phylum Streptophyta; class Magnoliopsida; order Poales; family Poaceae; genus Aegilops; species Aegilops bicornis. The sequence continues at coordinate 534,028,436 of CM038671.1, read as the reverse complement.
GTATCCGGCTTCCCGGAGCTTCGTAATGTTCTCCTCCGTAACGGAGGAGACCATCCACTTGACTCCCGCTCCGTACATGTTTAGAATGGCCTTGCGGAGAAAATGAGAACTTGGGCGCTGGAGCACGAGTGCGCAAGAATGGATGGGCAGGGAAGAGGAAGGCGTGGGTGAAAAAGAGGAGTCCTTGTCCCTTCTTGCCCCATAAAATAGAAACTGGGCGCCTCCCTACTTGCCCCATAAAATAACTTATTCCCCAAGCGCCGCGATTGATGGCGCGGTTGGATTACCCATATCTGTATTGATGAGGATCCCGTGATAAGGGGAACACGATCTCTGCTTCGACAAGACGTGCCAATAAAACCGCCTCGCAACACGTGAAGTGGCAGGCAGGGAAAAATGGTTCGTATTGACCGGGCCACGGTAGGACGTCACGTTATGAAAAGTTGTCAGCAGATTAGGTTAGTGGAATAAATTGGATCAGTCTGTTGTCTGAGTACAAGCTGAATCCCTATGATGAACTGCAGTTTGGTTTAACAAAAACGCCACAATTAGTCCTCCCGTTTAAAAGAAATGAAGAAAAAAACTGGATCACGATCACGAAGCCTAGTCAAGTTAGAAAGCTGATCATAGCAGACCAGGCACGATCGCCGCTGTCCCGCACATCGGTACCACCTTCAGCAACGGCTCGAGCATCGGCAGCTGTTTCTAGCACCGACAATGCATCAGCTCACCGATCCACCGAGGATTGGGCACCGACCGCGTCGGTGATCAGGCTGATCTCTGGGAGGATCGTGCATCGACACCGACACCTGCTCGACACCGCACCAGCTCTACAAGGAGCACCATCTCCGGCAGCGGCGGTGGCTTCGCACCGCACCAACACTTGCACTTGCATCCGCTTCCAGCCGCAAGCGTAACGGAATGAGCAGTTGCACCGCAATGCATGTGGCTGCAGTTCGCACTTCACATACTGTTGGGGATATTACCACTAGGGGTAAACCGGCCAGAGCAGGCCGGGTTAACTTCACCAGTAGTTGAACATGTTAAAGCCCAAGTAGATAGCAGAGGGCCTATGGCCCATAGCCGGTTCACGCTAGTAGCTATAAACCGGCGTCAATACGTATCTTGTGTTGTAAGTTAGGAATAGTAGAGACCGAGCCGGATACGTCTATGAACCGGCATCAGGACTCTGTAAACCGACGGGCATCACCCATGTATATAAGGGGACGACCTGGCGGCGGTTTGGGACAGACAACAACAACTCGAGGCCTAGGCGAAGCTTGTTTGCTCCCTAGTCATCGAAACCCCATCAATTCCATCACAACTAGACGTAGGCTTTTACCTTCATCGAAGGGGCCGAACTAGTATAAACTCTCGTGTCCTTGTGTCCGCTTTAATCCCTTCAAGTTAACCCGTAGCGATGGCTCCACAACTAAGTCCTTTCACAAGGACATCTGCCGTGACAAACCCACGACAGTTGGGGCCCACCGTGGGGCTATGCACGATGGTTTGACGTTCTTGGAGGGCAAGTTTGAAGGACTCAAGGGCTACGCTGTAGGCCGGATGACCAAGAGTCGTCGCGACAAGCTCTACATTGACGATGCAGGATGGGGCCCCGAGGCCGGCTCAATTGAGTACGGGTACAGGGTCCCCTTTGGGGGCATACACGTCTTCATCGGCAAGATCGGTGAGCCAGGTCCTGAGCCGAACATCTGCACCGACCTCGTCGAGACGGCTCAGCGTGCGAGATCTGCCCAGGTTAAGCCGGCCGTGAAGCGTGCCTTCGTGGGGGTCATCCACGGAGGAGAGTATGAGGACGGATCGGGATATGGTAGCGAGACCGTCGTGTATTCCGGCGACGAGTCCTCAACCGGAGAAACCAAATCGTCAGTTGCAAGACGACCGGATTGGGGGCTGTTCCGATGGCGACAGTATTCCGGACCCCTCCGATCTGCCCAACCGGGTTGGAATATTCATGGCCGGTACACAAGAGGCGATCCACTCTTCGACCGCAGCAGCAATGTTCTCCGGATCGTCAGCCGCGGCGGCAGCCGGGGCAGGAGGTCCTGTGCACCCGCCGGCTCAAGTCTTATCTGATCTGTTTGATGCGCTAGCTGTGCTAATGGCAGAGGCCAACCCGGCGGATCAGGATGCCCACAACGCAGAAGTTGCAACAGTGAGAGCGCAGATCGCTCAGGCCAAGGCCGACCTGGCAGCTGGGAACAACAGGATGGCCGCAGAGCGGGCCGCTTTAGACGCCCAGGCCTATAAGCTTATGCTGGATCAGAACGCGTCACGTGAGGTCTTGAAGCGGAAGCACAGGTCCCGCTTGCCTTCGGTCTTCGACGCCAGAAACCTCTTTCACACCCCAGGAGCAGGAACCAGTAATCCGCCAGAGGTAAACTGGGCGGAGGCGCCTGGGCCAGGCTTGCCGGTCCAACCTCGCCTAATGGAACCTCCTCGACAGAACAATATCATGCCTCAGCCGGTCCAGACACCTCCGGGTCATTATTCCAATCCTATGGACAATCTTGTCGCTGCCGCTTCACGATTGGAGGCCATCCCGATCGAAGGTGATTCTCCGCAGGCGGTGGAGACACGCCGGGTCAAGGAGCTCCTTCGGACCGCTTTGATTCAACAGGAGGCATACTCATATAGCCGTGACCGGATTCATTCCACCCCTCGTCCGAGCCGGAGCTACAGTAGGCGTGTGGAGGAGCCAAATGTATCAAGCAATGCATGGAACCGTGAAGCGGCCCGTGGCAATAACCCGACAGGCGGTCTTCGTGATGCTCAGGAAGTGGTAGACCGGGCCCGGGCACGCAGGGAGGCCGAGTTAGCAGCACAAGACGAGGCACGTCAACTTACGTCGGTTCGTCCCACTTCTCAGTCGAGCCAGGGGTCACTTCTAGTTCCTTGGGGGTGCCCTATCTCGTCCCCGCTCTACGCAATGTGCGCTTACCTAAAGACTTCAAGGGTCCGCGCAAGGTACCAAATTACATCACGATTTGTCTCCGTGAGGCATGGGTAGAGAGCTACGAGATGGCCATGGAGATGCTAGATGTGGATGAGGCGCGTGTGCAAAGTACTTTACCATGATGCTTGAAGGGACGGCTCGTACTTGGTTAAAAGGCTTGCCGCCCAATTCTATCAGCTCATGGGCCCGATTATGCAGCCCGGTTTATCCAGAATTTTAAGGATACCTGTAAACAGCCCATGTCAATAGTGGACTTAGCGGCCTGTGTCCAGGAGGATCGAGAGTCAACAACCCATTGGGTGCGCCGTGTCTCGAAAATTTTGCACTCGTCAGACCGTATTAACGCTGATTCTGCGATTATAAATCTGGAAGGCAACTGCCGGTTTAAGCCTCTGAAGTTAAAGTTGGGGCGAATGAAGCGGTTTTGTAACGACATGGGCACCCTCATGGGTGCTTTAGTGAAATATGCTGATTCTGATAGTACCAAGGATCCCGAGTCTGAGGATGACAAGGCAGGGAAGGGAAAAAAGAACAGCAACTCCAAGGGGCAGCAACACAGCACGACAGGTCATGGGAATGGAGGCAAACGTAAAGCGGATGGCAGCGTAGATTTTGTGGCTAATACTAGTGCGCAGGACAAGGGTCAGCGACGCAAGGGTAAAGCGGCGAATCGCGGTGGAGCTCCGAATCCTAACCCGGATCGCCTAAACTATTTGTTGAACCAGCCCTGTCCAAAGCACGGGACGAAGGAGGTGCCGGCCAACCACCTTTGGAAGGACTGTTACATTATGCTGGAGTTCAAGAATTCTAATTCTTTCCGTTATGATCATGGATCGTGGCAGTTCAGGATCCGTTTCCATGGGCCGGGTCACGATGGAGGAGCTTCCGTTCGAGCTTCAATGGCAATCAAGGTGGACATAACAATCAGAATAGTCAGAATAACCAAGGTGGTTATAGCCAGCAGCAGCAGTCGGGTTATCAGAGCCATCCAAAGCAGTTAAATAGTGGGCAATATCATGTGACTAGCTTGGATAAGCGGGACCGGAAACTCCATAAGCGAGCGGTGAATTCTGTTGAACCGGCTGTACCACGTTATTTACGCTGGTCGGAACAACCAATCGTATGGAGCAGAGAGGATCACCCACTCCGGGTTGACAATCCGGGTCAGCTAGCATTGGTGGTAGCCCTCGTGGGAGGTTATAAATTCACTAAAGTGCTCATGGATGGAGGGAGTAGCATTAACATCTTATATTATGAGACCTTCCGCCGTATGGGGCTGACAGAGAAAAATCTTAAACCATCCAATACAGTATTCCATGGTGTGGTACCTGGCAAGTCAGCATATCATGTTGGCAAGATAACTCTGGAAGTGGCCTTTGGGGACGATCATGATTCCCGATCCGAGACGCTGACTTTTGAAGTGGTGAAGATCCGGAGCCCATATCATGCTCTGTTTGGGCGGCCGGCTTATGCCAAATTCATGGCACGTCCTTGTTATATCTATTTACAACTCAAAATGCCGGGTCACAAGGGCACAATAACGGTTCATGGAAGCCGCAAGATTGCTTTGGAATGCGAGGAAGGTGATGCGGCCTATGCAGAGTCGGTTTGTGCTACGGAGGAGTTAAAATACTACAAGGACAATGTTGATCCGGCGAACATGACCCGCTGAAGAAGCCAACTACAAAGCATGATCCGGATTTAAAGTTCAAATCGGGCGGTGAGACTAAGCTTGTTGACTTCGTGCCTGGCGATTCATCCAAGCAGTTCACTATCAGTGCCAACTTGGACCCGAAATAGGAAAGCGCGCTCATCGAGTCCATCCGTGAGAATCGGGACATTTTTGCATGGAAGCCTTCTGACATGCTAGGTGTACCGAGAGAACTCGCTGAGCGCACTCTTAATGTTGATCCTAAGTACAAACCGGTGAAGCAGTTTCTCTGCCGGTTTAACGAGGAACGGCGCAAAGCTATTGGAGAGGAGGGGGCCAGGCTCTTAGCGGCCGGTTTTATTGTTGAAGTCTTCCATCCAGAATGGCTTGCTAATCCGGTGCTGGTTCTTAATAAAAATGGCACTTGGCGCATGTGTGTGGATTACACAGACCTTAACAAAGCCTCGCCCAAGAGACCCTTTCGCCTCCCCCGCATTGACCAGATTATCGATGCCACCGCGGGATGTGAGCGTTTGAGTTTTCTGGATGCATATTCTGGTTATCATCAGATCAAGATGGCAGTTAAGGACCAAGAGAAGACAGCGTTCATAACTCCCTTTGGAGCCTTCTGCTATGTATCTATGCCTTTTGGGCTCAAGAGCGCCCAGGCAACCTATCAACGGTGTGTACAGAATTGCCTTCATAAACAGATCGGCCGTAATGTGCACGCCTATGTGGATGATATTGTGGTCAAGTCAAGGGAGAAGGAGACGCTGATTGACGATTTGAAAGAAACCTTTGATAACCTACGGACTTACAAGATGATGCTCAACCCGCCAAATGCGCTTTTTGGTGTACTGGCAGGGAAGTTATTGGGTTTTCTTGTGTCCAACAGGGGAATTGAAGCTAATCCGGAGAAGATTACAGCTATCACCTCCCTGGCTAAACCGAAGTGTATCAACGACGTTCAGCGCTTGGCAGGATGGATTGTCGCGCTAAGCCGGTTTATCACCCGCCTCGGTGAGAAGGCGATTCCCTTGTACCAGATGCTGAAGAAGACGAATCAATTCGTCTGGAGTTCAGCTGCTGATGAAGCATTTGAGGCAATTGGAGGGCTCGGGGGCTGGAGTCGTATTAACTTCCCCGCGAGGTGATAAGTTCTGTTACGTTCTGCGCTTAATGTTCCCTTGTACTAACAATGCAGCTGAGTATGAAGCTTTGCTCCATGGTCTTCGGATGGCAAAGGAGATGAATCTCACCGGGTTAAATGCTTGATGACTCGGACCTGGTGGCTCAACAAGTTTCTGGCACTTGGGATTCCAAGGATCCGCTCATGGCAGCCTATCATCGTGAGGTGGATATGGTTGCGGGCCACTTTAAGGGTTACCAGGTGGATCATGTGGACAGACGGAAGAACGAAGCGGCGGATGCCTTAAGCCGGCTAGGCTCTCAGCATAAACCGATCCAGCCTAACGTCTTTTTAGATGTTCTGCATAACCCGTCTGTCAAGCTCCCCGGTGAAGAGGATTTGGCTATTCCTGATCCGGAGGCTCAGTTGGTGGCAGCCCTACATGTCATATCGGATTGGACGGTTCCTTATCTTGCGTACATGAACAGGGGCGAGTTACCAAGGGCAGAGACTACGCCAGCAGATAGTCCGCGATCCAAGTCCATGACTATTATCAATGGCGAGTTGCATCATTGCAACAGATCGAGCTGCGTTCAAATACTGTGTGTACCCTGAGGAAGGATGTGAAATTTTGCGTGAAATACATGAAGGGGATTGTGGTCACCATGCCGGTTCAAAATCTCTGGTAGCTAAGGCGTTTCGTCACGGTTTCTACTGGTTGACTGCCCATGCTGATGCGGAGGACCTAGTGAGACGATGCGATGGCTGTCAGAAATTCTCAAGGCGCGCTCATGTGCGGGCTCAAGAATTGAGAATGATTCCAATTACTTGGCCGTTTGCGACTTGGGGGTTGGATATGGTTGGACCCTTCAAAAGGTCCAAGGACAAGAAGACCCACCTTTTGGTGGCAGTGGACAAGTTTACAAAGTGGGTTGAAGTGGAGCCCGTGAGCAAGTGTGATGCAGCCACGGCGGTTCAATTCATTAAAAAGGTGATTTTCCGGTTTGGCTTTCCGCACAGTATCATTACTGATAATAGTACCAACTTGTCCAAGGGCGCTATGAAGGAGTTTTGTGAGCGTGAGCACATCCGGCTTGACGTTTCATCAGTAGCTCACCCACAGTCCAATGGCCAAGCAGAGAGGGCTAACCAAGAGATCTTACGAGGCATCAAGCCCCGGATTATGGTTCCTTTGCAACGAATGCCGGAATGTTGGATTGAGGAGTTACCATCTGTGTTATGGAGCATCAACACCACGCCCAACAGGTCGACATGATACACACCGTTCTTCATGGTCTACGGAGCGGAGGCGGTCCTCCCTAGTGATATCTGTCACGATGCACCTCGTGTAGCGGCGTATGTTGAAGCAGACAACGAGGAAGCACGGCAAGACGCTTTGGACCTGTTGGACGAGGAGCGTGACGTCACCACCGCCGGTTCGGCGATTTACCAGCAGGATCTTCGTCGATATCACAGTCGCCGAGTTAGAACCAGAACCTTTCAAGAAGGAGATCTGGTGCTTCGACTCATCCAAGACCAGGCTGATATGCACAAGTTATCCCCACCTTGGGAGGGACCTTTCGTGATCAGCAAGAATCTGCACAACGGGTCATACTATCTGATTGATGTTCGAGAGCATAAAGACTCACGCACGTCAGAAGTGGAGACCAACAGGCCCTGGAACATAGCTCATCTTCGGCCTTACTATACGTGAGCCATAGGCTCTGCTTATGTACATATTACAACAATGTATATATTATGATCAATATAATAAACCGGAGCCCTAGCTAAAGCGAGGTCTCTGTTCTTTTTATATCATGTGTGGTTACACGGAGTTTTTATCTTAAAGCGACCTCCGGTTTACCCCTTGAGTTAGCTTTTTCAAGCAAGCTTTGTATCATGTCTCTAGGGGGCTTGGTCAGATCCGAACCAATGCAACACCTTTAGACCGTGAAAGCCACAAGATCACTTGGGGACTTGGTCATGTCTCGAACCAACACGCCTCTTGATCGGCCTAAGGCCACGTAATCACTTGGGGGCTTTAGTCGAACCGAACCATCGCTACACCTCTTGATCGGTGTCATGCCTTTGCATCATTTGGGGACCTTGGCTGACTTGAACCATAGCTACGCTGTCGGGGCTTGGTCGCGTCCGACCACGGTAATGCCACTTGATCGGCTCAGATAGCCTCTTTTTGCAAATGATTCTGTTTGTCTTTGCTTGAGATATATTTCTCTTATTTGCATATGTTTTGTTGTGTTCTTATACTAACGATCGCTAAGCCGGTTCGATGTCAATTGACGGAACACGGACTATTCTTGATCCGGAGACATCTTGCCCGGTTTGATTTTCTGCTAACCTCCTATTTTGGGGTAATGCTAGTCTTTTCTATAAACCGGAACGGTTACTTGGTAACCCGACCTTATATTCACAGGAGTTGTTCTCCTGTGACAGTGGTTTTCTTAAAACGCTCCGGTTTACGATTGGCACAACCAACTTCATGGCCTATGATGGCAGGTATCATATATTGTTATATTTGATCATATGTTTTAAATCTAAGAAGTTATCTTTGATTTCATATACAATCGATATTATGACCCGCCTGGTGGTACAACCACAGCGGCGTTTTAAGACATTTTTTGCAGATAACGGTTTAACATTGATGATTCAAAGGAAGCATAAGTTGCAATACGTATGCACGAAGGCATATCAGCACCAAGTGTGGCAGCTAGTCTATTACGCGGCAACATGGTGCCCAGATGAGATAATTGTTTTCCATCATATCATAATGAAACAACAAATATAAACCGGTTTCCGGTTTACGCTTGGTCGCCAAATTTTGCTCGATGGTTGCGGATCATTCTCAAGGCCGCTTCAGCTTCGCTTCCTTCATCAGCCGGGCCGGAAATCAACAGTTGTCCAGTCGATTCCCATTAATGCTTGAAATACAGCTTCATCGTCGATCAGCAAGGACGGTTCAATGTCAGGAGCGTAAGTATGCTTACGGATTGGAGGGATAAGATTCTCCGCTTCAGGAACTGGTGCAGCCACTCGTTTATTTTGACCATCATATTGAGCTTGATAGTGGGACAAATTTGCCTCGTCAGCCAATTGACAAGCCAGAGGGCGCACTTCCCGGTTTATAGCTCGGAGATCCTCTTCACTGAATTCTGTCCCGTCCTCCTTCACACTTGGGAAGCCTTGGGCTGCTTCAAAGGATCAAAATCTGGAACCCATGCTTTTGCCCGGATTAAAGGCGTTTATAAGCGCCCGGTTACGGCAGATTTCTTCAATTCTTCAATCCGCGCAGGAAGCATTGACAACCTCTTGATGGTGTCCTGAATCAAGGTCGGGGCCGGGTTGTTGTGAGAAGCAGTGCTGATGATCCGTTGCGCGCCTGTATATAGTTGTTCTATCAATGTATAGGCGGCTTTCAGTTTCTTCCGCACGTCTGATTCCAAGTGGTCAATACGTGTCCCTGGATCATTCGAAGGGTTGGTAAACCAGCTACAATATGAGGAGACATCGTTACTGCAGAACATAAAAATGCTTACCAAAGACGGAAAAAACTTGACGCTTTACGCTGGTCAGCTCATCTACCACCGGTTTGAGTGCAGCTTCAGCCTTTTCTGCCCTTTGAAGTAAAGCGGCCTTTTCATTGGCCCAATCTGCCCGTTCCTTGTTGAAATCCTCTTTAAGCTTTTCCATGACGCTTAAAGCTGGTTAATTCGTCTTTGGCTTTTGAGGTTTCACTGTTGAGATTTCATGTTTTCTTGAAGATCAAGCAACTTGGCTTTCTTTTCTTGCTCAGTCACCACACAGTCATTGATTAAAGATTATGATGCAGAATTGAAGTACCAAACACATAACAAAGTTAGGCCCTTGGTACTTGGGGGCTAATGCATATTTTCTTTTTATCCTAAAAATTTCATATAAGTCCCAAGATCAATACAAGTATTCAACTTGGCACTTGGGGGCTAATGTGTATTTGCTCTACCTTCTGGTGGCACTGGAATTCTTACTGTACAAAGTCCCGGTTTAGCTTACTTAAGTTAAACCGGCCCTTGGGGGCTACAGCCTCAAAGTAAAACTTCATTCAAAAAAGGTTCAAGTCGGAAAGTCCCGGTTTAAGTTACTATCTTCAAACCATCACTTGGGGGCTACTGGAGTTGACAGACTGAAATACGCAAGAAGAGTCGTATGAAATTTACCTCATATTTATCCTTCATCATTTTTACCAAACCAGCTTCACAATCACGGCTGGTATATAGCCGATTCAGATAGCTGTAATAAAGTTCCCGAGGGTCCAGAGTAGCAAAAGTGGCTAAATCGATTGTTCCATTTGCCTTTACCAAAGGCTGCAAACTCGTCTTTTGCGGTGTGCTTGGACAAAGCGACAGATTGCCGGATCGTAATGACCAAGCCGATAATAATGACATCATCATCCTTGGCTTCGCCGGTTCGCATTGGAGTCGCCGGATTGTCGGTGTGCTTGGAAGGGCTCGCTATCTTATCAGTTTGGACAGGGCTCGTGGGTTGATTAACTGGGCATGAGGCATCAACATGCACATCTTCAGCAGCAACATCATGGTCTTGTGGTGGTGGGTCATTCATCACATCATCATGGATAGGTTCTTCTGGATCTATCGTTACGGCCGTTCAGAGTGTCATCTTCTTCCGCCGCTTTGTCCAGACGAGCTTTTTTGCTGGGCCTAGGCTTGGTCCTGAAAGTGAAAAAAATGGATGAATCCAGTAAATATGGAAAGTACTATATCAAGCAGAATTATCAGTAAAATGGCTCACCCAAGCACAGTCTTGAGTGATGGGAGCTGGGTGGCCGAAGACTCGCCGAAAGAAGAATGAGAAGTACCCTGATAATCGGAGTCAGAGGGATTAAGAGGTTGCCGAAAACAACCCGCTTTAGGATAAGCATTGACGAAACAGTTAGAGACCTCTCGAACGGGCGTTTCCGAACCGGATCGTTAGGTAAACCGGCGGAGGTAACTACCGATCGCTATGCCGGGTTGTGCGGCGAGCTTCAGGTTGTTGTGTCTTCATAAGAAAGTTTCGTCCAAGTAAGCAAGGGGATGAGAGAATTTAACTTTCCGGTTTGCCTGACGGATTTTTAGTGAAGGTAAAGGATTTGAATCGGAAGAAAGAGTGATTACCTCTACAAATGGCAAAGATGACTAACCTCAGCTTCATCCGACAATAATTATTATCAATAAGGCGTGTGAAAAGTAAACCAAGTGGGTCAAGTTCTACCTCAAGGCCCGGATTACCCACATCGTCATCAGCTGGAGGATCGGAGGAGGCAGTGGTTCTCTTTCAGTGGGCCGGTTTCTTCACAACTCGGGTCTTGGGCTGGATTGCCTTCTCCGGTTTCTCCTGAGGAGTCTTTTTGCTCCAAAATGGATCATCACCCTGTTTGAAAGGCGTTAAAGTTAACAGAGGGTATTTAAAAACATGGCAAGATTTCATAAAGATATATGATATGAGGCGTCATTGGCGGTTTGTTCTTAGCGAGAAAAAGGAAGCGAGCCCGCTTTGAGCGTTGAGGCAGTCTCAGGTTCATTCAACATCTTCTTAACAGCCTCAGTGACTTCATCGTCTGACAGCTGGACTTCAATGTGCCGTAGAGGGTCTTTTAAGTCTTTTGTGTATTCGCACATCAAACCAGAGCACCGGCTTAAGGGTAGTACGCTCCAAGATATCCAGCAGCGGGCAAGGTCAACTCCGGTCAGCCCTTTAGCCATGAAGGCCCGGAGCTTGGATAATTGAGGAGCATATTTGCTTCTCTCCCTTGCAGTCAATCTTTGAGGGAGAGGATGTGTATTGCTTAACCGTTCCCGATGGTAACCCGGCAAGGGGTTTTCTCCATCAGGTGAAGTATCTTTGCAGTAGAACCTTGTAGCATTCCATTCTTTGGGATGGCTGTGCGATTTACGTGAGGATAAGTAACTTCTTTTCGCTTTTGAATCGCCATGCCGCTTAGTAATCGTGTTGGGGCCGTCGAGAATTCGGTGCGGCGGTTTAGATGGTAACAATCTCTAAATAGTTCAACCGAGGGCTCCTCTTGAAAGAACACCTCACAAAGCACTTGGAAGTGATGTATATTGGTTACGGAGTTAGGGCCAATATCTTGTGGATGCAATTGGAAGTTGGCCAAGACATCCCGATAAAACTTTGAACCGGTGGACTGAAGCCCCGGGCCGATGGTCAAGAAAACAACAACTTCTCCATCTTTGGGTTCCGGAACACTTTCCGGGCCAGGGATCCTCCAGTGAATGACATATTTTTTGCCCAAAGTGCCAATTTTGACTAAGTTCTCCAGCTGCGTCTTGGTCACTCGAGAAGCGACCCACTTGCACTCATATACTTGCTTGGCCATGGTACAGTCTGCAGAATATTTATACCGGTTCAAAGATATGTTGGAAAGATATATACCAATGCATTCAGTATTAAACCGGAAGAAGTTATTTATAAAACGGAGTTCTGCAAAGCGGCACTATTTAGCTAAAATCACCGGGCGGTTCAAAGATGTGGGCTAATTCGGTATAACCCGAAAGTTATCAGTTTTTCTACAAAACTAAACCGCCCGGTTTGAAAATGATGCAGAATCAGTAATCATGCGGTGAAAACAGGTTTCATAGCATTGCTTAACAGTTATCGGATCTGGAGCATGTTCAGAAAAAGAAGTGAATATTCAAGATTTGAAAAGGAGCAGATGCTGAATCCATGAGCAAAAATACAGATCGATCTATGGCCCTGAGTGGCGTAAGGACAAACGGATGGTAGAAGTTGTCGTTACATGGGTCCAAGATTTACAGGTTTATCTGAAGACTACTACACGAACGAGAAGCATCTGACGGACGTTGAAGAACACAAGAACCCTATAACAGATCTACGGGGGGAAGGAAAGAAGGCTTACCAGAGCTGTGGAAGAAAAGGAAGGTCGCCGCAGTATTCTGGTACGCTCAGGTTGATGCAGCGGCCAAGGACGGTGCTGAGGTCGACGGCGGCGGTGGAGCTCTGAAGCAGGGCGGCGCAAGGAAGACGAAGAAGAAAGAAATGAAGGGAAAAAAGAAATGACCCCTCGGGCCTATTTATAAGGCAAGGGACATGTGTCAGGCGCGAAAATCGAGGAGCCGTGGGCTTGGAAGCGGAGCTGCCGCCTCGATTGTCGCAGATCTATTAACAAAAGATACTGTGGATAACTTTATGACAGGTGACGTCAAGCCGGTTCACGACGATCAGAGAAGATGACATCACGGCGGTTTACCAGATAACACAAAGATGCAGAAGACGAAGTTTCTTTACCAAGGATTGACATGAACCTGTTCAAATCAATCTGGGCCTAATGTTGGGGATATTACCACTAGGTGTAAACCGCCGTAGCAGGCGGGTTAACTTCACCAAGAGTTGAACATGTTAAAGCCCAAGTAGATAGCAGAGGGCCTATGTCCCATAGCCGGTTCACGCCAGTAGCTATAAACCGGCGTCAATATGTATCTTGTGTTGTAAGTTTGGAATAGTAGAGACCGAGCAGGATACGTCTATGAACCGCATCGACTCTCAGAAACTTTGCGCCACCCATGTATATAAGGGGGCGACCGACGGCGGTTTGGGACAGACAACAACAACTCGAGGCCTAGGCGAAGCTTGTTTGCTCCCTAGTCATCGAAACCCCATCAATTCCATCACAACTAGACATAGGTTTTTACCTTCATCGAAGGGGCCAAACTATTATAAACTCTCGTGTCCGTGTGTCCGCTTTAACCCCTTCAAGTTAACCCGTAGCGATGGCTCCACGACTAAGTCCTTTCACGAGGACATCTGCCGTGACAAACCCACGACATATACCAAAGTCCTTACAAAAACCGACATGTCCACCTTCTTGGTAAGCATTGGCCGCCCAAGTGTTTCGTTCTTTTTTCTTTCCATGTTGTTTCGCATGATTCACTGTATTGATCTAACTATTTGGGTATGTCTTCTTATTTGCAAACAGAGAATTCCTGGAGCAATGAGGGAGTCGTTCAACAATCCGGGCGACAGCGGCCAAGTTTCTCTTACCATGCGCAGCCTTGGTGTGAATGAACATGCTCAATATACTGGAAGTACAAAAGATGGTCGCATGATGATTGATGCTAAAGGATGGTCAAGGTTCAAATCTAAATCATATCTTGCCGTAGGGGATGATCTCAAAATTGAACTTTCTTGGCAAGGAGAGCTGGTCCAAATCAACTTTGAAATTCTTCAGTAGCAGCACGCAACTGCCGAACTCATCTATCCTACGAGAGATTTTGATGTAATAATCTGGCATGGTGAAACAAGAGTCCTGTGTGTATAAGTAATGTCTGACGAGATTATTTATCACATGGTATATCGTTGATAGAACTGCAACTCTCATTGCTGGTTAGGAACTGTCGTTCGATTTCATTCCAACAGTTGTGTGCTTTATTCAATTTTGTGTATTCGCCTTGCGACAACATCTAAAACCAGCGCCGTACCGATCTCTTGCAATATGAAAAGCGTTGAGGTAGAACACATGGGCCCCCAAACATGCAGGGTGGGCCTGCGGCCCAAAGTCCAGAAACGTGAGCATGTCTGAGTATTATATTCTCAGCTAAACCCCCATAATGCCCATGCGTTGCACGTAAAATCAAGATCGATCGCTCGGGTTCAGTAATGCATAGCCTGCAGTGCAATCGCTCGGGTTCAGTTAGAGCCCAACGCCTCGCTCGGGTTCAGTTAGAGCCCAATGCCTCGCACCCACGCGCGTGCGTGTACGAGAGAAACGCGCATCGCTCGGCCTCGACCACCCACCGTAACCGGGAACACCCTGATATTTTCCTCGCCCTCGCTTCTACAATGGTTTTTTCCGTCATGGACGGCCCAAAGAATGTCATGCAGCTGCGTCTCCGGCCTGCCTAGGACGAAAAGCCCATTTTTTGTCATAGAAGTAGGACCCCACCACATCTATGATGATACCCTGTTTTGTCACAATTATTGTCATAGAAGTGTCATAAGTATGACATGAAAAAATTTCGTTCTGCCCAAAATGTCACGGATGTGTCTTTTTTTTGTAGTGATGTCTTTTCCCCTCTTAAAGACATGTGACTTCTCTCCTCTTGAATACCAAGCATCTGGGGTCTCTCTCTCCCTTGGTTGTGATTAAGCTTTGATGCGAGCTCTCTCTCCTCCTTTGACTTCAATTTCCAAGAAGGGTCTTCTAGAATGTAAGTTGAATAGGTTTGGTCCTTGAGTCACAAAACAAAGTAGTATATAGAATGTGATGCAGGTAGAGGACAAGAATCATCGAGTGGAGGTGGAACAAATAGGCAGGATGCAAATGGCAAAGTGTCTCCTCAGCATTGAAATCGATAACACCGTGTTGTTTTCTTCGGTGGCACCGAAATGGTTCGGTTTGACCAAAAGAGACAAATCGATGTGTCCGAGTTCAACACAGAGAGAGAATAATTGTCATATCAGCTCACTAGGCAAATAAGATCTCACAAGGATTTGCAAGGAATTGACTGAAAGATTTGCAATGAATTGGATGCAGGGAATGCATAACATAACAGTGGAAAGAAAAGAAATCTAGATGAAGTCTTTTTGATTAAGGAAGGGGAAAAACATGCAAAAGACAAATGCAAGAACTCATAAAATACTAGAGAACTTCATCTAGAATTGGTCGGCGACAAAGTCACCTATGTTAGAGTATATTGACTGAGGAGTCAAGTGAGAACACTTGATCGTAGGTCATACTCATCGTTTAAGCTAAAAATGGGGTTACCATTTTTCATTTAAGTATTTTGATGTATTCGCATCTTGTTGAGCTGCTTTGACCCATGACTTGGGGTAAGCTTCTCTAAGATGGAATAACATACCTTGGGTGGTGGTGTTGAACTTGATCATGTAGTTGAACTTGTGTGGGATGCTCAAGGTTGATGTAGCACATCAAGAGTCGGGAGCATCACTTGTAGTTTGAGTTCATCTATCTACATGGGTTAGTCTTGCAAGGAAGAGCACTTGTGTATCCAAAATGACAATCATGAGATTTAACATCAAATGAAATTTGATATAAAGAAATTGTCAAAGGATATGTTGAAAGGTTTCATGCTTCCTTGTCTTCAACCACATATTGTAGAGTCTTGGTGATGTAGAGGTTGCTCAAGATGTGCGTGATTTGCAATCCCATAGATTTAGATTCATCCAAGTACCTACAAGGGTTAGATAGCATGCAAGGTGAGGGAGTCCTGGATTAAGGGGTCCTCGGGCATCCAGACGATGATACATGGGCCGAACCGATGGGCCGTGAAGATACAAGACCGAAGACTCTCTCCCACGTCCGGATAGGACTCTCCTTGGCGTGGAAGGCAAGCTTGGCGTCCAGATATAAAGATTCCTTTCTCTGTAACTGACTTTGTATAACCCTAGTCCCCTCCGGTGTCTATATAAACCGGAGGGCTTAGTCCGTAGAAGGATCATAATAACAGTCATACAGGCTAGACTTTAGGGTTTTAGCCATTACGATCCCGTGGTAGATCTACTCTTGTAATACTCATATTCATCAAGATCAATCAAGCAGGAAGTAGGGTATTACCTCCATAGAGAGGGCCCGAACCTTGGTAAACATCGTGTCCCCCGCCTCCTGTTACCATCGACCTTAGACGCATAATTCGGGACCCCCTACCCGAGATCCGCCGGTTTTGACACCGACATTGGTGCTTTCATTGAGAGTTCCATCGTGTCGTCGTCAAGAGGTTCGATGGCACCGTGATACGTCCATTTTGCATCATGCTTTTATATCATTATTTATTGCATTATGGGTTGTTATTACACATTATGTCACAATACTTATGCCTATTCTCTCTTATTTTACAAGGTTTACATAAAAAGGGAGAATGCCGATAGCTGGAATTCTGGGCTGGAAAAGGGGCAAATATTAGAGACCTATTCTGCACAACTCCAAAAGTCCTGAAACTCCACGGAAGTTATTTTTGGAAATAATAAAAAATACCGAGAGAAGAAAATACCAGAGGGGGCCCACACCCTAGCCACGAGGGTGGGGTGCGCGCCCTACCCCCCTGGGCGTGCCCCTGCCTCGTGCCCCCCCCCCCCGATGGCCCTCCGGTGCCCATCTTCTGCTATATGAAGTCTTTTGTCCGAGAAAAAAAATCAGAAGAAAGCTTTCGGGACGAGACTCCACCGGCACGAGGCGGAACCAATCTAGTGCTCTGGCGAAGCTGTTCTGTCGGGGACACTTCCCTCCGGGAGGGGGAAATCATCGCCATCGTCATCACCAACGATCCTCTCATCGGGAGGGGGTCAATCTCCATCAACATCTTCACCAACACCATATCCTCTCAAACCCTAGTTCATCTCATATATCCAATCTTTGTCCAAAAGCCTCAGATTGTTACGTGTGGGTTGCTAGTAGTGTTGATTACTCCTTGTAGTTGATGCTAGTTGGTTTACTTGGTGGAAGATCATATGTTCAGATCCATTATGCATATTAATACCCCTCTGATTATGAACATGAATATGCTTTGTGAGTAGTTACCTTTGTTCCTGAGGACATGGGAGAAGTCTTGCTATTAGTAGTCATGTGAATTTGTTATTCGTTCGATATTTTGATGAGATGTATGATGTCTCTCCTCTAGTGGTGTCATGTGAACGTCGACTACATGTCACTTCACCATTGTTTGGGCCTAGAGGAATGCATTGGGGAGTAATAAGTAGATGATGGGTTGCTAGAGTGACAGAAGCTTAAACCCTAGTTTATGCGTTGCTTCGTAAGGGGCTGATTTGGATCCATATGTTTCATGCTATGGTTAGGTTTACCTTAATACTTCTTTTGCAGTTGTGGATGCTTGCAATAGGAGTTAATCATAAGTGGGATGCTTGTCCAAGTAAGGACAGCACCCAAGCACCGGTCCACCCACATATCAAATTATCAAAGTACCGAACGCGAACCATATGAACGTGATGAAAACTAGCTTGACGATAATTCCAATGTGTCCTCGTGAGCGTTTTCCTTCATATAAGAAATTGTCCAGGCTTGTCCTTTGCTACAAAAAGGATTGGGCCACCTTGCTGCACCTTATTTACTTTCATTACTTGTTACCCATTACAAATTATCTTATCACAAAACTATCTCATTCGATAATTTCAGTGCTTGCAGAGAATACCTTGCTGAAAACCGCTTATCATTTCCTTCTGCTCCTCGTTGGGTTCGACACTCTTACTTATCGAAAGGACTACGATAGATCCCCTATAATTTTGGGTCATCACCCCGTCAATCATCTACAACAATGTTGTCCAGGGAGAAACCTTCCTCTCCGGACAGATGTTCGTATTCGGAGGTTTCGCACTACGGGCCAACTCACTTGGCCGTCTTGAGCAGATCGATAGCTACGCCCCTGGCCGTCAGGTCAGATTTGGAAGCTTGAACTACGTCGCGGATATCCATGGAGAATTGATCTTCGACAAACTCGAGACCACGACAGCCGCTCCCTGTCACCATGATGAACATGACTTAAATCTGTCATCGGACCATGCCCAGGAGATAGCGCTTGTAACTGCTCTGGCCCTAGACCCGCAGCAGATTGCGCCATCCGAGGACGGGAGGCTCAATGATACGTCCATTTTGCATCATGCTTTTATATCAATATTTATTGCATTATGGGATGTTATTACACGTTATGTCACAATACTTATGCCTATTCTCTCTTATTTTACAAGGTTTACATGAAGAGGGAGAATGCCAAATTTGAAATTCAATGGAAAAGGCAAATATTAGAGACCTATTCTGTACAACTACAAAAGTCCTAAAACTCCACGGAAGTTATTTTTGGAATTAATAAAAAATACTGAGCGAAGAAAGTACCAGAGGGGGCCACCCACCATCCACGAGGGTGGGGGCGCGCCCTACCCCCCTGGGCGCGCCCCTGCCTCGTGGGCCCCCTGGCAGGCCTCCGGTGCCCATCTTCTGCTATATGAAGTCTTTTACCCTGGAAAAAAATCATAAGCAAGCTTTCGGGACGAAACACCGCCGCCACGAGGTGGAACCTTGGCGGAACCAATCTAGGCTCCCATGAGCTGCTCACGGGAAACTTCCCTCCGGAAGGGGGAAATCATCGCCATCGTAATCACCAACGATCCTCTCATCAGGAGGGGGTCAATCTCCATCAACATCTTCACCAGCACCATCTCCTCTAAAACCCTAGTTCATCTCTTGTATCCAATCTTTGTCCCAAAGCCTCAGATTGGTACATGTGGGTTGCTAGTAGTGTTGATTACTGCTTGTAGTTGATGCTAGTTGGTTTACTTGGTGGAAGATCATATGTTCAGATCCTTTATGCATATTAATATACCTCTGATTATGAACATGAATATGATTTGTGAGTAGTTACGTTTGTTCCTAAGGACATGGGAGAAGTCTTGCTATAAGTAGTCATGTGAATTTGGTATTCGTTCGATATTTTGATGAGATGTATGTTGTCTTTCCTCTAGTGGTGTTATGTGAACGTCGCCTACATGACACTTCACCATTGTTTGGGCCTAGAGGAAGGCATTGGGAAGTAATAAGTAGATGATGGGTTGCTAGAGTGACAGAGGCTTAAACCCTAGTTTATGAGTTGCTTCGTAAGGGGCTGATTTGGATCCATATGTTTCATGCTATGGTTAGGTTTACCATAATACTTCTCTTGTAGTTGCGGATGCTTGCAATAGGGGTTAATCATAAGTGGGGTGCTTGTCCAAGAAAGGGCAGGACCCAAGCACCGGTCCACCCACATACCAAATTATCAAAGTAACGAACGCGAATCATATGAGCGTGATGAAAACTAGCTTAACGATAATTCCCATGTGTCCTCGGGAGCGCTTTTCTCTATATAAGAGTTTGTCCAGGCTTGTCCTTTGCTACAAAAAGGATTGGGCCATCTTTCTGCACCTTATTTACTTTCATTACTTGTTACCCGTTGCAAATTACCTTATCACAAAACTATCTGTTACCGATAATTTCAGTGCTTGCAGAAAATACCTTACCGAAAACCGCTTGTCATTTCCTTGTGCTCCTCGTTGGGTCCGACACTCTTACTTATCGAAAGGACTACGATAGATCCCCTATACTTGTGGGTCATCACTCAACCCCGCCACGGAAGCCGCAGACTCAGCAGCGTCGGAGCCGCACACAGACCCTACCTCGAGTGGGATCTGTGTAACCGGAACCTCGGACCTGTTTCTGGCTACAAGTTTCGAACCATGTGCATCCGCGCACGTCGAGCTTGATCAGGCATCGATCATCGAATTCAGCTACGCGGACATCTTTCGGCACTCGCCTTTAGGCGACGTGCTAAACTCATTAAAAACACTCTCGTTAGTGGGGGACTCACAACCGAATTATATCTGGTTCAAACTGGAGGCTAATGACGGAGAATTTTGCTTCCCACCCTGCCCACTTAATAGCCACTGTCGAAGACTTAACCGACATGCTCGATTACAACTCCGAAGACATCGACAGTATGGACGACGATGTCGGAGAAGAGGACGCCCAAAACCCGCCGTTTACCGGACGTTGGACGGCAACTTCCTCGTATGACGTATACATGGTGGACACACCTAAAAATAACAATGGCGACAACGAGAAGGATCCAGTCGAGGATAAACCTCCTGAGATACAGCGAAAATGCCGACGTCAGCGGCACCGATCCAAATCACGTCGTGCAAAAGACGGTGATACCGGCACAAGAGAAGATAACACTCCTGATGGTGCCGAAGACAGAGAAGACCCCGACGAGCAAACTACCGAACAGGACGATCGGGAAGATGGGCAAGTTAGCCCTGACTAACAGGCCATACATGAAGACTCGGAGGATAGTAATTATCTTCTGCTCTCTGAGGATGAGGTGAGCCTCGACGACGAGGATTTTATCGTGCCTGAGGAACCTCTCGAGCAGGAGCGCTTTAAGCGCCGGCTAATAGCCACTGCAAGGAGCCTGAAAAAGAAGTAGTAGCAACTTCAAGCTGATCAAGATCTGCTCAACGATAGATGGACTGATGTCCTGGTAGCCGAGGAATACGGCCTCAAGTGCCCAGTGAAAAGTTACCCGAAGCACAAATTGCTACCTCAGGTCGATGATGAGGCGCTGGAGCCTGTACCATCATCGCGCAATATGGCTGGCCGACCACCACGTGGTCGGGACAAAGCGGCAACTCAAGCCGAACACCAGCCCACCCCACCTCACCATAAAGGCAAAGATAAAACAGCTCGGGGACATACATACGACCTGCGGCAGGACTTGGACAGTAGAGCAGGTCAGAACAGATCAATCTATGGATCACGGGGACATGCCCCAACACGCAACAATGGCTACCTAGCCGGACACAACAATCATACTCACGCTCGGGCCGAGAACCGCAGAAGGACTCCATCCGAGCTACATCGTGACGTGGCCCGACATAGAGGCGCCGCACACCCCCTTTGCTTCACGGACGAAGTAATGGAGCACGAATTCCCAGAAGGGTTTAAACCCATGAATATCGAATCATACAATGGAACAACAGATCCCGCGGTATGGATTGAGGACTTTCTTCTCCATATCCACATGGCCCACGGTGATGATATCCATGCCATCAAATACCTCCCATTAAAACTAAAGGGACCAGTGTGACATTGGCTAAACAGCCTTCCAGAGAACTCCGTTGGCAGCTGGGAAGACCTGGAAGATGCCTTTCACGACAACTTCCAAGGTACATATGTCCGGCCACCAGATGCCGATGACTTAAGTCACATCATCCAGCAGCCCGGAGAGTCAGCTAGAAAGCTCTGGACTAGGTTCTTAATTAAAAAGAACCAAATTGTCGATTGCTCGGACGCCGAAGCCCTCGTGACCTTCAAACATAGAGTCCGGGATGAGTGGCTCACCAGCCACCTCAGTCAAGAAAAACCAAAATCCATGGCAGCCTTTACCGCTCTAATGACCCGCTTTTGCGCGGGAGAGGACAACTGGCTCGCTCGTAGAAGCAACATCGCCAACGATCCGGGCACTTCCGAAGTTCGAGATGGCACGGCAAGCCACGACGCAATAAACACAAGCGTCACAACAATAACGAAATAACGCAAGACACGGCGGTTAACGTCGGGTTTAGCGGCTCCAAACCCGGTCAGCGGAAAGAGCCTTTCAAGGCAAATAGAGACGGACCATCCAATCTAGACAAGATACTGGATCAGCCCTGCAAGATTCATGGCACCCCCGATAAACCAGCTACTCACACTAACAGAAGCTGCTGGGTCTTCAAACAAGCCAGCAAGCTTAATGCCGAACACAAGGGGAAGGGGCCACCCAGTGACAGTGATGACGAAGAGACTCGCCAGCCAAATACCGGGGTTCAAAAGCAATTCCCCCCCGAAGTGAAAACCATAAACATGGTATACGTGACGCACACCCCTACAGGGGAGCGCAGGCACGCACCAAAGGACGCACACGCAATAGAGCTGGTCCCCCCAAAATTCAGTCATATCCATCCCGAAGGTTTGGAAGCTCTGATCATCGATCCAATTATCGATGGGTTCCATCTCACGAAGGTCCTTATGGATGGCGGCAGTAGCCTTAATATACTCTACCAAGACACTGTCCGCAAAATGGGCATTGATCCTTCAAGAATCAAGCCCACCACAACTATCCTCAAGGGAGCAATACCGGCGTAGAAGCTCACTGCACAGGCTCCATCACATTGGAAGTCGTTTTCGGTTCGCCGAACAACTTCCGAAGCGAGGGCTTGACCTTTGATATTGCCCTGTTCCACAGTAGCTATCATGCACTTCTGGGGCATACCGCTTTTGCTCGTTTTAATGTGGTCCCACTCTACGCCCGCGCAAAACTTAAAATGCCCGGTCCACGCGGCATCATAACAGTAAATGGAAATACGGAACACTCCCTCCATACAGAAGACCATATACGGCTATTACGGCCGAAGTACAAAGCGGCCTCATCAAGCCGCATAACTCATTGGCCATTAAGCCGCCGTTCCCTATTAAATGGAACTGATCAATCTCAGAGCTGGATTAGTAGTCCGGCCTCCGTCGTTAGCCCCACACACACGTGAAGTTTATACCGCGCATGCATAATTATGTACATAAAATACCTTGGTCATCAGCGGAGGCACAATACGGACAAGCCTACAAGCATTCCCATTCAATCCTTTTCTTTTCTAACCATTTTTTATCTCTTATCACAGGTGGCTCAAACACCGGTCATCTCACGGACTCTTTTGGAGTTCGGCTTCATACACTCACCCAAAGGTTATTCCTGTTGAGGAATCCTTTCACCAAGGCAAGGCGACGCAGACGTGCGGCAGGAGGTCCAAATAATTTTGTGTAGACCACACTCTCTATTTCGAGCCTGTAAAGTGCCTTCTCCCTCAGCCTTCGACCACCGACATGTCAAATAGCCTGGGTCGTGGCGTTACTATTTGTAAAATGGCAATTGACATATTAATCATATTCTAGTGAACATAATCCGTATCCAATATTCGCTTTTTCTAAAGAGCTAGAAAAAAATTCCGGTTGTTTCACACTCGCACCTCGGCACAGATTGCCAAGGGCTCGATATGGGAACAAATGAGTAGCCGACAAAGTCCGAACAGCTTTATAGCACACTTCGGCGTCACGAGTTTGGCCTTATATGCACCAGCTCCTAATCATGTCTTTGGTCAATAGTTGGGTTGCCCGGCTCCTGTGCTTACTACCTTACGTTCCGCTATATCGGCTAGGGTAGTAAAGGGAGAACTATTGCGGTTGTGTCCCGGTTTACCCGGATGAGCTCCTCAGTAGAGAAAGCCGAAAACTAACTGTCATGATGCGGCGAGAGCTGGTCAACCACTCGATGACTTACTAGAATCTTTCGCGATTCTTTCCGTATTACACGAAGGGCCGTTCTTCAGGTCACCCATGTAACACACCGTATTCGGATAACTGCGTACATACTAGGGGCTATATCGTAGACCCACCGTCAAACTCCAATGGCTAAGTAAAAGTGTTAAAGCCCTGTAGTCCAATTGCCTAGTTCGCCGCATTGACACCTCCTTCACGGACCAAGACGTTGGGTCAAGAGTGATCAAGTGCTTTTCCGAACACCCCCCGTATTTTATGCGAGGGGGATGAAGCCGACGACTGGAAAACTTTCATATTATACAAAAACGGCCGCACGGGAGGAGCCAAATACTTCTAGGCATAGCCTTAAAATATCATAATATTGTTTTTACAATCTCAATACATTTCACTCGGATAACATATCTTTCGAGCACTGACCCTCTATCAAGCGGGCACCCTCTAAGACATCCTCGAAATAATGCTCTGGCGTATGATGCTCCTTGCCCTTGGGCGGACTTTTCGCTGCAATATTGGTGGCCTTCATCTTCGCCTAGTACGTCTTGACGCGGGCAAAGGCCATCCGTGCACCTTCAATGCACGTTGATCGCTTAACGGCGTCGATACGCGGCACCGCATCGACAAGTCGCTGCACCAAACCGAAATAACTATTCGGAATTGGCTCGATTGGCCAATACCGACCACGACATCCTTCATGGCAGAACCAGATATCTTGTGGAGCTCGGCCCACTGGGCCATCTGTTCGTTCAGCAACAGCGGGCGCTTTGGCGTGCCGAATTGTGACCAGAAAAGATTCTCCGTTGCATACCCTTCTTGCGCTTCATAAAACTGCGCCGCATCGGAGGTGCTCTTCGGCAAGTCCAAGAATGCGTCTGGAGAACTCCACATTTGATTAAGCGGGGAATACTTCAGATCACCGAATTTAGTCTGTAATAACAAAGGCTTACCGGCCGCTATCTCCCCAGCTTGCCGGATCTCTTCCCGAGCCGCTCTAGGCTCAGATCGTGCTTCTCTCGCCTCTTTTAAGGCCTTCTCGAGATCGGCCGCTTTGGCTTTGTTATCCCTCTCGAGGAATTCGCACCAGACAGTGGCTTTTTTCAGCTCGCGTGCCATGGTAGACATTTTCTCCTCACATTGGTGCTGAGCAGCCTGTCCGGCTTTTAACTCATCAGCTGCCGTTTTGGCAGCCACATTACTCGTCCGGGCTTGCTCCTTGTCTCGGGCAAGTTCAGCTCGAAGGGTCTCCACCGCGGCAGCACTATCTGCAGATACGCATGTCTCAGAATATAATTCTAGCTGTGTGCTCATGTTATTATACATACATACACTGACCGCCCCAAAACATACCTTGCGCCTTGTCGAGCCGCTTGTTCATAAGCATGATATCCTCATCCGCCACATCAAGTTTTTGCTTCAGACCTGCAACCTTTGTAGCATGGGCAGTCGTCATGGAGGTAACCACCTGTGTTCCAATTAATTAGATAATTTCCTGGGCGCATTGATACGTCTCCGTCGTATCTACTTTTCCAAACAATTTTGCCCTTGTTTTGGACTCTAACTTGCATGATTTGAATGGAACTAACCCGGACTGACGCTGTTTTCAGCAGAATTGCCATGATGTTGTTTTATGTGCAGAAAACAAAAGTTCTCGGAATGACCTCAAACTCCACGGAACATCTAGTCAAAAATAATAAAAAATCCTCGCCAAATATGAAGACCAGGGGGCCCATACCCTGCCCACGAGGGTGGGGCGCCCCCCCTAGGGCGCGCCCCCTACCTCGTGGGCCCCCTGGAGCTCCTCCGACGCCAACTCCAACTCTATATATTTGCTTTCGGAGAGAAAAAAATAGAAGAGAAGAAATCATCATGTTTTACGATACAGAGCCGCTGCCAAGCCCTAAAACCTCTCGGGAGGGCTGATCTAGAGTCCATTCGGGGCTCCGGAGAGGGGGATTCGTCGCCGTCGTCATCAACCATCCTCCATCACCAATTTCATGATGCTCACCGCCGCGTGAGTAATTCCATCGTAGGCTTGCTGAACGATGATGGGTTGGATGAGATCTATCATGTAATCGAGTTAGTTTTGTTAGGGTTTGATCCCTAGTATCCACTATGTTCTGAGATTGATGTTGCTATGACTTTGCTATGCTTAATGCCTTTTACTAGGGCCCGAGTGCCATGATTTCAGATCTGAACCTATTATGTTTTGATGAATATATGTGAGTTCTTGATCCTATCTTGCAAGTCTATAGTCACCTATTATGTGTTATGATCCGACAACCCCGAAGTGACAATAATCGGGACACTTCTCGGTGATGACCATAGTTTGAGGAGTTCATGTATTCACTATGTGCTAATGCTTTGTTCCGGTTCTCTATTAAAAGGAGGCCTTAATATCCCTTAGTTTCCATTAGGACCCCGCAGCCACGGGAGGATAGGACAAAAGATGTCATGCAAGTTCTTTTCCATAAGCACGTATGACTATATTCGGAATACATGCCTACATTACATTGATGAATTGGAGCTAGTTCTGTGTCACCCTATGTTATGATCATTACATGATGAACCGTGATCCATAATTATCCATCACCGATCCAATGCCTACGAGCTTTCCATATATTGGTTCTCGCTTATTTACTTTCCCGTTGTTACTGCTACAAACATTACAAAACACCAAAAATATTACTTTTGCTTTCATTACTCTTTTGTTACCGTTACCACTACTATCATACTACTTTGCTACTAAATACTTTGCTGCAGATATTAAGTTATCCAGGTGTGGTTGAATTGACAACTCAGTTGCTAATACTTGAGAATATTCTTTGGCTCCCCTTGTGTCGAATCAATAAATTTGGGTTGAATACTCTACCCTCGAAAGCTGCTGCGATATTTCTGGCGCCGTTGCCGGGCATCAAACCCAGGTCACCCGCGTGACAGGCGGGAATACTTACCACTATACTACAACGACAATATGAGTAAACATGAGACCTACAAATTATTGCAAGTGTGGTTAGTTATAATCTTTGCTGAAAACCTGAATGTTGGCTTTACATATTTATAACAACAAGAGCAAACAGAGTTGGTAAAAGTTTTTCTTTATCTCTTTCAGTTTATCAACTGAATCGCTTGAGGACAAGCAAGGGTTTAAGCTTGGGGGAGTTGATACGTCTCCGTCGTATCTACTTTTCCAAACACTTTTGCCCTTGTTTTGGACTCTAACTTGCATGATTTGAATGGAACTAACCCGGACTGACGCTGTTTTCAGAAGAATGGTCATGATGTTGTTTTATGTGCAGAAAACAAAAGTTCTCGGAATGACCTCAAACTCCACGGAACATCTAGTCAAAAATAATAAAAAATCCTCGCCAAATATGAAGACCAGTGGGCCCACACCCTGCCCACGAGGGTGGGGCGCCCCCCCCTAGGGCGCGCCCCCCTACCTCGTGGGCCCCCTGGAGCTCCTCCGATGCCAACTCCAACTCTATATATTTGCTTTCGGAGAGAAAAAAATAGAAGATAAGAAATCATCGCGTTTTACGATACGGAGCTGCCGCCAAGCCCTAAAACCTCTCGGGAGGGCTGATCTGGAGTCCGTTCGGGGCTTCAGAGAGGGGGATTCGTCGCCGTCGTCATCATCAACCATCCTCCATCACCAATTTCATGATGCTTCACCGCCGTGCGTGAGTAATTCCATCGTAGGCTTGCTGGACGGTGATGGGTTGGATGAGATCTATCATGTAATCGAGTTAGTTTTGTTAGGGTTTGATCCCTAGTATCCACTATGTTCTGATTGATGTTGCTATGACTTTGTTATGCTTAATGCTTGTCACTAGGGCCCGAGTGCCATGATTTCAGATCTGAACCTATTATGTTTTCATGAATATATGTGAGTTCTTGGTCCTATCTTGCAAGTCAATAGTCACCTATTATGTGTTATGATCCGACAACCCCGAAGTGACAATAATCGGGACACTTCTCGGTGATGACCACAGTTTGAGGAGTTCATGTATTCACTATGTGCTAATGCTTTGTTCCGTTCTCTATTAAAAGGAGGCCTTAATATCCCTTAGTTTCCATTAGGACCCGCTGCCACGGGAGGGTAGGACAAAAGATGTCATGCAAGTTCTTTTCCATAAGCACGTATGACTATATTCAGAATACATGCCTACATTACATTGATGAATTGGAGCTAGTTTTGTGTCACCCTATGTTATGACTGTTACATGATGAACCGCATCCGGCATAATTATCCATCACCGATCCAATGCCTACGAGCTTTCCATATACTGGTTCTCGCTTATTTACTTTTCCGTTGTTACTGTTACAATCATTACAAAACACCAAAAATATTACTTTTACTAAATACTTTGCTGCAGATATTAAGTTATCCAGGTGTGGTTGAATTGACAACTCATCTGCTAATACTTGAGAATATTCTTTGGCTCCCCTTGTGTCGAATCAATAAATTTGGGTTGAATACTCTACCCTCGAAAGCTGTTGCGATCCCCTACACTTGTGTGTTATCACGCATCTTTTTTGATCCTCTGATTACCTCCCTTTGGACGCGAACCAGAGTCTCAGGGGCTACTATCTATACACAGGTGCATTTTGCGTGTACAACACAATAGAAAATATAACATTACGTACCTCGAGGCCTCTTAGCAGGCTCATGAAAGCTTCATTCAATCCGCTTTTCACGGACAGAATCCTCTCAACCACCGTACCCATCAAGGTACGATGTTCCTCTGAGACGGACGAATATCGCAACATGTCCATCAATGTATCCGGTGCCTCCAGATTCGTGGAAGCAGCTGTGGGAGCACGGACTCCCTTTGGAAGGATGTGTTTGCTTGACCCTAGAGTCGTCTCCGGCTGTAAGCCGGATAGTCCGGCGCCTTTATTATTAGTCCCCGTAGGGACCGCACACCCCGGACCCCGGGCAACCGAAGTTTCACCTTGGGGCGTTGTCTCCATTATCCTCTGTTGATTAGGCGAGGTCCTCCGGGATGACACCTCGATGTCGTCCGCCCTGTTAGGCGAGGAATCTTGTGGAGGCGTCCCGCTTTCCATCATCTCCGGAAGAAGATCCCCTGAAGAGGAGGATTGTTGAGGAAGACTGTGTGCCGGACTGCAAAAATACGTATTCTAGATGTTACCCTGGTAATAGGAAAAGGAACAGGATATGTTTAAAACACCTTTGTTCACTTACGATTTGGCTGAAGGCTTGTCCTTATGGAGGAACTGTGCGACAACGTTGCCTTCCGAGCCCGAACCGCCTGACAGGGGCGTATTGCCTCGCTTAGGAGCCTTTACCTCCCAATCTTCGGAGGCGGCCCTTTTCTTACCATGGGGAGAAAGGACGTCAGCTTCTCCTCCTCTTTTGTCTTTGGAAGAAGGAGCCTTAATCTCCCCGGACACAGTGCTTGGTGTACCTTCGAGGCTACCTTTGGCTCCCCTGCTCTCCTTATTGTCCTCTTTCACCGGCACCTGGTATGGTGCCGGGACCGGCATCCTTGTTAGCATGGGACTAGCTGATTCTTCAGGAAGGGGGCCGAACACCTGATTCGCTCCGCCTTCTTTATCCAGCCCTGGAAGAAGATGATTTTCTCAGTATCTTGTTATAAGATGTTTAACTAAGTTGTGTTCAGGAGTCAAATGCTTACCGAGGTATCCGAATGGTTGCAGTCAAGGCCGATGTCATCTGTAGTATCCGGCCACTATTTTCGTGTCCCAAAAAATAACTTCCACATTCCTCTGTGCGTCGTGCCGAAGAAGGGCTGAAGGGTTCGTGGTCCTTCTGGATTGAACTCCTAGATGCGGAGGGGTCGTTGCTGGCACGAGAGGATCCGGCGGACTAACATTACTTGAATCACGTCAATGAGTTCGGTGTTCTTCTCAAGGAGACTCCGGATGCGGCTCAGAGAGTCTCGTGACTTCACGATTGATCCCCATTCCAACCCCTTATTGACCCATGATGCAAGCTGAATTGGCGGGCCAGATCGGAACGCAGGTGTAGCTGCCCACTTGGTACCACGGGGTTCCGTGATGTAAAACCACTCCCGCTGCCATAAGTCGGAAGATTCTGTGAAGGATCCTTTTAGCCAAGGAGCATTGACGAGTTTGCTCATTTTAGCACCAACACACTCCGTTTGCTTCCCGTCAACTACCTTCAGCTTCACATTAAAGGTCTTGAGCCACAAGCCGAAGTGTGTGGGAATACGGAGGAAGGCCTCGCACGTGATAATGAACGCGGAGACGTGAAGAAAGGAGTCCGGAGTTAGATCATGAAAATCTAGACCGTAATAGAACATGAGCCCTCGAACAAAGGGGTGGAGAGCGAACCCTAGCCTTCGGAGGAAGTGGAAGATGAATACGACCCTCTCGCTGGATCTGAGAGTAGGAATAACCTGCGCTTGAGCAGGAAGCCTATGGGGGATTTCCGCGGTCAGGTTTCTTGCCGCCCGGAGCTTCACGATATCCTCCTCTATGACAGAGGAAGGCACCCACCGACCTTGAGGGCTGGTACCGGACATGACTGGGAAGCTCGAAGCAATTGAAACCTTGGGCGCTGGAGCTCGAGGTTGGAGAGGCTGAGGAAAGGATTGGCGTAAAGAAGCCAGACGGGCCTTAGTCCCTTTATAAAGGAAATGAATATCAAACGCCTCCTCCTCGGCCTTAGAACCTGCCTATTCTTAAGGAATCATGCCAACCGCACGGTTGGAATACCCACGCCCGTGTTGATGAGGATCCCGCAATAAGGGGACATGATCTCTGCTTCAACAAGACGTGCCAATGAAACCGCGTCTCGGAACGTGGAACGACATGCTAGAAAATGGTTCGATATAATAACCGGGTGATGACGTGGTATCGGGTTACCAAAAGTTGTCAGCAGATTAGACTCGTGAAATATTATGCTCTCTGCGGTTGTGTGTGGTGCTCGTTTTGCTGAGCCGGACACGGTCGTTGTGTCCGAGGACTGTGTTGGAGTATTCGGAGAAGGAACCCGCCTTGCAATGCCGAAGACAAATATGCACGCCGGACACATCGTCATTGAAGCCTGGTTCAGGGGCTACTGAGGGAGTCCTGGATTAAGGGGTCCTCGGGCGTCCGGACGATGATACGTGGGCTGGACTGATGGGCTGTGAAGATACAAGACCGAAGACTCTCTCCCGTGTCCGGATAGGACTCTCCTTGGCGTGGAAGGGAAGCTTGGCCTCCATATATAAAGATTCCTTTCTCTGTAACCGACTTTGTATAACCCTAGTCCCCTCCGGTGTCTATATAAATCGGAGGGTTTAGTCCGTAGAAGGATCATAATCATAGTCATACAGGCTAGACTTTTAGGGTTTTAGCCATTACGATCTCGTGGTAGATCTACTCTTGTAATACTCATATTCATCAAGATCAATCAAGCCGAAAGTAGGGTATTACCTCCACAGAAAGGGCCCGAACCTGGGTAAACATCGTGTCCCCCGCCTCCTGTTACCATCGACCTTAGACATACAGTTTGGGACCCCCTACCCGAGATCTGTCGGTTTTGACACCGACACAAGGGTGCAAGTATACCCAAGACATATGATCATCATCATAAGAGAAATATCAAGGATTAGTCAAAGGCTCATGCCTTGCATGTATCCAAATGGAGTTTCTACGCCAAGTTTGAAGCATTAATTATGTCCAATTCACCTCTCAAACGGCAAAATACTTTCTCATCAAGCGGTTTGGTGAAAATATCCGCCAGTTGCTTATCGGTACGAACATGCTTAAGATCAATACCTCCTTTAGCAACATGATCTCGAATGAAGTGATGACGAACTTCAATATGCTTAGTTCGAGAATGTTGCACAGGATTATGAGCAATCTTAATAGCACTTTCATTGTCAACTAGCAATGGAACATGTTTCACATTGATCCCATAATCTTTAAGAGTTTGGGTCATCCAAAGTAATTGAGCATAACATGGACCGGCGGCAATGTATTCCGCTTTGGCGGTGGATAAGGATACCGAGTTTTGTTTCTTCAAGGACCAAGACAAAAGAGATCTACCAATAAATTGACAAGTACCCGAAGTGGACTTTCTATCAACCTTGTCACCGGCATAGTCCGAATCGGAGTAACCAACAAGATCAAAAGAAGACCTCTTAGGATACCAAATGCCAAAATTTGATGTATGAATTAATTATCTCACTATACTTTTCACAGCCTTAAGATGACTTTCTTTGGGGGTCATGATATCGTGCACACATGCACACACTTAGCATAATATCGGGACGGGAGGCACATAGATATAACAATGAACCAACCATAGAGCGGTAAACCTTTTGGTCAACCGATTTGCCATCCTTAGTCAAGTCAAGATGTCCACTAGTAGGCATGGGTGTTTTCATACCTTTGCTTTCTTGCATGTTGAACTTCTTGAATAAGTCCTTGGTATAATTCGTTTGAGAAACAAAGGTTCCCTCCTTAGTTTGGTTAATTTGCAAACCAAGAAAGAACTTGAGTTCACACATCATAGACATCTCAAACTTCTTTGACATTAGCTTTCCAAACTTTTCACTAAAATGAGGGTTAGTTGAACCAAATATGATATCATCAACATAAATTTGGCACACAAATAATTCACCATTAACCCTTTTAATAAAAAGGGTAGAATCTATCTTTCCAATATCAGAGCCTTTTTCAATAAGGAACTTCGTCAGGCATTTATACCACGCTCTAGGAGCTTGTTTAAGACCATAAAGAGCTTTGTGAAGTTTGTAGACATGATCGGGTTTCTTAGGATTAACAAAGCCGGGAGGTTGTTTAACATAAACTTCCTCCTCAATTTCACCGTTTAGAAAAGCACTTTTAATGTCCATTTAGTACAAGGTAATATCATGGTGATTTGCATAGGCAAGTAAGATGCGGATGGACTCAAGTCTAGCAACGGGCGCATATGCCTCACCATAGTCCATACCTTCAACTTGAGTGTAGCCTTGGGCGATGAGACATGCTTTGTTGTGAACGACTTGTCCATTTTCGTCTTGCTTGTCGCGAAACACCCATTTGGTACCGATGATGTTGTGGTTATTGTCGGGCTTCTAGACCAATGTCCACACTTGGTTTCTCTCACAGTTGTATAGCTCTTCGTGCATGGCATTTATCAAATCCGGATCTTCCAATGCTTCTTCATCCTTCATAGGTTCAATGCTAGAGATGAATGAATAATGTTCACAAAAATTAGCCAAACGAGTTTTAGAGCGAGTGATTCTGCCGATTTGGATATCATTGAAGATTTGTTCAACGGGATGGTCTCTTGAGACTCTTGCTCGAACTCGTGAGAGCTTTTGTTTGGGTCGGGGTGGAACATCTTCTTCATCATCTTGTTCTTCCTCTTGGCTTTCTTCATTGTTGACGTTGTCGTTCTCTTGTCTAGGTGGAGAAGGAGGTTGATGAGGTTCATCTTGGTGTACTTCCTCGTTTTCTTCATCTTGGTGTGTCCCACTTGTGGATGCCTTCTTGGATCACCTTGTCGTGAGGTGGAAGCTTCCAGTTGTACGGACGAGGTACTCTCCTTCACCTCCATTGGACGAATCTTGCCAATAGGCAAGTCTTGGATTGCTTCCGAAGGGTCTTTGTCTCCTACATCAATTGGCAATTGCTCTACTTGTGAGCCGTTAGATTCATCAAACCTCACATCTACCGTCTCTTCAACCTTTCGGGTGAAATTGTTGTAGACACGGTAGGTGTGAGAGTTTGAGCCATAACCGAGTAGGAGACCTTCATGAGATTTAGGAGCAAATTTAGAACGACGATGCTTATCAAGAATATATAACACTTTGAGCCGAATACTCGAAAGTATCCAACTTGGGGTTTGTTACCGGTGAGAAGCTCGTATACCGTCTTGCCGATTAGCTTGTGAAGATACAAGCGATTTGTTGCATGACAATCAGTCTCAATCGCTTCCGCCCAGAAGTGTTTTGGTGACTTGTACTCATCAAGCATCGTTCTCGCCATCTCAATAAGAGTCCGGTTCTTCCTCTCAACAACTCCATTTTGTTGAGGCGTGTACGTAGCCGAGAACTCATGTGAAATCCCTTTCTTCGTCAAGAAAGTTATCCACACTTGTGTTCTTGAACTCCGTTCCATTGTCGCTGCGAACCTTCTTGATCTTCACTTCAAATTGATTTTGAACCTTCCTAGCAAAGTTCTTGAAGATATTTTGGACCTGTTATTTATCATCAAGAAAGAACACCCACGTAAATCTTGAAAAATCATCGACTATGACTAGACCAAATGAGTTTCCACCGAGACTTTTATAAGCATTGGGACCAAAGAGATCCATATGAAGTAGCTCGAGCGGTCTTCTCGTGGTCATGATGTTCTTCACGGGGTGGCTTCCTCCAACCTGTTTTCCTGCTTGACAAGCACTACACAATCTATCCTTGTCAAATATACATCTTTTACTCCAAGGATATGATTACCTTTAATAAGCTTATCAGGATTTCGCATGCCCACATTACCTAACCTTATATGCCACAACCAAACTTTAGAAGATTTAGCAATTAAGCAAGTTCTAGGTTGAGCCTTTTTAGTGAAATCAACAATGTAAAGATCACCTCTACATATATCGGTAAAGACCATATTGTGATTATCTCTTCGAAACACTTGGAAATCTACTTCAGTAAATAGGACATTGAAGCCAAAGTCAGCAAGTCTAGATACGGAAAGTAAATTATAGCCAAGAGATTCAACGAGCATAACATTTTGTATGGAGCTATCATGTGAGATGGCCACCTTACCAAGGCCAACCACCTTACCCTTTGATTTATCACCAAAGGTGGCATACTTTTGAGGGCCGTTGTTTTCAGCTAGCTCGCGAAACATATCCTTGTTTCCGGTCATGTGATCGGTACATACACTATCAAGGACCCATTCCGTTCCTCCAGCCATGTAGCCACGAAGATTAGCCATAAGACCAAAGTGTCTCATAGACTCATCGAGATCAAAGTCACTATCATCATCCTCATCATAGTATCCATGTTCAACATCGTCTTGTGATGGGTCAATTCCTAGAGAGAGTGATTCATTAGATAAATGATCATCACAATGTTCATCTTTATGAATTCTAATGGCTTCGGAGATGATATTGCTAATGATTCCAACATCTCCTTTGGCACGCATAAGGTTACTAAGCTCAAATAGACAATCACCAAACTTAGGATCATTGGAATTCATCTTACTCAAAGCAATAGACTTGTGAAGAATCTCATCTAAGTTTTGCAAGGAATAGTTTGGAAATCGTTCCTCAAGAAATCTGCATATAGTGTAGGCACAATTAAAGGTAGGCAAGCAACCAAACATATTTCTAGGCAAACCTCTAGTAATAAGATTGACGGTTCTAAGGTTGTGAATCATGTCAATAGACTCATCAAGGGTAGGATGCAAAGGATCAACATGGGGTGCACAAGGGCTAGTAATGTACTTGTTCAAATGATATTCATTGAAAATCTCAAGCATCTCATTTTTCCACTCATGAAAGAACTCTCCATAAAGTATAGACACTCTACGTCTAAGACTCCACAACGTAGACTCATCCATCTT
Source organism: Aegilops bicornis (assembly GCA_021605145.1). NCBI lineage: Eukaryota > Viridiplantae > Streptophyta > Magnoliopsida > Poales > Poaceae > Aegilops > Aegilops bicornis. The sequence continues at coordinate 533,993,200 of CM038671.1, read as the reverse complement.
CCTCCAATGGTGATTAAACCAAATCAATGAAGACTAATGCTCTGATACCAATTGAAAGGATCGAGAAGAGGTGTCTAGAGGGGGGGTGATTAGACCCTCAACAAAGAAAAGTAGCAGTTTTTAATTTCTTCAAGTTAAGGTGGAGATTTAGTACAAGTTTAAACATTCAAAATACATTTCAAGCAAGCATGGCAAGAGTATATGAGCAGCGGAAAGTAAAGCATGCAACTTGCAAGAAAATAAATGGATGGGATTGGAGTGTGCAAACGCAATTGGAGACACAAAGAGTTTTCCCGTGGTTCTGACAGGTGGTGCTATCGTACACCCACGTTGATGGAGACTTCAACCCACGAAGGATAACGGTTGCGCGAGTCCATGGAGGGCTCCACCCACGAAGGGTCCACAAAGAAGCAACCTTGTCTATCCCACCATGGCCATCGCCCACGAAGGACTTGCCTCACTAGGGTAGATCTTCACGAAGTAGGCGATCTCCTTGCCCTTACAAACTCCTTGGTTCAACTCCACAATCTTGACGGAGGCTCCCAAGTGACACCTAACCAATCTAGAAGACACCACTCTCCAAAAGGTAATAGATGGTGTGTTGATAATGAACTCCTTGCTCTTGTGCGTCAAATGATAGTCTCCCCAACACTCAACTCCCTCTCACAGATTTGGATTTGGTGGAAAGATGATTTGAGTGGAAAGCAACTTGGGGAAGGCTAGAGATCAAGATTCTTGTGGTTTGATTGGAATATCTTGGTCTCAACACATGAGTAGGTGGTTCTCTCTCAGAAAATGAATGTTGGAAGTGTAGGCACATTCTGATGGCTCTCTCCACAAATGAAGAGTTGGTGGAGGGGTTATATATAGCCTCCACACAAAATCTAGCCGTTACACACAATTTGCCAAACTCGGTGGGACCGAATCGAAAAACTCTATCAAACCGATTTAGTTCAAAATGTGAACGTTAGAGTTTTCGGTGGGGCCGATATGATCAAATCGGTGGGACCGATGTGCTAGGGTTAGGGTAAAACCTCAACTCGGTTTGACCGGTTACACAAACTCGGTGAGACCGATTTTGGTAATAAGCAAAATAGAGAGTTGGTCAAGCAAACTCGGTGGGACCGATTGCATATCTCGGTGAGACCGAAATAATTGCAACAGGCAACAGAGAGTTTGCAAGCCCATCTCGGTGAGACCAAGATCCCATCGGTGAGACCGAACTGATTAGGGTTTTTGGCAGTGGCTATGTCAAATGAACTCGGTGGCGCCGGATAGATCAAATCAGTGGGGCCGAGTTTGACTTTAGGTTTAGGATTTATGTGGAAATGAGAAAGTGGTTGAGGGCTTTGGAGCATATAACTATGCACTTGAGCAAGCAAGCCATTAAGCAACACCTCATCCCCTTTTAATAGTATTGGCTTTTCCTATGGACTCAATGTGATCTTGGATCACTAAAATGAAAATGAAGAGTCCCGAGCTTTAGAGCTTTTGCCTATCTTCTGTCCTTAGCATCTTGAAGGGGTTCCACATCCTCTTGTCCATGTCACTCCACTGTTAAACTCATCTGAAATATACTAGATAAAAGTATTAGTCCAACAAGAGATATGTTGACATTAATTACCAAAATCACCCAGGAAGCACTTGTGCTTTAACATGCACTCCTCAATTTCTGTCCTCCACATTCGTGTATCTTATATTTGATACCCTATATTCATAATAAGCATGCAACATGAATAAAAAGTACGTGGAACATCGCATGGACAATGAAACGAACATTGACATGCACATGCCGATCACCAAAAGATCACCCATAGATCTACAAAAGCTAGTCAAAGTTTACATAATCCATACGTGATGGATAGTTTCTAACTAGAGTACTAAATAACTAGAAATTAATGATGAAGATGGCGGATATTCACCGCTTCCTCGTTGAGCCTCTTCTGGTCGCTAGCGTAGCTATAGGTGTCCTCGGAAGGTGGATCGTCGGAATCAGAGTCGTCGTGGTGCTCGTCGTCTGAGGAGAAATCAAAGATGAAGATGAGCCCCTTCATCGGCCTGATGGCCCGGTCCTGCTGCCGCTTGAGCTTGGTCACCCTCACTGCCTTCGTCGCTGCCTCTGTTGCCTCGCGCTCCGACTGCTCAATGGCTAGCCGGAGCCCCTTGGCGTTCTTCCTCCGGAGCCGGCGAGCATCTGTCACCATCGTCGTAAGCAACGGCGTTAGACCCAAGCGAGGAGCCGCTCGTCTGGTGTCCACCTTGGACCGCTCTAGCGCAATGCGGAGGAAGCAACCACGCGCCTCCGATTCCAGCGTGCGCGTCCGCAGGGCTGGCGGAGCGGGCACTAGCACCCACCGCTGCCCATGCGGAGCAACGACCGGTGTGGGAAGGGGATGACGGAGGGGCGACGCGGACCGTGCAGCCTTCGCAGAGCTGTGCGCGGGCTGGGAGGGGCCAACTCCGGCATCCGCGCTGCGTTGGCAGGGGACCGTGGACGGGGTAGATCCGAAACTCCCTGGTGTCCACCTTGGACCGCTCTAGCGCAATGCGGAGGGCCAACTCCTCGTCGACATGTAGGTCGGAGTTGGAGCGACTACCGAAGCTCGGCATGCTCGCCGGAGTCGTCAGATTCGATCCAAATCGGTGAAATCGAAGGAGGAGATAAGAGGGGACAGAGCGAGAGCGGAGAGCAAAGTGAGTTGGGGTTCAGTATTGTGGTTTTTATGGGGACGAAGTGGGGTCGGTGATGGGTCGGTCTAACATGACGGACACGGCCAGACGCGCCCGTTCCGCTTCATATCCGTCCTATATTTGGCTGGATAAGAGGGAGTGTCGGACGGCTCAGATGTTTGGGACAGATTTGAGGCGCCCGACTGGGTCGTGATTTTTTTTTTTTTTGACTGGTCGGCCGCACGGGCGTTTGGAATGGTTTTGGGTGCGCGGGTATAGATGCTCTAACACGGTTGATCGGTCCACCAGTTAACGCTATGCCAGGACCTGTAGGTACGTGGTTCTGATCGATCGATCGATATCACGCTGGACAGGAACTTTCCATGCAGGCAGCAGTGGTAGCCAAGCCTCGACCGCATTTACGCGCCTCCACCAGCGAACCGTACTACATGACCGCCTCAAGGCACGCCAAATTCAAGGATCCAGGGCAGGGTAGAAAGCACTGTGGCATGTGAGATCCGTTGGGGTACGCATCATCGTTCTGCCGGTGCTTGCACCAAGAAGTCAAGCTATCTCTACCAAAACGGTGCAATAAATATGGAGTTACACCCCGGTCAAAACTCAGCAGTGCTACTCATCTATGTATGTGGATGTGGTTGTTTTTTTAAACAAGACAAAAGATTTGTCATTTTCATCAATTAAGGGTGAAGGTTTAAGACAAAGAATCTGGCTAGGTTTCAGTCGACTGGGACTTGGTGACAAGATTGTATGACAAATGACCGCAAAGCAAGCTATAAAGTATCACTCGCGCGGCATTACAATACTCAAGTGGGTGTAACTGGCAATAGCCAAAAGATGAGCCTCCTCTTTGTTCGTCGCAATGAGTATCATCGTTGTAGCGGCGGTGTTACAATAACCCTTGCATTGCACTCATTTAAAATCTTCCAAGACATAAGCATAAATAGGGAGACGAGAGCCTTTCTCTGATCTCCACGCTCAATCACATTTTTAACCCATAATTGTCGAATTGAAGGCCCAATTCGTCAGCTCCTTGCCACATGACCCGGTAGACCAAGCCACATTGTAACCTCAATCCAGACACGCTGGAAGAACCTGCATTGGAAGAGAAGGTGTCCTGGGGTTTTTTGGACTTGCTTGCAATGGGGATAGACGTTGCAGTTAGACCATCCACAGCGGTGCAATCAATCAGCCGTCCATGCTTTATTTTAAATTATCAACCAAGCAAAAAAATTACATTTTAGATAGGCCCAACCAATCCAAACAGCAGTAGGCGTGATGCTTGACTTGTGTCCCGCAAATTGCATCATATGTGGATGTGGGTGTGTGCTCATAGTAGAATTTTTTTCCCGTGCTCGCATGTGCGGTGTCCACGACCCGGAGGAGATTTCTTTTCCCAAGCTTAATCAGGGTATAGGCCAGTATACCTGAAAATTCTCTTCTAGCTTTTCGAATAAAGCTCTTAAAGGACCGTTTTATATTTAAACAAAGGACAACACACATGAAATTAGGACACCGATTCCTCCGAGCTAATGCTTAGTCTCCTTGATTAATAGATGAGGTAAATCTTTTGCCTCCGTTTAAAAAAAAACTACTTCTATCACATCGTGCCAATCATCTCCAGCAACCACGAAATATCTCGAATCATCAATGCTGTAACGTGTTTTCTTTTCTAACCTTGGTGGGGGGCGGGACATAGACACATGGTAGCCTAGATTCAGGCCGCTGGATGTGGTCGATGCAAGTAAATATAGATAGATGGGTATGAAGGCACGCGCATGTGACTCGAAGCTCCCATGTTGCAAAGGCTGAGATGCAACATTTTTTTTCTTTCTAAAACCGCAATGCACGTATACTCGAGTCCCCTCATATGAACACCCGTAATGACACATTGACACATCATTCATTGAATTTTCGAACCAACACATATCAAATTAAGTCAAGCACCCTGAACAAATATGCATACTATCTACACTACTTTGTCACCATTTATGGATGCATCATTCATGTGCTAGCAAAACTGTAAAAAAAAGGCACCAGTTACCACTTGCACCAATCGGAGTATAGGTGCATGATGTCCTCTTGAATAGTACGGAAACGACGAATGACGCCGGCCGACATCCTGAGTCCCGGCCTGACGTGACAAACACGAGCCGGCACTGTGTCTGTGTTACGGTGCGACCTGCAAATCCCCCGGCCATCTCACAGTCGTTGCATTGCACATTGCACCAGGCATGCCGCCGGCGCGGCACCACGACGCGTGGTGCTCAATCAATACGGCCCCACGGCGACCCAACCGTGACTGCTCCAACCATGCATGCACGACGCACATGCAGAGGTAGCCCGATCCGGACGACTTCCGGAGCGTCTCCACTGCAGCGCTACAGCAACCAGTTCACTCCAGATCGAGCGCGCCCCAGCCATTACATGATCTAGCTCTAGCCACCATCAACCAGCTGCCCTATAAATACAGCTCGAATGTGCCGGTCTCTTCCGGTCGATCACGCATTTCCTCCGCACACCTACCCAGCTCGTCCGCCGGCCGGCCTCGAACCTTCCAAGTTAAGCAGCTAGCTAGGTAGCTAGCGCGGCGGCGAGAAATGGAGCGTGCCTCGCCGTGGCTGCTGCTGGTGGTGCTTCTGGTGGCCGCGTCCGGGCCTAGTGCGCGCGCCGATCCGCAGGTGCCGTGCTACTTCGTGTTCGGGGACTCGCTGGTGGACAACGGGAACAACAACGACATCGCGTCGCTGGCGCGGGCCAACTACCCGCCCTACGGCATCGACTTCCCCGGCGGAGCCACCGGGCGCTTCAGCAACGGCCTCACCACCGTCGACGCCATCTGTAAGACCCCGCTCTCATTTCTTTTCTTTGCCCGTCCGTGTTTAGCTTCTGTAAAGTAAAGGTGCTTGTCATATGAAGGGTCCTTTTAGCTCGATCGATCAATATGCATGTGATTGCAGCAGCTCTGTACGTAGCTAGTAATTTCCTAGTCGAATTAAGAATGCAGAGATCGATAGGCTGAATGTACGAGGTGTTTATTTGTGGTCAACCCGAGACCCCTTAACTTGTGGTGATGACGATGTCTCCATATGCTAGTAGGTTGGTAGTCTAAAAAAGGAAAAACATCCATGAGGTACACGGGCGGACACAATTTTAGTTAAGGAACGCGCGGACGGATGCAGCTGCGAGGCTCAACCAGTTAAGCAGCACCCCGTGACTGTGCCTGGAGCCAGGTGATCGCTGGAATCAAGGCTAAAGTGCCACTGCGCATCTGTACTCATGCGTGCAGCCGTGTGACCATCCGTTATGTACTCAGGTGATCGTTATGAAATTGACCTGCATATCTACTATGTCGATTTTGTCTGGCGTACTAACGGACTAGCGACCAAATTAGTTTAGTTTAGTGATGTACCAGATGTCCACCCTGTCTAGGTCTACTTCCATTCCATGCATGCATCATCAAAAGAAAAAGAACACAAGTTTGGATTAGCACCCGCACGTTTAATTAATTTTCTGTTGTTTTTAGCTCGGCTTCTGGGCTTCGACGACTACATCCCAGCGTACGCGGGCGCAAACAATGATCAACTCGTCTCCGGCGTCAACTTTGCCTCCGCCGCCGCCGGAATCAGGGACGAGACCGGCCAACAACTGGCACGTACTCACAAACTTTTTCTTCTTTTGTTTTCCGCAGAAAAGACGTGATATATTAACGTTGCACGAACACGGCCAAACATGGTACGCAGGGTCAGCGCATAAGCTTCGGCGGGCAGCTCCGGAACTACCAGGCGGCGGTGCAGCAGCTGGTGAGCATCCTGGGGGACGAGGACTCCGCGGCGGACCACCTGAGCCAGTGCATCTTCACGGTGGGCATGGGCAGCAACGACTACCTCAACAACTACTTCATGCCCGCCGTCTACGCCACCAGCCGGCAGTACACCCCGGAGCAGTACGCCGACGTGCTCGTCAGCCAGTACACGCAGCAGCTCAGGGCACGTACACGGTCGAGTAGAGTTGTGCAGAGAACGCATGCATGCATGGCTGTTGGCTGATGCTGTGTATATGTACGTACGTGCCTGCAGATCCTGTACAACAACGGGGCGAGGAAGGTGGCGCTGATGGGGGTGGGGCAGGTGGGGTGCAGCCCGAACGAGCTGGCGCAGCAGAGCTCCGACGGGGTCACCTGCGTGGCGCGGATCAACGGCGCCATCGAGATCTTCAACCAGAAGCTGGTGGAGCTGGTGGACCAGTTCAACACGCTGCCGGGGGCGCACTTCACCTACATCAACGCCTACGGGATCTTCCAGGACATCATCAGGTCGCCGGGGGCCAACGGTAAGGAAGAATCTGGTCACCGAGCTGCACGCTTGTACCGAGAGTAGTCTGAAGCTGAGAGAAATGGAGGGGTGTGGATGCAGGCCTGACGGAGCTGACCAAGGGGTGCTGCGGGGTGGGGAGGAACAACGGGCAGGTGACGTGCCTGCCCTTCCAGACGCCGTGCGCCAACCGGAACGAGTACCTCTTCTGGGACGCCTTCCACCCCACGGAGGCCGCCAACATCCTCGTCGGGAGGCGGGCCTACAGCGCCGCCCAGCCCTCCGACGTCCACCCCGTCGACCTGCAGACGCTTGCGCGCCTCTAGTTATACAACGACCTGCTTTTCCAAAGAGAAAAGGAAGTTATGCAGGTCGCATGCATCATCAGCATCAGCATCAGAACCCTATGTGATCTCCGTTTCGGAAAAAAAGAACCCTATGTGATGGCTATATTTTGTTGGGGTGTGTGGAGTGGTCCGTGGGAATGAAAGTTGAGTGTTTTGTTACTTCAGTGCACTGCATACGACAAGCAAGATGTATGTATGTGTGCATCTGTACAACGTACGTGCTTGTAAGGAGTATATGCTATAGTTACATTTTTTCGGTTCGGTTTTGTTATTGTGATTAAGGATTCATCCATCATTGTGCTTCATTGTGAAACAGCACAGTTCCAAGTAAACTATCAATGTTTTTGTATGAAGAGCGTGTGTGTGTTTGCGAAAAAGGACTTCTGATGCTTTGCATCATACCAGACTAGGATATGATGCGAGATGAGCGTCTGATATGCTCCCGAGGATCCGCACGAGATTAATCTTTGTACGTAACTGCTCCTGCAACTATCAGGTTCTCTCCCCAGACATTTGTTTCTTCCTCCCGTAGATGTTTTTTTAAAGGAGGATGACCCTCGGCCTCTGCATCTGGGCGATGCATACGGCCACTCCTCCCGTAGATGATGCTTCCTGCTTCTATGCTTTTGTGCGGATCAAGCACAAATGGCACAACTCACTCGTGTGATTGAGTAGACGTTGTAAGGAGTACATGCTATATTTACAATTTTCGTTTTTGCTGTTCTAATTAAGGATTCATCCAACATTGTGCTTCGTTGTGACACAGCACAACTCCAAGAAAATATCAATTGTTTCCGTATGATGAAGAGCATGTGATTTACACTTGTGGCGTTGACCCCTCCTATGTCACCTCCGAGGACTGGCCCCGATGATGCCTCCGTGGATGAGAGGGTTGCAGAGCTCTACGGTTCCTTCTCCCCTTGTGCTAGGGCCACTCCACTCATGCTTCCTACCTCGCCCATTGTGCCACCTGCCTCTGTGGGCGAGCCCATTGCCGTGGTTGTGGCTCCAGTGTTGCAGATCATGTCTGAGTTGCAGATGATGTGTGAGGGGCCGGTTTTGCCATCAACGGAGCATCTGAAGGTGGACTCGATGGTGCCCTCAATCGTGGCTTGAGTACCCACTACACCTCCTTTGGAGCCTAGCCAGGTGTCCGCAGACCACAAATGAATGAGGACGCTGCTCCTATGGTTGTTCCCGTGGTTGATGATATCGCGTCGCGCCGTGGAGGTTCTGACGTTGCGGTCACCCACTTGCACGTGGTCGTTGGGCATGATAGATTGAGATATTGGAGAAGTAATTGTTGTATTGATTGGGGCCTCAAGGGCTGTTTATATAGATTACAAAGCTTGAGCTCCAAGACTAGACTAATAGAGATAGATTACAATACGAATAGACTTTATACTCTAAGATCCCCCCGCAGTCTCAACGTCAAGTGAAACAATGTTGAGACTGGAGCGTATGTCGGTGAACGATGCGCGTCGGGAGTCCTTTGGTAAAAATGTCAAGAATTGGGCACTTGTAGGAACATGAAGAACGCGAACCTCGCCAAGAGCCACCTTTTCACGAACAAAGTGAATGTCAATCTCAATGTGCTTTGTGCGACGATGTTGAACTAGATTGGAAGCCATGTATACTGTAGAGATGTTATCACAAGAAACAATGGTAGCACGTGGGAGCGGACGATGAAGTTCAACGAGAAGCTGCCGTAGCCACACCGCCGCCACACAGCGTGAGCAACCGCCCTATACTCAGCCTCAGCAGAAGACCTCGAAACTGTTACCTGCCTTTTAGAACACCAAGAAACAAGATTATCACCCAAATAAACGCAAAATCCGGATATAGATCGTCGAGTATCTGGACAACCTGCCCAGTCTGCATCAGAATAAACTGTCAAGCTTGTAGGTGAAGAAGAATTAATAATGAGACCGTGATCAAGAGTGCCTTCTAAATAGCGGAGAATGCGTCTGACATGAGCCAGATGAGGAGCACGAGGATCATGCATAAAGAGACATGCTTGCTGAACTGAATAGGAGATTTCAGGACGAGTAAGAGTGGCATATTGAAGAGCGCCAGTGATGCTACGATATAAAGTAGGATCAGAAAGAGGATCACCATCAGCCGACAGTTTAGCACCAACGTCGGCTGGAGTACGAGAGGGTTGACAATCAGACATACCAGAATGAGAAAGCAAGTCCAAAATGTATGACGGTTGAGAAAGAAAGAGGGAAGATTTTGTGCGAGAAACATGAATACCTAGAAAATGATGAAGAGGACCAAGATCAGTGATGGAAAACTCCCGATTGAGAGAAGAGATGGTATGTTGAAGAAAAGAATCAGAACTAGCCGTGAGAATGATATCATCAACATAAAAGCAAGAGGTAGGCAGTGTGAGTAGAAGACTGATAAACAAAGAGAGAAGAATCGGATTTGGAAGGAATAAAGCCTATGGTTTGAATAAAAGTAGCAAAGCATTGAAACCATGCACGAGGAGCTTGTTTAAGGCCATAAAGAGATTTGTTGAGGAGACAAACAAAATTTGGAGATGAGGGATTCTCAAAACCAGAGGGTTGCTGACAATAAACAGTTTCATTGAGAGTGCCATGAAGAAAAGCATTTTTAACATCAAGTTGATGAATAGGCCAAGAAGAGGAAACGGCAAGACTAACAACAACACAAATAATGCTTGGTTTAACAACAGGAGAAAAAGTCTCATCAAAGTCAATACCAGGCTGCTGGGAGAAACCACGACACACCCAGCGAGCTTTGTAACGAGCGAGAGTGCCATCGGAATGAAATTTATGCCCATTTGCCAGAAACAATGTTAACACTGGAGGTTTGGGAACAAGAGTCCATGTATTATTTTGTCAAGAGCTTCAAATTCATCGCAAGACAGCGTAAAGCCACGAGGGTCAAGAAGAGCTCGCTTATAACTGGTTGGAATAGGAGAGATGGTTGGGGTGGCGGTAAGATTGAGACGCTTGGTGGGGAGAAGAAATCCTCGTTTTCCACGGGTGCACATGACATGATCATTGGTGAGCGGTGGTATAAGAACGGCATTGGGTGGCAGTGGGTTTTCGGTTGAAGAGGACGGTGAGGAAGAAGAATCAGAGGTGGTGGGTGTCGAGGGGGTTGTCGTGGTAGGATGTGGTGAGGGAAAGACGGCTGGGGTAGAGGATGCAGTTGCGGGAGAGGTGGGGACGGGGCAGGAGGGTGGCTAACGTTGGGCGATTCTGGCTGAGAGACGGAACAAGATTCCATGGCAGCAGAGATGACCGAAGGCCGAACTAGGGAAGGGGTTTTGGTGGTGGCGGATTGTGGTGGAATTGGTGTTGTGGTTGTAGTGACAGAAAAAGGAAAAGTATTTTCATCGAATGTGACATGACGAGAGAGAATGATACGACCGGAAGATGGTTCAAACAACGATATCCTTTGTGATCATCGAAAGACCAAGGTGAATGCAAGGTAGTGAGCGTGGTTCTAGTTTGTTGGAGGCGATAGAGGCGATGTTGGGAAAGCATAGACAGCCAAAACACGCAGAAAAGAATAGTCGTGGTGGGAGAGAAAAGAGATTGGAAAGGCGAATAAAGAGGGCAAGTTTTAGTTGGTCGAATATTAAGAAGGAGTGTGGCGGTGCGAAGGGCTTCAACCCAAAAACGGGAAGGAAGAGAGGCTTGTAAAAGCAATGTGCGAAGAACATCATTAATAGAGCGAAGACAGTGTTCAGCTTTACCATTTTGAGAAGATGTATAAGGGCATGAAAAGCGAAGAAGAATGCCTAGGGAGAGAAAGAAGGTGCGGTTTTGGGTGTTATCAAATTCACGACCGTTATCACATTGAATAAATCGAATTGGCAAGCCAAAGTGTGTGATTACATATTGTCGAAAGTTGAGAAAGATTGCAGGTACTTCAGATTTAGCGCGGAGAGGAAAGGTCCAAGTATAGTGAGAATAATCATCCAAGATCACAAGATAATATTTATAACCGTAAACACTAGGGACCGGGAGGTCCATAAATCACAGTGAAGTAACTCAAAAGGAAAAGTACTAATGGTAGTAGAGGTTCCAAAAGGTAATCTAACATGTTTGCCACATTGACATGCATTACAGTAGAGAGGGATTATGGGGACTGCTAGAACTAGGGATACAAAATTCTTGGAGTAAAGACGTCAAAGTGTTTTTCTTTGGGATGACCGAGGCGATGATGCCATAGATCAACAGATGCGAGCATGGCACAAAGGGGTGGATGTGGGCGCCATGAAGAGGATAAAGATCGCCCGTGCTATTGTACCGGCGAGGACCGCCCCGTTGTCGATTCTTCACGCACAAACCAAAAGGGTCAAAGGCCAGGATAACTTTGTTGTCAATGCAAAATTGTCTAACAGAAATAAGATTTTTGATGATGGAAGGAACCACAAGAATATTGCGGAGAAGAAAATTGGCATGAGAGGAAGGGATGTAAGAGTAACCGGTGCATGAAACAGGGATGGTGGAGCCATCGCCAATGGTGATAGTGGAAAAAGCAGAAGGAAAACAAGATGACAATAAATTCATATTTGAAGACATATGCATTGATGCACCGTAATCGAAAATCCAATCCGCACTGCGTCGTTGAGGACAAAATTGTTCATGGCGTTGATGAAGGCGGCTTGGTCCCAAGCCGCTGTTGGGGAGGAGCAGAGGAGCCAGGAGCTTGCATGTTGACGTAGGGGATAGCGGATGGGTAGTATGCGATTGGGGCCTGCATGTTGCCGTAGAAGACCGGCATGGTGTTGGAGGCGACGGCGGTCCCGGGCGTGGCCGGTAGGCGGAGTGGGAGTGGCGGTGTAGACGGCGCCGCTGCCTGGGTCCAAGGAGTCCCGAGAGCCGGTGGCTGGACGAAGACCGGGCTCCACGTGCCTGCACGCAGGAGGGGCACCATACGGGCGAGGGGGCCGACCAAGGCATCGACCAAGCTCAGACGAGGCCAGTCCAAGGATAATGCCGAGGAGGCCATGACGACGGCGCTTGTGGCGCTGGAGCGGTGGATGACGGGTTTGGGGGGGAGGTGTTTGGGTAGTTGTAGAGGAAGAGGTAGGGGATGGGGCGCCGGCGGCGCGGAACTCGGCCATGGAGAAGAGGGGCCGAATCGGCCGGGGCGGCGGCGCGGGTGGCGGAGCCATACCAGGTGCGAAAAACCTAGGCGTCAAATACCATGATAGATTGAGATATTGGAGAAGTAATTGTTGTATTGATTGGGGCCTCAAGGGCTGTTTATATAGATTACAAAGCTTGAGCTCCAAGACTAGACTAATAGAGATAGATTACAATACGAATAGACTTTATACTCTAAGAGGGCAGGTGGTGTGTATGCGTAACAAGGTTGATGGGATTCTCTTCCAGATAGAGCTTCACACCTTGCTCGCACGTTCGAAGGCGGCTAGCCCTGGATCTGGCAAGACGATTGTGGGGGAAGCTCTCGACAGCAAAGGGAAGAAGGGTGGCACCACATGAAAGGCATTGGTCATCAGTCTCTTAGGTTGTCCTTATGGCCTCGTTTGGCTCCGTGGATTTGGTGGTGCCCGGCTGAGATACTCTCATTGGAGGGTTCTTTGCGATGTAGCAGTGTGCGGGTTGGTGGTCGTTGCGTGTTGGATATGTTTGTCGGGTTGATCGTGTGTTTATGGGGTTGCATGTTCTGTGAGTAGTCCACATGTGGTTTTTGTTTGTATCGGTTTTGGTCCGATTTTCTTTTGCATTCAATGAGGCAAATCTTTTGCCTATCTTTAAAAAAAACTGTCTCGGCCCTGGTCCTGGTCTCTGAAGTTTGGTCCATTGACAAACACATGTTTCTTATAATAATAACTTTGCTTTAGTGACTCCCTTCCCTAATGGAAATTGACAAGGTTGTCTTCTCTTATAAATCTAACACTGTCCCCAGATTAAATGGTTTCCCGGTCTCCTTTTTTTTAAACATTGGGAAATGATTAAAGACCTTGTTTATCATATTATTCTAGAGTTTTGCCTCGTACTGTGGACATCAAATGCCTTTATTATGCCATTGTTTCTCGTATCCCGAAATGTAAAAGGGCGGATAATATCTGTCAAATCCGCCCCATAGCTCCGATTAACGTTTCGTTTAAATTCAATGCTAAAGCCTTTGCTAGTCTTCTGTCTGTAATAGCGCATAAAACCATCAGCCTATCACAGACGGCGTTTATCGGGGGTTATAACATTCTAAATGGGATTGTTTCTCTCCATGATAGTGTGAAACCATGCGTGTTGAGTATGTTTGTCGGGTTGATCGTGCATTTATGAGGTTGCATGCTCTGTGAGTAGTCCACATGTGGTTGGTTTGTATCGGTTTTGCTCCGATTTTCCGTTCATTAACTCGGCAATTTTCTTCTGCTCAATTATTCAATGAGGCAAATCTTTTGCCTATCTTAAAATAAAGTCTCGGCCCTGGTCCTGGTCTCTGAAGTTAACTTGGCTTTAGTGATTCCCTTCTCTAATGGAAATTGACAAGGTTGTCTTTTCTTATAAATCTAACATTGTCCCCGGATCAAATGGTTTCCCTGTCTCCTTTTTTTAAGCATTGGGAAATGATTAAAGACCTTGTTTATCATATTATTCAAGAGTTTTGCCTGGTACTGTGGACATCAAACGTCTTTATTATGCCATTGTTTCTCGTGTCCCCAAATATAAGAGGGTGAATAATATCTGTCAAAACTGCCCCGTAGCTCCGATTAACTTTTCGTTTAAATTCGTTGCTAAAGCCTTTGCTAGTCTTCTGTCTCTAATAGCGCATAAAACCATCAGCCTATCACAAACGGTGTTTATCGGGGGTTATAACATTCTAAATGGGATTGTTTCTCTCCATGATAGTGTGAAACCATGCGTGTTGAGTATGTTTGTCGGGTTGATCGTGCATTTATGAGGTTGCATGCTCTGTGAGTAGTCCACATGTGGTTGGTTTGTATCGGGTTTGCTCCGATTTTCCGTTCATTAACTCGGCAATTTTCTTCTGCTCAATTATTCAATGAGGCAAATCTTTTGCCTGTCTTAAAAAAAAGTCTCGGCCCTGGTCCTGGTCTCTGAAGTTTGGTCCATTGACAAACACATGTTTCTTATAATAACTTGGCTTTAGTGATTCCCTTCTCTAATGGAAATTGACAAGGTTGTCTTTTCTTATAAATCTAACACTGTCCCCGGATCAAATGGTTTCCCTGTCTCCTTTTTTTAAGCATTGGGAATTAAAGACGTTGTTTATCATATTATTCAAGAGTTTTGCCTGGTATTGTGGACATCAAACGTCTTTATTATGCCATTGTTTCTCGTATCCCCAAATATAAGAGGGTGGATAATATCTGTCAAAACCGCCCCATAGCTCCGATTAACGTTTCGTTTAAATTCGTTGCTAAAGCCTTTGCTAGTCTTCTGTCTCTAATAGCGCATAAAACCATCAGCCTCTCACAAACAGCGTTTATCAGTGATTATAACATTCTAAATGTGATTGTTTCTCTCCATGATAGTGTGAAACCATTGTTCTAAAGCTTGGCTTTGGGAAAGCGTATGATTGTGTGAGTGAGAATGTCCTTGGGGACGTTCTCCTTCGCATGGGTTTTGTCTTGAGTTTTGTTCATCATATCATGCAGTTTGTGACTGGTGGGCACACTGCGGCGTGTGTTAATGTCGTGGTTGGCCCTTATTTCCAAAATGACATGGGTCTGCACACCCTGTCATGGCCATGTTGCCTTTTCTCTAAAAAGGAAAATTTACACGACGCCTTTCGACTCAAGTAGTACTAGGATTTATGGAACATGTTTCATTCCATTGTTGTGGTTTGCGACTAGACAATGATCAGCAACCAAAAGAGCTACTAGGATTTATGGAACATGTTTCATTCCATTGTTGTGGTTTGCGACTAGACAATGATCAGCAACCAAAAGAGCACCGGAGTATCCCGTGGGGATGAGTTTTATGTTGGTCAATCATTCCAGGATCTACTTTGTAAGAGTGCCGCTTCACTACCTTGTATCGTTTGACCGTGTACTTTGGTATTTGCTTTATCTGTAAAGCGGGCAATGGCCTGTTTTGCCTGTTTTATGGGATGACAGTGAGCAGGCCTGAGTGCCGAACGCTGCTTATGAGTATATTCTTGTAACGTGCAGTCTTCAGTATACAGATTGCCCTTCAGAAAGATTGATAACATGACCGAATACCATTCCTCAAAAGAGTGCAACACCACAACAACGTGAGATTACATTCCTTAAAAGGAGTTGCTTTGCTATCACTGAAAGCAAACTATAAACCAAAGAGATCAATCTGTACATGAATTCCTTGATGGCTTAGTGATAAACCTCTGGTGTACAACAGGTGTTCTGATCAGCAGGGAAGTAACACTTACCATACCATTCTTCTGCAGAGAGAATTAGATACACAAAGAAAATGGTACAGTGAGTTGACTTCCTATCAATCATGAATATGATCCGCCAAATGACATCAACAACCTCAGCTGGCTGTTATTGCGATGAGCGCGAAGAGCGGTTGGTGCTGCCCTCATTGCGATCCTTTTTCCGCAAACCTTCGAAGCTAAGGAAACACTTGAGAGGTCTGACCTGTTGTTCCAGTATAAAGCCAACATGAGAATACCTTCGCTAGAACAATGCATATTTTCTACGATGGAACTTATCAGACCGCTATTCCATAAGAAACCATAAGCTATTACCTTCCAACGGTTTCTGCGAGCTAGTTCGATTTGGATGGCAGACAACCGATCAATGACAACTCTAAAATTGGGCCTATCAGCAGGATTTTCACTCCAGCATTTCTCAATCAACCTGTAGAAATATAAAGTAGTCAAGCAATCAAGTCAGGAACTCAGGATGGAAGACAAACTAAAGTCACCGCGTAGAATGTTATCTGGAGGAAACAGTACAAATTAAGGTTTACATAACTGTATTGTCAAAATGGATTATGGATTGCTAAAGCATGAAATTGGCAATGCAATCAAGCCATTCTAATGCTGCAACAAATTGGTAATTGCTATAGTAAAGCAAAAAAGGAGGGAGAATCTTACTCTCTTAGCCCATAGGCATAATGCTTTGCAGGAGCTCTAAACGGTGGCCTTTCTTTAGAACTATGGGCCTTCTCAATTTCATCAATTTTCTTATCATGAAAAGGTAGGCATCCTTCAATCATCTGAAAGAGTTCAAATATTAGTAAAAGTACGGTCATCTAGAAGGATCTGGGAGTAGTTGGAGCAGAATTAAATATTACTTTCCAAATTATCTATCAAACAAACTTTCTGACTGTTCTATGTTCTAACTGAGACTACACAAAATGTGGATTAGAAGCTGATCATCTAGTATGGCATAGAAATATACAATGCTATACAGCAAAAATTATATATACCTCCTGAAGTATCAAAGCGAACGAGAAGACATCAACTTTATTATCATACTCCTCTTTACGCAGGACTTCTGGAGCTACATACCTACCTATGACAGATTCATGAATGATCAGTAACAGAAGGTGAATAAATTTGCAATAGCAGTGAGCTGCATACCAGTTTGGAACAAATTCAGGATGGAAAATATAACAAGTTAATTAGCTTACAGGCATTGCCAGGAGAAGTAACTGGTTTGTCCTCTCTGACTTTTCTTCTCCACTTTAGCATCTTACACAAATCAAAATCTGCCACCTTCAAATGTCCGGTATCATCCCTCAATATGTTTCTATTTTGTTACACAAGGGCCAGAAAAGAATTCAACAAAATAGGCATCTGAAGCAACTGATGAGGTACATACAGAAGACTTCAAATTTATGGATGTTTTTTTGAGATAAAGTACTCACGAAGGCTCAAGGTCACGGTGGATGATAGCTTGGGGTTTATGTTCATGTAAATAACTCATTCCTCTGTTACATTTGAACAAAGATCCACGAGTTAGGCATAGTTATAACTTATAACAACAGCAAAAACATCAATAATAGAGTCCCTGTGATTTGGGGAATATGGTGGGTGGCAAACCTTGCAATATCAAGAGCTAATTTAACTGCATATAAAGGTTCCAGAGCTCCTTTCCTATTCAAGTGTTTGCGCAAATCACCCTGAAAATAAAACATTTCCACCTTGATAATCTATAAAATAAAGTGATCTATTTTGATAGTCAACTGAAGGCCTGATATGTTGCAGAAATAATGATGCAAAGTTAAGAAACATAAGAATTTATGCAATGTTGAAATCATACAGCACATAGCTAGGGAGAAATCATATTTACAGTGATCTAATGTGATACCAATAAAAATGGTCAAATGACATCATATGGACCGGTAACTCATTTGTACTGTCAGTTAACTATGACAGCAGCACTCCTTCACTCACTAGAAAATAATCAAATACTAGTTCAAAAGGAAGCCGTGAGTCCAGACCTAGAAAAGTTTGACTAGGGCATCAATGATGGTGGTTAATTATGAAGAGACTAGGGACTATCAGATATCAAAATAATATGAGCCTGGAAAGAACATCAGCCCAAGACAAACCTTCGGCATAAATTCCATGACAATCATCATTGGGTTGGTTTGTGTTACAGCACCCAGAAATTGAACGACATTTGGATGCCGTATTAGTTGCAGAACGTCAAGCTCATCTCTGAATGCCTGTCTGCAATGCAAAGATATCCATCGGAACTGTAAGGAAAGTACCAACTTGGGCAGTCTGAGTAACACCTAAGTGAAAGAATGCCAACGTAAATCAGGAAGGAAGGTAAACTATTGAGTGGAAGCAACCCACACTTTGTTCTCGTCAGTAAGTACATCATCATCCAGCTTTTTAACAGCAACCAGAATACCCCTCCATGTTGCTTTCCGAAATGTACCCTGAGAAGTAAATTAAATTATAAGAAAGAAGCAAGACATGATTTAAATACTAGTAGCATTCAATTTAAAAACTCCATGTCTAGACTAATTAGTAGAGTAATCATGACTGCTAGTTAACACATACCTTAGCTAAATCTTTGCCATTTGTGAAGTCAAGTTCGTCCGGATCAATCTCGTATTCGGGAACATCACGATCGCTGTTAACATGCATAGGAGCAACCTTCAAGAAAAGGAAGTGGATATTTATTATTATATAAGAACGCTGGAACGCCTGAACATGCAAGCGTAATAAAAATACAGCATAGTACCTTATGGTTCGAGCCATGCTTCTCCAAGATCTTGATAACATCATGATTCTGGTAATGCATCGCATCTGCCAAAGGCTGCCCGATAGTAGTGCAACACACAATTAACTCAAGTGAAAGCATATACCTATATATAGTTCCTAACAGCAAGTATTATATGTACTCCCTCCGTTCACTATTATAAGATTTTCTAACCCTTTTCTGAATCGGATATATATATAGACACGTTGCATAACACTTGTCAGTCTATATGTTGTCCATATTAAAATATCCGAAACATCTTATACTCCCCCGCCCAATATAAGTGTCTCAACTTTAGTACAATAATTTGAAGGGGAAAAAAACTCTTAACCAGCGACTGGGAAGTATGGCAATTGCAAATGATTTGCATCGCAACTTATGTTGCCGGGATGGTAAGTTTGGTTGACAAGAATGGCAAATCCGCCTCGGTTCATTTTTATTTTATTTTTGCCAGGTTTTGCCGTGCTTGCAAACTAAAATTGACATCCTCATGACAATATAAATTGCCATAAAAAACGTTCAATTTGCAATCTCCTTCCAAGCGAAAGTCAGCTGAATAGCATTACCCAAAAAATACTTGCTGTATTAAAAAACAGAAATTCAGCACTTAACGAACAAAAACATGCTCTGATGATTTACAGCGTTTTCCCACTAAATTGGAATCCCCGTCGAAAATTGATGAGGTTATCAAGAAAGCAGAACAAATGGAGCAACACGGAGGCGAAAGTCTAAAGCAGGCTCACCGTGCTTCCCCACTGGTCCTCGACGACGGCCTCCGCGCCGCGGTCGAGCAGCAGCTCGACGACCTCGGCGTGGCCCTCGCAGGCGGAGATATGCAGCGCCGTGCGGCCGTCGGAGTCGCGGAAGTTGGGGTCGGCGCCGGCGTCGAGGAGCTCGCGTATCCCCTCCGCGTTGCCCTCGTGGGCCAGGTACATCATCTGGAAACTGGCGACGCCGGCGGCCTCTCCCGACACCTCAGCGCCGTTTTCACCGCCGCCGCCGCCGCGGTTGGGCGCCAGGGACGACTGCTTCCCGAGCCTAAACCGAGGGGTCGTCGACCCCGCCGCCGCCTCCTCCTCCGTGGACGTGGGCGGCTGGGGCTCCATCGTCGGCGCTGGTGCGTCGGCCGGGAGATCCGATCGGAGACTTATGGAAGAGGAATTGAATAGAGCCGGGGAGGGTCCGTCGGTCCGAGTAAGGAAATCGAGCGAGGGGGTTTGGGAGGGGAAGTTGAGAACTTGGATGGGAAAAAAGATGGCCGGCTGGGTGGCGGCTGAGTTGGCAACAGGTCCACCAACTAACTAGTAGGAGTAGTAAGCGCCCCTTGTGGTATGAAACGGTGGCGGCGAGTACGGTCGGTCGCGGTAACCCCGCGGATTGAGTTGGTGACAGCTGATCCCGCGGAAGTAGAGCCTTGCCAACGCTTGCAAGCTTGGTTCTAGGCCGTGCTGGTGGTCGTATCGTGTACGCAGGCACGGTTGCTGCTTGCTCATGCAGCTCCTAGTAAGAACGTCTACAGCTCCTAGCCAGATTTTTGTTTTTCTTCGTACACCATGCAAATCACAATATTTTCAAACGATTTTTTACACGTTTGTGCGAAAAACATACAAGTATTCATGACATTTTTTTCAAAAAAGATGAAACTTTTATATATGATGATGATGATTATTATTATTATTAGAAAAAACAGGCTCCATGAAGCCCGGCCTCCAAAAATTTACTCACCAACCCTACTTTCTCCCTAAAAGTCTCAACTAACCAGCACCCCTCAAATCAAGACTACATCTGAGGGCAATATGAGAAGTTGCGAGCGTGCCCAGGCAAGGCTCCACGTCAGCTGCAGCGACCGGCGACCCCACCCGCGGCCACTTCAATGAGAAGACTGCGACGGCAACGGCACCCATCAAGCTTGCGTTAAGGAGGAAGGCAGACGACTCGCTCGCATCGGAGAGGAAGGCCGCCGACTCGCTCGCATCGGAGAGGAAGGCCGGCGGAGCTCGCGCGCGCCAGTGTTATTGTGACCCGTCGGGGCCGTTGTGCTCGTGATGGCCGCTACCTCCGGCCAACGGGCTCGCGCAACCAAGCATGCTTGCGTGCTTGCATGCTCGTGTTGGCTAGAGCTCATACCCTCACTGCACTGGGGCCGGGGCCGTTGTGCTCGCACAACCGTGCATGCTTGTGTGCTTGTGCTGCGCCGGGAAGGCGTTGTGCGTCTTGCCGCTGCATGCGTCTGTGATAAAGTGTGTGCGTAGTGTCGCTGCTTGTGTGCTCCGGCCGTCCAGCGACGCCAGACATAAGTTGTTTGATGAAATGATCAAAGTAGGGAGGACGATATTAAGGAGTGTGGTTGTGCTCACAGGCAAATGAGGGATCACAGCAGACGCGTTCGGGCACTGACCGGGCCCGTCCGCCAACGTTTGAGGGTCCATATTTGTCCATCCAGGTTGTAGATGCTCTAGTGGTGTTTTATGACACACTCAATTGAACAATCGTTGTCTCTCCTAGATATCTCCTCCCTCCAGATCTCTATCTCCTCTCGCCGGCAAGGCCGATGGTTTCCCTCTGTTCCTGCTACTCTAGTTGTGGAAGGTGTGGAACTATGGTTTTACATGTCCGGCACTTAGTTACATTAGGTTTTGGGTTTCGTGGTGCGTTCTAAATGACGGTGACAGTGTTGTCTTCAATAATGGTACCTCGTCTTCAACCCCATCTCGGCGTCGAGGATCCAGTGGGTTGGTATCGGGCATGTGCTCCAGCACTATGTGGTTTTGTTTCGATCGTCGGCTAATTGTCAGCAACCTTCTCTTGTCTGCAGGTTGCTTCCACCCATGGTCGATCGCAGGTCAGGTCGTCGGTTCTCACCGGTGACAGTAACCCGACCATTTGGAGACATCCATGCATGGCCCTTGCCCAATTCATCTTCTTCCCCAGATCTCATTGTATGCAGTGTGCGGCTACTGCAACAACATTAATGAGTATCCCTGTATAGGCATGCGAGGGCGAAACAACCGTTACTCATATCATCTTCGTTCTCAACTCCAGCAATGAGACGATTATAAGGCAAGCAACGACAAATTTAGTTTAGAAGAATTTTCTTGAGGGCTTAGATGTATTTTTTATTTTTCCACAGGATCTTTTCTATAGAAGTAGGGAGAACTATCTTACATCTTATATTTCCTATGTACTTGTTTTCCTTAATTAATGCATACTTAATATATTACTGTAGAAAAACAAAAATAACAAAAAAACTAACAGCATTTGTTATACAAGTACAACCATATGGCACATCCCCCCTTATTTTCAGTTACCTATTTTTTTCATTATTTATGTCACCGACTTGCACACTACTAATTAGACTATTTTAGGGTGTGCAACTACACCTCAAGTGTGATGTACTACCTCCGTATTAAAATATAAGATGTTTTGGTAGGTCATTTTAGTCTACCATAAAGTCTTAATTTATGTATGAAGGTAATATTTCTCACTTTGCCCTCTCGTGGAAAGAAAGGTCGCATGGAGGTGGCCCTGCTAGCTCCACCCACTCCCCGTTGGCAAGGCCATGCGTGGCCTCCTAGTCAACGTGGAACTTTGGTGGTCAGAGGAGGTGGGGACCATGGATCTGTGTTACGTCAATGTAGTTAGGTATCTCTTAGGGGTAAAAGTTTTCTCATGGCATCACTTTGTTGCCGATGGCGGCGGTGTACAAAATAAAATCAAGGTTTACCATCTCATAGTACACCCCATCGGCAAAGTGGACGATGGTGTTGTGTTCTAGTTCTTTAGCTTCTTCTCTGACCAATGAAGATCATGAAAGCGCATTGTTCCCCTATGATATTTTGGTGTTGATAACAATGGATTTAGTGAGGGCTAATATTGGTTATGAAGTTTATTTCAGGACATTGGTTGCTTGGTGATTATCTAGGGAGATGGGTGCCCTCCTAATTCAAAAGGGAAAAAGGTGTTGATTTTCAAAGGTCTCTACTTGGATCTATGATGGAACTCATTTTGGTGCATTCCTATAAACACAACCTAAGCAACCAAGATAGCCACTCTATTCATCCTCATCTTCACCATATATTCACCATCAATTGGCATGGCATTCACTTAAAAATATCTTTTGGGTTTCTTTTTCACCTGCTGAACTTCCCTTCAAAGCCTCTGGAATGAATATCTGGGAAGCCAGGAATCCTGACCTACCTCCGGGACCACCTCAGGCTAACACTAGAGTTGTCTTATTTTTGCCAGAGATAACTCCAGAGTTGGTCCTGGAATCCGGGCGTCCCAGAGTTTGGTCCTGAATTTGGGAAGGTCGGAATTTGTCTGTGTCTTCGGTATTATGTCTAGCATACATGAGAGGCATCTAGAGGTTACATTCTCCGGAATCAGTCCCGGATTCCGGGTCATCCCGAAAGGTCTTGCCAGAGCCTCCGGGAGATGTTTTAATACTCCACCGGGCATATTTCAATGTGGGCTATATAAAGCCCACTTCTTCCTCTTCCCCGAGGGGTATCCTTCCCACCTAACTCAAGTTGAGCTCTTTCTCTCTCCTACTCCATTTTTGAAATCTTAAAAGCTCCATATTCCCTTCACCCCTCCATCAAAACACTTCACTCCTTTGAGGGAAAAGGGAGAGGTCACTTGATCTACACTTCCATCAAACTGCTTTGAGTTCCACATTGATTTCATTGAGAATTTGTTAGCCTAGGAGATTTGGGGCTCCTAAGCGGTAGGAGTCAAGGTTCGAGAGCTTTCTTGCTTGTGGTGTGCCTCGGGAAGATTATACGAAAGCTTCCTTGCATGTGGTGTGCTCTGTATAGTTTGTAAAGGTGTGATGCTCGTCTTCAAGACCATCCTTGGGTGATCTGAGGAACATCCGTTGGGGGAGACTCAAAGTGAGAATAGGGTGAGCCACTTGGTGGCACTCGAGCTTTGTCTTCGGCATCCCTCAAACAGTGATTAGCACTCAACCAAAGAATGTGAACTTTGGGATAATTCATATCCTTGACTCACTTGTGGTTAATCTTTTCCCACACCCTTTAATTTTTTGTTGGCTAGCTAATTAGATTGTTGCCTAGCATACCTTGCTTTGATCTTGCTTGCCATATATGTTGTTCTCACCTAGTTGCATATCTAGATAACCTACTTTATCCGCATTACCCTTAAATTGGAAGTGAAACTTAAAATTCAGAGTCTCCTATTCACACCCCCTCTCTAGTTGACATCTCGATCCTTTCAGATGGGATAGCTTTGGCTTCACGGGGAGCTAGTGAGGTCAGGTCTACCTGAACTCGTCTAGCCAGATCTGGGGTGGTCATCCAACCCTTTCTATCACCTTCTTATCTAGGGAGGCTATATGTTTCTTTGATTGTTGGGAAACGTAGCATGGAAAATAAAAAAAATTCTACGCACACACAAGATCTATCCATGGAGATGCGTAGCTACGAGAGGGGGAGAGCATCTTCATACCCTTGAAGATCGCTAAGCGGAAGCTTTTATCAACGTGGTTGATGTAGTCGTACACCTTCACAGTCCGTCCCGATCAAGTACCGAACATACGGCACCTCCGCGTTCAGCACATGTTCAGCTCGATGACGCCCTCGCCTTCTCGATCCATCAAGAGGGACGAAGAAATAGACGAGTTCCGGTAGCATGACAGCATGGTGACTATTGGTGATGAAGAACAATCTCCGCAGGGCTTCGCCAAGCACAACGGAAACTATGACGGGGGATAAACTAGAGGGGACGGGGTTGCCGGCACACGGCTTGGTGATTCTTGATGTGTCTTAGGTGCTAGCCCTGCCCCTCTAATTATATGTTGAGCCTCGGGGTCGAAGCTTGGAGTAAAAGCCTCCTCAAAGTCGGTTTTGCCCGAAAGGCAAGAGTCCTTCTCGGACTCCAGGGACAGACGCCAGGGTCCCTGGCGTCTGGCCCCTGGCCTTCGCAAAAATTCCCTTTGCACTTTACAGAAGCCTCGTGGGCTTTCTCCTTTGGCCCAAATAAAGCGTTCTCGTACCCAAACATTTCGGGAAACATCCGGAACCCCTTCCGATAAATTCCGGAACCCTTCCAGAGACCAAACTGTTGGGGAACGTAGTAATTTCAAAAAAATTCCTACGCACACGCACGGATCATGGTGATGGCATAGCATCGAGAGGGGAGAGTGTTGTCCACGCACTCGTGAGACCGTAGCGGAAGCGTTATCACAACGCTGTTGATGTAGTCGCATCGTCTTCACGATTCGACCGATCCAAGTACCGAACGACGGCACCTCCGGAGTTCAAAGACACGCTCAGCTCGATGACGATACCGGACTCGATCCAGCAAAGTGTCGGGATGAGTTCCACAAGACGACGGCGTGGTGACGATGATGAGGCTCTACCGTAGCAGGCTTCGCCTAAACTCATGACGATATGACCGAGGTGGAATATGGTGGAGGGGGCACCACACACAGCTAAGGAACGATCCGTAGATCAACTTGTGTGTCTATGGGGTGCCCCCGCCTCAGTATATAAAGGAGCAAGGGGGGGTGGCCGGCCCTAGGAGGAGGCGCTGAGGAGTCCTACTCCCACCGGAGTAGGACTCCCCCTTCCTAGTTGGACTAGGACTTGGGGGAGGAGGAGAGGGGAAAGGAAAGGGGCGCCGCCTCCTTGTCCTATTCGGACTTGGGGGGGGAGGGGCGCGCGGCTGCCCCTTGGCCCCTTCTCCTCTTTCTCCACTAGGCCCACTAAGGCCCATTAGGTCACCGGGGGGTTCCGGTAACCTCCCGGTACTCTGGTAAAATGCTGATTTCACCCGGAACACTTCCGATGTCCAAACATAGGCTTCCAATATATCAATCTTTATGTCTCGACCATTTCGAGACTCCTCGTCATGTTCGTGATCACATCCAGGACTCCAAACAAACTTCAGTACATCAAAACTTATAAACTCATAATAAAAATGTCATCGTAACGTTAAGCGTGCGGACCCTACGGGTTCGAGAACTATGTAGACATGACCTAGAACTATTCACGTTCAATAAACAAAAGCTGAACATGGATGCACATAAAGGTTCAAACATAAACTACGAAGATCTTTATCGGTCAAACCGAATAACAACATACGTTGTTCCCTTTGTCATCGGTATGTTACTTGCCCGAGATTTGATCGTCGGTATCCAATACCTAGTTCAATCTCATCTTGGCAAGTCTCTTTACTCGTTATGTAATGCATCATTCCGTAACTAACTCATTAGCTACATTGCTTGCAAGGCTTGTAGTGATGTGCATTACCGAGAAGGCCCAGAGATACCTCTCCGACAATCGGAGTGACAAAACCTAATCTCGAAATACGCCAACCCAACATGTACCTTTGGAGACACCTGTAGTACTCCTTTATAATCACCCGATTACGTTGTGACGTTTGGTAGCACCCAAAGTGTTCCTCCGTAAACGGAGTTGCATAATCTCATAGTTACAGGAACATGTATAAGTCATGAAGATAGCAATAGCAATATACTAAACGATCAAGTGCTAGGCTAACGGATTGGGTCATGTCAATCACATCATTCTCCTAATGATGTGATCCCATTAATCAAATAACAACACATGTCTATGGTTAGGAAACATAACCATCTTTGATTAATGAGCTAGTCAAGTAGAGGCATACTAGTGACTATATGTTTGTCTATGTATTCACACATGTATCATGTTTCCGGTTAATACAATTCTAGCATGAATAATAAACATTTATCATGATATGAGGAAATAAATAATAACTTTATTATTGCCTCTAGGGCATATTTCCTTCAGTCTCCCACTTGCACTAGAGTCAATAATCTAGATTACATAGTAATGATTCTAACACCCATGGAGTCTTGGTGCTGATCATGTTTTGCTCGTGGAAGAGGCTTAGTCAACGGGTTTGCAGCATTCAGATCCGTATGTATCTTGCAAATCTCTATGTCTCCCACCTGGACTTGGTCCTGGATGGAATTGAAGCGTCTCTTGATGTGCTTGGTCCTCTTGTGAAATCTGGATTCCTTTGCCAAGGCAATTGCACCAAGATTGTCACAGAAGATCTTCATTGGTCCCGATGCACTAGGTATGACACCTAGATCGGAAATGAACTCTTTCATCCAGACTCCTTCATTTGCTGCTTCCGAAGTAGCTATGTATTCCGCTTCACATGTAGATCCCGCCACGACGCTTTGTTTAGAACTGCACCAACTAACAGCTCCACCGTTTAATAAAAACACGTATCTGGTTTGTGATTTAGAATCGTCCGGATCAGTGTCAAAGCTTGAATCGACGTAACCATTTACGACTAGCTCTTTGTCACCTCCATATACGAGAAACATGTCCTTAGTCCTTTTCAGGTATTTCAGGATGTTCTTGACCGCTGTCCAGTGATCCACTCCTGGATTACTTTGGTACCTTCCTGCCAAGCTTATTGCTTAAGCATACATCAGGTCTGGTACACAACATTGCATACATGATAGAGCCTATGGCTGAAGCATAGGGAACATCTTTCATTTTCTCTCTATCTTCTGCTGTGGTCGGGCATTGAGTTTGACTCAATTTCACACCTTGTAATACAGTAAGAATCCTTTCTTTGCTCGATCCATTTTGAACTTTTTCAAAACTTTATCAAGGTATGTGCTTTGTGAAAGTCCAATTAAGCGTCTTGATCTATCTCTATAGATCTTGATGCCCAATATGTAAGCAATTCACCAAGGTCTTTCATTGAAAAACTTTTATTCAAGTATCCTTTTATGCTATCCAGAAATTCTATATCATTTCCAATCAATAATATGTCGTCCACATATAATATCGTAAATGCTACAGAGCTCCCACTCACTTTCTTGTAAATACAGGCTTCTCCAAAAGTCTCAGATAAAACCATATGCTTTGATCACACTATCAAAGCGTTTATTCCAACTCCGAGAGGCTTGCACTGCACCCCAAAACCTTCTCGTTGCATCATATACAACTCTTCTTGCAGAAATCCATTCAGGAATGCAGTTTTGACATCCATTTGCCAAATTTCATAATTATAAAATGCAGCAATTGCTAACATGATTCGGACAGACTTAAGCATCGCTACGGGTAAGAAAGTCTCATCGTAGTCAACCCCTTGAACTTGTCGAAAACCTTTCGCAACAAGTCGAGCTTTATAGACAGTTATATTACCATCAGCGTCAGTCTTCTTCTTAAAAATCCATTTATTTTCTATTGCTTGCCGACCATTGGGCAAGTCAACCAAAGTCCATACTTTGTTCTCATACATGGATCCCATCTCAGATTTCATGGCTTCAAGCCATTTTGCGGAATCTGGGCTCACCATCGCTTCTTCATAGTTCGTAGGTTCACCATGATATATTAGCATGACTTCCAGAATAGGATTACCGTAACACTGGAGTGCGGATCTTACTCTAGTTGATCTACGAAGTTCAAGAACAACTTGATCTCAAGTTTCATGATCATCATCATTAACTTCCTCACTAATTGGTGTAGGTGTCACAGAACCGATTTCTGTGATGAACCACTTTCCAATAAGGGAGCTGGTACTGTTACCTCATCAAGTTCTACTTTCCTCCCACTCACTTCTTTCGAGAGAAACTCCTTCTCTAGAAAGGATCCATTCTTAGCATCGAATATCTTGCCTTCGGATCTGTGATAGAAGGTGTACCCAACTGTCTCCTTTGGGTATCCTATGAAGACACATTTTTCCGATTTGGGTTCAAGCTTATCAGGTTGAAGTTTTTTCACATAAGCATCGCAGCCCCAAACTTTCGTAAGCGACAACTTTGGTTTCTTGCCAAACCATAGTTCATAAGGAGTCGTCTCAACGGATTTTGATGGTGCCCTATTTAACGTGAATGCGGCCGTCTCTAAAGCATAACCCCAAAACGATAGCGGTAAATCGGTAAGAGACATCATAGACCGCACCATATCTAGTAAAGTACGATTCTGACGTTCGGACACACCATTACGCTGTGGTGTTCCAGTGGCGTGAGTTGCGAAACTATTCCGCATTGTTTCAAATGTAGACCAAACTCGTAACTCAAATATTCTCCTCCACGATTAGATCGTAGAAACTTTATTTTCTTGTTACGATGATTTTCAACTTCACTCTGAAATTCTTTGAACTTTTCAAATGTTTCAGATTTATGCTTCATTAAGAAGATATACCCGTATACGCTTAAATCATCTCGTGAAGGTGAGAAAATAACGATATCCGCCACGAGCTTCAACATTCATCGGACCACATACATCTCAGTATGTATGATTTCCAACAAATCTGTTGCTCTCTCCATAGAACCCAGAAGCGGTGTTTTAGTCATCTTGCCTATGAGGCACGGTTCGCAAGTACCAAGTGATTCATAATCAAGTGGTTCCAAAAGTCCATCGGTATGGAGTTTCTTCATGCGCTTTACACCGATATGACCTAAACGGCAGTGCCACAAATAAGTTGCACTATCATTATCAACTCTGCATCTTTTGGCTTCGACATTATGAATATGTGTATCACTACTATCGAGATTTAATAAAAATAGACCACTCTTCAAGGGTGCATGACCATAAAAGATATTACTCATATAAATAGAACAACCATTATTCTCTGATTTAAATGAATAACCGTCTCGCATCAACCAAGATCGAGATATGATGTTCATGCTCAACGCTGGCACCAAATAACAATTATTTAGGTCTAAAACTAATCCCGAAGGTAGATGTAGAGGTAGCGTGCCGACCGCGATCACATCGACTTTGGAACCGTTTCCCACGCGCATCGTCACCTTGTCCTTGGCCAGTGCTCGCTTATTCCGTAGTCCCCTGTTTGAGTTGCAAATATTAGCAATGTAACCGATATCAAATACCAGTGCTACTACGAGCTCTAGTAAGGTACACATCAATAACATGTATATCACATATACCTTTTTTCACCTTGCCATCCTTCTTATCCGCCAAATACTTGGGGCAGTTCCGCTTCCAAAGGACCAGTTTGCTTGCAAGAGAAGCACTCGGTTTCAGGCTTAGGTCCGGACTTGGGTTTCTTCTCTTGAGCAGCAACTTGCTTGCTGTTCTTCTTGAAGTTCCCCTTCTTCTTCCCTTTGCCCTTTTTCTTGAAACTAGTGGTCTTGTTGACCATCAACACTTGATGCTCCTTCTTGATTTCTACCTCCGCAACTTTTAGCATTGCGAAGAGCTCGGGAATTGTTTTGTTCATCCCTTGCATATTATAGTTCATCACGAAGCTCTTGTAGCTTGGTGGCGATGATTGGAGAATTCTGTCAATGACACTATCATCCGGAAGATTAACTCCCAGCTTGAATCAAGTGATTATTATACCCGGACATTTTGAGTATATGCTCACCGACGTAACTATTCTCCTCCATCTTGCAGCTATAGAACTTATTGGAGACTTCATATCTCTCAATCCGGGCATTTGCTTGAAATATTAACTTCAACTCCTGGAACATCTCATATGCTCCATGACGTTCAAAACGTCGTTGAAGACCCGGTTCTAAGCCGTAAAGCATGGCACATCGAACTATAGAGTAGTCATCACCTTTGCTCGCCAGACATTCACAACTTCCGGCGTTGTTCTCAAGAAGCAGTTCGGCACCCAACGGTGCTTCCAGACGTAATTCTTCGCAGCAATGAGGATAATCCTCAAATTCTGGACCCAGTCTGTTTAATTGCTACAATGATCTTTCAAGTTTGCTTTCTCTTGGTACGCATTAATATTCAACGGAACAACAAAGACGAGCCATCTATCTACAACAAACATAGATAATCAAAATACTATCAGGACGAAGTTCATGATAAATTTTAGTTCAATTAATCATATTACTTAAGAACTCCCACTTAGATAGACATCTCTCTAGTCATCTAAGTGATCACGTGATCCAAATCAACTAAACCATAACCGATCATCACGTGAGATGGAGTAGTTTTCAATGGTGAACATCACTATGTTGATCATATCTACTATATGATTCATGCTCGACCTTTCGGTCTCAGTGTTCCGAGGCCATATCTGCATATGCTAGGCTCGTCAAGTTTAACCTGAGTATTCTGCGTGTGCAAAACTGGCTTGCACCTGTTGTAGATGGACGTAGAGCTTATCACACCCGATCATCACGTGGTGTCTGGGCACGATTTAACTTTGGCAACGGTGCATACTCGTGGAGAACACTTCTTGATAATTTTTAGTGAGAGATCATCTTAAAATGCTACCGTCAATCAAAGCAAGATAAGATGCATAAAGGATAAACATCACATGCAATCAATATAAGTGATATGATATGGCCATCATCATCTTGTGCTTGTGATCTCCATCTCCGAAGCACCGTCGTGATCACCATCGCCACCGCGCCGGCACCTTGATCTCTATCGTAGCATCGTTGTCGTCTCGCCAACTATTGCTTCTCGACTATCGCTACCGCTTAGTGATAAAGTAAAGCAATTACATGGCGTTGCATTTCATACAATAAAGCGACAACCATATGGCTCCTGCCGATTGCCGATAACTTCGGTTACAAAACATGATCATCTCATACAATAAAATATAGCATCACGTCTTGACCATATCACATCACAACATGCCCTGCAAAAACAAGTTAGACGTCCTCTACTTTGTTGTTCCAAATTTTACGTGGCTGCTACGGGCTGAGCAAGAACCGTTCTTACTTACGCATCAAAACCACAACGATAGTTTGTCAAGTTGGTGCTGTTTTAACCTTCGCAAGGACCGGGTGTAGCCACACTCGGTTCAACTAAAGTGAGAGAGACAGACACCCGCCAGTCACCTTTAAGCACGAGTGCTCGTAACGGTGAAACCAGTCTCGCGTAAGCGTCTGGCGTACTGTCGGTCCGGGCCGCTTCATCTCACAATACCGCTGAACCAAAGTATGACATGCTGGTAAGCAGTATGACTTATATCGCCCAGAACTCACTTGTGTTCTACTCGTGCATATGACATCTACGCATAAAACCTGGCTCGGATGCCACTGTTGGGGAACGTAGTAATTTCAAAAAATTTCCTACGCACACGCAAGGATCATGGTGATGGCATAGCAACGAGAGGGGAGAGTGTTGTCCACGTACCCTCGTAGACCGTGGCGAAGCGTTATCACAACGCTGTTGATGTAGTCGTACGTCTTCACGATCCGACCGATCCAAGTACCGAACGCACGGCACCTCCGAGTTCAGCACACGTTCAGCTCGATGACGATCCCCGGACTCTGATCCAGCAAAGTGTCGGGGATGAGTTCCGTCAGCACGACGGCGTGGTGACGATGATGATGCTCTACCGGCGCAGGGCTTCACCTAAACTCCGCGATGATATGACCGAGTTGGAATATGGTGGAGGGGGGCACCGCACACGGCTAAGGAACGATCCGTAGATCAACTTGTGTGTCTATGGGGTGCCCCCCTGCCCCCGTATATAAAGGAGCAAGGGGGGTGCGGCCGGCCCTAGGAGGCGCGCTGAAGGAGTCCTACTCCCACCGGGAGTAGGACTCCCCCCTTTCCTAGTTGGACTAGGACTTGGGGGGAAGGAGGAGGGCGCCCCCTCCTTGTCCTATTCGGACTTGGGGGAGGAGGCCGGCTGCCCCTTGGCCCCTTCTCCTCTTTCTCCACTAGGCCCACTAAGGCCCATTAGGTCATCGGGGGTTCCGGTAACCTCCCGGTACTCCGGTAAAATGTCGATTTCACCCGGAACACTTCCGATGTCCAAACATAGGCTTCCAATATATCAATCTTTATGTCTAGACCATTTCGAGACTCCTCGTCATGTTCGTGATCACATCCAGGACTCCGAACAAACTTCGGTACATCAAAACTTATAAACTCATAATAAAACTGTCATCGTAACGTTAAGCGTGCGGACCCTACCGGTTCGAGAACTATGTAGACATGACCTAGAACTATTCTAGGTCAATAACTAATAGCGGAACCTGGATGCCCATATTGGTTCCTACATATTCTACGAAGATCTTTATCGGTCAAACCGCATAACAACATACGTTGTTCCCTTTGTCATCGGTATGTTACTTGCCCAAGATTTGATCGTCGGTATCCAATACCTAGTTCAATCTCGTTCTTGGCAAGTCTCTTTACTCGTTACGTAATGCATCATTCCGTAACTAACTCATTAGCTACATTGCTTGCAAGGCTTATAGTGATGTGCATTACCGAGAAGGCCCAGAGATACCTCTCCAGGCAATCGGAGTGACAAAACCTAATCTCGAAATCGCCAACCCAACATGTACCTTTGGAGACACCTGTAGTACTCCTTTATAATCACCCGATTACGTTGTGACGTTTGGTAGCACCAAAGTGTTCCTCCGATGGCAGGAGTTGCATAATCTCATAGTTACAGGAACATGTATAAGTCATGAAGAAAGCAATAGCAATATACTAAGCGATCAAGTGCTAGGCTAACGGAATGGGTCATGTCAATCACATCATTCTCCTAATGATGTGATCCCATTAATCAAATAACAACACATGTCTATGGTTAGGAAACATAACCATCTTTGATTAATGAGCTAGTCAAGTAGAGGCATACTAGTGACTATATGTTTGTCTATGTATTCACACATGTATCATGTTTCCGGTTAATACAATTCTAGCATGAATAATAAAAATTTATCATGATATGAGGAAATAAATAATAACTTTATTATTGCCTCTAGGGCATATTTCCTTCACAAACACTATTATCCCATATATCAATCTTTACCTCCGGACCATTCCGGAGCTCCTCGTCATGTCCGTGATCTCATCCGGGACTCCGAACAACATTTGGTCACCAACATACATAACTCATACAATAGTATACCATCAACGAACGTTAAGCATGCGGACCCTACGGGTTCGAGAATGATGTAGACATGATCGTGACTCTTCTCCGGTCAATAACCAATATGGGACCTGGATGCCCATATTGGTTCCAACATATTCCACGGAGATCTTTATCGGTCAAACCTTTATGACAACATGTGTAATTCCCTGTGTCTGTCGGTATGTTACTTGCCCGAGATTCGATTATTGGTATCTTCATACCAAGTTCAATCTCGTTGCCGGCAAGTCTCTTTACTCGTTCCGTAATACATCATGTCATAACTAACTCCGTAGTCATTTGCTTACAAGGCTTCTTATGATGTGTATTACCGAGAGGGCCCAGAGATACCTCTCCGATACTCGGAGTGAAAAATCCTAATCTCGATCTATGCCAACTCAACAAACACCTTCGGAGATACCTGTAGAGCATCTTTATGATCACCCAGTTACTTTGTGACGTTTGATAGCACACAAGGTATTCCTCCGGTATCCTGGAGTTGCATAATCTCATAGTCGAAGGAATATGTATTTGACATGAAGAAAGCAATAGCAATAAACTGAACAATCATTATGCTAAGCTAACGGATGGGTCTTGTCCATCACATCATTCTCCTAATGATGTGATCCCGTTATCAAATGACAACGCATGTCTATGGTTAGGAAACCTTAACCATCTTTGATCAACGAGCTAGTCTAGTAGAGGCTTAGTAGGGATACGGTATTTGTTTATGTATTCACACATGTATTTAAGTTTCTGATCAATACAATTCTAGCATGAATAATAGATATTTATCATATAAGGAAATATAAAATAACAACTTTATTATTGCCTCTAGGGCATATTTCCTTCAGTCTCCCACTTGCACTAGAGTCAATAATCTAGATTACATTGTAATGAATCTAACACCCATGGAGTCTTGGTGTTGATCATGTTTTGCTCGCGGAAGAGACTTAGTCAACGGGTCTGCCATATCCAGATCCGTATGTATATTGCAGATCTATATGTCTCCATCCTTGACCTTTTCACAAATGGAGTTGAAGCGTCTCTTGATGTGTATGGTTCTCTTGTGAAACCTGGATTCATTCGCCAAGGCAATTGCTCCAGTGTTGTCACACAAGATTTTCATTGGACCCGATGCACTAGGTATTACACCTAGATCGGATATGAATTCCTTCATTCAGAATCCTTCATGCGCTGCTTCCGAAGCAGATATGTACTCCGCTTCACACGTAGATTCCGCCATGACGCTCTGCTTGGAACTGCACCAATTGACAACTCCACCATTCAATATAAATATGTATCCAGTTTGTGACTTAGAGTCATCTGGAACAGTGTCAAAGCTAGCATCGACATAACCATTTATGACGAGCTCTTTGTCACCTCCATAAACGAGAAACATATCCTTGGTGCTTTTCAGGTACTTCAGGATGTTCTTGATCGTTGTCCAGTGATCCACCTGGATTACTTTGGTACCTCCGTGCCAAACTTATGGCAAGGCACACATCAGGTCTGGTACACATCATAGCATACATGATAGAACCTATGTCTGAGTCATAGGGAATGACTTTCATTCTCTCTCTATCTTCTGTAGTGGTCAGGCTTTGAGTCTGACTCAATTTAACACCTTGTAACACAGGCAAGAACCCTTTCTTTGACTGATCCATTTTGAATTTTTTTCAAAACTTTATCAAGGTATGTGCTTTGTGAAATTCCTATTAAGCGTCTCGATTTATCTCTATAGATCTTGATACTCAATATATAAGCAGCTTCACCGAGGTCTTTCATTGAAAAATTCTTATTCAAGTATCCTTCTATGCTATCCAGAAATTCTATATCATTCCAATCAACAATATGTCATCCACATATTGTTGGGGAACGTAGTACTTCAAAATTTTCCTACGATCACGCAAGATCTATCTAGGAGAAGCATAGCAATGAGCGGGGAGAGTGTGTCTCATCCATTTTATGTCTCGACCATTTCGAGACTCCTCATCATGTCTGTGATCTCATCCGGGACTCCGAACTACCTTCGGTTCATCAAAACACATAAACTCATAATATCGATCGTCATCGAATGTTAAGCGTGCGGACCCTACGGGTTCGAGAACTATGTAGACATGACCGAGACTCATCTCCGGTCAATAACCAATAGCGGAACACGGATGCTCATATTGGCTCCCACATATTCTCTGAAGATCTTTATCGGTCAAACCGCATAACAACATACGTTGTTCCCTTTGTCATCGGTATGTTACTTGCCCGAGATTCGATCGTCGGTATCACTATACCTAGTTCAATCTCGTTACCGGCATGTCTCTTTACTCATTCTGTAATGCATCATCCCATAACTAACTCATTAGTTACATTGCTTGCAAGGCTTATAGTGATGTGCATTACCGAGAGGGAAGAGATACCTCTCCAGAGCAATCGGAGTGACAAATCCTAATCTCGATATATGCCAACTCAACAAACACCATCGGAGACACCTATAGAGCATCTTTATAATCACCCGATTACGTTGTGACGTTTGATAGCACACTAAGTGTTCCTCCAAAGATTCGGGAGTTGCATAATCTCATAGTCAGAGGAACATGCATAAGTCATGATGAAAGCAATAGCAACAAACTAAACGATCATAGTGCTAAGCTAACGGATGGGTCTTGTCCATCACATCATTCTCTAATGATGTGATCCCGTTCATCAAATGACAACACATGTCTATGGCTACGAAACATAACCATCTTTGATAAACAAGCCAGTCAAGTAGAGGCATACTAGGGACACTCTGTTTGTCTATGTATTCACACATGTACTAAGTTTCCGGTTAATACAATTCTAGCATGAATAATAAACATTTATCATGATATAAGGAAATGTAAATAACAACTTTATTATTGCCTCGAGGGCACATTTCCTTCACATATAATATCAGAAATGCTACAGAGCTCCCACTCACTTTCTTGTAAATACAGGCTTCACCGTAAGTTTGTATAAAATCATATGCTTTGATCACCTCATCAAAGTGTATATTCCAACTACGAGATGCTTGCACCAGTCCATAGATGGATCACTGGAGCTTGCACACTTTGTTAGCACCTTTAGGATCGACAAAACCTTCTGGCTGCATCATATACAACTCTTTTTTAAGATATCCATTAAGGAATGCAGTTTTGACATCCATTTGCCAGATTTCATAATCATAAAATGCGGCAATTGCTAACATGATTTGGACTGACTTAAGCATCGCTACGGGTGAGAATGTCTCGTCGTATTCAACTCCTTGAACTTGTGGAAAACCTTTCGCAACAAGCCGAGCTTTGTAGAGAGTAACATTACCATCAGCGTCCGTCTTCTTCTTTAATATCCATTTATTTTCTATGGCTTACCGATCATCGGAAAAGTCCACTCTTTGTTCTCATACATGGATCCTATCTCAGATTTCATGGCCTCAAGCCATCTGTCGGAATCTGGGCTCATCATAGCTTCTTCATAGTTCGTAGGTTCGCCTTGGTCTAATAACATGACTTCTAGAACAGGATTACCGTACCAATCTGGTGCGAATCATGCTCTGGTTGACCTACGAGGTTCAGTAGCAACTTGATCTGAAGTTTCATGATCATTATCATTAGCTTCCTCTCTAGTTGGTGTAGGCATCACAGGAACTGTTTTCTCTGATGTGCTACTTTCCAATTCGAGAGAAGGTACAATTACCTCATCAAGTTCTACTTTCCTCTCACTCACTTCTTTCGAGAGAAACTCCTTCTCTAGAAAGGATCCAAACTTAGCAACAAAGATCTTGCCTTCGGATCTGTGGTAGAAGGTGTACCCAATAGTTTCTTTAGGGTATCCTATGAAGACACACTTCTCCGATTTGGGTTCGAGCTTGTCTGGCTGAAGCCTTTTGACATAAGCATCGCATCCCCAAACTTTAAGAAACGGCAGCTTAGGTTTCTTGGCAAACCACAGTTCATACGGTGTCGTCTCAACGGATTTAGACGGTGCCCTATTTAATGTGAATGCAGCTGTATCTAATGCATAACCCCAAAATGATAGTGATAAATCGGTAAGAGACATCATAGATTGCACCATATCTAATAAAGTACGGTTACGACGTTCAGACACACCATTACGTTGTGGTGTTCCAGGTGGCGTGAGTTGTGAAACTATTCCACATTGTTTTAAATGAAGGCCAAACTCGTAACTCAAATATTCGCCTTCACGATCAGATCGTAGAAACTTTATTTTCTTGTTACGATGATTCTCCACTTCATTCTGAAATTCTTTGAACTTTTCAATTGTTTCAGACTTGTGTTTCATCAAGAAGATATACCCATACCTACTCAAATCATCTGTGAAGGTAAGAAAATAACGATACCCCCCGCGTGCTTCAACACTCATCGTACCGCATACATCGGTATGTATTATTTCCAATAAGCATTAGCTCGCTCCATTGTTCCGAAGAACGGAGTTTTAGTCATCTTGCCCATAAGGCATGGTTCGCAAGTATCAAACGATTCATAATCAAGTGATTCCAAAAGCCCATCTGCATGGAGTTTCTTCATGCGCTTTACACCAATATGACCTAAACGGCAGTGCCACAAATATGTTGCACTATCATTATCAACTTTGCATCTTTTGGCATCAATATTATGAATATGTGTATCACTACTATCGAGATTCAACAAGAATAGACCACTCTTCTGTAACACCCCCGGTGTCATGCTACAGTAATCCCCTGTTAATGGTGCCATGTCATCATGTTACTGTTGCTAATCTTCACTTGATCCAAATCACAATTCAAATTCAAATCCAATCTAAAGTCAAAAATTCATATTTGTCAGACATGAAATCTAAAATGTTCATCTTGTGGCAAATAATCCATAACAAATATTGGTGGTGAACCAACATTTTTGCAAGGTGTTTAAATGGCCTAAACCAATTAAAGCAGTGGCTAAAACAATATATTAAATGCCTTTTCAATTTAAAAAAATGGCAAACTTTTTCAAAAGCCTCACAATCTTTTTGTGGAAGTGCCAACTATTGCAATGTAATTATGTGGCCAAGTCCCACATTTTACAGAATCCTTTTGGCAGCTCAAATATTGCAAAAACATTTTTCTGTAAAAAGAAAGAGCAAAAGAAAGAAAAGAGGAGAAGAGAGAAGCCCCCCTTGCCCCACTGGGCTTTAGCCCACCCCAGCAAGTCGGCCCACCTTTCCCCGCGCGGTCGATCCCCTTTTTCACTGCTCCTTTGACCGGGGCGCGTCCCCGCCGGACCGGGCACGTCGCCCCATACTACCACGTCGCCGGTGAGGGGATAAGGGTAGCAGCGACGCCTTGGGATCCCTACCTACTTGCCCAGTTGCCCCCTCTCTCCCTCGTCGCTCTCTCCCTCGTCGCTCTCTCCCTCGCTCTCCAGATCCCCTTCCCACCTCAACTGAGCGCCGCCGTCGCCATGGCTGTGCCGTAGCCGCGGCCACCGCCCACCCCGCGCCTCGCCAGCACGTCCACGAGATGCGCCGTTGACCTCTACCTCGACTACGCCTCGCCATCGAGCTGGAGGAGCACCGCAGGCCGTGGATCGAGCCGCCCCCTTCCGCCTCGGTCGCTGGCGATCTTCCTCCTCTCCGACGCTCCTGCTGCTCCTAACCTTCCAAGGGCCACAGTGCGTGCCACTAGGTGAGCTCCTCCGTCTCCTGCTCCCCTCCTTTTAGCCTCTTCATGCACCGTAGCTAGCTGCTACCGCACCCGAGCCCTGTTCGCCACCGACGAGCTCGTGGTTGTGGCCATGGCCCTTGTCACGCTCGCCTGAGGCCTCCGCCGTGCTCCTGGTGTTCCCATGAGCCCAACACGCACGCGCGCGAGCCTTCTCGTGTACCCTAGCGCCGTGCTCATCGAGAACCTGAACGCGCTTCCGCCGTAGCTCGTCACCGGCGTCTTTTCCGGCCTCCCCAGCTGCAACCGATGCCACCATTCGACGCGACGCACGACGCTCGTTTGAACGGACCCAACCGCCGCCGAACTGCGTCACAGTATGCTTTTCCGACGAGGCCGAGTGCCCTCCGCCGTGTTTTCGTGCTCACCGGCGTTAAGCCGCTGGCCACCGCCAACGTGGCTGGCCTGGGGCCACCCCAGGGTCACTGCCAGCAAGCCCCATGGGCCCTAGTTGACTGGGTTGACCCAGTCAACTACTGACTGGGCAGCCCAATACCACTGACATGCATGCCCCATGACATAATTAATCTAATTAAAATGTTTTTCTTAATTAAAAGTAATTAGTAATATAATCTGCCACTCACATGTGGGGCCCAGCTGTTAATTAACCTCATTTTAGTTAGTTTAAACTTCTGTTAGTCCACTGTCCTTGACAGGTGGGACCCTCTGGTCAGTTTGACCAATCAGCGGGTCTGTTGACCTGCTGACGTCATTTTTCCTTTTCTGTTAATTTAAATAAATTCTGGAAATGCTAAAATCTTTGAAAAATCATAGAAAAATAATCGTAGCTCGGATGAAAATGTTTTCTACATGAAAGTTGCTCAGAACGATGAGACGAATCCGAATATGCGGTCCGTTTACCTGTCAGATGCCTCTAACTATCTGAACATGGAACATTCCCCCTCCGGTCATCTGTCTGACACAGGCCCAGAATCGGGAATACCTTCCCGGTTGAATTCCCCCTTCACCTGTATCATGCAGCGCTACGTTAGAACACTCGTAGCTGCGTATTGCCATGTTATGCATTATGATGCTTTGTTTTCTTTATATTTATTGTTTCTTCCCCCTCTTCTCTCTGGTAGACCCCGAGACCGATGTGCCCTGTGATTTACTACGCCGACGATTTACACTTCTTCCTTTTCAACAGAGCTTCTAGGCAAGCCCCCCCTTTGATCATCCCGATATCGCCCATTCCATTCTCTCATGCTTGCATTAGATTTTGCTACTGTAATTGTTTGCTCCTATTCTGATGCATAGCCTGCTTTTGTATCTGCTGTTGTACCTTACACCTTATCCTAAACTGCTTAGTATAGGTTGGTTAGTGATCCATCGATGACCCCCACCTTGTCCTTGTTGCCCTGCTTCATCATCGAAGACACGATCAACGGGATCGAAGCCCAGGCCGACACCGCACATCACTTTCCCTTAGTTGCTCGACACTCTTTGGGTTACTATCGAAAGTGCCAAGGGTGAGACCTCATCGACGCCGATGTTAACCTTGTAGTGTAGCTATTCGGTCGTGGTCATCGAGGGTGATTCCGCCTTAACCACTTCCGATACGACTCTGTCATGCAACCCCTCAAGTGTGAACCTCGAGGGTGGTTCCTCTTATGTTCACCTTGATGATTACATCGAGTGGAATCCATCGAGGATGGTTCCTCAGGGTTCCCCTTGGCGTTAAACACACAGTTACTATGGTTACTATGACTTTACACTGAACCATGTCACTAAAGACGGGTCAGCCCTGAGGGGTACCCGCGCGAGCTTAATTACGAGTGATGTGGAGTCGGGTTGACCTGGAAGGTGCCCGCGAGATAATTACGAGGCGTGGCCGGGCATTCTTAGCCCTTGCCGCAAGTCCTCGAGACGGGGCTAAAGGGTCACATCTTTCGTGAGTCTCTGCTTGTCACTGCGCGTTCCCAATCCACTACGATTTGGATATTTGATCCGAGGGGCCTCTGGCCTGATAGCACTAACCATCACGTGGGCATAGTATGGGCGTTCTGCGTCGTATGCATCGGTAGAAGCTTAATAGGCGTCATGCGATCGAAGCGCGCCGAGTTGGACTGCATAAGCACACCTTTTTAAGGAGGTAGCTAGGTCTGCGCTCACCGGCCGCCCTCGCAAATGTGCAGGAGTTCGAGGCGATGGCCGGGACCCCACAGGACATAGGTTTAGTCCGGCGTGCTGACCTCTCTATTAAGCCTAGGTCGGGTTGCGGCGTATTGTTTGGCTGAGGCCGGGCATGACCCATGAAAGTGTGTCCGACCGGAGTTAATCGAGCATGGTGGGTAAGTTGGTGCACCCGTGCAGGGAAGAAAACATTTATCGATAGCCTGTCCTACGGTAACGGACAGTCGGAGTTGTATCCCGATCGATACAACTAGAACTGGATGCTGAGGCATGATTTGGATATGTTGCTTCGGGAGTCGAGAAAGGATCCCAGAGCATTGATACAGCAACATAAATATGACTTATGTTATACTACTCTACTCCCTCCTGTTGCTGCAAGATGGTGGTTTCCAGAAGATGCTAGTCTTTGATAGGACTAGCTTCTCCCCCTCTTATTTTGGCGTTCTGCAGTTAGTCCACAGATACTACCCCTTTCATTGATACCGATGCATAAGTAGTGTAGATCCTTGCTTGCAAGTACTTTGGATGAGTACTCACGGTTGCTTTGCTACCCCTTTTCCCCCTTCTTTCTTCTTTCCAGTTGTTGCAACCAGATGGTGGAGCCAGGAGCCAGATGCCACCGATGACTACTACTACTACCCCGAGGGTGCCTACTACTACGTAAAGACTGCCGACGACCAGGAGTAGTTAGGAGGCTCCCAGGCAGGAGGCCTTGCCTTTTCGATCGATGTTTCTTTTGTGCTAGCCTTCTTAAGGCAAACTTGTTTAACTCATGTCTGTACCCAGATAATGTTGCTTCCGCTGAGTCTTGTGTATTCGAGCCCTCGAGGCCCCTGGCTTGTAATATAAAGATTACATTATTTTAATTTGTGTCTAGAGTTGTGTTGTTATATCTTCCCGTGGGTCCCTGATCTTGATCATACACATCTGCGTGTATGATTAGTGTACGATTGAATCGGGGGCGTCACGTCTTCAAGGGTGCATGACCATAAAAGATATTATTCATATAAATAGAACAACCATTATTCTCTGACTTAAATGAATAACCGTATCACAATAAACAAGATCCAGATATAATGTTCATGCTCAACGCGGGCACCAAATAACAGTTATTGAGGTCTAAAACTAATCTCGAAGGTAGATGTAGAGGTAGCATGCCGACGGTGATCACATCGACCTTGGAACCATTCCCGACGCGCATCGTCACCTCGTCCTTAGCCAATCTTCGTTTATTTCACAGCTCCTGTTTCGAGTTACAAATATGAGCAACCCAACCAGTATCAAATACCCAGGCGCTACTACGAGCATTAGTATGGAACACATCAATTACATGTATATCAAATATACCTTTGTTCACTTTGCCATCCTTCTTATGCGCCAAATACTTGGGGCAGTTCCGCTTCTAGTGACCACTCCCTTTGCAGTAGAAGCACTCAGTTTCAGGCTTAGGTCCAGCTTTGGGTTTCTTCCCGGGAGTGGCAACTTGTTTGCTGTTCTTTTTGAAGTTCCCTTTCTTCCTTTTCCCTTTTTCTTGAAACTAGTGGTCTTGTTAATCATCAACACTTAATGATCCTTCTTGATTTCTACCTCTGCGGCCTTAAGCATTGCGAAGAGCTCGGGAATTGTTTTGTTCATCCCTTGCATATTATAGTTCATCACGAAGCCTTTGTAGCTTGGTGGCAGTGATTGAAGAACTCTATCAATAACACAATCAACTGGAAGATTAACTCCCAGCTGAGTCAAGTGATTATAATACCCATACATTTTGAGTATGTGTTCACTGATATAACTGTTCTCCTCCATCTTGCAGCTATGGAACTTGTTGGAGACTTCATATCTCTCAACTCGGGCATTTGCTTGAAATATTAACTTCAACTCTTGGAACATCTCATATGCTCCATGACGTTCAAAACAGCTTTGAAGTCCCGGTTCTAGGCCGTAAAGCATGGCACACTGAACTATAGAGTAGTCATCAGATCGAGCTTGCCAGACGTTCATAACATCTGCATAAGC
This sequence comes from Aegilops bicornis, assembly GCA_021605145.1. Lineage (NCBI taxonomy): Eukaryota > Viridiplantae > Streptophyta > Magnoliopsida > Poales > Poaceae > Aegilops > Aegilops bicornis. The sequence continues at coordinate 533,949,976 of CM038671.1, read as the reverse complement.
TCCTGTAGCAGGCCTGTCACCTAGCGGTGCATCAAGGACATAATTTTTTTGTGCAGCAATGAGGATAATCCTCAAGTTATGGACCCAGTCCGTGTAGTTGCTACCATCATCTTTCAACTTAGCTTTCTCTAGGAACGCATTAAAATTCAGGGGAACGGTAGCTCGGGCCATTGATCTACAACATAGATATGCAAAACTATAAGACTAAGTTCATGATAAATTAAGTTCAATTAATCAAATTACTAATGAATTCCCACTTAAATAAACATTCCTCAAGTTATCTAAGTGATACGTGATCCAAATCAACTAACCCATGTCCGATCATCACGTGAGACGGGGTAGTCATCAATGGTGAACATCTCTCTGTTGATCATATCTACTATATGACTCACGTTCGACCTTTCGGTCTCCAGTATTCCAAGACCATGTCTGTACATGCTAGGCTCGTCAAGTTTAACCCAAGTATTCTGCATGTGCAAAACTGTCTTACGCCCATTGTATGTGAACGTAGAGTCTATCACACCCGATCATCATGTGGTGTCTCGAAACAACGGACTTTCGCAATGGTGCATACTCGAGGAGAACACTGATATGTTGAAATTTAGTGAAGGGATCATCTTATAATGCTACCATAGTTCTAAGCAAAATAAGATGCATAAAAGATAAACATCATATGCAATCAAAATATGTGACCTGATATGGCAAGCATCATCTCGTGCTTTTGATCTCCATCTCCAAAGCATCTTCATGATCTCCATTGTCACCGACTCGACACCTTGATCTCCATCGTTGCGTCGTGGTCGTCTCGCCAACTATTGCTTCTACAACTATCGCTAACGCATAGTGATAAAGCAAAGCAATTACATGGCGTTTGCATTTCATACAATAAAGAGACAACCATAAGGTTCCTACCGGTTGCCGATAAATTACAAAACATGATCATCTCATACAATAACGTAAATCACATCATGTCTTGACCATATCACATCACAACATGCCCTACAAAAACAAGTTAGACGTCCTCTACTTTGTTGTTGCAAGTTTTACGTGGCTTCTACGGGCTTCTAGCAAAAACCGTTCTTACCTACGACAAGAACCACAACGGTGATTTATCTAGTTTGTTGTTTTAACCTTCTTCAAGGACCGGCCGCAGTCTAATTCAATTCAACTAAAGTAGGAGAAACAGACACCCGCCAGCCACCTTTATGCAAAACTAGTTGCATGTATGTTTGTGGAACCAGTCTCATGTACGTGGACATGTAAGGTTGGTCCGGGCCGCTTCATCTTACAATGCCACCGAGTCAAAATAAGATGTTGGTGGTAAGCAGTATGACTATCACCGCCCACAACTCTTTGTGTTCTACTCGTGCATATCATCTACGCATAGACCTAACTCGGATGCCACTATTGGGAAACGTAGCATGGAAAACAAAAAAATTCTATGCACACGCAAGATCTATCCATGGAGATGCATAGCTACGAGAGGGGGAGAGCATCTTCATACCCTTGAAGATTGCTAAACGGAAGCGTTTATCAACGCGGTTGATGTAGTCGTACACCTTCACGATCCGTCCCGATCAAGTACCGAACGTACGACACCTCCGTGTTCAGCACACGTTCAGCTCGATGACGTCCTCGCCTTCTCGATCCAGCAAGAGGGACGAAGAAGTAGATGAGTTCTGGCAGCACGACAGCGTGGTTACGGTTGGTGATGAAGAACAATCTCCGCAGGGCTTCACCAAGCACTACAGAAACTAGACGGAGGATAATCTAGAGGGGACAGGGTTGCTGGCACACGGCTTGGTGAAAGTTCATGTATCTTGGGTGCTACCCCTGCCCCTCTATTTATATGTTGAGCCTTGGGGTCTGTCGGTGTCAAAACCGACGGATCTCGGGTAGGGGGTCCCGAACTGTGCATCTAAGGCGGATGGTAACAGGAGGCGGGGGACACGATGTTTACCCAGGTTCGGGCCCTCTCGATGGAGGTAATACCCTACTTCCTGCTTGATTGATCTTGATGATATGAGTATTACAAGAGTTGATCTACCACGAGATTGTAGAGGCTAAACCCTAGAAGCTAGCCTATGGTATGATTGTTGTTGTCCTATAGACTAAACCCTCCGGCTTATATAGACACTGGAGGGGGCTAGGGTTACACAGAGTCGGTTACAAGGGAGGAGATCTACATATCCGTATTGCCAAGCTTGCCTTCCACACCAAGGAGAGTCCCATCCGGACATGGGTCGAAGTCTTCAATCTTGTACCTTCATAGTCCAACAGTTCGGCCAAAGGATATAGTCCAGCTGTCCGAGGACCCCCTAATACAGGACTCCCTCAGGGTCGAAACTTGGAGTAAAAGCCTCCTCAAAGTCGGTTTTGCCCGAAAGGCAAGAGTCCTTCTCAGACTCCAGGGCCAGATGTCGTGGTTCTAAGTCTGACAGTAGAATGGGGGGTAGGTATGGAGAGGCAAGATCCTATCTATGGAGTAGTTGTATACGCAAGATGTTTACGAGTTCAGGCCCTTCTCGGAGGAAGTAACAGCCCTATGTCTCGGAGCCCGGAGGCGGTCGACTGTATTATATGCGTATGAGTTACAGGGGTGCAGACCCTTTACACTGAGGAGGGGGTGGCTTATATAGAGTTCGCCAGCCCCTCCAGCCCTCAGTTATGCAGGGATTAAGGTACATTAAGATAGGGGGTTACTAGTAACTCCCACATAAAGTGCTATGATGACCATAAAAGCTACTTAATGACCGACCGTTTGTGTGCAGACTGGCTTTAGATCTCCGGCAATGAGTGGTTGGCTTCATGGTCGAGTGTCTTCCAGCTTGGTCGAGTGGAACCCTTCCGTGTCGATCGAAGGTAGTTTCTTCTAGAGATGTCCTTGGGGAGGGTATCTTGGACAGGTCCATGACCCTACCCTAGGTATATGACTTCATCATTAGCCCCCGAATGGATCGAGGTTTGAGTGGGGAAGGAGTTGAACATACTCCCGACTCATTCTTGTCTTTCAATTGTGTCTTGTTTTGGATCAATGGACTTAAGTGACGGCATCAGCTTCTTTTTCAGTCGCCTTGATCCATTCTTTGTATCCGTCGAGTGCATTTTCCGTACTTGGCGATTTCCGAATGACAGGATGGAGGAAATCTTTTGTCTGACGATTTGCTCTGCGGCGCGCGGATTTAGCGGGATTTGAATTTCGGGAAGCGAGCGGAGTGGGGGTAGCCGCAGTGATCGGACGGGATAAGGCAGGGACGCCTTGATATCTGCACCACCTTTTTCACCACATATCGCGCGGGCGACTGTTGTGGGATTTGACACGATTGCCTGGGCCTACCAGTCAGCCACTCGGAAGCAACCTCATATAAGGTCCCGGACGGGAGGTTTTTTGAACAGTGCGTTCCCATTTTCTCCTCCTTTCCCCAGATTCATCCGCCGCACCTGCTTCCACCTCCGAACTGCTACTCCGCACGCGTTCCACCGGCGGCAATTGTGAAAGAAAAGACGGCGGCTTTGGAACGGGCGAAGAAGACGACGGCGAATGAAGGCGAGGGCGACTACCGGGCGGATCCTCGTCATGGGCCGGTTTGTCACAGGCTGGATCCAGCGGCATGGATTCGCTCGACCATCCACCAGAAAGATCTTGACGACCTGGACAATGAAGGACTGATCCCTCACGGATCAGCGAGGCTTCCGGGGATGGAGTGGCAGCCGCAGCCTCAGGAGGGTGAGTGCGTCCTCTTAGCCACTCACGTTGACCGCGGGTTTTCTTTGCCGCCCCACCCTTTCTTTCGAGGATTTCTGAACTTCTTTGCGGCACAACTCCACCACTTCACACCCAACTCCATCGTGTACCTCGCCGCTTTCGTGTCCTTGTGTGAGAATTTTTTGGGTTGTCGGGCGCATTGGGGCCTCTTCAAACACATTTTCACCTGTCGCTCCGAGACGGTGAAAAAGGCCAATCCGAGTGACGAGAGAACCCAAGTGATTCAGATGTGTGGGGGTCTCGGGGTTCAAATGAGGGGTAAGAGTGCTTTTCCAGCCATGGTCCTTCCTGAGTCGATCCGAGGGTGGCAGTCGACCTGGTTCTACTGCCAAGACCAACCGACACCAGGGCAGTTGACTGGACTCCCTCCTTTCTCCATGGATCGAGTGAGCAAGCCGTCCTCTCTGAAGGTGGTCCCGGAGGAGAAGGCTCAGGTCAAGGTTTTGGTCGAGCATGTAGTCCAGCTCATCCGTGAAGGGGTGACTGTATGGATCTTTCCGAGGTTTTTCTTCGACGGTGCATCCAACCACTTCAATATCGAGACCATCCGATGTGGATGTATTCTGGCACTGATGACACCACTCGGGTCCACCCGGAGGAGGTCGAGGATGCCACACTGGGGAGATGGATGACCGCCATCACAGGGAACAAAGATAACTCCCGAGGAGCGAGGAGGATCCCTCCACTCGACCAATCGTACGAGCCAGACAAGGTTCAATTCCGTATCTTTGACTCTGACTCTGCTTACTCCATCTTGTTTGCTTAAATCGGTCGACTGACTTTCGTCTTGTTTGTCTTCTTCCAGGTCACCACTGAGATGTACTCAATGCCCAACGGGGCGCAAGAACAAGTTGAGGAGGAGGAAGGGAGCGGAGGTGAAAGCCAGGAGGAATGGCAATCTGATGGTGGGGGGGGGGGGGGGGACGAAGATGACGACAGCTCTGACGAAGAGGAGGAGGAGGAAGAGGAAGAAGAAGTCGACCCTCCTCGCATGGAAAGGCGGTCCAAGCTCACCCATGACCCCGCGGCCGAGCGCGGCAAGGCTATCGCTACCTGTCAAGGCCGACGAACGTCCTCGGACGACCTCTCCGCGCCGAAAAAGCAATCAAGCAACCCCGAGCGACGCCGTCAAAGCCGACAAATGTTTTGCCCAAGATGAAGATGGCTATCCCCACTATTTCCGGGTACAGTAGAGCTTGAGCTTTCTTGTTCAGCGTGAACATACTTTTGGTCGACTTGTTGACTGATCAACTGATTTCTGAAATCTGCAGTGCTGCCACCTCCGAGACCTCAGTCAGGAACGAAGACCAGGAGATGGAAGATGCTGTTACCTCTAACCTTGGTATGATCGTTGTAATTTCGCTTTTGGTCGATTGGATTTCTGTTTTTATCTTTGAATCTTTCCTGTAGTTCCCCACCATGTCATTGATCTCCCTGATGACGACGATGAGGCACCTCTGAGGAAGAGGAAGAACAAAAAGGCGCCTGCTGGCAAGACTGTTCAGGTTGTATCAGTACCTGAGACGCTGGTTCATGAGGGTGGCAACATCACTCGGACTTCTGTGTCTTTTGTTGTGCCGCTGACGAGTGTCCATCCTTCATCGTCGACTGCTGATCCGCCTTCTCTTTTCGCCACACACCACGTCCCGGAGGACCAAGTGGGTGCTGCTAAGGAGGCTATACGCCAGGCAGGGATCATGATGGAGCAAGTGAAGGTGGTCCGGGAAGCCAGCCAGGCGGCCTATGATGCTAGCTCGGCTCTTCAGAGCAACGTCCAGGTCAGTTGGTGGCTGCTTGTTCTGTTAGGATATGCTACACGAAAACTCTTCTTTCCGAAGATCTTTGCATCTGTACACCCACTGGGTGTGTTGATTGAATTCTTGAACTAGTGGGGGCACGCTGAGTGCACCCACTAGGGGTAGTCCCCGAGACTATGGTGGACTGCTGGCAGTCGACTATAGTCTTTACACTTTGAATTTCTTTGCTAACTTCTTCACTCGGTCTGGTCGGACCATGTCGAATGGAATCTTGGAACCCGGCGGGGGCATCGCTGAGTGCACCCACTGGTGTAGTCCCGAGACTATGGTCGATCACGTAGTCGACTATAGTCTGAAGAATTGTCTTCTTTTTTTACCAAGGCTGACTGCTGACAGTTAGCTATGGTTTAGTATCATAACCTTTTTGTCTCTTTCGGTCGACTGATCGAACCGAGTCGGTAAGACCAGTGGGGACATGCTAAGTGCACCCACTGGGTGTAGTCCCCGAGACTACTGTCGAATATTTGGATTCGGTTGTAGTCTTAGAAACGCAATGATTTTTCTTAGTCACTCGGAAGTAACCTATCTTTGGTGTCTGTCGATTGATTCTTCGAAGAAATCTTGTGAGCTTGTGGCTCACTATACTGAATTGGAAAACAAACAGATCCAGCTCAACCTTGACTTGAAGCTTGCTCAGGAGAACTTGCGTATGCAGAGAGACGAAGCAAAAGGTATGGCTGGTGAGAACTTGACGATTGTATTTGTCTTTCTGTCCCTTCCTAATTCTGATCTCACTGTAATTTTGCAGACAAAATGGAGGAGGCTCTGAAGAAGAAGGATCGTGACCTTGCCGAGGCGCAGAAAACGGCTTTGAACAAAACCAAGCTCGCGGAAGAGAAGTTGTCTTCAGTCGGAAAACTTGAAGAAGAGAACGCCAATCTGAAAGCTGCTCTCGGCGCGCCAACAAGGAGGTTAGCTGATCAAGAACGATAAGATAGCTCGAGCGACAAGACCGGCAAATCAAGGGAAGAGGAATGATCTAGAGGCTTATCTAGGAGGGCTTGCCAAGAAGTTATTCCTCATGCTTGAAGGTAACTCCTCTTATCCGACTGACTTGTTATCACTGACTCATCATAGAACCATTAGCTTGAACTCGAGTTGTGTTTGCAGAATTCTGTCAGAACTTCGAGGAAGAGACTAGTCGAGTGGAGACAAGCCTGGACCCCATTAACTCCCCCGTGAAGGATGAAGCCGCCATGAATGTGCTCCGACTGGAGTCTCGCGTTCTTCTTTGTGGTGGACTACCTCGCCGATCAAGGTTGCGGTGTCGCGGATTGACTCGACACTCTGGCCAAAGCGAAACACTTCAAAATGACCTCGAAGTCTTTGATGGCTCGATCAATGACGCCCAAGTCGAGTGCAGGAATGGAAAAATCTTCCGCCGGATGCGGTGCCGATGTTGCTCTCTCCGTCCGCGTTCACCGCAAGGAGGGGCGAGAGGAAAGGTCAAGGCCCATCAAAGTTGCCAATACCAAGAAGTACGACTTCCGATCTTTCATGGAGACTTTCATTGGTGCTGCCATCCAGATCGCTGATGGGATCGACCTGGACCAGTTCGTCGCGCCTTCCAGTCCTCCACCTGAGGAGTAAAAAACTTCTATGATTCGTCTTAAATTTGCCTCGGAATGCCGAGTGATCTTGTAACCGATAAACTTTAACAGGCTTGAGGCCTGGGTACTTCTGCATCCGTAGGATGTTATCCGAACTTTACTTATCGTCGAAATATGCTTTTGTTGGCCTTCGAGTGAACTTTGTTCTTCACTCGGATTATGCTTCAATGCTTGAGATGCAGCTCTGAGGTGGATCCAGTCAACCTACACTTCATTGTTCTTGCAGGTAGGGATGGTGTTCGGATTGTACTTGTGGCGTAGCTCCGAAGGAAAAGGCAGCAGTCGACCTGCACCTCGTCGTCCTTGCGGATTGGGATGGAGCGCACGTTGTACTTGTGGCGCAGCTCCGAAGGAGAAGGTAACAGTCGACCTGCACCTCGTCGTCCTTGCGGATTGGAACAGATTTCGTACTTAGGCGAGTTCTGAACTGCAGCTAAGCCTCCGAGTGGGAGGGTTGCTCTCCACTCGGTAGGATTTTCGGATACTTAGGCGAGTACTAGACTGCAGCTAAGCCTCCGAGTGGGAGGGTTGCTCTCCACTCGGTAGGATTTTCTTGATACTTAGGCGTAGCATCGGATCGCAGCCTAAGCCTCCGAGTGGGAGGGTTGCTCTCCACTCGGTAGGGTTTTCCAAACTTAGGCGAGTACTGGACTGCAACTAAGCCCCCGAGTGGGAGGTTTGCTCTCCACTCGGTAGGATTTTTCAAACTTAGGCGAGTACTGGACTGCAGCTAAGCCCCCGAGTGGGAGGTTTGCTCTCCACGCGGTAGGGTTTTTCAAACTTAGGCGAGTAATGAACTGCAGCTAAGCCCCCAAGTGGGAGGTTTGCTCTCCACTCGGTAGGGTTTTTCAAACTTAGGCGAGTACTGGACTGCAGCTAAGCCCCTTCGTGGGAGGTTTGCTCTCCACTCGGTGGGATTTTTCAAACTTAGGCAAGTATTGGACTGCAGCTAAGCCTCCGAGGAGGATTTTTGCGTCGTAGCTCTAAAGGGGAAGGCAACAGTCGACCTGTACCTCGTCGTCCTTGCAAAGCGCACATTGTATTAAATACTTAGGTGAGTACTTGGACTGCAGGTAAGCCCCCGAGTGGGAGGCTGGCTCCTCATTCGGTAGGATTTTTAAACTTAGGCGAGTACTTAGACTGCAGCTAAGCCTCCGAGTGGGAGGCTGGCTCCTCACTCAGTAGGATTTTCAAACTTAGGCGAGTACTTGGGCTGCAGCTAAGCCCCCAAGTGGGAGGCTGGCTCACCACTCGGTAGGATTTTCAGATACTTAGGCGAAACGGATTCGCAGCTAAGCCCCCGAGTGGGAGGCTGGCTCTCCACTCGGCAGGGTTTTCAGATACTTAGGCGAAACGGATTCGCAGCTAAGCCCCCGAGTGGGAGGCTGGCTCTCCACTCGGCAGGGATTTTTTTTTACAAACTTAGGCGAAACGGGTTCGCGGCTAAGCCACCCACTGGGGGAAATTTCTTATGTAAACGAAAAGTAATAACAATCACTGGGAAAATTATAACATTCTTGTCTTTGATAAACAAACTATAGAGGTACTTTTATTACATCTCACCCGAGTGAGTACTTAAGTGTAAAAGGGGTGGAGCAGCTCCGCATTCCAAGCTCGAGGCTCATCAATCTGGCGATCGACGTTGTAAAGATGGTACGCTCCATTATGGAGAACCCTAGTGACGATGAAGGGACCTTCCCAAGTGGGAGCGAGCTTGTGTGGTTTCTGTTGATCCACTCGGAGGACCAAGTCCCCTTCTTGAAAGGTTCGGCTCTTCACATTTCTAGCATGGAATCGACGCAAGTCCTGCTGATAGATGGTCGAACGGATCAGGGCCATCTCTCTCTCCTCTTCAAGGAGGTCGATTTGCATCTTGCCGGGCTTGCTCCGCTTCATCTTTGAGTAGAGTTCGACTGGGTGCATTGTGAAGCGTGTCACTTTCAGAATCGCTTCAGCTCCATAGACCATAAAGAATGGAGTTCTCCCAGTCGACCGATTAGGAGTGGTACTCAATCCCCAAAGAACCGACGGAAGTTCGTCGACCCACGCTCCTGCCGCATGCTTGAGATCACGCATCAACCGAGGTTTCAGTCCTTTGAGAATTAGACCATTTGCTCGTTCTGCTTGTCATTCGACTGGGGGTGAGCAACCGAAGCATAGTCGACTCGCGTGCCCTGAGAGGCGCAAAAGGCTTTGAACTTGTCAGAATCTAAGTTTGACCCATTGTCAGTGATGATGCTGTACGGAACTCCATATCTGAATATCAACTCTCTGATGAAACTGATAGCGATTGCACGCATCAAGGTTCTTGATAGGTTTAGCTTCGATCCACTTCAGAACTTGTTGACCGCCACAAGCAAATGAGTGAAACCGCTTCGCTAGTTCTCGGTGGTCCAATCATATCCAACCCCAAACAGCGAAAGGCCAGACGAGTGAAATGGTCTTCAATGCTGAGGCGGGCTTGTGTGACATATTGGAGTAGAACTGACATCCTTCACACTTGTCGACTATTTCCTTTGCCATTTCATTTGCTTTTGGCCAGTAAAATCCCGCTCGGTATGCTTTAGCCACGATGGTCCGAGAGGACGCATGGTGACCACAGGTCCCCGAGTGGATATCATCAAGAATTATCTGACCTTCTTCTGGCGTTATGCATTTCTGGCCGACTCCAGTCACGCTTTCTCTGAATAACTGTCCCTTGATCACGGTAAAGGCCTTGGATCAGTGGACGATCTGTCGAGCCTCTTCTTCGTTCTCTGGGAGCTCTTTCCTTAGGATATACGCGATGTACGGCACCGTCCAGTCGGGGGTGATGACCACGACTTCCATGACCAGGTCGACCACAGCTGGGACTTCAACTTCAGTCGGATCAGTGACTTTTTGGCTGTGGCGCTTCTTTGGTGAAAGGATCCTCTTGAACTTACGGTGTGTGGATGTGCTCCAAAAACACATCACTGGGAATGGCTTCCCTCTTGGACCCTATTTTCGCCAAATCGTCAGCAGCTTGATTTTTCAGTCGGGGTACATGATGAAGCTCTAACCCCTCGAACTTCTTCTCTAGCTTTCTCACTGCATTACAATAACCAGTCATGGCTGGACTTCTGACGTCCCACTCCTTCATCACTTGATTGAACACTAAATATGAGTCGCCGTAGACCAGGAGGCGACGGACACCGAGTGAAATGGCCATACGCAACCCATACAACAGTGCTTCGTATTCTACTTCATTGTTGGAAGAATCAAAGTGAATCTGGAGCACATATCTGAGCTTATCTCCTCGGGGGGAAACCAATACTACCCCAGCACTGGAACCATTCAGCATCTTGGAACCATCAAAGAACATAGTCCAGTGCTTCGAGTGAACTTGAGTCGGCAATTGCTGTTCGATCCACTCGGTGATGAAATCTGCTACTGCTTGGAACTTGATGGCTTTCTTTGCCTCAAACTTGATATCAAGGGGAAGGAGTTCAATCGCCCATTTCGCCACTCGACCGATTGCATCTACATTGTGCAGAATCTCTACGATAATGGGGCGTCGCTGATGACTGTAATGGAATGATCAGAGAAGTAATGAGCAACCTTCTTCGCGGTCATATAAATCCCATAAACAAGCTTCTGATAATGAGGGTATCTTTGCTTTGATGGGGTTAATACTTCAGAAAGATAATATATACTGGGGGCTGAATTTTGAAGGCTTTTCCTTCTTCTTCCCGCTCGACCGTAAGTACTGTACTGACGACTTGTCCTGTGGCTGCAATGTAAAGCAGCAACGGCTCCTTGCTGATTGGGGCAGCAAGCACCGGCTGGATGGAGAGCAGAGCTTTGAGCTCGCAAATGCCGTGATCGATTTGGAGTCCACTCGAACTTGTCTCGACTTCTTCATCACCGATAAAGAGGCAATGCCTTTTCACCGAGGCGAGAGATGAATCGACTTAAAGCGGCCAAGCATCCAAGAAGCTCGACATCGTGCACACGCATTGTATGCGTTTCATTCGGAGTATAGTGCCAACTTTTTCTGGGTTGGCGTCCATTCCTCGTCCGGAAACGAGAAAACCGAGTAACTTTCCGCCAGGAACTCCGAATGTGCACTTTGATGGATTAAGCTTGATATCATACTTCCTGAGATTGGCAAATGTTTCAGCAAGGTCAGTCAACAGGTCGGAACCCTTCCGTGACTTGACCACAATGTCATCCATGTATGCTTCCACATTCCTACTGATTTGAGTGAGCAAACACTTCTGAATCATCCTCATGAACGTGGCTCTGGCATTCTTGAGGACGAATGGCATGGTGACATAACAGAAGCATCCGAATGGAGTGATGAAAGCTGTTTTGATCTTGTCGGGTCCATATAGACGGATCTGATGGTACCCGGAATAGGCGTCTAAGAAAGACAACCGCTCACATCCCGCAGTCGAGTCGACTATTTGATCGATGCGGGGGAGAGGAAAATGATCTTTCAGGCAGGCCCGATTGATATGTTTGAAGTCGATGCACATGTGAAGTGAATTGTCCTTCTTAAGGACCATGACAACATTGGCGAGCCACTCAGAGTGATAAATCTCTCGGATAAACTCTGCTGCTAAGAGCCGAGCCACTTCCTCGCCAATGGTCTTTCTCTTCTGGACGGCGGACCGTCGAAGATGTTCTTTGACAGGTTTAACTTTTGAGTCGACTCGTAGACGATGCTCAGCCAGTCCCCTGGGAACACCCAGCATGTCAGCAGGCTTCCATGCGAAGATGTCCCAGTTCTCACGGAGGAACTGGATGAGCGCTTCTTCCTATTTGGAGTCGAGTGTTGTTGAGATGTGAGTCGGAGCAGCATTGGGATCAGTCGGATGAATATGAATCGGTTTCGTCTCCCTGGACGACTGAAATGCTGACTCTGTGGCGGGCTTCTTGGCTCGCAATAAATCACTCGGGTCTGCAGTTTTCTAGTACTCTTGTAGCTCTACCACTGCCATCTGAGCACAACGATCTTAGAGCCTGTCTGAAAACACTCTTCTGCTTTCTTCCGATTGCCAGTGACAGTGATCACACCTTTGGGACCTGGCATCTTCAGTTTGAGGTACACGTAACATGGTCGAGCCATGAAACGCGCATATGTCGGCCTCCCCAGGATAGCGTGATAAGCGCTCTGGAAATCCACGACCTCAAAGGTCAACTTTTCCTTATGAAAATTCTTGTAGTCACCAAAAACCACATCGAGAGCAATTTGGCCGAGTGACTCAGCCTTCTTTCCGTGAATGACTCCATGGAAGCTCATGTTGTCAGGTGCCGAGTCCGGATATCGGAATGCCCATCCCTTTCAATGTCTCTCGCATACAATATGTTCAAAGCCATCGCTACCATCCATCGAAACCTTAGATAGTCGAGTGCCTTCGACGACTGGGTCGACCACCAACGCTTGCCTCCCAGGGGTGGCTATGTGTGCCGGGTGATCAGACTGGTCGAACGTGATGGCGGTCTGCGACCATTTCAGATAACTGGGTGTCGCTGGAGCGACCATATTCATTTCTCGGTTGATAACTTTCAATCAACTTTTGCTCTCAACGTCAGCAAAAATCATCAGAGTGGAATTGACCTGGGGGTATCCACCATCACTATCTCCCTTGTCCTCAACTTTGTCCGACTCCTTCTCCTTGTCCTTGGGCTGCTTCCCCTAGAACTGCTGAATCAAGAGCCGACACTGTCGAGTGGTATGCTTCGGGTAAATGAGTTTACCCTCTTCATCTTTCTTCGTGTGAATGTGACATGGCAAATCCAACACATCATTTCCATCTTGGTCTTTCACTTTCTTGGGGTTCCAAGGTGCCTTGGGTTTCCCCTTGAACTTTCCTGGAGTCACAGCTAAGGCTTCTCCAGGAGCAGCTGGCTCGGCTTTCTGCTTCTCTCGATCGAGTTCCCTCCCCGGTTTCATTAGCGGCCGACTTGTACTTGCCACTCCGGAGCCGATCCTCTTTTTCACCATCAAGCGTATTTGATGGCAATCTCCATCATTCGACTCAGGTCATGTCTCCGTCCAATCAATTTCAGACTCAACTCTCGTTCTTAACACCTTCCTTGAAGGCACAGATCGTCTGATGATCGACATACATTCTCATCGTGTGGTGCAAAGTGATCCATCTCTAGATGTAATCCCTTAGAGTTTCATTCGACTTACGCACACACGATCAGAACTCTGTCAATCCTGCCGCCGCTTGCAAGTTCCTTCAAATGTCCTGACAAACACTCGGGCAAGATCTTCCCAAGTGTAAATGCTGCTGGGTGCTAACTGGTTCAACCACGCCCTAGCCGAGCCCTCCAACATAAGAGGCAGGTGTTTCATGGCCACTTCATCGTTGTCGCCGCTGATCTGAACAGCCACTCGGTAGTCCTCAAGCCAAATATCCAGCTTAGACTCACCAGTGAACTTACTGACTCCAGTCGCCAACCTGAAGTTGGGAGGAATCACCGCGGCTCTGATGGCTCTGCTAAAACATTCTGGTCCTGAGATGTGTACTCTGCTGCTGATGGGCGCATTTCTATCATGGCCTTCTCGGTTAGCTCTGTTCCTACCGACCAGACCTTGAACGATGACGGATCTCGCATCAAAGCCTGGTTCCCTGGGGTCGATTGGAATCCTTCGCCCAACACTATGCTAGCATTTGTCATCTTGCTGTCGAGGCGCATATGACCCACCCCTTGGGGGAGGAGTGGCACTCGACGTCGATCATCGCGATCGAATCGGTCCTCATACTGATCACGTCGGCCTCCATGTCCCTCACGCCTCGGGGACGATCTTGGGCTATGTGCCGACTGGACTGTATTCGCAGCGACGGATCTGCTGTGAATCCTGTTCATCGCGATACAGCTGAATTTTGATCTCCTCGCCGGAGCAAATCTACGATTTGGAGTAAGCCTCTGCCAGCCTCCGACCGAGAAGGCTGAATGGACTCTGCTATACGGGCTGCAAGCTAGATTCTGAATGGGAGTTCGGTATACCCGAGTCGGTTGTGGAAAGAGTTGACGCCGATCGGACGACGGGACCCGGCCATTGCGCTGTCGTTCGAGCACTCACCGGAGATTTTCGAAAAGGCCAGCCAAGTTGGCCAAACGCGCATCTTCTAAGGCACGAGCCTCGGGGGTTTCTCCAACGATAGGAGTGTGAAGCGCATCCATGTTTCGGCGGCGAAGGTCCTCCCTCTGCAGCGAAGTGAGGGGCTCGGGTTGGTACTCTTCGTGAGCTCAAGGCTGTTCGCCTCCGCCAACGCCTCCCGTGGCGTGGGGAAACCAGGAGGACTGCGTGGTCCACAACCATCGTAACCTCCGCCGCTGGATCACTGTTATCGCACTCGGATGCAGTCTCTGCAGAGCCAGTCGACAGATCGAACAGGCCGTAGAGAGATTCGTCGGGCTCGATTGCCGCGACTTGAGGGGTGGCCGACTTGCGGGCCACCGCATGCCTCACCCATCGCTGAAGCCTCGACCGACCGGAGCGCTTGCGCCGGCGAGAGACTGGGAGGGAGGACGGCACAAGAGCTGACCGATACTGGGTCGACGGCTGCCGCAGGAGGACGCCGCGGACGCACGCACGAAAGTGCATTGCCCCACGGACGGGGAGTGCGTCGACGTCGAGTGGAGCCTCCTGCAGCCAAGCGGAGTCGTCGGCGATGAACGTGAGCGCGCCGAGACGGATCTCGCGGCCCTCAACCAAAACTCCACCTGAAACCATGATGAATGGGATCGGAAAAACTGCAACTTCTCCAACAAGTCGCTAAGACACCTGCCCCACGGTGGGCGCCAACTGTCGTGGTTCTAAGTCTGACAGTAGAATGGGGGGTAGGTATGGGGAGGCAAGATCCTAGCTATGGAGTAGTTGTATACGCAAGATGTTTACGAGTTCAGGCCCTTCTCGGAGGAAGTAACAGCCCTACGTCTCGGAGCCCGGAGGCGGTCGACTGTATTATGTGCGTATGAGTTACAGGGGTGCCCACCCTTTACACTGAGGAGGGGGGTGGCTTATATAGAGTTCGCCAGCCCCTCCGGCCCTCAGTTATGCAGGGATTAAGGTAAATTAAGATAGGGGGTTAGTGGTAACGCCCACATAAAGTGCTATGATGACCATAAAAGCTACTTAATGACCGACCGTTTGTGTGCAGACTGGCTTTAGATCTCCTGGCGGTCGAGTGGTTGGCTTCATGGTTGAGTGTCTTCCAGTTGGTCGAGTGGAACCCTTCCAGGTCGACTGAAAGGTAGTTTCTTCTAGAGATGTCCTTGGGGAGGGTATCTTGGACAGGTCCATGACCCTACCCTAGGTATATGACTTCATCACCAGACGCCAGGGTTCTAGGCGTCTGGACCTAGACGCCAGGGTCCCTGGCGTCTGGCCCTTGGCCTCCGCAAAACTTCCGTTTGCACTTTCCAAAAGCCTCGTGGGCATTCTCCTTTGGCCCAAATAAAGTGTTCTCGTACCAAAACGTTTCGGGAAACATCTGGAGCCCCTTGCGGTGAATTCCGAAACCCTTCCGGAGACCAAACACTATTATATCATATATCAATCTTTACCTCTGGACCATTCCGGAGCTCCTCGTCATGTCCGTGATCTCATCCGGGACTCCAAACAACATTCATTCACCAACATACATAACTCATACAATACTATATCGTCAACGAACGTTAAGCGTGCGGATCCTACGGGTTCAAGAATGATGTAGACATGACCGAGACTCTTCTCCGGTCAATAACCAATAGCCGAACTTGGATGCCCATATTGGTTCCTACATATTCCACGAAGATCTTTATCGGTCGAACCTTTATGACAACATATGTAATTCCCTTTGTCTGCCGGTATGTTACTTGCCCGCGATTCGATAGTCGGTTTCTCCATACCTAGTTCAATCTCATCACCGACAAGTCTCTTTATTCGTTCCGTAATACATCATCTCGTAACTAACTCCTTAGTCATTTGCTTGCAAGGCTTCTTATGATGTGTATTACCGAGAGGGCCCAGAGATACCTCTCCGATACTCGGAGTGAAAAATCCTAATCTCGATCTATGCCAACTCAGCAAGCACCTTCGGAGATACCTGTAGAGCATCTTTATGATCATCCAGTTACGTTGTGACGTTTTATAGCACACAAGGTATTCTTCCGATATCTGGGAGTTGCATAGTCTCATAGTCGAAGGAATATGTGTTTGATAATAACCACACATGTCTACGGTTAGGAAACCTTAACCATCTTTGATCAACTAGCTAGTCTAGTAGAGGCTTACTAGGGACACGGTATTTGTTTATGTATTCACACATGTATTTAAGTTTCCGATCAATACAATTCTAGCATGAATAATAAACCTTTATCATGAATAAGAAAATATAAAATAACAACTTTTTTATTGCCTCTAGGGCATATTTCCTTCACTGACGTCCTCTGTCTCCAACTGGTGGCTTGTCAACTGATGCGTCAACAAATTTCCTTGGTTCCCAAGGTGTTTTGGAGGTCCTAAGGAAGCATCGAGGTTCTCTCACGGCGCGTTGCCGACAAGTGTAGCATGAAAACATCGTGAATTTTCCAACAAAACATGTTGATTGAAGGCAAACTGAGTGCAACATTGGAAGCGACATTTCTGCACCTAGGTCTAGATGCTCTCGTTCGTGAACAGTAAGATTGCTTAAAATAGTAAAAAATTCAAAAAATTACGAAATTTCTGTGTGCAAGATGGTCGAATGTGTGATGCCCGTGCCAAATTTGATAGAATTTGGACATTCGAGGAGCTCGTAGAAAAAAGACAAATTTTGGGTCTGTGAGAAAGTTTGAAAAATGCAATGTTCATAGCCGATTTTGTCCTTTTTGGTGCGAGGTCCACGAATGTCGTTTTCCCATGAAATTTTCATGCGCCTGGCGCACTCAAGCATCTTGCTTGCAAAAAAGGTTTCAAATTTTTTTGAATTGTTTTTACTATTTGTTTCAGTTTTACTGTTAGCAGGGTGTTGATGAGCCGGGGCACCGTTTTGAATATCTATTAGTTGGTTAGATTCCTTATGGTGGGAGACATATATCTGAAGGTTTAGTGACGACGACCCTGGCTCTAGGGTGCTGGTATTTAGGGACACGTGCATGAATACTTCCCCGGCTATTATCAACAAGGCCGAGCCGGCTCCGAGAGGGGAGTGGCGACAATGACGCGTCGGCTGCTTGTCTGTACGGTGGTAGTGGTCGTTCGGTGACGCAGGTTCCTTGATGTAATTTTATTATGTTTGGGGTGCTATGTACTTCTTATGAGTCTTTATAATATATTCGAGTCCTTTTAAAGAAATAGATCCTTTATGATGGAACCTACCCATCTGGATTTTTTGCGAGAAAACTTTCGATCACTTCATGAACTGTCACGGTAGTACGAAGAAAACAAAAGTGAAAAAAATATGTTCAGGTTCACAGACCATCTAGCGACGACCATAGTACAAGTACTAGATCGAGCCGAAGGCGCGCCACCATTGTCGCCCCTCCCTCATTGCAGTCGGGCAAACATTATTATAGTAGGCAGTCGGGAAGTCGTCTTGCTAAGGCACCATGTACCAGTGCACCAGAACAGCAACCGTCGCCGATGAAGAGAAGTATAGATCGAAAGGATCCACCCTACAGACACATGGACGCAGACGAACGAAGACCGGATTCAAGTGAATCCACCAAAGACAAAAACCGACCGAATCCCACGAGATCCGCCGAAGACACACCTTCGCACGCCCTTTGACGACCTAGAAGCACCACCGGAACGGTGGCTAGGTGGATTGAAGTCCAAGATTCTTTATGGTGGAACTTGCCCATCCGGAATTTGCTCTCACTTTCTTGGATTTGTTTTCGGATCTAACAACTTTACTCTTTCAATAGTACGCAATGTGCCAATCGACAAGGCGCATGTGATGACTCTGTCAATCTAAGGACCTGCTGATCTATATGATGAATGTATGTATGTATTTGCAAATATGGACTGTTTCACAACTTGTTGCTAGAAGGAAGGCATGCTGATAGGTAAAAAATGTTAAAAAAATATAAGACCAACCCAAAGGTTAATCCTTGGGGCAGCTATAATTCTGCGTTTGGTAGGAACTTCGGCTGGTGAAATTTGGCAACAAAGCTGCCCAGCCAACGGATCGACGCCCCGTCCTTCAAAAAATGTTAAGGACGTGCAAAATCGGAGCAGCTAGCTATGAAAACATCGATAACCGCATTCAGTGCACTGGAGCGGGTAATACGACAAGGACATGCCGTCATTGTCGAACGTATTACGTCACGACAGGATAAAGATGCATATGATGTCATGTCCTTTGGTGTTGTCATTGTTACGCGGAAGAAACTATGGGCGGAGCAAAAAGAATTATAATACTACAGGCAGGTGCGGACGTGTTGACGTGTTGTATATAGGCTAATCTTTCTAGAAGCAAAAGCCTAGATCCCCTAAGAAATTTCTTCGTTGAATGGAGGTGTTAAAATAACTCACCAGGAAACATGTGCAGCTTAACTCCGTGGTCCAAGATGCAGGGCTTCTGAACTGCGGCTAGCAACGGGCGGATGCAAGAATTTCGCCCTGTGTGCGCCCGATAAGACAAGCATCTGTGTCGGCCACACGGATCCTCTGCTCTTAAAGGCAGCCTCGGAAAGAATCTGACTCAGCAAGGGCAATTCCACCCGTAATAAACAAAGGCTTGACATTTGCAACTTCAGGATCGAGCTAGTGCGCTTGAATTTATTAGTATGAAAACCATAGAGATAAATGTACCCTCTCCGGGGCTGAGAGGCCATTGTTGAGCTGGTTTATAGTCGTTCGTGCATTGTCGAGCCGCGACTTATTATTTTCCTTTTTGTACTGCCCTTTTGTGGGGAGCATGTAACAAGGATCCACCCTACAACGATAATTAAACAAGCAAGAATTCGCCTACCAACTGATGTATCATACGGTTGCCTCGCCGACATGTCTCCGCGTCATCCCAGCGGCCTCCTTCAAGGTTAAGGCTTGTGAATGAGTAGTATCTTTGGTTTTTAGTTGGGGAGCTCCTATACGGCGCTTTATGTGCCTGTTCAGGCAACTGGCGCTCACTGCCTCATTTGCTGGGCCGACCCACGAACACGCAGCAGCGCAGAGAAAATGTATTTATAGCATGAAAACCCCTAATAAAATGGATCCCGTGAAGACTCGAGCTCGCGCCGTTTAGATCGAGTGTAGGTTGCCTAACCAGTAGAGCTACTAGGCGCTACAAAAACATGCAGGAGCCGCGCTTATATTTTCGAATTATTCAAAAACATTTTAGAAAAACATATTTTTTTTAAATGCAAACAAATTTGCTGAGCGCCAAGACAGACGGACCTGCCCCACCTGGCCCCCCGCTGCGCCTCCCCTCGGGCGGGCGACGGGGAACCTGCATCCTCAAGCGCCTTACACCCTTCCCATCTCCCTCCCCACCTCGCCGCCACCGGAGGAACGGCCGGCGAAGCCGGCGCCGGCTCCCGGGATGGTGGCCGTGGGGCGACTTGGCTGGATCCAGCGCTCCCCCAATTTGATCGTTCCCTTTCGGTGGTGAGGGTCCGGATCTGAGGCGGCGGCCTCGCTGGTGCGGACGGCGCTCCTCCGGCGGCGGGGAGTGCTCGTTGGTGAGGTAGGCCGGTTC
This sequence comes from Aegilops bicornis, assembly GCA_021605145.1. Taxonomy (NCBI): domain Eukaryota; kingdom Viridiplantae; phylum Streptophyta; class Magnoliopsida; order Poales; family Poaceae; genus Aegilops; species Aegilops bicornis. The sequence goes on along the minus strand of CM038671.1, from coordinate 533,930,139 downwards.
CCCTCGGCTGCGCGGGCAGCGAGATCGCGGTGGGCGCAGGTCATGACGCGGGGAGGCCTCGGGCTCCCCTCGTCAGATCGGAAGCGATCCTGGTCCGCTCGTGATGCATGACCTCCGGCCGGCCTGGATCTCCGGCGTACACGCGCCTGCTGATGTTGTGGCTGGTTCGGAGGTGGCGGCAGGGTGCTTGGCCGGGGGAAACCCTTGGCCGGGTGGCACCCCTTCATCATTTTATAAGAGTAGCGGCATGTGTTCCCAAGATGGTGGATTCAGGCTCATTGTTGTAATACTTTGTAAGGTCCTCGAGAATAATCAATAAAGTGCCCGTAGATGCAGAGGCCGGGGGTCATCCTCCTTTTAAAAAAAATCATGATTAGTTAAAATCTCAAGTATTCTACAAAGTTCACGAAATCGAAAAAATTCATAAATCAAGAAAAATCATCAATTTTGCAAAAATGTTCAAAAATTGGAAAAAATGTAATCGATTGTGAAAAAAGACATTAATTTTGGAAACTAGCTAATCCATTTTAAAAGAGTTCGTTGATTTTGAAAAAAAGTTCATCAATTTTGTAAAAAAGTTCTTTGATTTTGAAAAAAAAAAGTTATTTGTCTTTGTAAAAAGGTCATCGATTTAAAAAAACCAAAATCTAAAAAAAGTTCATCAATTTTGAAAAAATCAATGATTTAAAAAAATTCGGCAATTATGAAAAAAGTTCATAAATTTGAAAAAAGTTTAACGACTTTGTAAAATTTTTTTGTAGATTTTGAAAAAGTTCATAAATTTAAGAAAAATAAAAATAAAGGAAAATTAAAAGGAAAATAAAATATAAAAGAAAAATAAATTGAAAGAAAAATAAAAAGAAAAGAAAGAAGAAAAGGGAGAAGTGATCATAACAAGCATCGTGGCCCAGGTTGGTTACAACAGTTTAAGGAGATCCCTGGCTTGGCTCACCACACACGCACATTTTTCTGTTTGCGATTAACACCTTAACAGGCGCAATGGGCGTCGAATAAGAAATGTCGTTTAGTTGAGCATGTTGGCTTGGCAGGAAACAACTGGTGGGCTGATAGGATCTAGCAATTTAGGCCCATTGGCTTGGATTACACAATAAGAATAGAAATATCATGTTATCTAAAAAAAGAAATATCATTAGGGAGATTCAGCATCATTCATCTATCTTTAGCTGTAATTTTATTTCTGAGAGCCGTGAGTCGAACAATGAAACTCATAGTCTAGCCAAGTTTTCGCATTCATTAGATTAGGGGCGCCATGTGTGGCTTGAGCAACCCCATGATCCGAGATGTACTCCACAGTCTGTGGCATTTGATCAATAAAGTTGGTTTACCCCCTAAAAAATCTAAAAAAAGAAATATCATCTCTGCACTAAAGGGGAATTGGTAGGTTTGTGTCACCTCCTCCATCGGTTATTTCCTCCCCATGCCTCTCCCCCTTTGGTTTATTGTTGACTTTTTTTATAATATCAACTGATGCCGCACAAAGTAAAAAACCAAAATAAATAAAATAACTTTCAGTAATCTAAAATAATCGGCATTTTTCTAAAACCATGTTGTGCATTAACTCAATCAAATCAAATCTTGCCAAAATCTCAACTAAATCAAAAAAATATTGTCTTCCCCTACCCACACCCAAATCATCATGGCAAAATAGAAAAATTACAACCAAGTCTGTGGACCACCAAACAACGACTACTAGCACTACATGAGCGAAGTTGCACCATCATCACCATCCCTCCCTCACCGGAGTCGGGCAAACTTTGTTGTAGTAGACAGTTGGGAAGTCGTCATACTACCCCATAAGACCAGTGCACCAAAGTAGCAACCATATCAGCAATATAAGCTCCCCATAGAACTAAGCAATATAGCAAACAAAAAAGTAAAGCAAAGGATTAGGATCTACACTCCTTTACTTTACATCACATTCTATCTCAAAACTATTGTAGAGTAATCCTATCTTCAAATCAATGATTCTAGATTAATTCATGCAATTTTAATTGCACCACCAAGCATACTTGTCATTTTAACCAATGCCAACTACCAATTATTGTTCAACTCTCCAAACAAATATAAGTGAAGCAAGATAGTTCTTATTGTTTCTAACATGATTACTGCCATGCTCTAATAAGTTCAAGTGAAGAAATACAACAATTATATAAATGCAAGGACTATGGATAACTCCCAATGCATATTTATCAAGACAACATGATGATTGATTTTGATCAACAAAAGAAAAAAAATAAAAATACGCTCCAAGCATAACACATATCATGTGAACAAATAAAAACGTAGGTCTAACCGAGACTAACCGATAATTGTTGATGAAAAAAGGTGGGATGTCTTAAGGGGCACCACAAGCTTAGCTCATGTAGGTAATATTTCAAAAGTCTCAAGCCCTTGAGACTTTTGAAATATTATCTACGGGTGACTTGGGCATCTCCAAGCTTAAGCTCATGTATCTCCTTTATTCTTCACATATCATAGTCTCCCTTAGGTCTTAAAAACTTCATTCACACAAAACTTTGCAAGAAATTGTGAGATAGATAAATGTAAATAAATTTAAAACTTTAACATCATTTACTGTAGCAAAATAAAAAAAATTATAATCCAACTTGAAATACTACTACACATGTCTAACATCTCTATCCCCTGAGAAACATTAACGGAGTAAACATAAGCAAACAATGCAACTATAACAACAATTTGTCAAAGCAGGACAGTTTGTAAAGGGGGAATTTATTAAAATACTTCTATAAATCCAAGAAAATATGAGACATTACCATGTAACAAAGAACTTATAAATTATTACCGTGTCAAATTTCAGATTTTGTCATGTTCTGACTATCCGTTAATATTCATGACATAACGGAGAACTTTCTGTTTGTGTCTTACTAAGCCTAAATTGGTATATTGTATGCCCATAATGCAAAGAGTAAAGAGAAGATTGGTTGGTTGCTCTAATTTGTTATCATGTGGTGAGAAGTTGGTGCCCGAATCTGTTGAAAGGGCATTTCCCTACCTTATGTTTTGGATGATGATGACAACCCTTTGTTGGTCTAATCCTGTGCTAAATGTTTCAGGTTCTCAATGATTAGGCTTTCGTCGCTTGGTGGTTCTCTCTCGAAGGAATCGTTTGAAGACGGAATCTTCTACGCTTTTATCTCTTTGGTCGTAGGGATCCCGTACTATCAAGAGGGAATCCACTTTGGGGAGTATAGGGATTCCATTCACGTACACATCCTTCACCCCTCTTTGTCGAGAGTGTGCCTCCATCTTTATCTAATCCTTGCTGTGTTTTCCCAGCGGTTGTACCGCTCTTCCGAGCGGTTGTACCGCTGGCTCTTGACGCTTCTCTGTCTTTGTCGAGTGGTGGTACCGCTGCCTCCGGGCGGTGGTACCGCCACTTGTCTCTACAAAGCACAGCAGCGGTTGTTCCGCCTAGCACCGCACATGTACCGCCTGGGTTACATTGCGATGCGGTGGCTGGCGGTGGTGGCTCGGTTGCTCGGTTGTTCCTTTTCAACCGGTACCCCCGGAGGCTCGAGCGCTTCTTCCGCTCATACCTTAGCCGCTCAAGCGCTCAAGGCCAGGCGGTTTTTCCGGCCATGCACCGCCCATGTACCGGTCATGATTCTGTTTTGATGCGGTGGCTGGGCGGTGGTGGCACGGTTGGTCCGATTGTACCGCCTGGTAGGGTTCTGCAGCTACATCGTGTGTCCCGGTTGTACCGGGACAAGGAGCGGTTGTACCTGCGTAATCTTTAACGCAGATAACGGTTGGATTTTTGTGGGCTGATATATAAGGTGGTTCTTCCACCTACCACGCCCACCTCTTACCTCTCTCACTCCTCCATTGATGCTCTCAAGCTTTCTTGCCCGATCTCTCTCTAGCCACTCAAACTTGTTGATTTGCTAGGGTTTGAATGATGAGACCTAGATCTACACTTCCAACAAATGATATTTAGTTCCCCCATTCTTTATAGTTTGGATTTTGTTACTCTTGGGTGTTTGAGCACCATAGACGGTTGAGGTCACCTCGAGGCCATATTCCATTGTGGTGAAGCCTCGTGGTTTCGTTGGGAGCCTCCAATTGTTGTGGAGATTGCCCCAACCTTGTTTGTAAGGGTCCATGCCGCCTTCAAGGGCACCATTAGTGGAATCACGGCATCTCGCATTGTGTGAGGGCGTGAGGAGATTATGGTGGCCCTAGTGGCTTCTTGGGGAGCATTGTGCCTCCACACCGCTCTAACGGAGACGTACTTCCCCTCAAAAGGAAGGAACTTCGGTAACACATCCTCGTCTCTACCGGCTCCACTCTTGGTTATCTTATCCCTTTACTTGTGCAAGCTTATTTGTGTTCCTATCCTTGCTTGCTCTTGTGCTTATGCGTTGTTTGCATCATATAGGTTGTCCACCTAGTTGCACATCTAGACAACCTTTATTATTGCAAAGTTTAAATTGGTAAAGAAAAGCTTAAAATTGTTAGTTGCCTATTCACCCCCTCTAGTCAACTATATCGATCCTTTCAATTGGTATCGAGCCTCGCCTCTTTTTAAGGACTTTATCGTCTCAAGAGTATGAGTTGACGTCAGAGATGATGTGGGGAGCACACCGGTGCGAATCCGACATCATCTACGGGAGATGGGGGTACCTCGATCTCTCGTGAGGAATTCAATGTATGCGTTGGACACATTGAAAACTCCATGACGAAGCGAGGTCAAGGACATGTTTAAGGAATTCCTAGAAGGGCTTAAACTTTCCACCGCACCCGTGAAAGTGGGTGATCCCGCCAACACGGGAGCGGATGCTAACTCCGATAAGGGGAAGCTACTAGTGAGAAAGCCCCTCGTCTAGTGGTAAGAATGGCACCCCATCTTCGCCCATGTGCAACCTCCCGTTTATGGTGGACCGATTCCTTCCACTCATTTGAATCATGCCGGTCCACCACCTAAGATTGATAAAAAGGAGGATTTTGATTCTTGGGTTTATCTTTTTAAGTGTCATTTAAATAATGTGAACACTAACCTTTGGAGAATCATTGAAGAAGGTTTCTATCCGCATGATCCGAGCAACTTTTCTCCTAGAGAGGTCGTGGACCATCAATTCATTGAGAATGCTCTCTTCATCATCCAAGAAGCAATCCTTCCCGAAGACCTCCCTCATCTCCGGCCTTACTCCCGTGCCAAAGATGCTTGGCTCAAGGTGGTTTCCATATATCGAGGAAGTGCAAGCATTCAACGTTCCAATTATGAAGTGGTCCAAGATGAAGCCGATGAGTTTGCAATGAAGGAAGAAGAAGAACCTCGTGAGCTCTATCGGAGAGTAACCAAGCTTGCCGTCTCCTCCGGGATCATGGAAGTAAGGACACAGATGACAACCGGATCAAGCGCCAAATTTCTCAAGGCAATGATGCCCTACCACAAAGCCATGTCCTCCGTCATCCGTCAACGACGGACTTCCACACCTTGTCCTCAAGTGATGTGTTGGATGAGTTTGTGGCTATGAGCATATTGGACAAGACCGCCGACAATGCGGTGCTTCGCTCTCAAAGAGCAAAGAAGCCCAACCTCGCTTTGAAGGCCAAGATTTGTGTCGAAGAAGATGGAGAGGAGGAAGAAGAAGAGAGCAACCTCAAGATACTAAGTATGATTATCATGAACACATGGCCCTTGCTTCAAGACAATTTTGGAGCAAGAAGAACTCAAGGCCCAACTTCAACAAGAGCAATTCAAGTGGCTCTAAGGGCAAGCAACGAGTGAGGACGTGTTTCAATTGTGGAAATGTGAGTCACTTTGTTGCGGAGTGTCCATATGAGAAGATGGAAGACAATGGTGGCAAGCTCATCCGTAAGGACAAGGCCAAGTCTTTTCCCAACAAGAGAAACTTCCCAAAGAAGACTCCTCACAAAGCCTTGGTGGTTCAAGAAGAGTACAATGAGGATGATGATGATGATGAGGATGGTGAATCGGTTGCCATGGCCTCCGTGGCCATTGCAATGACTCCTCGTGTGTCTCTCTTCGGTTCACCCAATGAAAGCATCACCGCCAAGTGCCTCATGGCTAAAGCCACCAACAAGGTAACCCCCAACATCAAAACTACCATCATCAATCATTCTTCTTTGACGGATTGCATTGATGAACATGAGGGGACTAATGTAGAGGAAAATGAATTTGAGATCTTTATGAGTAAACTCAAAGGAAATCCAAGAAGCACTTCGTTGCTCTCTTGGAACAACTTGGTGAAGCCAATGTCATGATCGAGACTCATGAAGAAACCATCTCTAAGATGGAAGGGCATAGTCGTGACTATGCCGATGAGATTTCGGATCTTTCCAATGCTCTTGAGGAAGAGCGTGGTCTTCGCTTGGCTCTTGAGGAGTCACACAACGATGATCACGCTAAATTAAAGAAAGACCTTGATCATGCTCTTGTTGTGTCTCGTGTGCTTAGTTCCGAGAAGGCAAAGCTTGGAGTTGATCTTGCTAGACTCAACGAGGACTTTGACACTCTCGACAAGGCTCACAAAGTCTTGAAGGGTGCTCATGCTAGTCTCAAAGAGTCTCATGATCAACTCCAAGTGAAGCTAACCAAGGAGAAAGCCACCTTTCCTCATATGATATTGATTGATAATGCAAATGCTACTAACCCTTGTTGTGAGCATGTGCATCTTGTTGAGGAGAATGCTAAGTTGAAGGAGCAACTTGAAAAGGGCCTCGTCACATGCATTCAAGGTGAGAAGAACCTTAACGACCTTTTGAGTAATCAAAAGGAAGTTGTGGCCAAGGAGGGGATTGGGTTCGCGCCCAAGCCCAAGAGCAAGAAGAAGAATGACAAGACCAAGCAACCTCCCCCTCTCAAGCAAACTTTTGTGAGGGAGGGAGAGGGTGCTTCCAAGAAGAAGAAGAACCGTGCAAAGGGTGGCAATGTCAAGAAGGACAACGTCATCCCCATGAACATAGCCGGCGACTTTAACCCCTCTTATGTGTTGTGTCGTGCTAGTGATGGGCATGTTTATGCTAAATTTGTTGGTTCTTCTTATGAGTACATTGAATGGTCTATTTGGGTTCCTAAGACCCTCGTTACTAACATCAAAGGACCCATTACCAAATGGGTACCTAAAACCAAGCATTGATCTCTTGTAGAGGTTTGCTTCGGTGGGGATCATGGTTGCTCGATAGTGGAGCAACAAATCATATGACCGGAAGCAAGGACATGGTGGTGGACGTGCAAGAGATTCCATCTATGCCCACCGATGTCGAGTGGGGTGATGCATCACATTCTAAGGTATTGGGTCTCGGCAAGGTTGTCATTTCTCATGATCTTACGATCGAGAAAGTCATGCTTGTTGAGTCCCTTGCATACAATTTGCTTTCCGCTCGTCAACTTGCAGTCATGGGTTTTGCTACTTTCTTTGACATTGATACTGTGGCCCTCTTGTGGAGCAAGACTCTTAAAGTAGCCTTTGTTGGGCATGTCGAAAAACGGTCTCTATGTGATTAACTTTTCGAGCGACCCACTAAGACCGCGACATGCCTAATGGCTAAAGTTGACGTGGGATGGCTTTGGCATCGCCGTTTAGCCCATGTCAATATGAGATCTTTGCAAAGTCTTCTCAAGGGGACCATGTCCGTGGACTAACAAATGTTAGTTTTGCCAAAGATCGTGCTTGCAAAGTGCTTGTATTGAAGGAAAGCTTCATGAGAAGGTTTCACCCTCCCACGACTATCATATACTCAAAGAGACCCTTGGAGCTCCTTCACATGGATCTCTTTGGGCCACCATCATTTGATAGTCTTGGAGGAAGAAAGTATTGCTTGGTGATCATGGATGACTATTCGAGATAACACTTGGGTATATTTCTTCAAGAGGAAGAGTGAGACCCAACAAACCGTCATCGACTTTGCAAATGAAGCTCAACGTCAACATAATGCAAAGATCTTGACTATAAGAAGTGACAACGGCACCGAGTTCAAGAACTACACCTTGGATGAGTTTCTTAGTGATGAGGGAATCAAGCATCAATATTCTGCACCATATACCCCTCAACAAAATGGTGTGGCGGAGAGAAAGAACCGGACGTTGATGGATGCGGCAAGGACCATGATGGCGGAGTTCAAGTCTCCATACAACTTTTGGGCGAAGCCATCAACACCGCTTGTCATGCATCCAATCGGCTCTATCTCCGCAAAGGCTTGAACAAGACTCCTTATGAGATACTCACCGCAACAAGCCCAACCTCAAGTACTTCCGAGTGTTCGTGTAAGTGTTTCATTCTCAAGAAAGGTGTTCGTTTGTCTAAATTTGAAGCTAGAGCTCATGAGGGCATATTTGTTGGTTATGCTACAAACTCTCATGCTTACCGTGTCCTCAATAAATCCACGGGACTTATTGAGGAGACGTGTAACGTGGAGTTTGATGAGAATAACAGCTCCCAAGTGGAGCAAAGTGGCACTTGTGATGTAGGTGATGAAATTCCTCCCCAAGCCATAAGAAGAATGGGAGTTGGCTTTATCCTACCCATTGAGGAACCCCTTGTGGCTGAAGGAGAAGGACAATGCTCCACTCAAGTGGAGCCATCACCAACCCAAGGCCCACACGCTCAAGAACAAAGTGAAGGCCCTCATCCTCAAGAACAAGACCAAGGGCAAGATCGTGCTCAAGATGATGATATCACCATAAATGATGCCCAAGGTCAAGTTCTCTCCCCCGAGCATGCTCAAGATGAAGGTCATGCTCAATACGGCGCTCAAGATGATCAAGTGACCCTCCTCATCTCACCTCCGAGGAGGAATTAGAGCGTCGTGTCAGCCAAGATTGCTTCCAAACTCACTACCAAAGGCCATCTCATGGAGAATGTGGTTGGAAGCCTAAGAAAAGGGTAAGCACTCAGAGACAATTGGCAAACTATTGTGAACATCACGCGTTTGTCTCTTGTGTTGAACCTCAAAAGGTCTATGAGGCGCTCGAAGACTCGCATTGGCTCAATACCATGCATGAAGAACTCAACAACTTTGAGTACAACAAGGTGTGGAGATTGGTGCCAAGGCCATCTGAGAACCACAACGTCATTGGAACCAAGTGGATTTTCAAGAACAAGCAAGATGCTCATGGGAACATCATTCGCAACAAGGCAAGATTGGTAGCACTACTCCCAAGTCGAGGGTATCGACTACGGTGAAACCTTTGCTCCCGTTGCTCGTCTTGAATCCATTCGTTTATTGATTGCTTATGCTTCCCATCACAACTTTAAGTTGCAACAAATGGATGTAAAAAGTGTTTTTCTTAATGGTCCCATTAATGAGTTGGTCTATGTCAAGCAACCCCCCGGGTTCGAGGACCCCTACTTCCCGGATCATGTGTATCAACTCGATAAGGCACTCTATGGACTTAAACAAGCCCCACGTGCATGGTATGACCACCTTACCGAGTTGTTACAAGATCGTGGTTTTGAAGTGGGGCAAATCGATCCCACTCTTTTTACTAAGAAGGTCAATGGGGAGTTGTTTGTATGCCAACTATATGTTGATGATATTATCTTTGGTTCTCCTAACAAAGCTTTCAATGAGGAATTTGCCGCTCTCATGACCTCCAAGTTCAAGATGTCTTCGATGGGAGAGTTGAAGTTCTTCCTTGGTTTCGATATCAAACAAAGAAGAGAAGGAACCTTCATCAACCAAGCCAAATACACTCAAGACATGCTCAAAAGATTCAAGCTAAGTGATGTCAAGCCGGATACTACACCGATGCCCACCAAGTGCCAACTTGACATTGATCCCAATGGTAAAGCGGTGGATCAAAAGGTATATCGCTCCATGATTGGATCCTTGCTTTAGCTTTGTGCATCTAGACCGGATATCATGTTGAGTGTGGGAATGTGTGCACGTTTTCAAGCCGCACCGAAGGAAAGCCATTATGTGGCGGTCAAGCGAATCTTTCGATATTTGGCTCATACCCCAAACTTTGGCTTATGGTAACCAAGAGGAGCAAATTTCAAGCTTGAAGGTTTCACGGATTCCGATTACATGGGGAAAAGTGGATAGGAAGTCCACTTCCGGAGGGTGCCAATTTCTTGGTTGCTCTTTGGTAAGTTGGTCTTCCAAGAAGCAAAGGCGTGTGTCTCTCTCGTCCACCGAAGCGGAGTATGTGGCGGCCGGTAGTTGTTGTGCTCAACTCCTATGGATGAGGCAAACTCTAAAGGAGCACGGTGTCATTTGTGACAAAGTGCCTCTTTGGTGCGATAATGAAAGTGCCATCAAGATTTCTCTCAATCCGGTACAACACTTCAAGACGAAGCACATTGAGATTCGGTAGCACTTCATCCGGGATCACATTAGGCGAGGGGAGATCGAGCTCAAGTATGTCAACACTCATGATAACCTTGCAGATATTTTCACGAAGCCCTTGGATGAAGCAAGATTTCATGAAGTTAAGGCATGAGCTAAATATCATTGATTTGAGCAATGTGTCTTGAACCCATGCACCCCCCACCACACTCAACTTGTTGTCTAGTTTAGGTGTAGGCCTGGACATAGGGGGAGTGTTGTCCTCTCAATGAGCTCTCCCTCCCCCCATCATGCATAAATCGATCACCTCTTTCGCATTAGCCATTTTTGATGGTACTTGTGCTTCAAAGACGAGTTTTGGTCATGGGCCCAAGGATAATTCTTCGCGGTGCCATACCATTTGACTCAAACATAGGTGGCTTCGGCCATCGCCCTCTCTTCAGAGAGAGGACTGAGCTCGCTCTGCTTGTGTGCGGTTGCTTTTGTTTTCCTTTCGTTCTTTTCCCTGTTCTTAGTGTTTGGTTTCTCTTATTTGTTGCTCCGTGTGTCTTGTTCTCTTCCTTTTGGTCTGGGCTTTGGTGGTCGGGCGGTACAACCGGTGTCACGGGCGGTTCTACCGCTGATACCTGGTTGTGCTGCCCCAGTTGAGTTGCTTTCGGTGCTTGGGTGGTTATACAACCCATTTTCACTGGGCTTCTTCGTCCGGTTCTACCGGTTGTCTCCGAGCGGTACTTCCGGTGCCCTTCAGAAAACGGAAGTACCGCCCACTACAATCTGTCAGCACCTGACTTGCGGTACAACCGGTCCTAGGAGCGGTTCTACCGCCGCGCGGCTATGGGCCTATTTATATCCGACGGGGCGAAGGGTTTCTTTTTTTTCCATTCATCCCCATTCGCCTCCTCCTTGCCCTAGCCGCCGGTCACCTCTGCCCCGCCCTAGAGTGCGCCCCGCGCTTCGGACCCGAGGGCTCTCCGTGGATTCTCTCCATGGAAGTCTTCCGGTCTTCTCCCATGGATGGTGGTAATGCCCTTGTTCTTCGTTCTTTGATTCTACGTTTCCATCTTGCTTTAGGGCATTACTTTTCCCTCCTAGTTTAGTTTTCGTTCTTTGGTTGGGAGAGACCGTTGTTGTTGTCTTGTGTCTGCGTTACCTAGAACTCCGAATATTGCTTGGGTGATTTGCACGTCTTGAACAGATCTAACTTCCCTGGTGGTGCCACTGTCAGCGGTTCTACCGCCCAGATGGGCGGTACAACCGGTGGGGCGGTTCTACCGGTGGGAGATCCGGTACAACCGGATTGTCTGCACCTCTCAGCACTGTTCTGGTTTCTATGGTGTTGCATTTTTCGTATGCTTTCCTCTCATTCTTGTTGGTTTTCGCGTGTCCCCTTCGTGTTTGTGTTCAGGTGGCTCCAGTTCTCGCCCTGCTCCTCGCAAGACCAAGAAGAGGGTTCGAAGGGCTCCACGCCCCATTGATTCTGAAGAGGAAGTCGTGATCCCTACCAAGCCCACTCGCCGTGAAAAGTCTGCCGCTATCAAGCAACGTGTGGTAATGCCACTCCACCGTTGGAAAGCCAAGGATTGGGAAGCCTTCCGCTCAAAGAATCCTTATGTGGTTCCCGTAGCTCCTCGTTGGACCACCGCTCAGTTCGGAATGAGATGCAAGTACGAATTGTTCATGAACTCTTTGAGCACAACAAGAACAGATATGCCAAGCGGTGGACCATCGATCTTGATCATTGGCGGAACAACCTGGAGTATTTTGGTGAGGCTTTGGCTCTCTGTGAGGAGTTTGATCTTGTCAAGCTCATGTCCGCCTCCTGTGACTTTGATGTTCAACTCATCCATCGTTCTATGCCACCGCTCACTTTGGAGAAGATGACGCGCGCACCCTCACTTTCATGTGTCGTTGATGAGCTTTTTCACGTTCCCTGGAGGACCTTCTGCAATGCTATTGGGTACGATGATACCGGTCTGGAAGGAAGGGGTGGCATTCGCCCCCATGATCATCCTGAGCCCATGCCTAAGGAGAAACTTGCCGCTCTGTACATTCGGGGCCGTGGTATTATTGGTGAATCTAAGGATTTGGTGAAGGTCTATGACATCATGCATCGTGTTTTTCGCAATGTGCTTCTGCCCAAAGTGGGGAATCAAGATGAAATCCATGGCTATCTTGTTAACTTGATGGTTGCTATGAAGACCAAGGTGGGATATGGGGAGACGTTTGATGTGTCCAACTGGCTGTGGCACGAGATGTACAACATGGTCATCTACAGGAAGGTCCCCATTTATGCTCCGTTTGTCATGTGCCTTCTGAACTCCGTGTGGGCAGTTCGCCGTCCTGGAGAGCCCCTCACCTCTCCTGACAATCTTACCACTCATGAAGTCAAGCTCCTTAAGAAGAAGAAGCACGCCGAGCCACGTTTCCCTGCTAATGCTCCTGAGGATGTCTATGCCACTTCTGATGATGAGGATTTTGAGTTGGAACCAGGGGCCAAGCCCTCGTGGGTGGAGAAGCTCGCTGCCAAGGTGAAGAAGACTTTCTACCTTCAGTCTGACATCCAGAAGAGGCTATATGAGGCACATGTCAATGAGAAGCTTGCGCGGCGTCATCAAATTGCTATGATGAGGCACCTCAACATGTCGGTTCCGAGTGGTTCTGAGAAGAGCATCACACCGGAGGAGCGTTGGATATCTTCCCACAAAGACTGGATCGATGATGAAGCCCCTCCTCAGCCATCCACCACCATTCATGCTGCTGATGATATCATGGAAGACTCAGATCGGGACGATGATGAAGTTTCTGATGATGGTGAAGATTCTGACAATGATGAAGATCCAGATGCTACCGAGGAGTCAGAGGAGGACGACTGAGCCTGGGGCGATAGCTTCGCTCTCTTCCTTTTTGGTGTCCTGATGCCAAAGGGGGAGAGAGTGTGATAGGACTCGGGAGTTGCATGGGTAGTTGCGTAGTGTGTGTCTCTCGTATTGAACTTGTCTGAACATGTTTGTGGTCTCCAGTTGAACTTTGGTCGTCGTTCTCGTATGCTTTGTGTGGATTTTGTGCCACTCCTGCTATCTTATCTTTATGCTTGTTGGTCTTTAATGGCAGGATTGCTCCTATTTCATTGTGTTGGCTACCTTCTTGTTATATGCTTTTTGTGGCCAGTCTATAAAACCTAGGGGGAGTCTCGACCTGGGGCTCACATCTAGGGGGAGCTCCGTCTAGTTTCTATAGACTTCTATCTTATATCGTGTTGTTGTCATCAACCACAAAAAATGGGGATATTGAAAGGGCATTTAAATAACTTATGTTATGGATGATGAATACAACCCTTTGTTGGTCTAATCTCGTGCTAAATGTTTCGTGTTCTCAATGATTAGGCTTTAAATCGCTTGGTGGTTCTCTCTCGAAGGAATCGTTTGAAGACGGAATCCTCTACGCTTTTTATCTCTTTGGTCGTAGGGATCCCGTACTATCAAGAGGGAATCCACTTTGGGGAGTATAGGGGATTCCATTCACGTACACATCCTTCACCCCTCTTTTGTCGAGAGTGTGCCTCCATCTTTATCTAATCCTTGATGTGTTTTCCCAGCGGTTGTACCGCTCTTCCGAGCGGTTGTACCGCTGGCTCTTGACGCTTCTCTGTCTTTGTCGAGCGGTGGTACCGCTGCCTCCGGGCGGTGGTACCGCCACTTGTCTCTACAAAGCACAGCAGCGGTTGTTCCGGCCTAGCACCGCACATGTACCGGCCTGGTTACATTGCGTCACGGTGGCTGGGCGGTGGTGGCCCGGTTGCTCCGGTTGTTCCTTTTCAACCGGTACAACCGGAGGTTCAAGCGGTTCTTCCGCTCATACCTTAGCCGCTCAAGCGCTCAAGGCCAGGCGGTTTTTCCGGCCATGCACCGCCCATGTACCGGTCATGATTCTGTTTTGATGCGGTGGCTGGGCGGTGGTGGCCCGGTTGGTCCGATTATTTGCTAATAACCGTACTACCGCCTCGATGGTCCGGTTATACCGCTTTGGTAGGGTTCTGCAGCTACATCGTGTGTCCCGGTTGTACCGGGACAAGGAGCGGTTGTACCGCTGCAGTACTGAAAACGCAGTAACGGTTGGATTTTTGTGGGCTGATATATAAGGTGGTTCTTCCACCTACCACGCCCACCTCTTACCTCTCTCACTCCTCCATTCATGCTCTCAAGCTTTCTTGCCTGATCTCTCTCTCTAGCCACTCAAACTTGTTGATTTGCTAGGGTTTGAAGGAGGAGACCTAGATCTACACTTCCACCAAAGGATATTTAGTTCCCCATACTTTCTAGTGTGGATTTTGTTACTCTTGGGTGTTTGAGCACCCTAGACGGTTGAGGTCACCTCGAGGCCATATTCCATTATGGTGAAGCCTCGTGGTTTCGTTGGGAGCCTCCAATTGTTGTGGAGATTGCCCCAACCTTGTTTGTAAGGGTCCGGTTGCCGCCTTCAAGGGCACCATTAGTGGAATCACGTCATCTCGCATTGTGTGAGGGCGTGAGGAGATTATGGTGGCCCTAGTGGCTTCTTGGGGAGCATTGTGCCTCCACACCGCTCTAACGGAGACGTACTTCCCTCAAAAGGAAGGAACTTCGTAATACATCCTCGTCTCTACCGGCTCCACTCTTGGTTATCTTATCCCTTTACTTGTGCAAGCTTATTTGTGTTCCTATCCTTGCTTGCTCTTGTGCTTGTGTTGTTTGCATCATATAGGTTGTCCACCTAGTTGCACATCTAGACAACCTTTATTATTGCAAAGTTTAAATTGGTAAAGAAAAGCTTAAAAATTGTTAGTTGCCTATTCAACCCCCCCCCCCCTCTAGTCAACTATATCGATCCTTTCATCTGTTTTCTCAAATCTCCCAATCTTTTATGTGAGTTCTCTATCTTTTCCGTTTGGAGTGGTTGATCAACCCAAGAAGTACTTAAGGCACTGGTTTTGGAGAAAGTATGGCATGGAGGATAGATGCCCTGCCTTGATTGTTTGGATAAAGTTTGTCTTCAAGAAGAGCAGGGAGGATTGTGAGTGCTTGATTTGGCCACTCATAATAAATGCCTCCTCATAAAACACTTGCACAATTTTTAAATTATTGAAGATTTGACGTGGGTCAAGTTAATTTGGGAAATTCACTGTGAGGGAAGATCCATTACCACTAGACAAGTGGGTTGTTTTTGGTGGAAAGGCATAATTAAGTTCATTCCGTAATTCAAGCAGGTAGCAAAATGCACAGTTGGGCAAGATAGTTATATTATGTTGTGGCAAGACAGTTGGAATGATACCCTCCTTAAACACAAATCTCTAGAGCTATTTTCTTTCACCCTCCATGAAGACATTTCTATGAGCATCTAGACAAAGAAACTTGGTTGGCAACTTTCACACTCCTTTGTGTTTGCAAGCCTATGACAATTCTAGCAATTTCAGATTATGATCCAGAACATTCAGCTCCATAAATGTCCGGAAATATTTTGTTGCCACCCATGAAGCACATTTTTATCCTTGGAAGTCTTCTGGATAGTCTTCAATTAGAATGTGCCAAATTTTGAGACAAGATTTAGAAGCCCATTTCATCTTCACGTCATTGTGGAAGAGTGGTGTTATTCTTAGATATAAAATCTTCTTCTGGTTGCTTTTGAACCTAAATTCAAAAAAAATCAGCCAACAGAGGCCTATCAGTTTTTGATGAAATTCTTTTGAGCTTGACATCTTTGCCTGATCTTTTTTGCCTGGACATCATCATCATGGGTTGTTGTCATATTTGGATGCAGAGCAATTCTTGGATATTCAATCATGAACTACCCAATGTCACCTCCTGGAGATTTCTGCTCAAGAGTGACCTCGTGCTCACATCCCACAAAATTAAGAACAAGTATGAAGTAGAGTTCAAGAATTGGATTAATTGTTGACCACCTCAGTTAAAGATTATATCTAACTTTATGATGTCTCCTAGAACTGATGTTGGATGAGCTCAAGGGCTCTTTTTGCCTTTTGTTTTTGTATATATATATATATATATATATATATATATATATATATATATTTATTTATTTTATATTACCGTAAAACAATAGTTCTACGGTTGAGAGTTCAAAAAGAAAGAAAAACTCTGATAAGCGGGTAATTAACTTCCGCCTAAGGAGAGGCTCGAGAAGGCGATCTGCCGAGTCTCCTCCCGACTTAGAAGTGCTTGTAGCTATGGTATTGGTCTGATCCGAAGACCAGTGGGTTTGTAACTTCCTCGGAAGGAACTCGTGGAAGACATATATCAACTCCCTGCGAGCGACGTCATGCATGGTCGTCCATATATAATTCTGTTTTGGAAGATTCACACACCGTCGATTTTACGGCGGTCGGGCGGTCAGCAGCAGGAAGATGGTAAATGGTTCTCACTCTGGTGCCCTTGCGCGTGCTGTTGTGGCTTCGGACTGGGTAAAATGGAAGGAAAACGATCGTCGAGAAAACAGAGCAGACGGAGTCAGCGGCCAAGGCGCACATCAACTAGCAGCCAGACATGGATGCATGCTTTAGAGGTTAGACGACGGACGCCCGTCCCCATACGTTCTTATGGCGTATGCGCATGGAACCCTCGTCTTGCGCACGCGTCGACGTCAAAATTGAACGCATGCGGAGAACACACATACTTCCGTCTGCGTATATATATCGCAACTTCGAATGCAGCGGCAGATAAATATCTCCAGAGCTGGCTCAGACAGAAACAGGAGCAGAGTGTATAGCTGCAGTAGAGAAGCAAGAAGAGGATAGCCAGTATGTCGAGGGAGATCCATAAGATCGCGAGCCTGCGCCGGGACAGTTGGCGAAGCAGCGATGACGTGTTCTCGCGGTCGTCGTCGCGCTTCCAGGACGAGGAGGACGACGAGGAGGCTCTGCGGTGGGCGGCGCTGGAGCGGCTGCCGACGTACGACCGCGTGCGGCGGGGGATCCTGCAGGCGGAGACGGGCGAGAAGATCGACGTGGACGTCGGCAGGCTCGGCGCCCGCGAGAGCCGCGCGCTCATCGACCGCCTCGTCCGCGCCGCCGACGACGATCACGAGCGCTTCCTCCTCAAGCTCAAGGACCGCATGGACAGGTTCGATCGTTACGCTAATGAGGCTAGTGTTGCTATGTCACGAGTTCACGCGCGCGGGCATTGTGTCACGCACACTACCTGTACCGATACCTACTTACGTAGTAGTACGTGTCTGTGCGTGCAGGGTGGGGATAGATTACCCGACCATCGAGGTGCGGTTCGAGAAGCTGGAGGTGGAGGCGGAGGTGCTCGTCGGCAACCGGGCCCTGCCCACGCTCGTCAACTCCGTCAGGAACACGCTGGAGGTAAACGTCCAACAACTTATACAGTTCTCGCTCTCGCGCTTGGTGGGTTCCATATATACTGTACTTCTTTCCATGCATCGTCAGCGTTTCACTACAAAAGTCATGACAAATTTTGAAAAGAAATGACCATATTGGTACGTTATATATTCAACATCGTAAGTCCAAACTCAATATTATATATAGCTAAAAAGAGGCATAAGTTCAAAAGCAGAAGAAAAGTACTGGGTATAAATCGTGATCAGTCAACGTTAGATTATGGTACAACAAATGGTAGGATATCCTCTACTTTGTTTCTTGATTCATATTAATTGTCGTAGCCCTGGTACAACTTCAGTACAAGTTGTACTAGAGCTGCGACAATTAACATGGATCGGAGGGGGTACTGAATTTGAATTGCGATCAGTTAACTTAGATTATGGTACAACAAATGGCAGGATATTCTGTGTTTTGTTTCTTGAGTTGTGGATCGAATAAAAAGTTCCTGTTGCAAGAATTTGTAGCAATCCATTTACTGGTAACAAAATTATAATATATGAGAACAGTAAATCATCCACATCCCCGCCCTATATGAAGACGTAACAGTAAATGTACAGCGGCTGCAAGTTATAGTTTTTGTGACCTTCTTGCTTCAGTGGGTGATATGTTGCTAAATCATTAAAAATAAAAATTGTGACGATGATGTGGAAATCTTGTGTGTACTGCCTACCAGTAAATGGAAGGTGGTCGCACATTATAGTGCCTTGTGACCATTTGGATTTGGTGGATTGTTTTGTTGATTAAGAAGTTAAAAAAACATAATTGATGAAGATGATTGTGTACCAGTCTTGCATTTGTTGAAAAAAGGGATGACTTACTAGTTATATACTTCCTCCGTTCCTAAATGTAAGTCTTTGTAGAGATTCTACTAGATGAACTACATACGGAGCAAAATGAATAAGTCCACACTTAAAATGCATCTATATACATCCGTATGTAGTTCATAGTGGAATCTCTACAAAGACTTATATTTAGGAACGGAGGAAGTAGAATTTTCACGATAGTCCAACTGAAAAGGTCACAATGTTGGGAGTAAGACGTTTTAGAGCTTGAGCTCCATGAAGCTCTTTCTATGAAAAAAAATCATATTTAAAAGTTTTACAAAGTTGTAAAAAAGTCACACATGCATATGGATGTATTCAACATGTGTGTAAAGTTTCATGGTGGATGTATTCCACATGTGTTGTGAGCACTAGTGCAGACGCGCACGCTAAAAAGAGCCCATCGCACATGATATTACAAACTGAATGGTAAAACAAATATCCAATTAAATGCCTACAAATCAAATTAATGACTTAAATATAGCAAATGAACCCTAAAAATGATAAATTTGAGCATGGAGTATGTTAGGATGTATGTCCAGTGTAGAAAAAGTTTCCAGATCAAATGATAAAACAAATGTCAATTCACCTTCAAACCAAACGCATTTCCTATATAAACCACGATTCTTCTGGGAAGATGGTTCGGTTTCTAAGTAGTATACACACCAACTTATGTGAAATTATCTCAACTTTATACCACTGCCTATTGAGGTCGTATCATCACACCATGCCAAGTTCATGTTATTTATACTTCATTTGCATTATTTAGAATTAAAAAACCAATAAACTCAGTGTTTGTGGTCGACTCTTCGCACATAGTAGTTTGAAATTTCTTTTCATTTCTTATATATTGAGTACAATTATAATCAATACCCTAAATATGATTTTAAAACCACTTTTGTGCACTATTGCATGTACTCATAGTTAAAATTTGAATTATATCCATTAAAAGCCTAGAAATCGACTTAATAACTAAAATATAGCAAATGAAGCCTGAAAAATGTCAACTTTTAACATGGACAATGATATGGTGTATGTTGAGTGTATGAAAAGTGTCAACGTCAGGCAACGGAGCACATGTAAATTCACCTTCAAACCTGACGCATTTGCTATCGGAACCACGATTCTTCCTCCCACATGGTTCGGTTTCTAAGCAATGTACACACCAACTTTTGTGAAATCTTCTCCATTTTTTACCACATCCTATTGAGGTCATATCGCGACTCCTTGCCAACTTTCATGTTTTTCAGACTTCATTTACATGTTTTAGAATAAAAAAACATGATGTTTCTTGTTGACTCTTGACACAAAGACGTTTGAAATTTCTTTTCATTTATTTTATATGCATACACAAGTAAATCAATACCTTAAATATTATTTTTCAAATTAATTTATGCACTATTGCATGTACTCATAGTTGAGATTTGAATTTTATCCATTGAATACCTAGAAATCAACTTGATGACTTAAGTACAATAAATAAACCCTGAAACATACCAAATTTTAACATGGAGGATGCTATGGTGTATTTTGAGTGTAGACAATGTTTCAAGGTAAAAAAACTAAAGCAAATGTCAATTCGCCTTCAAAGCCGACACATTTCCTCTCGAAACCACAATTCTTCCTCTTATATGGTTCGATTTCTAAGAAGTGTACATCACAACTTTCGTTAAACCTTCTCAATTTTTCCCATGACCTATTAAGGTTATATCAGGACACCATTCCAAGTTTCATGTTTCTAGACTTCATTTGAATTTTTTAGAATTAAAAAACCAATAAAACTAAATGTTTATGGTTGACTCTTGCCACAAAGATGTTTAAACTTTCCTTCAATTTCTTATGGCATACTGAAAGGATCGAGAAGAGGTGTCTAGAGGGGGGGGGGTGATTAGACACTAAGTACCAAAAGTTTCAGTTTTTAACTTCTTTATGTTAAAGTGGAGTTTTGGCACAAGTTTAAAAAACACAATACATATCAAGCAAGCATGCAACGAGTATATGAGCAGCGGAAAGTAAAACATGCAACTTGCAAGAATGTAAAGGGAAGGGTTTGGAAGATTCAAACGCAATTGGAGACACTGATGTTTTTGTCGTGGTTCCGATAGGTGGTGCTATCGTACATCCACGTTGATGGAGACTTCAACCCACGAAGGGTAACGGTTGCGCGAGTCCACGGAGGGCTCCACCCACGAAGGGTCCACGAAGAAGCAACCTTGTCTATCCCACCATGGCCGCCGCCCACGAAGGACTTTCCTCACTAGCGGTAGATCTTCACGAAGTAGGCGATCTCCTTGCCCTTACAAACTCCTTGGTTCAACTCCACAATCTTGTCGGAGGCTCCCAAGTGACACCTAGCCAATCTAGGAGACACCACTCTCCAAGAAGTAACAAATGGTGTGTTGATGATGAACTCCTTGCTCTTGTGCTTCAAATGATAGTCTCGCCAACACTCAACTCTCTCTCACAGGATTTGGATTTGGTGGAAAGAAGTTTGAGTGGAAAGCAACTTGGGGAAGGCTAGAGATCAAGATTCATATGGTAGGAATGGAACATCTTGGCCCCAACACAAGTGTAGGTGGTTCTCTCTCAGAAAATGTGTATTGGAAGTGTAAGTTAGATTACGATGGCTCTCTCCACGAATGAAGAGGAGGTGGAGGGGTATATATAGCCTCCACACAAAATCTAACCATTACACACAACTTACCAATCTCGGTGGGACCGAATTGAAAAACTCGGTCGGACCGATTTAGCAAATCTAGTGACCGTTAGGATTTTCGATTGGGACCGACATGCAACTCGATGGGACCGATATGGTTAGGGTTAGGGCATAACGTAATCTCGGTGAGATCGATTACACAAATTCGGTGAGACCGATTTTGGTAATAAGCTAACCAGAGAGTTGGTCAGGAAAACTCGGTGATACCGATTACACAAACTCGGTGGGACCAATTTTGGTAATAAGCTAACCAGAGAGTTTGCATTGTAATCTCGGTAGTACCGATTACTCAAATTCGGTTAGACTGATTTTGGTAATGGATATACACAGAGAGATTACAACCCCATCTCGGTGAGACCGACATCCCTATCGGTGAGACCGATTTGCCTAGGGTTTGTGGCAGTGGCTATGACATCTGAACTCGGTGGCGCCGGATAGGAAGAATCGGTAGGGCCGAGTTAGACTTTTGGTTTATGTCATATGTGGATGTGAGAAAGTAGTTGAGGGCCTTGGAGCATATCACTAAGCATTTTGAGCAAGTAAGCCATTAAGCAACACCTCATCCCTCCTTGATAGTATTGGCTTTTCCTATAGACTCAATGTGATCTTAGATCACTAAAATATAAAATGTAAAGTCTTGTGCTTGAAGCTTGAGCCAATCCTTTGTCCTTAGCATCTTGAAGGGGTTCCACATCCTTTAGTCCATGCCACTTCATTGTTGAACTTATCTGAAACATACTAGGTAAAGATGTTAGTCCAACAAGAGATATGTTGACATTGATTACCAAAATCACCCAGGGAGCACTTGTGCTTTCAATCTCCCCCTTTTTGGTAATTGATGACAACATACATCAAAGCTTTAGATAAGGATATAGAGAATAGCAAGTAAAGCTTTGGAAAGACATGTAACATGCATAGAATCCCCCTACATGTATGCAATCATGTGAATATGGAATATAAGAACATGTGAATGCATAAACATGACAAAGTAAGCATGTGTCACATGTATCTTGGCTATATGCATCAGAGCAAAAGATGTGAATGTGGGAAATGTACCTTCATGCTCATGAGTCCTTCTTGCAAACAGTATGTACATCAGCAAGAATTCCTCATACACATGATTATGATGCATATACTTACCTTGTGGTCTTGAGTTGGCTAAGGATGGGATGAACCTGCGTAAACAAGGTTAGATAACAGATACACCTACTAGCTAGAGCAAACAAAAGAAACCACAAGAGTACCAAGACTGGGATGACATGTAGAGAGTGAATATTGAGTACCACATTGGATATAGACATGTCCCCAAAGGTAAAGATATGCAATGAATTTAAGGATTTCCTTCCCTTAGATGTCTTGCTCCCCCTGAATCTAGCATGGGATACTGGGAGAAGATAGGGAACAAAACATCAGTGCTCAAAGAAAATAAACAGAGCTAATGCACATAAGCACATATGAACATGTCTTTCCCCTCAACAAGACATGTAGCATCTCTCCTCTTGAACACCAAGCATCTGGGATCCTTGAAGATTACTCTCTCCTTGAGTATTCTCTCCCCCTAGAGATATGATTAAGCTTTGATGTGATCTCTCTCTTCCCCTTTGACATCAATTTCCAAGAAGGGTCTTATGGAATTTGTCGTGAATAGATTTGGTCCTTGAGTCACAACACAAAGCATTAAGGTAAATGTGTTGCTTGTAAAGGACAAGATTCATTGAGTGGAGCTGGATCAAAAGTAATGCAGGAACGAATGGCAAAATGTCTTTCCTGTAGTGAAATCGGTGGCACCGAGTGGTATGCTTCGGTTGCACCGAAAGAATTCGGTTGGACCGAAAACAAGAGACCGGTGTGACCGAGTTCATCACAGAGAAAACACTTGTCACCTCAGCTCACTAGACAAGTAAGATCTCACAAGGATTTGCAAGGAATTAACTGAAAGATTTGCAATGAATTGGATGCAGGGAATGCAGAACAAACAGAAAAGAAAAGAAATCTAGATGAAGTTTTTTTTGAAGAGGGAAACAAATAAGCAAGAGACAAATGCAAAAGGAAACACAAGAGAACTTCATCTAGAATTGGGCGGGCGGTGACAAAGTCACCTATGTTAGAGTATATTGACTTAGGAGTCAAGTGAGATCACTTGATCATAGGTCATACTCATCGTTTAAGCTCAAAATGGGGTTGCCATTTTTCGTTAAAGCATCTTGATGTATTCACATCTTGTTGAGTTGCTTTGTCCCATGACGTGGAGTAAAGCTTCTCTAAGATGGAATAACATACCTTGGGTGGTGGTGTTGATCATGATCATGTAGTCGAACTTGTGTGGGTTGCTCAAGGTTGATGTAGCTCATCAAAAGTTAGGAGCACCACTTGGAATTGGAGTTCATCTACCTACATGGGTTAGTTTTTGCAAGGAAGAGCACTTGTTTATCCAAAATGACAATCATGAAGTTCAATAATAAGTTTTTCAAAGGATATGTTTGAATGGTTCCGTGCTTCCTTGTCTTCAACCACGTTGTGTAGAGACTTGGTGATGTAGAGATTGCTCAAGATGTGAGTGAGTTGCAATCTCATAGATTTGGATTCATACAAGTACCTACAAGGGTTAGATAACACGCAAGGTGCAAATATATCCAAGACATAAGATTGTCATCATAAGAGAAATGTCAAGGATCAGTCATAGGCTCATGCCTTGCATGTATCAAATGGAGTTCCTACTCCAAGTTTGAAGCATCAATGATGTTCAATTCACCTCTTAACTTGCAAAACACTCTCTCATCAAGTGGTTTAGTGAATATATCCGCCAATTGCTTATCGATGCGAACATCCTTAAGATTAATGTCCCCTTTGGCAACATGATCTCGAATGAAATGATGACGAACTTCAATGTGCTTAGTTCGAGAGTGTTGCACGGGATTGTGAGTAATCTTGATAGCACTTTCATTGTCACAAAGTAATGGAACATGTTTCACATATATCCCATAATCTTTAAGAGTTTGGGTCATCCAAAGTAATTGAGCACAACATGAACCCGGTGACAATGTATTCCGCTTGGCGGTGGATAAGGATACCGAGTTTTGTTTCTTGGAAGACCAAGATACAAGAGATCTACCAAGAAATTGACAAGTACCCAAAGTGCACTTTCTATCAACCTTGTCACCGGCATAGTCCGAGTCGGAGTAGCCAACAAGATCGAAAGAAGCCCTCTTTGGATACCAAATGCCAAAATTTGGTGTATGGATTAAGTATCTCACTATCCTTTTCACGGCCTAAAGATGACATTCTTTAGGAGCAGCTTGATAACGTGCACACATGCACACACTTAGCATAATATCGAGACGTGAAGCACATAGATATTACAATAAACCAATCATAGAGCGGTAAACTTTTTGATCAACCGGTTCACCATCTTTGGTCAAATCAAGATGTCCACTAGTAGGCATGGGTGTAGTCATACCTTTGCATTCTTGCATATTGAACTTCTTGAATAAGTCCTTGGTGTACTTTGTTTGAGAGACAAAGGTACCTTCCTTAGTTTGCTTGATTTGCAAACCGAGAAAAATTTTGAGTTCACTCATCATAGACATCTCAAACTTCTCCGACATTAGCTTTCCAAACTTTTCACTAAAATGAGGGTTAGTCAGACCAAATATAATATCATCAACATAAATTTGGCACACAAATAGTTCGCCATTAACCCTTTTTGTAAAAAGAGTAGAATCAATTTTACCAATTTCAAAGCCTTTTTCAATAAGGAACTTGGTCAAGCATTTATACCATGCTCTAGGAGCTTGTTTAAGACCATAAAGGGCTTCGTGAAGTTTGTAGACATGATCAGGTTTCTTAGGATTGACAAAGCCGGGAGGTTGCTTAACATAAACTTCCTCCTCAATTTCACCATTTAGAAAAGCACTTTTAATGTCCATTTGGTACAAGGTGATATCATGGTGATTAGCATAAGCAAGTAAGATGTGAATGGACTCAAGTCTAGCAACGGGAGCATATGTCTCACCATAGTCCATACCTTCGACTTGAGTGTAGCCTTGGGCGATGAGACGTGCTTTAATTTGTTGCGAACTATTTGTCCATCTTCATCTTGCTTGTTGCGAAACACCCATTTGGTACCGATGATGTTGTGGTTGTTGTCGGGCTTCTCAACCAATGTCCACACTTGATTTCTCTCAAAGTTGTGTAGCTCTTCATGCATGGCGTTTATCTAATCTGGATCTTCCAATGCTTCTTCAACCTTCATAGGTTCAATGCTAGAGATGAATGAATAGTGTTCACAAAAGTTAGCTAAACGAGTTTTAGAGCGAGTGATTCTCCCGGTTTGGATATCATTGTAGATTTGCTCGACGGGATGATCTTTAGCAATTCTTGCTCGAACTCGTGAAACTTTTGCTTGGGTCTTGGTTGAACATCTTCTTCGTCTTGTTGTTGACGTTGTCGTTCTCTTGTCGTGGTGGAGAGGGAGGTTATTGACGTTCGTCTTGGTGCACTTCCTCGTTTTCTTCATCTTGGTGTGTCCCACTCGTGGATGCTTCCATATCAACTCTTGGTTCACCTTGTCTTGAGGTAGAAGCTTCCACTTGAATGGATGAGGTACTCTCCTTCACCTCTGTTGGACGAATCTTGCCAATAGACAAGTCTTGGATTGCTTCCGAGGGGTCTTTGTCTCCTACATCAATTGGCAATTGCTCTACTTGCGAGCCGTTAGATTCATCAAACTTCACATCTACCGTTTCTTTAACCTTTCGGGTGAAATTGTTGTAGACACGGTATGTGTGAGAGTTTGAGCCATAACCAAGTAGGAAACCTTCATGAGACTTAGGAGCAAATTTAGAACGACGATGCTTATCAAGAATGTAGCACTTTGAGCCGAATACTCGTAAGTATCCAACTTGGGGTTTGTTACCGTTGAGAAGCTCGTATGCCGTCTTGCCGAGTAGCTTGTGAAGATAAAAGCGATTTGTTGCATGAAAAGCTGTCTCGACCGCTTCCGCCCAAAAGTGCTTTGGCGTCTTGTACTCATCAAGCATCGTTCTTGCCATCTCAATAAGAGTCCGGTTCTTCCTCTCAACGACTCCATTTTGTTGAGGTGTGTACGTAGCCGAGAACTCATGTGAAATCCCTTCTTCGTCAAGAAAGGTATCCATATTTGTGTTCTTGAACTCCATTCCGTTGTTGCTTCGAACCTTCTTAATCTTCACGTCAAATTGATTTTGGGCCTTCCTAGCGAAGTTTTTGAAGATCTTTTGGACCTGCGATTTATCATCGAGAAAGAACACCCACGTAAATAATCATCAACTATAACTAGACCAAAAGAATTTCCACCGCGACTTTTGTAAGCGTTGGGACCAAAAAGATCCATGTGAAGTAGCTCGAGTGGCCTCCTTGTGGTCATGATGTTCTTCACGGGATGCCTTCCTCCAACCTGTTTACACCTTGACAAAGCGCTGCAAAGTCTATCCTTATCAAATATGACATCGTTAACGCCAAGGATATGATTTCCTTTAATAAGCTTGTCAAGGTTTCGCATGCCTACATGACCTAATCGTCTATGCCATAACCAACCTTTAGAGGATTTAGCAATAAAGCAAGTTCTAGGTTGAGCCTTTTTAGTGAAATCAACAATGTATAGATCACCTCTATGTACACCGGTAAAGACCATTTTATGATTATCTCTGTGAAACACTTGGCAATCTACTTCAGTAAATAGGACATTGAAACCGAAATCAGCAAGTCTAGATACGGAAAGTAAGTTGTAGCCAAGAGGTTCAGTGAGCATGACATTTTGTATGGAGCTGTCATGTGAGATGGCCACCTTACCAAGGCCAACCACCTTACCCTTTGAATTATCACCAAAATTGACATATTTTCGAGGGCCGTTGTTTTCAGCAAGCTCATGGAACATATCTTTATCTCTGGTCATATGATCAGTACATCCACTATCAAGGACCCATTCCTTTCCCCCAGCCATGTAGCTGCGAAGATTTGCCATAAGACCAAAGTGTCTCATTGCATCATCAAGATCATATTCACTATCATCATCCTCATCATAGTATCCATGTTCAACATCATCTTGTGATTGATCAATTCCTAGAGAGGGTAATTCATTAGACAAATGATCATTTCTACGATTATCTTTATGAATTCTAATAGCTTCGAAAATAATATTGCTAATGATTCCAACATCTCCTATGGCACACGTGAGATTTGTAAGCTCAAATAGACAATCACCAGAGCTAGGATCACTAGAATTCATCTTACTCAAGGCAATAGACTTATGGAGAATTTCATCTAAATTTTTCAAGGAATAATCTGGAAATCGTTCCTCAAGAAATCTCCATATAGTATAGGCACAATCAAGAGTAGGCAAACTACCAATCAAATTTTTGGGCAATCCTCTTATGATAAGATTGATGGTTCTAAGATTGCGAACCATGTCAAGATCCTCTTCGGGTGTG
This sequence comes from Aegilops bicornis, assembly GCA_021605145.1. Taxonomy (NCBI): domain Eukaryota; kingdom Viridiplantae; phylum Streptophyta; class Magnoliopsida; order Poales; family Poaceae; genus Aegilops; species Aegilops bicornis. The sequence goes on along the minus strand of CM038671.1, from coordinate 533,902,446 downwards.
GGATGCAAGGGATCAATATGAGGTGCACAAGGGCTAGCAATGTACTTGTTCAAATGACATTCATTGAAAATCTCAAGCATTTCATTTTTCCACTCATGAAAATATTCTCCATCAAGAATAGGCACTCTATGTCTAAGACTCCCTAAAGTAGACACATCCATCTTCCTCCAATGATGATTAAACCAAGGCAATGGAGACCAATGCTCTGATACCAATTGAAAGGATCGAGAAGAGGTGTCTAGAGGGGAGGGGGTGATTAGACACTAAGTATTAAAAGTTGCAGTTTTTAACTTCTTTATGTTAAAGTGGAGTTTTGGCACAAGTTTAACAAACACAATACATATCAAGCAAGCATGCAACGAGTATATGAGCAGCGGAAAGTAAAGCATGCAACTTGCAAGAATGTAAAGGGAAGGGTTTGGAAGATTCAAACGCAATTGGAGACACAGATGTTTTTGTCGTGGTTACGATAGGTGGTGCTATCGTACATCCACGTTGATGGAGACTTCAACCCACGAAGGGTAGCAGTTGCCTTGAGTCCACGGAGGGCTCCACCCACGAAGGGTCCATGAAGAAGCAACCTTGTCTATCCCACCATGGCCGTCAGCCACTGAAGGACTTTCCTCACTAGCGGTAGATCTTCACGAAGTAGGCGATCTCCTTGCCCTTACAAACTCCTTGGTTCAACTCCACAATCTTGTCAGAGGCTCCCAAGTGACACCTAGCCAATCTAGGAGACACCACTCTCCAAGAAGTAACAAATGGTGTGTTGATGATGAACTCCTTGCTCTTGTGCTTCAAATGATAGTCTCGCCAACACTCAACTCTCTCTCACAGGATTTGGATTTGGTGGAAAGAAGTTTGAGTGGAAAGCAACTTGGGGAAGGCTAGAGATCAAGATTCATATGGTAGGAATGGAATATCTTGGCCTCAACACAAGTGTAGGTGGTTCTCTCTCAGAAAATGTGTATTGGAAGTGTAAGTTCGTTCTGATGGCTCTCTCCACGAATGAAGAGGAGGTGGAGGGTTATATATAGCCTCCACACAAAATCTAACCGTTACACACAACTTACCAATCTCGGTGGGACCGAATTGAAAAACTCGGTCGGACCGATTTAGCAAATCTAGTGACCGTTAGGATTTTCGGTGGGACCGACATGCAACTCAAGAGGGACCGATATGGTTAGGGTTAGGGCATAACGTAATCTCGGTGAGACCGATTACACAAATTCGGTGAGACCGATTTTGGTAATAAGCTAACCAGAGAGTTGGTCAGGAAAACTCGGTGATACCGATTACACAAACTCGGTGGGACCAATTTTGGTAATAAGCTAACGGAGAGTTTGCATTGTAATCTCGGTAGTACCGATTACTCAAATTCAGTTAGACTGATTTTGGTAATGGATATACACGGAGAGATTACAACCCCATCTCGGTGAGACCGAGATCCCTATCGGTGAGACCGATTTGCCTAGGGTTTGTGGCGATTGGCTATGACATCCCGAACTCGGTGGCGCCGGATAGGAAGAATCGGTAGGGCCGAGTTAGACTTTTGGTTTAGGTCATATGTGGATGTGAGAAAGTAGTTGAGGGCTTTGGAGCATATCACTAATCATTTTGAGCAAGTAAGCCATTAAGCAACACCTCATCCCTCCTTGATAGTATTGGCTTTTCCTATAGACTCAATGTGATCTTGGATTACTAAAATATAAAATGTAGAGTCTTGTGCTTGAAGCTTGAGCCAATCCTTTGTCCTTAGCATCTTGAAGGGGTTCCACATCCTTTAGTCCAATGCCACTTTATTGTTGAACTTATCTGAAACATACTAGGTAAAGGTGTTAGTCCAACAAGAGATATGTTGACATTGATTACCAAAATCACCCAGGGAGCACTTGTGCTTTCACATACAAGTATACTAAATACCCTAAATACGATTTTCCAAACCGTTTCTATCCATTGTTGCATGTACTTGTGATTCAAATTTGAATTATATCCATTAAATGCCTAGAAATCAACCTAATGAGTTAAATATAGCAAATGAATCCTGCAAAATGCTAAATTTTCACATGAATGCTGCTATGATGTATGTTGATATAGAAAAAAAGCAAGATAAAACGAAGAAAATGTCAATTTGCCTACAAACCTAAACAATATTTCTCTCGAAGCCATGATTCTTCCTCGCAAATGGTTTGATTGCTAAGTTGTCTACATGCAAAATTTTGTGACAACTTTCTCAATGTCTACCGCAACCTATTGAGGTCATATCATGACACCATTCAAAGTTTCATAGTTTTCATGCTTCATTTACATTTTCTATAATTAAGACCTTGTTCCTTGATAAACTCAATGTTTGTGGTTGATTCTTGCCACATAGATGTTTGATTTTTTTAAATTTCTTTATAAGGTATAAAAATATACAAGATCCTAATTATGTTTTTAAATCATTTTTGTGCACTATTCATGTACTTGTAGTTCATATTTAAATTACATCTATTAAATGCCTAGAAATCAACTTACCGACTTAAATAACAAATGGACCTGAAAAATAACAAATTTCAGTATGGAGGATGTCATAGTGCATGTTGAGCATAGAAAGGTATCAAAGTCATACAAGGAAGCAAATGTCAATTCGCCTTAAAACTCAGAAAAAATGGGGTTGTACATTGCTTGAAAAAATATGTGCAAGGCATCATACACGGGTGCGTTTTTTCTAACTGAGCACGATAGTAGGCTACATCAACAAATGTCTTTCTTGTAAAAAGCATGTATAAGACATCACACGTGGTTGCTTTTTTACCGTGTGCAATGATGAGCTACATCTCATATATTTTTGCTACAAAAACCGTGTGTAAGATATGACACACGGTTGTGTTTTTATAACCATATCTGATGCTGGTTACATCATACACATTTCTTTACAAAACCATGTGCAAGGCATCACACATGGGTGTGTTTTTAACCATGTGAAATGATAGGCTACATTGCACATATTATTATTTTTTCACAAAAATTGTGTGCAAGGCATCGCACACGGTTGTATTATTATAACCGTGTGCGATGTTGGCTACATCGCACACCACTTTTTTAAAAATGTGTGTGATATTTCGATATGGCACACACTTTTATTGAAGGTGTGTGTGATGTGTACATCATCATTTTTGCCTATTATATGTGATAGGAGGGCTTAATAGCATCATTTCGCACTAATGGAGCTACACACAACAAAACAAGTTTGTGGATTTTTGTTAAATCATCCCGTTATGAAACTTTACACATTGGTAGGATACATGCATGTGTAAATGTAGGTTTGTTTCAAAAATTTCAAAAACTTGAAAATAATGTTATTTTTCTAGTAACATGGAACCCCGAGCTCCAAAAGAAATTTCCATCTCTATATTTTTAGTATAGTTCTCCACACAATATTTCTTTGACAAGTAAGTGCATATATCTATAGCCCTCGACCAAGAGATTCACAAATCTTGTAAACACAAGGTTCAGCTCAAAATAGACCACAAGACTCTTATGTCTCAAAAGTCAAAGTAAGACAATGTGAATGGACGGAAAATTAGATGATTTGTCTCAATTTACAAGGGGTTAGATAATTTGCCCCAGGTTGTGTCAATGACCAGTGGCCTCGACCTCACCTGGCAGCTTCTAGGGGCAAATTATCTAAGTAAGAAGTAAAGTGGGGCGAAAGATCTAATTTTCCGTTCGATGTATTGCCGTGGAAGGAGAGCAGCCTGACCTCGCCGCCTGTGGTTGGGCCAGCTACAGTCTGGGAGCAGCAGTGGGCCAGTGGCGATAATGACTTGGAGCTTCACGGCGGCGAGCCTTGAATCCCAGTCGACCATGGGCGCTGGTTCGTCCCCGCCCAGCACGCACTGCGCCGAGCTGGGCGCCGTCCACCAAGCTACCCTGCGCACACAGGGACGAAGACGCATGCGTTCCCATGGATGCCCTGCGCTGTCTGCGTCGGGCGGCAGCGGCGTCGCGCCGAGCTGCTCCGCCAGCCGCCGCACGAATCACCCCTCAGCTCGCCGTTGCTCCGCCGTGCGTCGGACCGTTGGCTACGGGCGCGCTAGCAGCGGTGACGCTCGACAAGGGCGCCCCTGCTGAGCACGAGCAGTCCGAGACCACCGTCGCCTCCACAACCCCAGAAGAACACCATGGGCGCCGCCCGAGCTACTCCCTGCCGCGGCTGCATCTGTCGGCTCCATGGCGCACCGCCGGCGCGGCCTCGCCTGTGCGGACGACACGGGCTCGCCTGGTCGTGGCTGCGATCGAAGGCTAGCACCAAGCCCGGTCTACCCCGAGAGCACGGCACCCTGGCGGCGAGCAGGTGACATTTCCAGGCGTCGCCCATAACCTGTTTGTTGAAATGCCAAGAGAAAAAGGAGGAAGAAGTAAAAAAGAAAATGCAAAAGAAAAACTTTGAGTCATTGACAGGTGGGACCCCCGTCCAACTCAGCAGATTGCCCACGCAAGCACGCCACGTCAGCCTGACAGGTGGGCCCAATTTGTCAGTTTCACTGTTTTCTCGAGCTTATCGGACAATCAGTGCTCTGCGTTAGTCGTTAGGCACGAAGTTGGTGGTTCCTTGTGCCCTACCTTAAATATAGTACTAAGTTGTTACCCTAGCCCCAAGTGTGGTGGTTTTGGGTAAATGACTCTCACTGTAACGACCAGCAACTGCCACTGCGCCCTCTATGGCATCATGACATCATTGAAATCACCATTCCTGGCAACAGTCATCACATAGCCACCGCGAGGCTCTATGGCATTTAATAGAGCATATGTTGGACATGGCCAACTTCATGTATAATGTTCTTCGTTTGCCTATGTGATTGCATGATATGCAAAGATTTATACCTTCGTATGTGCTAAGGTATTCTCTTGGTGGTGATTTTCTCTAGGCTATCGGGCATGCTCTCCACATCTTTCCCCGAAGGAAGCATTCGATGACCATACTCCATGATGTTAGTGGGATCATCAAGCCACGGAGGTGAAACAATTAACACTATGTTTTGAATAATGCCAAACTGCCCGTCTCGGTTCTGCGCTAACAATCCATGGTCTTGTTTTTTTATGTAGGATGACTTTGCTATTAGGACCTCCGGGTCTGGCAAGACCACGTTGCTCTTGGCATTGGCCGGGAAGCTTGACAAGGAGCTCAAGGTTCGCAAACCGCGTGTTATGTTTATTTCTTAAGCTATAGATGGATACTCTAGTAGAGTTAACATGGATAAATCCATTTTGGGTGTTTTTCGCTATCGGACAGGTTTCGGGTAAGGTTTCCTACAACGGCTATGAGATGAATGAATTTGTCCCTGAAAGAACAGCTGCGTACATCAGCCAGCATGATCTCCACACTGGGGAGATGACTGTAAGGGAGACCTTGGCCTTTTCAGCACGCTGCCAAGGTGTTGGCTCTCGATATGGTATGAACTTGAATGAATAATAGTATAACTGAGACCAAGTAATTGGTTGTTGAATTTTGTTGTTCTGCTTCTTCCAGAAATGTTGACTGAGTTGGCAAGAAGGGAAAATACAGAGAACATCAAGCCAGATAATGATATCGATGTTTATATGAAGGTGAGGTTATTTTCACATAAGAGCTCAGACAACGAACATTTGGAGATGATTACTCATATGTATCAGGTAATTACCACTCAAGTATTTAATGTACTCATGTAGGCCTCAGCAATGGGAGGACAAGAATACAACGTTGTTACAGAGTATATACTGAAGGTACAACATGCCAGTTGTAGATTTAATGCTAGAAATAGAAGGATCGTTTTTATTGGGATATTTTCTTCTTAATCAGCTCACTATGCTACTCTGTTACAAACCCGCAGGTGCTAGGATTGGATATCTGTGCTGACACAGTGGTAGGAAATGACATGTTAAGGGGTATATCCGGTGGACAAAGGAAGCGTGTGACAACAGGTATGCTTAATGGTAGAATGAAATTTTATATAATAATAAGATCTTTGTGTTGTTGATACGCACAAAACTTTGAGATTTTTAGTGACATAATTAAACGGCTTTAAATCATATGTATCATCTTCTTCAAGAATTAAGCTTCTTATATATCTAATTGCTAGGTGAAATGCTTGTTGGTCCAGCAAGAGCTCTGTTCATGGATGAGATATCTACTGGGCTGGACAGTTCAACAACATACCAGATTGTGAACTCCATTAGGCAGACTATCCACGTCCTTGGTGGGACTGCTGTGATCTCCTTGCTCCAGCCGGCACCAGAAACATATGACTTATTTGACGATATTATACTCCTCTCTGATGGGTATGTTGTGTACCAAGGAGCCCGTGAACACGTTCTAGAGTTCTTTGAGTCAATGGGCTTCAGATGCCCGCAGAGAAAGGGTGTTGCGGACTTCTTGCAGGAAGTATGTGCATCATCTATAAATTGCTATGGCGTTTGATCGTTCTAATTTTTAAAGATGAACGGTACTAATATATATCTTCATATGGATGCATTGAAAAGGTGACATCAAGGAAAGATCAAGAGCAATATTGGTATAGGAGTGACATGCCATATCATTTCGTGCCCGTGAAGCAATTTGTTGATTCATTCCATTCCTTCCACATGGGACAATTTGTTCATAATGAGCTTTTAGAGCCATTTGACAGGACCAAGAGCCACCCTGCTGCTCTTGCTACCTCAAAGTTTGGCGTCAGTAGGATAGAGCTTCTCAAGGCAACCATGGATAGAGAGTTTCTACTTATGAAGAGGAACTCATTTTATTTTATTTTTAAAGCTGCTCAAGTAAGTTTGTATTTTCTAGTTATTTTTACATTGCTAGGAATTATGGTGAAGATTCGCTAACATCATTCTGCACGTTTTCATCATTACAGCTATCTCTTATGGCATTCCTCGCGATGAGTACATTTTTCCGTACCAACATGCACCGTGATCCCACTTACGGAACAATATATATGGGGGCACTGTACTTCGCCATTGACGCAATCATGTTCAATGGTTTCTCAGAGCTTGGCATGACTGCCACGAAACTTCCTGTTTTCTTCAAGCAGAGGGATCTTCTTTTTTTTCCTGCATGGGCCTACACCATACCAGCGTGGATTCTCCAGATTCCTATAACTTTTTTGAGGTCGGAGTTTATGTTTTCACAACATACTATGCCATCGGATTTGATCCCAGCGTAAGCAGGTAAGGTGCACCGGAACACATGCCTTCATTTCAGGGTAACCTAGAAGAGAGACAGTCATTCAAAATATAAACTCTAGACAGAAATTTGATTTGCATGGATGTAATTGAATTGATTGTTTCACTAATATTATATATATTGTTCTCAGATTATTCAAGCAGTATATGCTGCTCCTTGCACTCAATCAGATGTCATCCTCACTGTTCCGCTTCATTGCTGGACTTGGAAGAGACATGGTTGTGTCTAGCACCTTTGGGCCCTTAGCATTGGCGTCTTTTACAATATTGGGTGGCTTTATTCTTGCAAGACGTGAGTTAATAAATTTGTTCTGGTCACTTAAAATATGTTGCTATCACTACTTGCATAAATGATGTTAGGTGGTAACTGTTTTAACATATTTTCATCCAAATCTTTCTTCATATGCTCCAGCTGATGTGAAGAAATGGTGGATTTGGGGTTACTGGGTATCTCCATTGTAAATGCGCACAGAATGCTATTTCAACAAATGAATTTCTGGGCCATAGTTGGAACAAGGTAAGAACCCAACTAACCAGCAATAAAATTAGCCACTAGGAAATAGCAAGTTTGACATGGTGCCCAAATGTTATAGATTCTTCCTGGACAAAATGATACAATGGGAATTATGGTCCTGAAATCTCGTGGAATTTTTACTGAGGCCAAGTGGTATTGGATTGGATTTGGTGCCATGATTGGATACACACTCCTCTTCAACCTGCTATACACCCTAGCTCTTTCAGTTTTGAATCGTAAGTATTTTTTAGTAGACTGCTTTTATATCTTAAAATTCAACAATTTGATAATAAATATAGGTGACCTTTTTGAGGAACTGCAAATATAGGTGACCTAAAAGGGTTAATCTGCTTTATTTTTACAGCATTAGGTGACACTCACCCAACAATGCCTGAAAATGCAATAAAGGAAAAGCACGCCAACGTAACTGGAGAAATTTTGGAAAATCCCAAGAAAATGAAATGTAGAAAGCTAGAATTGTCTGGCAGCACCAACCAGAACTGTGCGACCAGCAACTTGGATTCTAGTTCAAGAAGGAAGGGCATGGTGCTCCCATTTGCGCAACTGTCACTAAGCTTTAACGCTGTAAAATACTCAGTGGACATGCCACAGGTATATTTCTTCATCAAAATAATTAATACATGGATTATAAATATATCTTTATAAAAATTATGTTGTCTGACACTGGCAGGCAATGTCGGCACAAGGAGTGACAGATGACCGCTTGGTGCTTCTAAAGGGAGTTAGTGGTTCTTTCAGGCCAGGAGTGCTTACCGCATTGATGGGTGTGAGTGGCGCCGGAAAAACTACTCTTATGGATGTATTAGCGGGAAGAAAAACTGGAGGTTACATAGAGGGGGATATCACCATCTCAGGCTATCCAAAGAAGCAAGAGACATTTGCACGTATATCAGGATACTGTGAGCAAAATGATATTCATTCTCCGCACGTAACCGTTTATGAGTCACTCGCGTTTTCCGCATGGCTGCGGCTTCCATCGGATGTTGATTTAGTCACAAGAAAGGTTAGCTATCTAGATTGAAGCAATATCTAGTCTTATTTTTTTACTTTAAATTAGTTGAGAACTTATGAACTGATCTCTAACAACAGATGTTTATTGAGGAGGTCATGGAGCTTGTAGAGCTCACCTCATTGCGGGGTGCACTTGTTGGTCTTCCAGGAGTTAATGGCCTATCAACCGAGCAACGCAAGAGACTAACTATTGCTGTGGAGCTTGTTGCTAACCCTTCAATTATTTTTATGGATGAACCAACATCTGGCCTTGATGCTCGGGCAGCCGCAATTGTCATGAGGGCGGTAAGGAATACTGTAAATACTGGTAGGACAGTTGTCTGCACTATTCACCAGCCAAGTATTGACATATTTGAAGCATTTGATGAGGTTGATAATTCTTTATCCCTATTTTGGATTCTTTGTTAAATTATTAAGCATAGCTCATGCATTTACCATTGTCCGAATGTATGATTACAGCTTTTCCTAATGAAGAGAGGAGGAGAAGAGATATATGTCGGCCCACTAGGCCATAATTCCTCAAAATTGATTGAGTACTTCGAGGTAAAAAGAGAAGTAAAGTGAACTGTTATTACTCAGAAATTTACAATTATTACCAGCTAAATAATATCAAAAGTAAAATCCCTTTTTTTTTTGACTCGTACAGGGAATTGAAGGCGTTAGTAAGATACAAGATGGATATAACCCAGCAACATGGATGCTGGAAGTGACATCTATTGTCCAAGAGGAGATGCTTAGTGTTGACTTCTGTGAAATCTACAGGCGATCAGAACTATACCAGTAAGCTATCCTGCTATGAAGTTCAATTGATGATGTTTAATTTAGTTCCAAATTAATCGGTTTTATTTTTCTTGAATGTCAGAAGGAACAAGGAACTTATAGAAGAGCTAAGCACACCACATCCTGATTGCAGTGATCTCGACTTCCCTTCACAGTACTCTAGATCATTCTTCACACAATGCCTTGCTTGCTTATGGAAGCAGAAGTTATCATATTGGAGGAACCCATCTTATACAGCAATGAGATTTCTCTTCACTGTCATCATTGCACTACTGTTTGGGACGATGTTTTGGGGCCTGGGACAAAAAACGTACATCTTCTAACATTTTATAACCTAATTTCTATCTAATTAACAAACATCGGATACTTATCTAAAATTTATATTCTTATCTTGGTACAGTAAAAGAGAACAAGATCTGTTCAATGCAGTGGGATCAATGTATGCTGCAGTTCTTTACCTCGGAATCCAAAACTCCGGTACTGTTCAACCGGTGGTGGCAGTGGAGCGCACAGTTTTTTATAGAGAAAGAGCAGCCGGCATGTATTCAGCATTCCCATATGCATTTGGACAGGTATTTTGTCAAATACTCCAAATCTACTTGCATGTTGTATATATGACCATAATTAAAGTAATTTGCTTTCGAATCTGCCTCATTTGAGTACAACTATCCATAACACTACAACACTATTTTGTCTGTTCAGGTTCAAAATCTAATGATACTAGTTTATCCTTCTGTAGGTTGCGATTGAATTCCCATACATCCTCGTGCAGACCGTGATATATGGTGTACTAGTCTACTCGATGATTGGATTTGAGTGGAGTGTTGCCAAGTTTTTTTGGTACTTGTTCTTCATGTACTTCACGCTTCTATATTTCACCTTCTACGGGATGATGGCGGTAGGACTGACACCAAACGAGAGCGTAGCAGCAATCATCTCAGGAGCAGTCTACAATGCATGGAACCTCTTCTCAGGATATCTTATTCCTCGACCTGTAAGTACTACATCATTGCATATTACTTGCTTTGGTGTCTGATTACTTGTCTTAGATTGATCAACATATTATTCTGAAATATATGGGTCACATATTTAACCGTTTTCTTCAGAAAATTCCTGTTTGGTGGAGATGGTATAGTTGGATTTGCCCGGTTGCGTGGACACTATACGGATTGGTTGCCTCGCAGTTTGGCGATATTCAAACGAAACTCGTCACGAGAGATCAAACTGTGGCCCAGTTCATCGCAGAGTTCTATGGGTTCGACGTTGACTTGTTGTGGGTTGTTGCAGTAGTTCATGTTGCTTTCACCGTGGGTTTCGCTTTCATGTTCAGTTTTGCGATTATGAGGTTCAACTTCCAGAGGAGATGAAGGAGAGGAGATGTCATTTTTCTGTATCCGGTTGTATTTGCACTGGGTGCACTGCTGATGCATAGCACCCGTTGTTAATGGAGATCACTGTAACCATTTGAGATTTTTGTTCCATTCTGCACAAAAGATCCTTCACAAGGTCTTACTACACAGTGCTATTTTAGATTATCAGGAGAGGGCAAAGCCCTCCCGGTTTCATTGAAATTAAACCATCAAGTTCAGTAGCTATTACTACTTCGTACATGCCAAGCAATTTTAAAAGAACGGAATTGATATTTTTTAGCCGGATGAAAACAATTGGCTTTCATCCGTTTTGTGAGCCGTGTGATCTCTGCCGAGATTCGCGCAGAATTGGCGAGTTTTTTTATCGGGCCCGCTAACTTTTAGGAGACCTATTATGTTTTCCCTCGCTCTCGGCCCTGTTGGCAGTTTCTTTTTTTCCTTTCTCCTATCTGTTCCCCTCCTCGTCCTTTCCGCTTCTCATTTCGTAACCCCGAACAGAGGTTTTTTTTTTGAAAAGGAGGTTATCCCCCCCCCCCCCCATTAGCCTGTTGCCCCGAAAACTTAGGAGCCTCCCGATAGGCGATTAGGGTTTCGAGGGGAAACGACGGCGCACGACCGATCTTGATCGACGGGGCACTTTGCGGCGGTGCAAGGATGGATGCATCTGGCGCTGGCAAGGGAAAGGAAGGCGTACTCTCGCCACGCACGGCAAGGGCGCGACTGGATCTGACGGAAGAGGAAGCCACGCCGCTGGTGATCGACGACGTCGACGAGGGCGAACCGACGAAGTGGTCACTGGCCGGGAAAGTTCTCCACCGACACACGTTCCACATCCAGACGATCTCCAATGCCCTTCGACCTACCTGGGGCCCTAAAGGCCTGTTTTTCAGGTCTGCGGGGGAAAACATCTTTGTGGCGGAATTCGCCAGCAAGCGCGATCGCGATCGCGTATGGGACGGAAGCCCGTGGCATGTTAGCAAGCATGTTGTCATCCTGACGGAGTTCTCCGAGAGCATGAAACCATGTGAACTGAAGTTTGACAGATTGCATTATGGGCTAGGGTTCTCAACCTACCCTTCAATCTTCATAATGAAAAGAGAGGGCAGGCTGTGGCAAAACAGATTGATGTGAACGCCCATTTAGTGCAATTCGATCCTATTGGGGGCTTTTTGAGGACAAGGGTCACTATTGATGTTAGCAAGCCTCTGCGGAGATGGATCCTCATAGATTCAGCAGCTCGTGGTGGCCGCGACTGGTATGACATACAATATGAAAATGTCGCGAACTTCAGTTTTTCTTGTGGCCGACTAGGCCACCCAGACCTGCTTTGTCCGGCGCCGGGAACTAGAGATGAGAATGGTGATATACCCTTCAAGACCAGTATCCATGCACCGGAGGACAAAAAGAAGCCTGCATCTAGTGAGAGCTCATGAGCTAGCCAGACTAATGCAAAACCCGGGAGGGAAGGCGAATGTTCCTGAGTCTAGCACTACTCAAGATGCCAATCCTGAGGTAACCTCGCCTAGAAAGAATAATAATAACGGCAAGAACAAGAGGAAAGGGGGACCTCCGAAACAAGTTTACAGAAAGTTTATTGTGCCTACGCCAACTGCAGAAGAGCATGTTGATCCTCAGACCAATGCCATTATACAGTATGATCATGCAGCAGCAAGTGGCGAGGATGTTACTGAAGGTACAGAAGTGGAACAAGCACCGAAGAAGAAAAGAGAAACACCCACGACTTCAGAGAATTCGGCAGGAGCTGCGAGCCAGCCCTGCCGGGCACAATGAGTTGTTTGAGGTGGAACTGCCTTGGGCTTGGGAACCCCAAGGCAGTTCGCGAGCTTCACAATGTGGTGAAGCAGGAAGGGCCCGAAATGGTTTTTGCTATGGAGACAAAAATCAGAGGGAAAAGAAGAGGACTTGCGGCATACCCTTGGGTTTGCTGGCAGTTTTGCAGACAGTGATGGCCTAAGCGGAGGCATAGGGCTGTTCTGGTCTAAAGATTTTGAAGGTGGAACTTAAAACCTACAGTCACAGTCACATCGATGTTTTGGTTCATGATGACTCTCCGGGACCGAATGTTTGGAGGTTTACAGGCTTCTACAAATAAGGCCAAGAGCGGCAGATCGTCACACCACGGGCGCTTCCTTAGAACCCTACACGCCATCCCTCACGGTGCATGGATGTGCATGGGTGACTTCAACGAAACTTTGTACCCTGACGAACACTTCAGTCGATCAGCTCGCCCTCAGAGACAGATGAGAGAGTTTCGAGAGGTCACCGACGAATGTGCTCTTCAAGATCTAGGGTGGTCCGGTGTTGCTTACACAGGATAACCGCCAACCCGGAGATGCGAATGTCAAGGCAAGGATCGACAGAGCCTTTGCCAATGAAGAGTTCAGGAAGAAATTTGATCATATGCGTGTTAGGCATGTGTGGCTATGGAATCCGACCATTGTTTTGTCATTGCTGAATTCAGAAACCACGCATTCCCACATAGGTCGATTGGAGCCAAACAATTTCGCTATGAAAATGTTTGGCAGTCTCACCAGGACTATGAATAGCTAATCGCACAAACATGGCGGGGGCAGACCCGCGGTCCTGGTCTACAAGGTATAATGGATTCCCTAGGGGCATTGCAGACTCAACTCGTGCCATGGGGAGCTCGCGAATTCGGCAGCTTGTCAAGATCCGTTCATAACTTGCAAAAATGACTCGACAGGCTGCGCCAGCACTCAGTAGGAAGGGGCCCATCCGATGAGGAGAGAAGCATAATGCAGAAGCTAAGAGAAGCACTCCGCCTAGAGGAAATCTGGATGCGGCAATGATCCCGAGTTCCGTGGTGCACGGGCGACCGCAACACGGCATACTTCAGGCACAAGCTAGACAAAGGAAACGCACTAATCGTATATCGGGTCTCAAGAGAGACGATGGCTCTACTTGTGTCACCGAAACAGAGGATAAGGCCGAAATATTAGCCTTCTATCAAGCACTTTATACATCGCAGGGTGTCAACAACACCGATGCGCTGTTATCGTATGTGCCCACCCGGGTCACGCCGGAGATGAATGAGCTCCTGAGCAAACCATATGAGTCAGCCGAAGTTCAGCGAGCATTGTTTCAAATGGCTCCCTCCAAGGCACCGGGGGTGGATGGTTTTATGGCGGGTTTTTTCCAATGCCACTGAAAGTTGCTACAAGAAGAAGTAACTCAAGCGGAGCTGGCCTTTCTTAATGGAGGCGAACTACCACTGGGCCTAAATGACACGTCTATCACACTGATCCCCAAGGTATGTCACCCCCAAAGTATCTCACAATATCGTCCAATTGCTCTTTGTCCAGTATTATATAAACTGGCAGTAAAGGTTATAGCCAACCGATTACGAGGGTGCATGGATGATATTATCAGCGAGGAACAAAGTGCTTTTGTCCCAGGTTGTCTGATCAAAGATAACATTCTTGTTGCCTTTGAAAGTGTTCATACAATGAAGAAACGAAAGAAAGGGAAGAATTACACTTGTGCGGCCAAACTTGACATGATGAAGGCTTACGATAGGGTTGAATGGCATTTCCTGGAAGCCATACTCTTGAAGCTTGGATTCAATGCTAATCTGGTCAGGCTGATCATGAAGTGTGTCATGTCTATTCGGTTCTCTGTCCGTGTGAATGGAGAGCTGCAACCTTATTTCAACCCATCCAGAGGGCTTCGACAGGGGTGCCAGTCTCCCCCTACTTGTTTTTGCTTTGCGCCGAAGGCTTCACTTCACTCCTGAAGCACTACGGGAACTTTTTTGATAGAGGCATTAGAGTGAACTTCAGAGCACCATGGGTGGGTCACCTATTATTCGCTGATGATAGCCTCATTTTCATCAAGGTGAATGTGGAAAGCGCGATTAGGCTGAATGAGATCCTTGCAATATATGGGATGCTTCTCGACAATGTGTCAACAGGAGCAAGAGCTCCATCTTTTTCAGCTCAAACGCCACCGACGACTCTTAGACAAAATTTGAAGCAACTTCTTAGTGTACAAGTTGAAGCTTTCTCAGAACGCTACCTCGGTTTACCCACTGCTCTTGGCAAGATAAATAGTGGAACCTTTGAATATCTAGCTGATCGGGCAAGAGGCAGCATGCAAGGTTGGGCGGAGAGGCTATTTGCTTGCACCGGTAGAGAGACCCTTTTGAAATCTATTGTTCAGGCTATTCCGATGTTAAGCATGAGATGCTTTCTGTTGACAAAAAAGGTGTGTAAAAGTTTCACCTCAAGCATGGCAAAATTTTGGTGGGGTAGCTCAATCGACAGGAATTCCCTGCATTGGATCGCTTGGGATAAACTAGCCACACCGAAGTGCAAAGGCGAAATGGGATTCCTTGACTTTCAGTTGTTTAACTTGGCACTGTTAGGGAAGCACGGATGGCGTTTCATGATGAATCCCAACTCTCTGTGCGCCAAGGTTATGAAAGGAAGATATTTCCCTGATTCAGACTTCCTTAATGCATCAGTACCAAAATCCTCCTCAGCCACCTGGAGGGCAATTATAGCAGGCCGGGAAGCTTTGCGGTAATCTTTGAAACGAATTGGCTCAGGAACTTCCATCTCTGTATGGGAAGATAAGTGGATTCCTTCCACAGTTTCTATGACTCCATTGATGCGACCAGCAAATGCGGTGATCGAAACTATCAGCGAGCTGATCGATACAACTAGTTGGACATGGCATGAGGAGTTGGTTAGAGGGACCTTCATTGCACCCGATGCAACTGCCATTCTCAACATTCCACTGCGACAGGGAGGCGGCGAAGATCTTCTTGCTTGGGCACATGAGAAATCAGGCATTTACTCTGTTAAATCGGCGTATCGAGCTCTAGTGAATCAAAAAGAGCGATTGGCTCTAGATGAGGGGCAGATTACCGGTACTTCAGTGGATCAAAAACTGTTGTGGAATGCAGTCTATAAGCTCAAAGTAGTCCCTAAAGTCAGAGTGTTCTGGTGGCGAGTATTGAGGGGCATTATTCCTGATGAGTGCACCCTAAAATATCGCCACATAAGAGAGATCAGCACTTGCAAGATCTGCCTTGCCATGAAAGAGGAACTGGAACATGCGCTGCTGCACTGTCCGCATACGCGTCGGTTCTGGGAGGAGGCCAGACTTATTTTTGAGGTTCATTTACCACGTCTCCATCCTCACACATGGACAAAAGATATCCTCTGTGAACCCCGGTTTTCTGATAAGGATCGGGCAATCTTCGTCACAGTGATGTGGGCTATATGGATGTCCCGCAATCGCTTGACCCACGATCGAGAAGGATGGGATCCAGCTACTTCGGTGAGAAAGATCAGAGAGGATCTCGCCATACTGGATCTACCCCGGCAGTTTGCTTCAATATCGCTGGTTATGGTAACAACCCCTGATGACCCATACATCAAGATCAATACAGATGCCGCTGTTCATCTAGATGACGGAAATGCATGGCTGGGGGGTGTTGCACGCTCCTCATCGGGATTCAAGGGTGCATGGTGCATGCCGTTCCCAGGTGTCACGGACCCTCTCATTGCGGAGGCCCTAGCGCTTAAGGAAGGAGTGATCTTCGCAACATTACGAGGCTACACGCATGTGATCATGGAGATCGACTATCTAGAGGCAGTAAACCTGTGGAACTCTCGCTACATCGACTGGTCGGTGATAGCACCTATTCTTTTTGAAATTGGAGAGCTTGCTCTTAGTTTTATTTCTTTCAATATTCAACATGTAATAAGATATGCAAACGGTCCTGCACATCTATGTGCTAAGCGTGGTTCTACGCTTGATGTAACTGAGAGCTGATTAGATACTACCTCTAGCTTCCTGATCAGCAACCTTCTGGCTGACTGCTCGGCGAATGCTTTCGTTTGAATAAAGCTCTCTGAAGTCCCCGCAAAAAGGAGGTTATTCCCCGGCCTCTGCATCCGAAAGATGCACGCGGCCATGATATTAAGCAAGTGCAACAAAATACAAAGTCTATAATCCGGAGTATAGCTCACAGAAGGAGCACAAATAAAAGAGGCTAAGCAAGTAAATCAAAGCCACAACCGGCTGGATGAGACTACATTAAGGACCTATCCTATTATGCGACTGCCATCCAAACCGGTTGAAGATAGCCCGAGCTACCATCTCCCATTGGTTGCATCCAGTAGCCAAATGCCCCCTGGAGCCCATAGGAGTGAGTAACAACCACGTACAGATCCATGTCGTAGCTCTGAAAATAACCTGCAAGAAGTTTAGAAGATGTAGTCTGTTAAAAATCATATCATTCCCACAGTTCTAGATAGCCCAGAGAAGTGCGCATGTTCCAATCCGAATACTTGTCGCAATCTTAGGTTGTACCCCATTTAACCACGTCCCAAACAGCGCATCTATGCTATCTGGCGGCGTGATGTTAAATGCAATAAGAATAGATCGACAAAGTAACTTAGCTAAAGGACAATAAATAAATAAATGTTGGATTGTTTCGTCATGAACACAAAAACAACATCGTGGACTCCCGATCCATCATCGCTTTAGTAAGTTATCTTTGGTAAGAATCACCTGTTTATGAACAAACCACATGAAAAAAAATTATGCATAACGGAACCTTTACTTTCCAAATGTGTATCGATATTGGGATTGGGCCAGAATAATAAGATCTAAGTACATAGATTTAACTGAGAACACTCTGTTCGTTGTCAGTTTCCACTTCATGTTGTCTGCTTGGTCGGAGAGATGGACATCCATCAACCTCCACACTAGGTGCAACCATGAGTCCCATCGTTCCCTGACTAAAGCCCTCTGAAACTGTATATTCAATGTAATACTGTTGCAACGTAATCCTGATTATGTTGCACAGTATTATATAAGGTAGGATATTGCAGTGCTAACGGCGTGTCCCCTAACCAAGTATCCTCCCAAAACCTGGTTGTCGTATGCAATGTATGCTGTAAAATGCAGCATAAGGTTTTTGACATGCATTAATTGAGTGGCATCAACAGGCAGAACTAGGATAGTATCATCGGCATATTGAATGATGGGAAACTCTGTGTTGCTTGCATGTTGAATGGGAGGTTTGACCATATCTGTGTGCATAGCTTCATTCAACATAGTTTGTAAGAGATCAATTGCCAAGACAAAAATTAGGGGAGATAAGGGGTCTCCCTGCCTCACTCCTTGATTACATTGGAATTGTTTACCAGGTACCTGATACGTCCATTTTGCATCATGTTTCCTTACTGTTATTTATGATGTTTTTATGCATAATAATGCTTTTTGGAGTAATTCTAATGCCTTTTCTCTCATAATTTACAAGGTACACACAAAGAGGGAGAATTTCGGCAGCTGGAAATCTGGACCTGGAAAAGCTATGCCAGGCCACCTATTCTGCACAACTCCAAACAAGCTGAAACTTCACGGAATTTTTTTAGCAAATATATGATGAATATTGGAGCAAATAACTACTAGAGGGGGCCCACCAGGTGGGCACAACCCACCTAGGTGCGCCAGGGATCTCAGGCGCGCCCTGGTGGGTTGTGCTCCCCAGGCCCACCTCCGATGCCCATCTTCCGGTATATAGGTCATTTTGACCTAAAAATAATAAGGAGAGGACTTTTGGGACGGAGCGCCGCCGTCTCGAGGCGGAACTTGGGCAGGAGCACCTTTTCCCTCCGACGGAGCGATTCCGCCAGGGGAACTTCCCTCCTGGAGAGGGAAATAATCGTCATCATCATCACCAACAACTCTCCCATCTTGGGGAGGGTAATCTCCATCAATATCTTCAACAGCACCATCTCATCTCAAACCTTAGTTCATCTCTTGTGTTCAGTCTTGTTACCGGAACTATAGCTTGGTGTTTGTGGGTGACTGGTAGTGTTGATTACATCTTGTAGTTGATGACTATATGTTTTATTAGGTGGAATATTATATGTTCAGATCCAATATGCTATTTAATACCCCTCTGATCTCGAGCATGATTATCATTTGTGAGTAGTTACTTTTTCTCTTGAGGTCACGGGAGAAATCATGTTGCAAGTAATCATGTGAACTTGATATGTGTTTAATATTTTGATAGTATGTATGTTGTGATTCCCTTAGTGGTGTCATGTGTGTTGGGGAACGTAGCATGCAATTTCAAAAGATTTCCTACGATCACGTAAGATCTATCTAGCAGATGCATAGCAACGAGACAGGGAGAGTGTGTCCATGTACCCTCGTAGGCCAAAAGCGGAAGCGTTATGTTAATGTGGTTGATGTAGTCGAACGTCTTCATGACCCAACCGATCAAAGTACCGAACGTACGACACCTCCGTGTTCAGCACACGTTCAGCTCGATGACGTCCCTCGAACTCTTGATCCAGCAGAGGGTCAAGGGAGAGTTCCGTCAGCACGACGGCGTGGCGACGGTGTTGGTGATGTGTTCCGTGCAGGGCTTCGCCTAAGCACTACGTGAATATGACCGGAGGAGTAAACCGTGGAGGGAGACGCCACACACGGCTTGGAACAATTGTTGTGTCTCCAAGGGGTGCCCTGCCCACATATATAAAGGAGAGAGAGGGAGGAGGCCGGCCCTAGGGGGCGCCATAAGGGGGGAGTCCTACTAGGACTCCTAGTCCTTGTAGGATTCGGCCCCCCTTCTTTTCCTTCTCATGGAGGGGGAAAGGAGAGGGAGTAGGAGAAGGAAAGGGGGGTGGCTGATGGAGACTCGACTAGATGGCGAGTCGTCGACGGCCCGATCTTTCACGGTACTAGCAGCAGGAACAAGAAATTCCGGTCGAGCAAAGATGCAAGACCGTAAGATCAGAAACTTGTGTCGAGTAGATTGGATCGACTCGACACGCAGCAGCAACAAAATCCCTTCGAATCAGCAACAAAGATATTTGGTGTCCCCCGACATGGGACTTTTTCTGTAGTTTAATTGAACTCACGACTAATACAAAAATCTCCCCTTTACATCGGCCGTAGCCAGCCTTTTATATAGGCATCACACACCCGATCAAACCGGCCCATGAGCAAAGCAAAACTGATACGAACTCTCTCTCCTAACCATAAACCGAACATGACTCCTAGTACTACTATGACTCCTCTAAATCTCACGCCTAAGGAAAAGTTCCTTTACCTAACAACCAAGAATTTACTAATTAACTATCTGGCCACGGTGATCACTAGGAACCAAAATATACCTTAACCGTACTATAGCACCTTGGATTTAGAACGCTTCTGCACGTAAACCTCATGTGACCTGGACCAAATAGCACCGACAACTATCCAGCTTGGCGTACAAAAAGTAGGCTTGACTTCTTGAGGGCTCACGGTTACGGTGACGGTATTTTAAGTGCCATTGTACCCATCATCAAAATATTAGAATTTGTAATATGATCAGTTTTTGCTACGGCAATCGACGGGCACATCATCCCCTCCTCCTTGAATCAAAACCATCCTCGGTTTTGCAACAATTTTACTGACCTTCTTCTTCTTCAAGGAAATATTTGTATCCACCTTGATTTCTTTCGCAAACATAGACTGGAGCACACAACATCTTCCGGCATCCCAAAAGGAGTAAGTGTTGGACCGACCCTCGTGTGTGGCACGACAGTCATATTGCCATGGTCTTACCAACAACAAGTGACATGCATCCATTGGCAAGACATCACAAATTATTGTATCTTTATAATCACCTACTGAAAAATTCACACGCACCTTGTGAGTAACTTTCAGTTTACCAGACTGGTATAACCACTCAATGCAGTGTGGTTGTGGGTGCTTCCATGTAGGTAATCCCAAAGCTTCCACCAATCCCTTGCTGACCGCGTTGGTGTAGCTTCCTCCATCTATAATCAACTTACAATTGGTGCTATTGACTTTGCACTGAGTATGAAAAATGTTCCAACGCTGTCCCTTATTCTCAATGCGATCCTCTTGCACTCGTTGCACCATTAGTGAAGGATATGACTCAGCAGCTTCAAAACTTCATAGCGACATTTTCAGCATCCTTAGATTTTTCACTAGAAGTGTCAGAAATTGCCTCTTCATCACTAGCGGATGCATAGCCATCTCTCGTGAGAAACACTCTTTTCTCATTAGGACATTCACGCTTCATATGTCCCCTTCCTCCACACTTGAAACACTCTATGTCACTAGTGCGTCAGGTCGACTATGCACTAGAATCAGCCATCGACAATCCTGATTTTGAAGCCTCCTTTTGCACGGAACCATGAGAGCGATTTGATGATGTCGCCCTGGAGCTAGGACCGACATCCTCACTCTTATACTGCGAGCGTCGCCATGTGTTCAAAGTGGTACTGGGAACTGTGTTGACTTGGCGCCGCTTAATCTGTTGTTCCGCACGCACAGCTTGGTGCACAAGATCTTGTATGTTGTAGTAGACCACCATCCCAACACGATCCCGCACCTCGATATTTAGCCCGTTAAAGAAACATGCCATGGTCGCCTCTGGATCCTCCGTTGTCCCTGTACGTATCACAAGCAATTCCATCTCCTTGTAATATTCATCAACACTCATATTACCTTGAGAGAGCCGCTGCAACTTGTTGTACATATCTCTTTTCTAGTGCTCAGGAAAAAACGTCGCCTCATGAATTCTTTCATACCTCGCCAAGTCATCGGCCGATGTCTTGAACGAAAAATTTGATTCCACCAAATTAGCGCCAGAATCGGTGAACTCAATTCCAGCAAGTTGAACTTTCTTCTCCTCGCTATAATGATGGGCATCAAAAATTTGATCAACACGCATCTCCCACTCCAAATATCCTTCTGGTTCGCACTTGCCGGAGAACGAAGGGATTGAAATTTTTATGCGCCCAATTCTATCATCCAAAGGCACACGCACAGCTTGACCAACTCGGTCATGCACTCCACCATGAACGGAAGTTTCAGGACGAGGCTCATAGTGTCGTGGTCGTGGCGCGTACCTCGTTGCCTCATGGTCAACACCGTCATCGAGGCCATCATCTCCAGCATGTGGTTGTGCCGCCAGACGGCGACTAAGCACGCCAGCATGTCCATCACGAGCCGGTGGTTCATAAAGCAGTGGAGCAGCTGGAGCAGTCTATGGTGGTGCAGAATTCGTTGTGGGCATATTAATGATGTCTGCCAAACCATCAAACCGAGTGATCAGGACATCTATCCTTTTGCCGAGCGCATCATGACATTGCTTGATGTAGTTGCATGTGTGGTCAAAACCATCCCGAATATTTTGTAGAATATCATCCACATACACTGGACGTACTATTTCCTCAGAATCAGCAGCAACCTCATCACCCTTGTTGACTGAGGTTGACATCTCGATCAACACAGTACCGTACCGTGAACAACCTTAGCTCTGAAGACAACTTGATGGAGACTCGACTAGATGGTGAGTCGTCGACGGCCCGATCTTTCACGGTACTAGCAGCAGGAACAAGAAATTCCGGTCGAGCAAAGATGCAAGACCGTAAGATCAGAAACTTGTGTCGAGTAGATTGGATCGACTCCACACGTAGCAGCAACAAAATCCCTTCGGATCAGCAACAAAGATATTTGGTGTCCCCCGACATGGGACGTTTTCTGTAGTTTTATTGAACTCACGACTAATACAAAAATCTCCCCTTTACATCGGCCGTAGCCAGCCTTTTATATAGGCATCACACACTCGATCAAACCGGCCCATGAGCAAAGCAAAACTGATACGAACTCTCTCTCCTAACCATAAACCGAACATGACTCCTAGTACTACTACGACTCCTCTAAATCTCACGCCTAAGGAAAAGTTCCTTTACCTAACAACCAAGAATTTACTAATTAACTATCTGGCCACGCTGATCACTAGGAACCAAAATATACCTTAACCGTACTATAGCACCTTGGATTTAGAACGCTTCTGCACGTAAACCTCATGTGACCTGGACCGAAATAGCACCGACAATTATCCAGCTTGGCGTACGAAAATTAGGCTTGACTTCTTCAGGCTTTGGTTCTGGTGACGGTATTTTAAGTCCCATTGTACCCATCATCAAAATATTAGAATTTGTAATATGATCAGTTTTAGCTACGGCACTCACGGGCAAATCAGTGGCACCCCCTTCCCTAATCCAATTCGGCCTCCTCCCTTGTGGGGGGCGCACCAGCCCACTCCTATGGCCCATATCTCCCCCCTCCCGGGGGGGGAGGGGGTTGGTAACTCCTCCGGTACTCCGGTATGTACCCGATACATTCCGGAACCCTTCCGGTGTCCGAATACCACCTTCCAATATATCAAACTTTACCTCTCGACAATTTCGAGACTCCTCGTCATGTCCGTGATCTCATCCGGGACTCCGGACAAACTTCGGTCACCAAAACACATAACTCTTAATACAAATCATCATCGAACGTTAAGCATGTGGACCCTACGGGTTCAAGAACTATGTAGACATGACCGAGACACATCTCCGGTCAATAACCAATAGCGAAAACTGGATGCTCATATTGGTTCCTACATATTCTATGAAGATCTTTATTGGTCAAACCGCATAACAACATACGTCATTCCTCTTGTCATCGGTATGTTACTTGCCCGAGATTCGATCGTCGGTATCCTTATACCTAGTTCAATCTCGTTACTGGCAAGTCTCTTTACTCGTTCCGTAATGCATCATCCCACAACTAACTCATTATTCACATTGCTTGCAAGGCTTATAGTGTTGTGCATTGCCTAGAGGGCCCAGAGATACCTCTCCGATACTCGGAGTGACAAATCCTAACCTCGATCTATGCCAACCCTAGAAACACCTTTGAAGACACCTGTAGAGCATCTTTATAATCACCTAGTTACATTGTGATGTTTGATAACACACAAGGTGTTCCTCCGGTATTCTGGAGTTGCATAATCTCATAGTCAGAGGAATATGTATAAGTCATGAAGAAAGCAATAGCAATAAAAACTAAATGATCAACATGCTAAGCTAACGGATGGGTCTTGTCCATCACATCATTCTCCTAATGATGTGATCCCGTTCATCAAATGACAACACATGTCTATGGTCAGGAAACTTAACCATCTTTGATTAACGAGCTAGTCAAGTAGAGGCATACTAGGGACATTCTGTTTTGTCTATGCATTCACACATGTACTAAGTTTCCGGTTAATACAATTCTAGCATGAATAATAATCATTTATCATGATATAAGGAAATATAAATAACAACTTTATTATTGCCTCTAGGGCATATTTCCTCCAGTCTCCCACTTGCACTAGAGTCAATAATCTAGTTCACATCGTCATGTGATTTAACACCAATAGTTCACATCTTTATGTGATTAGTTCACATCTCCATGTGACTAATACCCAAAGGGTTTACTAGAGTCAATAATCTAGTTCACCTCACTATTTGATTAACACCCAAAGAGTGATCATGTTTTGCTTGTGAGAGAAGTTTAGTCAATGGGTCTGCCACATTCAGAGCCGTATGTATTTTGCAAATTTTCTATGTCTACAATACTCTGCACGGAGCTATTCTAGCTAATCGCCCCCACATTCAATATGTATCCAGATTAAGAATTAGTGTCATCTGGATCAGTGTCAAAGTTTGCATCGACGTAACCCTTTACGACGAACCTTTTTGTCACCTCCATAACTAAGGATAATTTTGACCGTTGTCTAGTGATCCACTCCTGGATCACTATTATACCCTCTATCCAAAGTCATGGTGAGGTACACAATAGGTTTGGTACACAGCATAGCATACTTTATAGAACCTATGACTGAGGCATAGGGAATGACTTTTCATTCTCTTTCTATTTTCTGCCGTGGTCGGGTTTTGAGTCTTTACTCAACTTCACACCTTACAACTCAGGCAAGAACTCCTTCTTTGACTGATCCATTTTGAACTCCTTCAAAATCTTATCAAGGTATGTACTCATAAAGTCTTATCAAGTGTCTTGATCTATCTTTATAGATCTTGATGCCCAATATGTAAGTAGCTTCACTAAGGTCTTTCATTGAAAAAATCTTATTCAAGTATCCTTTTATGCTATCCAGAAATTCTCAGATTATTTCCAATCAACAATATGTCATCCACATATAATATCAAGAATGCTATAGAGCTCCCACTCACTTTCTTGTAAATACATGCTTCTCCAAAAGTCTCAGAGAAACCATATGCTTTGATCACACTATCAAAGCGCATATTCCAACTCCGAGATGCTTGCACCAGTCCATAAATGGATCATCGAGCTTGCACACTTTGTTAGCACCTTTAGGATCGACAAAACCTTCTGGTTGCATCATATACAACTCTTCTTTAAGATATCCATTAAGGAATGCAGTTTTGACATCCATTTACCAAATTTCATAATAATAAAATGCGGCAATTGCTAACATGATTCGGACAGACTTAAGCACCGCTACGGGTGAGAAGGTCTCATCGTAGTCAACTCCTTGAACTTGTTGAAAACCTTTCGCAATAAGTCGAGCTTTGTAGACAGTAACATTACCGTCAGCGTCAGTCTTCTTCTTGAAGATCCATTTATTCTCTATGGCTTGCCGATCATCGGGCAAGAAGTCCACACTTTGTTCTCATACATGGATCCTATCTCAGATTTCATGGCCTCAAGCCATTTTGCGGAATCTGGGCTCATCATCGCTTCCTCATAGTTTGTAGGTTCGTCATGGTCAAGTAACATGACCTCCAGAACAGGATTAGCATACAACTCTGGTGCGGATCGTACTCTGGTTGACCTACGAGGTTCAATAGTAACTTGATCTGAAGTTTCATGATCATCATCATTAGCTTCCTCACTAATTGGTGTACGAATCACTGGAACTGATATCTGTGATGAACTACTTTCCAATTCGGGAGAAGGTACAATTACCTCATCAAGTTCTACTTTCCTCCCACTCACTTCTTTCGAGAGATACTCCTTCTCTAGAAAGGATCCATTCTTAGCAACAAAGATCTTGCCTTCGGATCTGTGATAGAAGGTGTACCCAACAGTTTCTTTTGGGTATCCTATGAAGACGCACTTCTCCGATTTGGGTTCGAGCTTATCAGGCTGAAGCTTTTTCACATAAGCATCACAACCTCAAACTTTAAGAAACGATAGCTTAGGTTTCTTGCCAAACCATAGTTCATACGGTGTCGTCTTAACAGATTTAGATGGTTCCCTATTTAACGTGAATGCAGCTGTCTCTAATGCATAACCCCAAAACGGAAGTGGTAAATCAGTAAGAGACATCATAGATCGCACCATATCTAATAAAGTACGGTTACGACGTTCAGACACACCATTACGCTGTGGTGTTCCAGGTGGCATGAGTTGTGAAACTATTCCACATTGTTTTTAAATAAAGGCCAAACTCGTAACTCAAATATTTGCCTCCGCGATTAGATCGTAGAAACTTTATTTTCTTGTTACAATGATTCGCAACTTCTCTCTGAATTTCTTTGAACTTTTCAAATGTTTCAGACTTGTGTTTCATTAAGTAGATATACCCATATCTGCTTAAATCATTTGTGAAGGTCAGAGAATAACGATACCCGCCGCGAGCCTCAACACTCATCATACGGCATACATCAGTATGTATTATTTCCAATAAGTCAGTGGCTCGCTCCATTGTTCCGTAGAACGGAGTCTTAGTCATCTTGCCCATGAGGCATGGTTCGCAAGCATCAAATGATTCCAAAAGCCCATCAGCATGGAGTTTCTTCATGCGTTTTACACCAATGTGACCTAAACGACAAGTACACATATTAGTTGCACTATCTTTATTATCTTTGCATCTTTTGGCATAAATATTATGTGTATCACTATGATCAAGATTCAGTAAACCATTTTCATTGGATGTAAGACCATAGAATGTTTTATTCTCGTAAACAGAACAACAATTATTCTCGACTTAAATGAATAATTTTATCTCAATAATCATGATCCAATCATATTTGTGCTCAACTCAAACACCAAATAACATTTATTTAGTTCCAATACTAACCCCGAAGGTAG
Organism: Aegilops bicornis; assembly: GCA_021605145.1. Lineage (NCBI taxonomy): Eukaryota > Viridiplantae > Streptophyta > Magnoliopsida > Poales > Poaceae > Aegilops > Aegilops bicornis. The sequence goes on along the minus strand of CM038671.1, from coordinate 533,875,566 downwards.
AGGGAGTATGAGATGGTGATCTTATCAACCTTGGAATCATTTCCAACACACATCGTCACCTCGCCTCAACTAGTCTTTGTTCATTTCAGAACTCTGCTTTGAGTTACTAGTCATAGCAACCTAACCGGTATCAAACACCCAGGGGCTACTATGAACACTAGTAAAGTACACATCAATAACATGTATATCATATATACTTTTGTTCACTTTGCCATCCTTTTTATCCGCCAAGTATTTGGGGTAGTTCCGCTTCCAGTGACCATTTCCTTTGCAGTAGAAGCACTCAGTTTCAGGCTTGGGTCTAGCTTTGGGCTTCTTCATGGGAGTGGCAATTTGCTTGCCATCCTTCTTGAAGTTCCCTTTCTTTCCCTTGCCCTTTTACTTGAAACTAGTGGTCTTGTCAACCATCAACATTTGATGCTTTTCTTGATTTCTACCTTTGCCGATTTCAGCATCATGCAGAGCTCAGGAATCGTTTTCGTTCATCCCTTGCATATTATAGTTCATCACGAAGTTCCAAAGAACTTGGTGATAGTGACTAGAGAACTCATCAATCACTCTCTTATCTGGAAGATTAACTCCCACTTGATTCAAGCGATTGTAGTACCCAGACATTCTGAGCACATGCTCACTAGCTGAGCTATTCTCCTCCATCTTGTAGGCAAAGTACTTGTCAGAGGTCTCATACCTCTCGACTCGGGCATGAGTCTGAAATACCAATTTCAGCTCTTGAAACATCTTATATGCTCCATGGCATTCAAAACGTTTTTGAAGTCCCAGTTCTAAGCCGTAAAGCATGGTGCACTAAACTATCAAGTAGTCATCATACTGAGCTTGCCAAACATCCATAACCTCTGCATCTGCTCCTGCAATAGGTTCGTCACCTAGCGGTGCATCAAGGACATAATTTTTGTGTGCAGCAACAAGGATAATCCTCAGATCACGGACCCAGTCCGCATCATTGCTACTATCATCTTTCAACTTATTTTTCTCTAGGAACATATCAAAAATAAACGGGGAGCTACATCGCAAGCTATTGATCTACAACATAGATATGCAAATACTATCAGGACTAGTTCATGATAAATTAAAGTTCAATTAATCATATTACTTAAGAACTCCCACTTAGATAGACATCCCTCTAGCCATCTAAATGATCATGTGATCCATATCAACTAAACCATGTCCGATCATCACGTGAGATGGAGTAGTTTTCAATGGTGAACATCACTATGTTGATCATATCTATTATATGATTCACGTTCGACCTTTTGGTCTTAGTGTTCCAAGGCCATATCTAGATATGCTAGGCTTGTCAAGTTTAACCCGAGTATTCTGCACGTGCAAAACTGGCTTGCACCCGTTGTATGTGAACATAGAGCTTATCACACCCGATCATCATGTGGTGTCTCGGCATGACGAACTGTAGCAACATTGCGAACACTTATACCTTGAAATTCAGTGAGGGGTCATCTTATAATGCTACTGCCGTACTAAGCAAAATAAGATGCATAAAGGATAAACATCAATCAAAATATGTGACATGATATGGCCATCATCATCTTGTGCCTTTGATCTCCATCTCCAAAGCACCGTCATGATCTCCATCTTCACCGGCTTGACACCTTGATCTCCATCATAGCATCGTTGTTGTCTCGCCAATTATTGCTTCCACGACTATGGCTACCGCTTAGTGATAAAGTAAAGAATTACATGGCGATTGCATTTCATACAACAAAGCGACAACCATAAGGCTCCTGCCAGTTGCCGATAACTTTTACAAAACATGATCATCTCATACAACAATTTATATGTCATCACGTCTTGACCATATCACATCACAACATGCCCTGCAAAAACAAGTTAGACGTCCTCTACTTTGTTGTTGCAAGTTTTACGTGGCTGGTACGCGCTTCTAGCAAGAACCATTCTTACCTACGCATCAAAACCACAACGATTTTTTGTCAAGTGTGCTATTTAAACCTTCAACAAGGACCGGCCGTAGTCAAACTTGATTCAACTAAAGTTGGAGAAATAGACACCCACCAGCCACCTGTGTGCGAAGCACGTCGGTAGAACCAGCCTCATGAACGCGGTCATGTAATGTCGGTCCGGGCCGCTTCATCCAACAATACCGCCGAATCAAAGTAATACTTTGGTGGTAAGCAGTATGACTATTATCGCCCACAACTCTTTGTGTTCTACTCGTGCATATAACATCTACGCATAGACCTCGCTCGGATGCCACTGTTAGGGAACGTAACATGCAATTTAAAAAAATTCCTACGATTATGCAAGATCTATCTTGGAGATGCATAGCAACGAGATGGGAAGAGTGTGTCCATGTACCCTCATAGACCAAAAGAAGAAGCGTTACATTAACGCGGTTGATGTAGTCGAATGTCTTCATGATCCAATCGATCCATGTACCAAACGTATGGTACCTTCGTGTTCAACACACATTCAGCTCGATGACGTCCCTCGAACTCTTGATCCAGCAGAGGGTCGAGGGAGAGTTCCATCAGTGCGACGGCGTGGCAACGGTGTTGGTGATGTGATCATGCGAGGCTTCGCCTAAGCACTACGTGAATATGACTGGAGGAGTAAACCGTGAAGGAAGACGCCACACATGGCTTGGAACAATTGTTGTGTCTCCAAGGGGTGCCCTGCCCACGTATATAAAGGAGGGAGAGGGAGGACGCCGACCCAAGGGGGAATGCCATAAGGGGGGAGTCCTACTAGGACTCCTAGTCCTAGTAGGATTCGGCCCCCCTTCTTTTCCTTCTCATGGAGGGGGAAAGGGGGAAAGGAGATGGAGTAGGAGAAGGAAAGGGGGTGGCACCCCCTTCCCTAATCCAATTCGGCCTCCTCCCTTGTGGGGGGCACACCAGCCCTTATGGGCTGGTTAGCCTCCCTCTTATGGCCCATATGGCCCATATCTTTCCCCGGGGGTTCCAGTAACCCCTACGATACTCAGGTATGTACTCGATACACTCTGGAACCCTTCTGGTGTCGAATACTACCTTCCAATATATCAATCTTTACCCCTCGAACATTTCGAGACTCCGGGACTCCGAACAAACTTCGGTCACCAAAACACATAACTCATAATACAACTCGTCATCGAACGTTAAGCGTGCGGACCCTACGAGTTCGAGAACTATGTAGACATGACCGAGACACATCTCTGGTCAATAACCAATAGCGGAACCTGGATGCTCATATTGGTTCCTACATATTATACGAAGATCTTTATCGGTCAAACCGCATAACAACATACGTCATTCCTCTTGTCATCCGTATGTTACTTGCCCGAGATCCGATCGTCGGTATCCTCATGCCTAGTTCAATCTCGTTACTGGCAAGTCTCTTTACTCATTCCTTAATGCATCATCCCGCAACTAACTCATTATTCACATTTCTTGCAGGGCTTATAGTGATGTGCATTATCGAGAGGGCCCAAAGATACCTCTCCGATACTCGGAGTGACAAATCCTAATCTCGATCTATGCCAACCCAACAAACACCTTCGGAGACACCTGTAGAGCATCTTTATAATCACCCAGTTACATTGTGACGTTTGATAGCACACAAGGTGTTCCTCCGATATTCGGGAGTTGCATAATCTCATAGTCAAAGGAATATGTATAAGTCATGAAGAAAGCAGAAGCAATAAAAACTGAACGATCAGCATGCTAAGCTAATGGATGGGTCTTGTCCATCACATCATTCTCCTAATGATGTGATCCCGTTCATCAAATGACAACACATGTCTATGGTCAGGAAACTTAACCATCTTTGATTAACGAGCTAGTCAAGTAGAGGCATACTAGGGACATTCTGTTTTGTCAATGTATTCACACATGTACTAAGTTTCCGGTTAATACAATTCTAGCATGAACAATAAACATTTATCATGATATAAGTAAATATAAATAACAACTTTATTATTGCCTCTAGGGCATATTTCCTTCAATGTGAATGTCGACTACATGACACTTCACCATATTTGGGCCTCAGGGAATGCATTGTGGAGTAGCAATTAGATGATGGGTTGCGAGAGTGACAGAAGCTTAAACCCCAGTTTATGCTCTATTCCGTAAGGGACCGATTGGATCCAAAAGTTTAATGCTATGGTTAGAATTTATTCTTAACACTTTTCTCGTAGTTGTGGATGCTTGCGGGAGGGTTAATCATAAGTAGGAGGTTTGTTCAAGTGAGAACAACACCAAAGCACCGGTCCACCCACATATCAAATTATCAAAGTACCGAACACAAATCAAAACAACATAGTGAAAGTGACTAGATGAAAATCCCGTGCACCCTCAAGAACGCTTTGCTTATCATAAGAGATTGTTTTGGCCTGTCCTTTGCCTCAAAAGGATTGGGCTACCTTGCTACACTTTAGTTACTACTATCATTACTTGCTCGTTATAAATTATCTTGCTATCAAACTACTCTGCTACTTATAATTTCAGCACTTGCAGACATTACCTTGCTGAAAACCACTTGTCATTTCCTTCTGCTCCTCGTTGGGTTCGACACTCTTACTTATCGAAAAGAGCTAAAATTGATCCCCTGTACTTGTGGGTCATCAAGGCTATTTTCTGGCACCGTTGTCGAGGAGTGAAGCGCCTTTGGTAAGTGGAATTTGGTAAGGAAACATTTATATAGTGTGCTGATTTATTGTCACTTGTTACTATGGAAAACAATCCTTTGAGGGGTTTGTTCGGGGTATCTTCACCTCGACTGGAACCACAATTAGCTACCCCTCGACCTACTGCACCTACTGAAAATATTGAATATTAAATTCCTTCGGGTATGATAGAACAATTGCTAGCTAATCCTTATGCAGGAGATGGAACCAAACATCCTGATATGCATTTGATATATGTAGAAGAAATTTGTGGATTGTTCAAGCTTGCAGGTTTACCCGGGGATGAAGTTATGAAAAATATTTTTCCTTTATCTTTGAAGGGAAAAGCATTGGCATGGTATAGGCTATGCGATGATATTGGATCTTGGAATTGGAATCATTTGAAATTGGACTTCCACCAAAAAAAATCCTATGCATCTAGTTCATCGTGATCGGAATTATATATATAATTTTTGGCCTCGTGAAGGAGAAAGTATCGCTCTAGCTTGGGGAGGCTTAAGTCAATCTTATATTCATGCCCCAATCATGAGCTCTCAAAAGAAATTATTATCCAGAACTTTTATGCTCGGCTTTCTCGTAATGATCAAACCATGCTCGATACTTCTTGTGCTGGTTCTTTTATGAAGAAGACTACTGAATTCCAGTGGGATCTTTTGGAAAGAATTAAACGCAACTCTGAAGATTGGGAACTCGACGAAGGTAAAGATTCAGGTATTAAACTTAAGTATGATTGTGTTAATCTTTTATGAATACAGATATGTCTCCAACGTATCTATAATTTTTTATTGTTCCATATTATATTCTTTTTTGGACATTATTGGGCTTTATTATACACTTTTATAATATTTTTGGGACTAACCTATTAACCGGAGGCCTAGCCCAGAATTACTGTTTTTTGCCTATTTCAGAGTTCCGTAGAAAAAGAATATCAAACAGAGTCCAGACGGAATGAAACCTTCCGGAACGTGATTTTCGGAACGAACGTGATCCAGATGACTTGGACTCTACATCAAGACATCAACCAGGAGGGCACGAGGTAGGGGGGCGGGCCCTCCACCCTCGTGGGCCCCCTGTTGCTCCACCGACGTACTCCTTCCTCCTATATATACCTACGTACCCCCAAACTACCAGAGACGGAGCCAAAAACCTAATTCCACCGCCGCAACCTTCTGTACCCGTGAGATCCCATCTTGGGGCCTGTTAGGATTCCACGGAGGGGGCATCGATCATGGAGGGCTTCTACATCAACACCATAGCCTCTCTGATGATGTGTGAGTAGTTTACCTCAGACCTTCGGGTCCATAGTTATTATCTAGATGGCTTCTTCTCTCGTTTTGGATCTCAATATAATGTTCTCCCCCTCTCTCGTGGAGATCTATTCGATGTAATCTTCTTTTGCGGTGTGTTTGTTGAGACCGATGAATTGTGGGTTTATGATCAAGTTTATCTATGAACAATATTTGAATCTTCTCTGAATTCTTTTATGTATGATTGGTTATCTTTGCAAGTCTCCTCGGGTTATCAGTTTGGTTTGGCCTACTAGATTGATCTTTCTTGCAATGGGAGAAGTGCTTAGCTTTGGGTTCAATCTTGCGGTGACCTTTCCCAGTACCAGTAGGGGCAGCAAGGCACGTATTGTATTGTTGCCATCGAGGATAACAATATGGGGTTTATATCATATTGCATGAGTTTATCCCTCTACATCATGTCATCTTGCTTAAAGCGTTACTCTGTTCTTATGAACTTAATACTCTAGATGCATGCTTTGGATAGCGGTCGATGTGTGGAGTAATAGTAGTAGATGCAAAGGTGAGTCGGTCTACTTGTCTCGGACGTGATGCCTATATACATGATCATACCTAGATATTCTCATAACTATGCTCAATTCTGTCAATTGCTCAACAGTAATTTGTTCACCCAAGTAAATACTTATGCTCTTGATAGAAGCCACTAGTGAAACCTATGGCCCCGGTCTATTTTCCATCATATTAATCTTCCAACACTTAGTTATTTTTATTGCCTTTTATTTTATTTTGCATCTTTATCATAAAAAATACCAAAAATATTATCTTATCATATCTATCAGATCTCACTCTCGTAAGTGGCCATGTAGGGATTGACAACCCCTTATCGCGTTGGTTGCGAGGATTTATTTGTTTGTGTAGGTGCGAGGGACTCGTGCGTAGCCTCCTCTTTGGATTGATACCTTGGTTCTCAAAAACTGAGGGAAATACTTATGCTACTTTGCTGCATCACCCTTTCCTCTTCAAGGGAAAACCAACGTCTTGCTCAAGAGGTAGCAAGAAGGATTTCTGGCGCCCGTTCTTGGGGAGGTCTACGCAAAAGTCAACATACCAAGTACCCATCACAAACCCTTATCTCCCGCATTACATTATTTGCCATTTGCCTCTCATTTTCCTCTTCCCCACTTCACCCTTACCGTTTTATTCGCCTCCCTCTTTCTTTTTGCCCCTCGCACTTTCTGCCATTATGTCTGAAATTGGGGAAACTATTGTCGATATGGACAATAGTAATAACATGGAAAATTCTGATTCTCCTGCTGAAGAACCCCTACCTTACATACAAAAAAATTCCGAATTGGTATTGGTAATATTATTGGAAAAGGGGTTATTCAATATTTCTTTACTTGTGCCGGTGCTTTGCCTTCTATGGGTAGTTCTATTCTTCATAAAACAAGTAGTCTTGCGGACGCTATTGCCATGCTTGTAGTTGAACTCGAAAGGCAATTTATGCACATGCACCCTTGCATACAAAGGATTTTTCCTATAATTTTCTAATAATGAGCATTCTTCTAAGCATGCCGCTACTATCTTTTTGGCTCATGAATTCAGATTTATAATAAAAGAAGCCAAAGAAATCTTTGCGCATTATAGGGTGGACGTTGGCCGTCCACCCATAGAAACTATCCTATTTGATCAAGAGGAAATAATGCGTTTCCAATCTCTAGATTATGTTGCTTTTAATGAAAACCTTAGAAAAAAGGTTCCTACCAATGTTCTAGTTGATAGAATTTCTGAACTTAATAATGATTTTGCTATTCGAAATAATGAGCTAGGATATTCTCTCGAGTATAGGCTCACAAAGTTCTGTCAAAAGAATGTTTATAATGATGAATTGGTTGTGCAATAAGAAGGGCCGAAGGAGGAACCTATACCTCCTAAAGTTGATCTTGGGGACTTTTTTCCCATTAAATTTAGCCCTTTTGATTACTTTTGCTTGCCTCAAAGAAAACTTGTTGCTAAACATAGAGAATATGAAATGAGTTTTAATGATCTATCCTATTATTATGGCGATACCTAGATCTATCCTTGCTTTTATGCCTAGCTAGGGGCGTTAAATGATAGCGCTTGTTGGGAGGCAACCCAATTTTATTTTTAGTTTTTTTGCTTTTTGCTTCTGTTTAGGAATAAATATTTGATCTAGCTTCTGGTTAGATGTCTTTTTATGTTTTAATTAGTGTTTGTTCCAAGTTAAACCTATAGGATCTTCTCGGATGATAGTTATTTGATCTTGCTGAAAATTCCAGAAACTTTCTGTTCACGAAAATAATTGCTAAAAATCACCAGAACGTGATAAAATATTGATTCCAATTGCTGATGATAAATAAACAAATTTTCTAGGTCTTCCTATTTTGGCTAAATTTTTGGAGTTCCATAAGTTTGCGTTAGTTACAGATTACTACAGACTGTTCTGTTTTTGACAGATTCTGTTTTTCGTGTGTTGTTTGCTTATTTTGATGAATCTATGGCTAGTAAAATAGTTTATAAACCATAGAGAAGTTGGAATACAGTAGGTTTAACACAAAAATAAATAAAGAATGAGTTCATTACAGTACCTTAAAGTGGTGTTTTGTTTTCTTTCGCTAACGGAGCTCACGAGATTTTCTGTTAAGTTTTGTGTTGTGAAGTTTTCAAGTTTTGGGTGAAAGATTTGATGGATTATGGAACAAGGAGTGGCAAGAGCCTAAGCTTGGGGATTCCCATGGAACCCCAAGATAATCTAAGGACACCTAAAATCCAAAGCTTGGGGATGCCTCGGAAGGCATCCCCTCTTTCGTCTACTTCCATCGGTAACTTTACTTGGAGCTATATTTTTATTCACCACATGATATGTGTTTTGCTTAGAGCGTCTTGTATGATTTGAGTCTTTGATTTTTAGTTTACCACAATCATCCTTTCTGTACACACCTTTTGAGAGAGACACACTTGATTCGGAAATTGTTAGAATACTCTATGTGCTTCACTTATATCTTTTGAGTTATATAGTTTTTGCTCTAGTACTTCACTTATATCTTTTAGAGCACGGTAGTGGATTTGTTCTTTATAAACTATTGTTCTCTCATGCTTCACTTAGATTATTTTTAGAGTCCTACAAAACAGCATGGTAGTTTGCTTTAACAATAATTGACATTCAAGATTAGTAAAGAAAAAAGAAAAATTCTTATGAGTGTGTTGAATACTATGAGAAGTTTGATGCTTGATAATTGTTTTGAGATATGAAGATGGTGATATTAGAGTCATGCTAGTTGAGTAGTTTTGAATTTTAGAAATACTTGTGTTAAAGTTTGTGATTCCCGTAGCATGCACGTATGGTGAACCGCTATGTGATGAAGTCGGAGCATGATTTATTTATTGATTGTCTTCCTTATGAGTGGCGGTCGGGGACGAGCGATGGTCTTTTCCTACCAATCTATCCCCCTAGGAGCATGCGCGTAATACTTTGCTTTGATAACTTGTAGATTTTTGCAATAAGTATATTAGTTATTTATGGCTAATGTTGAGTCCATGGATTATATGCACTTTCCTTCCTTCCACCATTGCTAGCCTCTCTAATACCCCGCACTTTTCGCCGGTATCATATACCCACCATATACCTGTTGGGGAACGTAGTAATTTCAAAAAAATTCCTACGCACACACAGGACCATGGTGATGGCATAGCAACGAGAGGGGAGAGTATTGTCTACGTACCCTCGTAGACCAAAGCGGAAGCGATCACAACGTAGAGGAAGTAGTCGTAAGTTCTCCTCGCGATCCAGACGATCCCAGCGCCGTTACTCCGGCTCCTCAGAGTTCTTGGCACACGTTCAGCTAGATGACTCTCCTCGGGCTCCGATCCAGCAAAGCTCGGGAGAGGGAGTTCCGTCGACGGCACGGCGTGGTGACGATCTTGATGTTCTACCGACGAGGGCTTCGCCTAAGCACCTGCTATGATATGACCGAGGTGGAATATGGTGGAGGGGCACCGCACACGGCTGAAGGAACGATCTCAAGGATCAACTTGTGTGTCCTAGGGTGCCCCCTACCCCGTATATAAAGGAGGGAGGGAGGAGGTGGCCGGCCTCAAGGGGGCGCGCCATAGGGAGGAAACCTACTCCAAGTAGGTTTCCCTCTCTTTCCTTATCTTATTTGGAGGGAAGGAAGGAGTACTAGTATTAGGAAGTAGTACTAGTAGTAGGAATAGGAAGAGGGGAAGGAGAAAGGAAAGGGGCCGGCCCCCTCCCAGTCGGATTGGGCTTGGGGCGCCTCCCTTGTTCCTTCTCCCTTCCTCCTACATGGGCCCAATAAGGCCCATATACCTCCCGGGGTTCAGTAACCTCCGAGCTCCAAACTTCTCCTAACCTTTCCGGTGTCCAAATATATCCGTCCAATATATTAATCTTTACGTCTCGACCATTTCGAGACTCCTCGTCATGTCCGTGATCATATCCGGGACTCGAACAACCTTCGGTACATCAAAATACATAAACTCATAATATAAGCATCGCCGAAACCTTAAGCGTCACGGACCCTACGGTTCGAGAATAATGTAGACATGACCGAGACATGTCTCCGGTCAATAACCAATAGCGGGACCTGGATGCCCATATTGGTTCCTACATTTTCTCTGAAGATCTTTATCGTTCGGAACCGCATAACAACATACGTTGTTCCCTTTGTCATCGGTATGTTACTTACCCGAGATTCGATCGTCGGTATCCAATACCTAGTTCAATCTCGTTCTTGGTAAGTCTCTTTACTCGTTCCGTAATACATCATCTCACAACTAACTCATTAGTTGTAATGCTTGCAAGGCTTATGTGATGTGTATCACCGAGAAGGCCCAGAGATACCTCTCCACAATCGGAGTGACAAAACCTAATCTCGAAATACGCCAACCCAACAAGTACCTTTGGAGACACCTGTAGTACTCCTTTATAATCACCCGATTCGTTGTGACGTTTGGTAGTACCAAAGTGTTCCTCCGTAAACGGAGTTGCATAATCTCATAGTTATAGGAACATGTATAAGTCATGAAGAAAGCAATAGCAATATACTAAACGATCAAGTGCTAAGCTAACGAGAATGGGTCATGTCAATCACATCATTCTTCTAATGAGGTGATCCCATTAATCAAATGACAACACATGTCTATGGTTAGGAAACATAACCATCTTTGATTAATGAGCTAGTCTAGTAGAGGCTTACTAGTGACTATCTGCTTGTCTATGTATTCACACATGTATTATGTTTCCGGTTAATACAATTCTAGCATGAATAATAAACATTTATCATGATATAAGGAAATAAATAATAACTTTATTATTGCCTCTAGGGCATATTTCCTTGATCTCCCACTTGCACTAGAGTCAATAATCTAGATTACACAAGAATGATTCTAACACCCATGGAGTCTTGGTGCGATCATGTTTTGCTCGTGGAAGAGGCTTAGTCAATGGGTCTGCAACATTCAGATCCGTATGTATTTTGCAAATCTCTATGTCTCCCACTTGGACTTGGTCCCGAATGGAGTTGAAGCGTCTTTTGATATGCTTGGTCCTCTTGTGAAATCTGGATTCCTTTGCCAAGGCAAATGCAAAACTATAGTCACAGAAGATCTTCATTGGTCCCGATGCTCGGGTATGACACCTAGATCGGAAATGAACTCTTTCATCCGACTCCTTCATTTGCTGCTTCGAAGCAGCTATGTACTCCGCTTCACATGTAGATCCCGCCACGACGCTTTGTTTAGAACTGCACCAACCGACAGCTCCACCGTTTAACAAAAATACGTATCCGGTTTGCGATTTAGAATCGTCCCATCGATGTCAAAGCTTGCATCGACGTAACCATTTACGACTAGCTCTTTGTCACCTCCATATACGAAACATATCCTTAGTCCTTTTCGGGTATTTCAGGATGTTCTTGACCGCTGTCCGATGATCCACTCTGGATTACTTTGGTACCTTCCTGCCAAGCTTACGCCTAAGCATACGTCAGTCTGGTACACAACATTGCATACATGATAGAGCCTATGGCTGAAGCATAGGGAACATCTTTCATTTTCTCTCTATCTTCTGCTGTGGTCGGGCATTGAGTCTGACTCAATCTTACACCTTGTAATACAGGTAAAAAACCTTTCTTTGCCTGTTCCATTTTGAACTTCTTCAAAACTTTATCAAGGTATGTGCTTTGTGAAAGTCCAATTAAGCGTCTTGATCTATCTCTATAGATCTTGATGCCCAATATGTAAGCAGCTTCACCGAGGTCTTTCATTGAAAAACTTTTGTTCAAGTATCCTTTTATGCTATCCATAAATTCTATATCATTTCCAATCAATAATATGTCGTCCACATATAATATCAAAAATGCTACAGAGCTCCCGCTCACTTTCTTGTAAATACAGGCTTCTCCAAATGTCTGTATAAAACCATATGCTTTGATCACACTATCAAAACGTTTATTCCAACTCCGAGAGGCTTGCACCGGTCCATAAATTGATCATTTGGAGCTTGCACACTTTGTTAGCACCTTTTGGATCAGCAAAACCTTCCGGGTGCATCATATACAACTCTTCTTCTAGAAATCCATTCAAGAATGCAGTTTTACATCCATTTGCCAAATTTCATAATCATAAAATGCGGCAATTGCTAACATGATTCGGACAGACTTAAGCATCGCTACGGGTGAGAAAGTCTCATCGTAGTCAACCCCTTGAACTTGTCGAAAACCTTTTGCAACAAGTCGAGCTTTATAGACAGTTACATTACCATCGGCGTCGGTCTTCTTCTTAAAGATCCATTTATTCTCAATGGCTTGCCGACCATCGGGCAAGTCAACCAAAGTCCATACTTTGTTTTCATACATGGATCCCATCTCAGATTTCATGGCTTCCAGCCATTTCGCGAATCTGGGCTCACCATCGCTTCTTCATAGTTTGTAGGTTCGCCATGGTCAAGTAACATGACTTCCGAATAGGATTACCGTACCATTACAGTGCGTATTTTACTACGGTTGACCTCTGAAGTTCAAGAGCAACTTGATCTAAGATTCATGATCAATATCATTAGTTTCCTCACTAATTGGTGTAGTTGTCACAGAACCATTTCTTGTGATGAATTACCTTCCAATAAGGGAGCAGACATCTGATTATCTCATCAAGTTCTACTTTCCTCCCACTCACTTCTTTCGAGAGAAACTCCTTCTCTAGGAAGGATCCGAACTTAGCAACGAAAATCTTGCCTTCAGATATGTGATAGAAGGTGTACCCAACAGTCTCCTTTGGGTATCCTATGAAGACACATTTTTCCGATTTGGGTTCGAGCTTATCTGGTTGAAGTTTCTTCACATAAGCATCGCAGCCCCAAATTTTAAGAAATGACAACTTTGGTTTCTTGCCAAACCATAGTTCATACGGTGTCGTCTCAACGGATTTAGATGGTGCCCTATTTAACGTGAATGCGGCCGTCTCTAAAGCATATCCCCAAAACGATAGCGGTAAATCAGTAAGAGACATCATAGATCGCACCATATCAAGTAAAGTACGATTATGACGTTCGGACACACCATTTCTCTGTGGTGTTCCGGGTGGCGTGAGTTGCGAAACTATTCCACATTGTTTTAAATGTAAACCAAACTCGTAACTCAAATATTCTCCTCCACGATCAGATCGTAGAAACTTTATTTTCTTGTTACGATGATTTTCCACTTCACTCTGAAATTCTTTGAACTTTTCAAATGTTTCAGATTTGTGTTTCATTAAGTAGATATACCCATATCTGCTCAAATCATCTGTGAAGGTGAGAAAATAACTTGATACCCGCCGCGTGCCTCAACATTCATTGGACCACAAACATCGGTATGTATGATTTCCAACAAATCGGTTGCTCGCTCCATAGTTCGGAGAACGGCGTTTTGGTCATCTTGCCCATGAGGCATGGTTACGCAAGTACCAAGTGATTCATAATCAAGTGATTCCGAAGCCCATCGGTATGGAGTTTCTTCATGCGTTTTACACCGATATGACCTAAACGGCGATTACCACAAATAAGTTGCATTATCATTATCAACTCTGCATTTTTGGTTTCAACATTATGAATATGTGTATTACTACTATCGAGATTCAATAAAAATAGACCATTCTTCAAGGGTGCGTGACCATAAAAGATATTACTCATATAAATAGAACAACCATTATTCTCTCGATTTAAATGAATAACCGTCTCGCATCAAACAAGATCCAGATATAATGTTCATGCTCAACGCGGCACCAAATAACAATTATTTAGGTCTAAAACTAATCCCGAAGGTAGATGTAGAGGTAGCGTGCCGACCGCGATCACATTGACCTTGGAACCGTTTCCCACGCATCGTCACCTCGTCCTTTGCGGTGCTCGTTTATTACGTAGTCCCTGTTTTGAGTTGCAAATATTAGCAACAGAACCGGTATCAAATACCCAGTGCTACTCTGAGCTCTAGTAAGGTACACATCAATAACATGTATATCACATATACCTTTGTTCACCTTGCCATCCTTCTTATCCGCCAAATACTTGGGGCAGTTCCGCTTCCGGTGTCCGATGCCTTGCGGTAAAACACTCGATTTCGGGCTTAGGCCCGGACTTGGGTTTCTTCTCTTGAGCAAAGCAACTTTCTTGCTGTCCTTTTGAAGTTTCCTTCTTCTTTCCTTTGCCCTTTTCTTGAAACTAGTGGTTTTGTTGACCATCAACACTTGATGTTCTTTCTTGATTTCTACCTCCGCTGACTTTCGGCATTGCGAAGAGCTCGGGAATTGTTTTGGTCATCCCTTGCATATTATAGTTCATCACGAAGCTCTTGTAGCTTGGTGGCGATGATTGGAGAATTACATCAATGACACTATCATCCGGAAGAGTAACTCCCAGTTGAATCAAGTGATTATTATACCCGGACATTTTGAGTATATGTTCACCTTGTAACTATTCTCCTCCATCTTGCAGCTATAGAACTTATTGGAGACTTCATATCTCTCAATCCGGGCATTTGCTTGAAATATTAACTTCAACTCCTGGAACATCTCATATGCTCCATGACGTTCAAAACGTCGTTGAAGACCCGGTTCTAAGCCGTAAAGCATGGCACATTGAACTATCGAGTAGTCATCAGCTTTGCTTTGCCAGACGTTCACAACTTGGCGCAGCTCCCTGCGAACTGGCACCCAGCGGTGCTTCCGGGGCGTAATTCTTCCGTGCAGCAATGAGGATAATCCTCAAGTTACGGACCCAGTCCGTGTAATTGCTACCATCATCTTTCAACTTTGCTTTCTCAAGGAACGCATTAAAATTCAACGGAACAACGGACGAGCCATCTATCTACGATGAAACATAGACAAGCAAAAATACTATCGGTACTAAGTTCATGATAAATTTAAGTTTAATTAATCATATTAAAACCTCCCACTTAGACAGACATCTCTCTAGTCATCCAAGTGATTACGTGATCCAAATCAACTAAACCATGTCCGATCATCACGTGAGATGGAGTAGTTTCAATGGTGAACATCACTATGTTGATCATATCTACTATATGATTCACGCCGACCTTTCGGTCTCCGTGTTCCGAGGCCATATCTGTTATATGCTAGGCTCGTCAAGTTTAACTCGAGTATTCGGCGTGTGCAACTGTTTTGCACCCGTTGTAGATGGACGTAGAACTTATCACACCCGATCATCACGTGGTGTCCGGGTACTACTGAACTTTGGCAACGGTGCATACTCGAGAGAACACTTCTTGATAATTTTAGTGAGAGATCATCTTATAAAGCTACCGTCAATCAAAGCAAGATAAGATGCATAAAGGATAAACATCACATGCAATCAATATAAGTGATATGATATGGCCATCATCATCTTGTGCTTGTGATCTCCATCTCCGAAGCACCGTCGTGATCACCATAAATCACCGGCGCGACACCTTGATCTCCATCGTAGCATCGTTGTCGTCTCGCCAACTGTTGCTTCTCGACTATCGCTACCGCTTAGTGATAAAGTAAAAGCAATTACATGGCGTTTGCATTTCATACAATAAGCGACAACCATATGGCTCCTGCCAGATTGCCGATAACTCGGTTACAAAACATGATCATCTCATACAATAAAATATAGCATCACGTCTTGACCATATCACATCACAACATGCCCTGCAAAAACAAGTTAGGCGTCCTCTACTTTGTTATTGCAAGTTTTACGTGGCTGCTACGGGCTGAGCAAGAACCGTTCTTACCTACGCATCAAAACCACAACGATACTTCGTCAAATAGACTCTGTTTTAACCTTCTCAAGGACCGGGCGTAGCCACACTCGGTTCAACTAAAGTGAGAGAGACAGACACCCGCGAGTCACCTTTAAGCACGAGTGCTCGTAGCAGTGAAACCGGTCTCGCGTAAGCGTCTGGCGTAATGTCGGTCCGGGCCGCTTCATCTCACAATACCGCTGAACCAAAGTATGACATGCCGGTAGGCGGTATGACTTGTATCGCCCACAACTCACTTGTGTTCTACTCGTGCATATGACATCAACGCATAAAACCAGGCTCGGATGCCCTTTGTTGGGGAACGTAGTAATTTCAAAAAATTTCCTACGCACACAGGACCATGGTGATGGCATAGCAACGAGAGGAGAGTATTGTCTACGTACCCTCGTAGACCAAAGCGGAAGCGATCTGGCGTAGAGGAAGTAGTCAGACGTTCTCCTCGCGATCCAGCCGATCCCAGCGCCGTTACTCGGCGCCTCCGAAGTTCTTGGCACACGTTCAGCTCGATGGCGCTCCTCGGGCTCCGATCCAGCAAAGCTCCGGGAGAGGGAGTTCCGTCGACCTGACGGCGTGGTGGACGATCTTGATGTTCTACCGGCGGGGCTTCGCCTAAGCACTGCTATGATATGACCGAGGTGGAATATGGTGGAGGGGCACCGCACACGGCTGAGAACGATCTCAAGGATCAACTTGTGTGTCCTAGGGTGCCCCCTACCCCGTGATATAAAGGAGGGAGGGAGGAGGTGGCGGCCTCAAGGGGGGCGCGCCATAGGGAGGGAAACCTACTCCAAGTAGGTTTCCCTCTCTTCCTTATCTTATTTGGAGGGAAGGAAGGAGTACTAGTATTAGGAAGTAGTACTAGTAGTAGGAATAGGAAGAGGGGAAGGAGAAAGGAAAGGGGGCGGCCCCTCCCCAATCGGATTGGGCTTGGGGGCGCCCCCCTCCTTGTTCCTTCTCCTTCCTCCTACATGGGCCCAATAAGGCCCATATACCTCCCGGGGTTCGGTAACCTCCGGAGCTCCAAACTTCTCCGAACCTTTCCGGTGTCCAAATATATCCGTCCAATATATTAATCTTTATGTCTCGACCATTTCGAGACTCCTCGTCATGTCCGTGATCATATCCGGGACTCGAACAACCTTGGTACATCAAAATACATAAACTCATAATATAAGCATCGCCGAAACCTTAAGCGTCACGGACCCTACGGTTCGAGAATAATGTAGACATGACCGAGACATGTCTCCGGTCAATAACCAATAGCGGGACCTGGATGCCCATATTGGTTCCTACATTTTCTCTGAAGATCTTTATCGTTCGAGACCGCATAACAACATACGTTGTTCCCTTTGTCATCGGTATGTTACTTACCCGAGATTCGATCGTCGGTATCCAATACCTAGTTCAATCTCGTTCTTGGTAAGTCTCTTTACTCGTTCCGTAATACATCATCTCACAACTAACTCATTAGTTGTAATGCTTGCAAGGCTTATGTGATGTGTATTACCGAGAATGCCCAGAGATACCTCTCCGACAATCGGAGTGACAAAACCTAATCTCGAAATACGCCAACCCAACAAGTACCTTTGGAGACACCTGTAGTACTCCTTTATAATCACCCGATTACGTTGTGGCGTTTGGTAGTACCAAAGTGTTCCTCCGGTAAACGGGAGTTGCATAATCTCATAGTTATAGGAACATGTATAAGTCATGAAGAAAGCAATAGCAATATACTAAGCGATCAAGTGCTAAGCTAACGGAATGGGTCATGTCAATCACATCATTCTTCTAATGAGGTGATCCCATTAATCAAATGACAACACATGTCTATGGTTAGGAAACATAACCATCTTTGATTAATGAGCTAGTCTAGTAGAGGCTTACTAGTGACTATCTGTTTGTCTATGTATTCACACATGTATTATGTTTCCGGTTAATACAATTCTAGCATGAATAATAAACATTTATCATGATATAAGGAAATAAATAATAACTTTATTATTGCCTCTAGGGCATATTTCCTTCAATACCTTCCTCAAAACATCCACCATACCTACCTATTATGGCATTTCCATAGCCATTCCGAGATATATTGCCATGCAACTTACCGCCGTTCCGTTTACTATGACATGCTCCATCATTGTCATATTGCTTCGCATGATCATGTAGTTGACATTGTATTTGTGGCAAAGCCACAGTTCATAATTCTTTCATACATGTCACTCTGGATTCATTGCATATCCGGTACACATGGAGGCATTCACATAGAGTCATATTTTGTTCTAAGTATTGAGTTGCAAGTGAATAAAAGTGTGATGATCATCATTTTTAGAGCATTGTCCCAAGTGAGGAAAGGATGATGGAGACTATGATTCCCCCACAAGTTGGGATGAGACTCCGGACGAAAAAAAAGAGGCCATAAAAAAAAGAAAAGGCCCAAATAAAAATAAATAATGAGAGAAAAAGAGAGAAGGGACAATGTTACTATCCTTTTACCACACTTGTGCTTCAAAGTAGCACCATGATCTTCATGATAGAGAGTCTCCTATGATATCACTTTCATATACTAGTGGGGATTTTTCATTATAGAACTTGGCTTGTATATTCCAATGACAGGCTTCCTCAAAATGCCCTAGGTCTTCGTGAGCAAGCAAGTTGGATGCACACCCACTTAGTTTCTTTCATTGAGCTTTCATGTATTTATAGCTCTAGTGCATCCGTTGCTTGGCAATCCCTACTCACTCACATTGATATCTATTGATGGGCATCTCCATAGCCCATTGATACGCCTAGGTTATGTGAGACTATCTTCTCCTTTTTGTCTTCTCCACAACCACCATTCTATTCCACATATAGTGCTATGTCCATGGCTCACGCTCATGTATTGCGTGAAGATTGAAAAAGTTTGAGAACGTCAAAAGTATGAAACAATTGCTTGGCTTGTCATCGGGGTTGTGCATGATTTAAATATTTTGTGTGATGAAGATAGAGCAAAGCCAGACTATATGATTTTGTAGGGATAACTTTCTTTGGCCATGTTATTTTGAGAAGACATAATTTCTTAGTTAGTATGCTTGAAGTATTATTATTTTTATGTCAATATTAAACTTTTGTCTTGAATCTTTCGGATCTGAATATTCATACCACAATTAAGAGAATTACATTGAAATTATGCCAAGTAGCATTCCACATCAAAAAATTTGTTTTTGTCATTTACCTACTCGAGGACGAGCAGGAATTAAGCTTGGGGATGCTTGATACATCTCCAACGTATCTATAATTTTTTATTGTTCCATGCTATATTATATTCTGGTTTGGACATTATTGGGCTTTATTATAAAATTTATTTTATTTTTGGGTCTAACCTATTAACCGGAGGCCCAGCCCAGAACTACTCAAACGGAGTCCAAATGGAATGAAACCTTCGGGAACGTGAATTTCAGAATGAACGTGATCCAGAGGACTTGGACCCTACGTCAAGATATCAACCAGGAGGGCACGAGGTAGGGGCGCGCCGACCCCCCTGTATGCGTGCCCTCCACCCTCGTGGGCCCCCTGTTGCTCCACCGACGTACTCCTTCCTCCTATATATACCTCGTACCCCAAACTACGGAATCACGGAGCCAAAAACCTAATTCCACCGCCGCTTGAACCTTACATGCCGTGAGATCCCATCTTGGGGCCTGTTCCGGAGCTCCACCGGAGGGGGCATCGATCATGGAGGGCTTCTACATCAACACCATAGTCTCTCCGATGATGTGTGAGTAGTTTACCTCAGACCTCCGAGTCCATAGTTATTAGCTAGATGGCTTCTTCTCTCTTTTTGGATCTCAATACAATGTTCTCCCCCTATCTCGTGGAGATCTATTCGATGTAATATTCTTTTGCGGTGTGTTTGTTGAGACCAATGAATTGTGGGTTTATGATCAAGTTTATCTATGAACAATATTTGAATCTTCTCTGAATTCTTTTATGTATGATTGGTTATCTTTGCAAGTCTCTTGAGTTATCAGTTTGGTTTGCCCTAGTAGATTGATCTTTCTTGTAATGGGAGAAGTGCTTAGCTTTGGGTTCAATCTTGCGGCGACCTTTCCTAGTGACAGTAGGGGCAGCAAGGCACGTATTGTATTGTTGCCATCGAGGATAACAAGATGGGGTTTATATCATATTGCATGAGTTTATCCCTCTACATCATGTCATCTTGCTTAAAGCGTTACTCTGTTCTTATGAACTTAATACTCTAGATGCATCTTTGGATAGCGGTCGATGTGTGGAGTAATAGTAGTAGATGCAGGCAGGAGTCGGTCTACTTGTCTCAGACGTGATGCCTATATGCATGATCGTACCTAGATATTCTCATAACTATGCTCAATTCTGTCAATTGCTCAACAGTAATTTGTTCACCCACCGTAAATACTTATGCTCTTGAGAGAAACCACTAGTGAAACCTATGGCCCCCGGGTCTATTTTCCATCATATTAATCTTCCAACACTTAGTTATTTTTATTGCCTTTTATTTTATTTTGCATCTTTATCATAAAAAATACCAAAAATATTATCTTATCATATCTGTCAGATCTCACTATCGTAAGTGATCGTGTAGGGATTGACAACCCCTTATCGCGTTGGTTGCGAGGATTTATTTGTTTGTGTAGGTGCGAGGGACTCGTGCGTAGCCTCCTACTAGATTGATACCTTGGTTCTCAAAAAACTGAGGGAAATACTTAAGCTACTTTGCTGCATCACCCTTTCCTATTCAAGGGAAAACCAACGCAGTGCTCAAGAGGTAGCAAAAACGATGCTTTTCAAAAGTTTAGCACTAAATATGGACTTGACTCTGAGATAGTAGCCTCCTTTTTTGAATCATTTGCTACTCATGTTGATCTCCCTAAAGAGAAGTGGTTTAAACATCACCCACCTATTAAAGAAGAAATCAAAGAACCGGTACCAATTAAAGAAGAAACCATAATTTACAATGTTGATCCAATTGTTCCTTCTTCTTATATTGAGAAACCACCTTTTCCTGTTAGGTTAAAGGAACATGCTAAAGTTTAAACTGTGGTTAACAAGAGTTACATTAGAACACCTAGACTTGATGAACAAATTAAAGTGGAACCTAGTATTGTTATGGTTAAATATCTCTTGGAAGAAAATGTAGATGGGCATGTTATTTACTTATGTGAAGAAGCTGCTAGAATTGTCAAACCTGATAAAAAGGATAAACATAGACCTATTGTTGGCATGCCCGTTGTCTCAGTTAAAATAGGAGATCACTGTTATCTTGGTTTATGTGACATAAGTGCTAGTGTGAGTGCTATTCCTTATTCCTTATATCAAGAAATTATGAATGACATAGCAACCCTTGAGAGATAGAAGACATAGATGTTACTATTAAACTTGCTAATAGAGACACTATATCACCAATTGGGATTGTTAGAGATGTTGAAGTCTTGTGTGGGAAAATAAAATACCCTACTAATTTTCTTTTTCTTGGTTCCCCACAAGATGACTTTTGTCCCATTATCTTTGGTAGACCTTTCTTGAACACCGTTAATGCTAAGATAGACTGTGAGAAACAAACTGTCGGTGTTAGTTTTGCTGATGAGTCTCATGAGTTTAATTTTTACAAGTTTAGTAGAAAGCTTCATTAAAAAGAATTGCCTATTAAGGATGAATTAATTGGTCTTGCTTCTATTATTGTACCACCTACTGATCCTTTAGAACAATATTTTATAGACCATGAAAATGATTTACATATGCATGAAAGAAATGAAATAGGTAAGATTTTCTTTGAACAACGTCCTTTGCTTAAACATAATTTGCCTATTGAAACTCTAGGAGGTCCTCCTACACCGAAAGGTGATCCTGTGTTTGAATTAAAACAATTGCCGGACACTTTGAATATGCTTATCTTGATGAAAAGAAGATATATCCTGTTATTATTACCGCTAAACTTTCAGATCATGAAGAAGAAAGATTATTGAAAGTTCTAAGGAAGCACCGAGCTGCTATTGGATATACTCTTGATGATTTAAAGGGCATTAGTCCCACTCTATGTTAGCACAAAATTAATATGGAACCTGATGCTAAACCCATTGTTGATCACCAATGTCGGTTAAACCCAAAAATGAAGGTAGTGGTAAGAACAGAAATATTAAAACTTCTGCAAGCAGGTATAATCCATCCTATAGCTGATGGTAGATGGGTAAGTCCTGTTCATTGTGTCCCTAAGAAAGGAGGTATAATTGATGTTCCTAATGATAAGAATGAACTTATTCCACAAAGAATTGTTACAGCCTATAGAATGGTAATTGATTTTAGAAAATTAAACAAAGCAACTAGAAAAGATCATTACCCTCTGCCTTTTATTGATCAAATGCTTGAAAGATTATCTAAGCACACACATTTTTGCTTCCTTGATGGATATTCTAGTTTTTCATAAATACATGTTTCTCAACCTGATCAAGAAAAGACCACTTTTACTTGCCCCTTTGGAACTTATGCTTATAGACGTATGCATTTCGATTTATGCAATGCACCTGCTACCTTTCGAAGATGTATGACTGCTATATTCTCTGACTTTTGTGAAAAGATTGTTGAGGTTTTCATGGACGACTTCTCTGTTTATGGGAAGCTTTTGATGATTGTTTAAGCAATCTTGATCGAGTTTTGCAGAGATGTGAACAAACATATCTTGTCTTGAATTGGGAGAAGTGTCACTTTATGGTTAATGAAGGCATTGTCTTGGGTCATAAAATTTCTGAAAGAGGTATTGAAGTGGACAAAGCTAAGGTTGATGCAATTGAGAAAATGCCATGCCCTAAAGATATAAAAGGTATTCGTAGTTTCTTAGGTCATGCTGGTTTCTATAGGAGATTTATCAAAGACTTTTCTAAAATTTCTAGGCCTCTTATTTAATCTTTTGCAAAAGGATATTCCTTTTGTTTTTTATGATGATTGTTTAGAAGCCTTTGAAACACTCAAGAAAGCCTTAATTTCTGCACCTATTGTTTAACCACCTGATTGGAACTTGGCTTTTGAAATTATGTGTGATGCTAGTGATTATGCTGTTGGTGCTGTTCTAGGACAAAGAGTTGATAAGAAATTGAATGTTATTCATTATGCTAGTAAAACTCTAGACAGTGCTCAACAAAACTATGCTACTACTGAAAAAGAATTCTTAGCAGTGGTGTTTGCTTGTGATAAATTTAGACCTTATATTGTTGATTCCAAAGTAATTGTTCACACCGATCATGCTGCTACTAAATATCTTATGGAATAGGAAGATGCTAAACCTAGACTTATTCGTTGGGTTCTCTTGTTACAACAATTTGATTTACATATCATTGATAGAAAAGGAGCCGAGAACCCCATAGCTGATAATTTATCTAGGCTTGAAAATGTGCCTGATGACCCACTACCTATTGATGATAGTTTTCTTGATGAGCAGTTAGCTGCAATAAATGTTGCTCATAGTACTCCTTGGTATGCTGACTATGCTAATTACAATGTTGCTAAATATTTACCACTTAGCTTTACATACCAACAAAAGAAAAAAATCTTCAATGATTTAAGACATTACTTTTGGGATGACCAACATCTTTATAAAGAAGGAGTAGATGGTATTATTAGATGTTGTGTACCTAAGCATGAACATGAACAAATCCGATGAAAATGTCACTCCGAAGCTTATGGAGGACATCATGCCGGAGATAGAACTTCTCACAAGGTATTGCAATCTGGATTTTATTGGCCTACTCTCTTCAAGGATGCCTGACGGTGTCCTGGACTAGGGGGTACTCACCACGTCGTCTCCCGATCAGTTGGATTGGGCCGAGGATCCCCATGGCCGTACACTCATGGGCCAGTCCGTACCGTTGCCGCATACGAGGAAGATTCCACAAGACTTGGCGATCAAGACAAGGACTCCTCCCCCACCGGCGTATTCGGCTAGGACTCTTGTTATCCTAGGCCTCTGGTGCATTATATAAACCGAGGCCAGGCTAGTCGATAGATATACAACAACAATCATACCATAGGCTAGCTTCTAGGGTTTAGCCTCTCTGATCTCGTGGTAGATCTACTCTTGTACTACCCATATTATCAATATTAATCAAGCAGGAGTAGGGTATTACCTCCATCGAGAGAGCCCGAACACAGGTAAAAACATCGTGTCCCTTGTCTCCTGTTACCATCCGCCTAGACGCACAGTTGGGACCCCCTACCGAGATTCGCCGGTTTGACACCGACATTGGTGCTTTCATTGAGAGTTCCGCTGTGTGTTGGCGGAAGGTCGATGGCTCGCCTGCAGATCAACTACGACTTGGCATCTTCATCACCCGGCTCATTGGTCACCTTGGTTCGACCAAGGACTGTGCCCTACCTCCGATCGTCATGTTCGGATGGGGGCCTCCATCAACATCAGCTCCGATCTCTATCAAGATCATGGAGGAATCATCCAGGGAGCCCGGGGGCTCAACGTCAACATTGCCCTCGGGCGACCGTGCTGTTTTTCTGGACAGCGAACTTGTATCCGCCGTCACCGCCTCCTCGAGCATCGGTTTGACGATTACTTCGGTGGAATTGTGCGGAATTGAGTCTACAACAACCCTGGAAAATTTCGTCGAGTTCCGATGGATGAATCTCTGGCAATCTCCGATATATCGGAGCCGCTTTGAATCTGGACGAGAATCCGGACGAGTTTAGGGCGTGGTGCCCAGCTTCTAGCTCGGACCTCCTTTGGAAGATCCAACCGTTGATCGGCTGCGTAATTCCTATATCTACCACCCCTCAAAATTTCAGCTCGATCCGACCGTCCAAACTCCGGGAACCTTCTGATTAGTGCATCACTTTTCAGATCTGTTTTCTGCGTGAAAACGAATCCGACCCGAGTTCGTCTTTTTTATGAACGGGATTTCGGACATCCTTTTTGAAGGAAGTTTTGTATGGGGTACTGTGATTCATTCCTAAACACATCCCACTAACTTTAAAATCTTTTGAACATGATCTTCAATATCATGCTGGTGTTAAACCAGTCCGGCAATATTGCTCCACGGCTGCCGACCTGCGCTAGACACGTCGTCACTTTGTTGAGCCGAGCTCAACTTATTCGGATCATCATCTCGGCAAGCCGAACAAGAGTTCGGCATCGCGAAGGATAAATCATCATCAACATCGCCGCCCTAAGGATTACACGGAGCGGGCATACCGGCATCGCCGCACGATCGCTTCATCAAGCCGGCATCGACCACGTCACGACCTGCATCGACATTGACTTCGGCACCAGGCCATATTTCTTTTATTACTCACTTTGCATAAATTATTTATTATGCAACATTTTTTTAATTCTTATTATTACTATTATCCCCGGTCTGCACTATTTTTTGTGCACAGGAAAATGATACAGCCGGACTATATCCTTTGGCGTCACCTCGGCTGGACGGGGGGCTTCGTCAACACTTCATTACCCCATGCAGGGGACTTCGGCATCACTCTGCCGTCCTGCATTGACCGTGTTATGTCACCACTTTGGAGTGCCGAGCTCTTTGCTCTGCCTCCTCGGGATCGGCTTGGGGGATGGAACCTTGTCCCGCATCAAGCTCGGACTGCGTCGTCAATATCGAACACATTAACCAGCTAAGTTGCCTTCATGCTCAAAGTTTTAAATTTTTAACTTGTGTTCGGCTCGACCAAGCGTTATACTTTTTTGGGAAAAAGTTGCTTGTAAAAATTTTCCTTGTCCAAACTTTGTTTGTGACGCATAAATTCAAATACCCCGTTTACTTGGGGCTTCCTTCATGAAGCTTTTTCCTCTTGCACATGATTATACTTATGCAACCCGTTCCTTGTTCGTGTATTACGCCACAATATGCACCATATTGACTTAAGTGATTTGCAAGCTGGGTTGCCTTGCTCCTGTGTTTACCCCTATGTTCCCGATTGTTCGGCTAGGGAGTAAAGGGAGCACCTCTGCGATTGTCACGATCGGGTCACCCGAGCCGGACCTCGACCAGGTGAAGCCGAAGCTAGCACTCTTACTGTTTTCAATAATGGTCGGCACACAACGGAACTCATGAGTACAAAAATCTATTGCACAAGTCTCATAATAACAATGAGCACCGAAGAAAGGTATCGGTGGGGTACTATTTTCTTGAAGATGCTTCTTACACTTCGCGATAATATAGCATAAGTTCCACGAGCGCTTTGTCTGCTATGACCTTATGGCCTGATTGCACAGTTATTGGAAACACCGTCGATATTCTCGATAGATGGAGTACATAACACTTTTCGGTCCTTGACCAAGAGGGAGAAGCCGATGGTCGGTTAAGACGCTGCTTAAAGTTCGGTTGAACATAGATATGATATAAGTACTTCGGTACATACAATCATTCTTTTACCCAAGTCACTTGGGGGCTCTTATGTTTATTTGAGCCGTTTTATAATAACTGTTTTTCTTCGTAGTCGTTGCAAAGTTTTTATTATTATTTATCACTCCTTTTTTAAACCACGAGTGTGCGGTCACTAGCCGGGAGCCTAATTTCTCTATCAAAACCGCTAGAGTTTAGTTTTCTAAACTGGCCTAATGAGAAGTACTCGCCTTCGGGATGGGAGGACTGACCGTGGGATGACCCGCTTGAAGCCTTGAGATAGGATGTGTCATGTTAAAGCACGACAAAAGCACTTTTTCTAAATTCCAATTTTCGGATTGGCACGAACACTTGATCTTGTTCGGACGTCATGTTTTCTTGGCGTTTTTGGTTTTCAAGCTTTTGGCACTTTTAAACTATTTGTGTGTTTTCAGCACAAGTCTCGTAGTGCAACGCCGGACACCTTTAGAGATTCGGCAAAACATTCTCGGATATTGCTATATATGCATCGGTTTCAAATTGTGTCTTGATTAATAGTTGGGTTGCCCGGCTCCTGCGCTTGCCTCCTACGTTCCGCTTTGTTCGCTAGGTGTGCAAGGAGAACCACTGCGATTGTGCTTCCAGCTCGCATGGTCAAGCACCTCGATGGAGAAAGCCGAAACCGACTGTCACAATAGGTGTAAACTGGTCAGTGATCCGATGACTATATTAAATGACGGGCCATTCATAACATTGGCGAAGTGTTTCCGGCTTGACCTCGACCGCCGTCGAACACTACCGGGGCTAGTAACCGCCTCCCAAACTAAATCCTCAATATTTTGCTCTTACATTAGAGCTGAGGTTTCATGATCATGCTTAGCATGACAACCCAAAGAAAGGAACCGATAGCGGGACTATTTTCTTTGGAAGACATTTCTTACATTAAAGCGATAATATAACATATCTCTCTGCGTACCTTTGTTTATAAAACCGTATGGCCAGATTGCCTTGTTTGTCGTAAATCTTTGCCCTCATAAAGGCTTTATAAAGTAGGACAAACACTCCTCGGCTACTGGCCAAGGAGGTTGAAACCGATGGTCGGTCAACAAAGTTTTGTACAATGCGGATCCGAGCATTAATGACATAAAGTACTTGGATACATTGAGTCATTACACATAATTTGTGATTTTACTATGGATATCGATCCTTAATTTGGCCACCCGTGCCCGCATTAAGGCTCGGGGCTCTTGAGCTTCGGGCTTATTATTTACAAATATTAAAGGGAACATCGATCCTCGATGCAGTGTTGCCACCCGACCAGTGTCTACGGGGCTACTGCATTGCCTGTCCAATGCAGAAAATTTTAAGTGTAATACAGTCTCCGAGGAGATTTTGATCCTCAGGTTGGTCGGCCGCACCCAACCTGAGTCTTGAGGACTGAGCACGCCGCTTTTTGTGTCCCGAAGTATTCTGCCGAGCTAGGACTTGATCCTCAGACCGATTTTGCAAATCAACCTGAGTCTCAGCGGTCTTATGTCATCCTTCATGTGCATCTCGGGTTTTAGACCGATACCCACCTTGAGGGCTACTGGCTATGTATCTCAGCAGAGAATAAATTGCACCAATAAAAAATATTGACAAAAATCGGCCCACATTCGGGCTGATGCACCACCTCAGAAGCAGTCCGACATAAAGCTCGGACGCTAGTGGCTGGCTCCATAGAGGGCATTTCCAGTATTAAGCTCGGCTAAACTCCTTCAAACTTCTTTGAACCAAGGTGATTTACGACACCTCGGATGCAGTCCGGTGTTGGAGCTCGGATACATAGTCCGGCGTTGGAGCTCGGATACCGTCCGGCGTTGGAGCTCGAATACGTAGTCCGGCGATAGAGCTGGGAAGCAGTCCGGCGTTGGTGCCCGGCTGCAAAAGATACCTCGAATGCAGTCTGGCGTTAGAGCTCGGACGCAAGAGGACACTGCCTCCCAAGAATAACTTCAAACCCGAGGCGTGGCATAAAAATAACAAGGCATTGATAAAGGCCGTAAACTTAAAGGGGCTCCTCGGATACCCAACGTGTAAACTCTTCGTATGCACTTAGGCGATCCTCAAGATCAAAGATGAGAAGATTTGTTGAACCATTTTTCAAGACCGTCGACCGAAGATGAAGAACAGTTCGGAAGAATCGAGGAGCATCCCCAACTTGAAGACCGGTTCAGGGGGCTACTGACGGTGTCCTGGACTAGGGAGTACTCACCACGTCGTCTCCCGATCAGTTGGATTGGGCCGAGGATCCCCATGGCCGTATACTCATGGGCCAGTCCGGACCGTTGCCGCATACAAGGAAGATTCCACAAGACTTGGCGATCAAGACAAGGACTCCTCCCCACCGGCGTATTCGGCTAGGACTCTTGTTATCCTAGGCCTCCGTGCATTATATAAACCGAGGCCAGGCTAGTCGATAGATATACAACAACAATCATACCATAGGCTAGCTTATAGGGTTTAGCCTCTCTGATCTCGTGGTAGATCTACTCTTGTACTACCCATATTATCAATATTAATCAAGCATGAGTAGGGTATTACCTCCATCGAGAGGGCCCGAACCTGGGTAAAAACATCGTGTCCCTTGTCTCCTGTTACCATCCGCCTAGACGCACAGTTCGGGACCCCCTACCCGAGATCCGCCGGTTTTGACACCGACAATGCTCGTAAGTTTGTCTTAACTTGTGATGAATTTCAAAGAATAGGTAATATAGGTAAGCGTCAAGAAATGCCTACACTGGTGCACGTCGGTGCTATACAAATGGTTTTTAACCCCATTCCGCGACGGCATTCGGGACCCTCGCCAAGTGAGTGTGGGCAATAGGGTGTCCTTCCCACACGACCCAGAAACCGCCGGGGATGTGGAGCAGTGATCCAGAGGCCTTCCCAAATGTAATCGTGTGTGATGCAGCACACACTAGATTCTTTCGCACGTGTGGTATCGGTGATTAAATGTTTCTAATGACACAGTGAAACCATATGGTCTGTCGTAATGAACCGTTTGGGAAACAGTATGTAAGACACATGGGCCAACATATGAACTATGTGCGATTTGTGCCCCATCACACACGAGTTTTCTGCGTAACCCGGCTGCCATGCAAGACTCCATCGCACACGTTTCCCAACAATTATCGTCTGCGATAATGTTCGAACACAAACGGTTCACGAGCCCCTTCACACACATACAAGTGATGTAGACCGTTTGTGATTTGTTGGGTATCACCTACGATTGCCGCAAGAGTGACGTGTGCTTTTCGTTTGGGATCCCATACGTTTCGTGAAAAAATTACGACTACGATTGTATTTTACATTGGGCACGGTTTACTCCGAGTTCTCGTGTGCGATAACGTGATATCACAAACGTTTCCAGAGACCCTACACACACATAGTAGCGCTGCAAATCGTCTGCAATCTGTTGTGTATCACGGATGGTTCCGCTACGATTGACGTATGATTTCCGATGTGGATAGCACACACTCATTTAGTTGAACCGTGTGCGGAGCAATTGCCAGGTTAAAAAATATCCCATTTTGAATCGGCATGCAAAAAGCAAATTCGCCACAATATTCAATTGAACAAATAAACAAAAATATCACATTTTGAATCGGCACGCAAAAAGAAAATTCGCCACAATATTCAATTGAACAAATAAACAAAAATATCCCATTTTGAATCGGCGCATAAAAGCAAATTCGCCACAATATTCAATTGAACAAATAGTGTCCACAGGAAGAACATTCATCAGATTTCGCAACAATTGCAATTGAACATGTGGTAGCTAAATTCCAATGATTTGTCCACACATATATGCATTACATAATTAATCATAGTGTACGAAATATGAAGACGTCATCAGATGGAAAACAATGGATCCATGCGTATATGTTTAGCGGCTAACTCTTACTCAATGTTTCAGGAGAAGGCATGATGAAATCTTCATTATCACCAGTGGGATTGATGTAGTGATCCAGGAGGAAGTCGCTGATAAATCTCCGAACCATCAGCAATTCACTAGCCGGGAGCGGTTCAGGGGTCCTTGGTTTTAAGATGAGTTGCAGTATTTTTAAGATCAGAATGTGCCATATGAGTGGAGTAGAAGATATTAATTAAGATAGACTTGTTGGTACTAATTTGCGAGGATCGTCACAACTATCAGCAGATTTGCAGATGGAGATCATGTGTCTGCAAACATAGTATCCACAAAGGTTGGTCCCTACTTCTTGCTGAGGACACTGAATATTTTTGTACAAAATTAGTGATGATCCACAAGTATAGGGGATCTATCGCAGTCCTTTCAATAAGTAAGAGTGTCGAACCCAACGAGGAGCAGAAGGAAATGATAAGCGGTTTTCAGCAAGGTATTCTCTGCAAGCACTGAAATTATAGGTAACAAATAATTTTGTGATAGGATAATTTGCGAGCAACAAGTAACAAAAGTAAATAAAGTGCAGCAAGGTGGCCCAATCCTTTTTGTAGCAAAGGACAAGCCTGGACAAATTCTTATATAGAGAAAAGTGCTCCGGAGGACACATGGGAATTATCATCAAGCTAGTTTTCATCACGTTCATATGATTCGCGTTCGGTACTTTGATAATTTGATATGTGGGTGGACCGGTGATTGGGTGCTGTTCTTACTTGGACAAGTATCCCACTTGTGATTAACTCCTATTGCAAGCATCCGCAACTACAAAACAAGTATTAAGGTAAACCTAACCATAGCATGAAACATATGGATCCAAATCAGCCCCTTACGAAGCAACACATAAACTAGGGTTTAAGCTTCTGTCACTCTAGCAACCCATCATCTACTTATTACTTCCCAATGCCTTCCTCTAGGCCGAAATAATGGTGAAGTGTCATGTAGTCGACGTTCACATAACACCACTAGAGGAGAGACAACATACATCTCATCAAAATATCAAACGAATACCAAATTCACATGACTACTAATAGCAAGACTTCTCCCATGTCCTCAAGAACAAACGTAACTACTCACAAAGCATATTCATGTTCATAATCAGAGGAGTATTAATATTCATATAGGATCTGAACATATGATCTTCCACCAAATAAACCAACTAGCATCAACTACAAGGAGTAATCAACACTACTAGCAACCTACAGGTACCAATACCAGACTTAGAGACAAGAATTGGATACAAGAGATGAAGTAGGGTTTGAGAGGAGATGGTGCTGGTGAAGATGTTGATGGAGATTGGCCCCCTCTCGATGAGAGGAGCGTTGGTGATGTTGATGGCGATGATTTCCCCCTCCCAGAGAGAAGTGTCCCCGGCAGAACAGCTCCGCTAGAGCCTTAGATTGGTTCCGCCTCGTGGCGGCGGAGTCTCGTCCCGAAAGCTTCCTTCTGATTTTTCTTCAGATGAAAGACTTCATATAGCAGAAGATGGGAACCGGAGGGCCAACAGGGGTCCCACGAGGCGGGGGCACGCCCAGGGGGTAGGGAGCGCCCCCCACCCTCGTGGCCAGGGTGTGGGCCCCCTCTGGTATTTCTTTCACTCAGTATTTTTTATTATTTCCAAAAACAACTTTCGTGGAGTTTCAAGACTTTTGGAGTTGTGCAGAATAGGTCTCTAATATTTGCTCCTTTTCTAGCCTGCATTCCAAATTCCGGCATTCTCCCTCCTTATGTAAACCTTGTAAAATAAGAGAGAATAGGCATAAGTATTGCGACATAATGTGTAATAACATCCCATAATGCAATAAATATCAATATAAAAGCATGATGCAAAATGGACGTATCAACTCCCCCAAGCTTAGACCTTGCTTGTCCTCAAGCGGAAGCCGATAACGATAAATATGTCCATATGTTTAGAGGTAGAGGTGTCGATAAAATAAAATACGGACATGAGGGCATCATGATTATTCTCATAACAGCAACATATATGGATAATTTCATAAGATTTCTTATGCTCAAGTAATAACCTATTCACAATGCAAAGTATGAATCATAAAGTTTATTAAGAACTAACAAACTATAATCTCAGTCATTGAAACAATTGCAATTTATCATAACATCACAAAGAGTCTATGTCAGAGCTTTTCAGCAAGTCCACATACTCAACTATCATTTAGTCTTTCACAATTGCTAACACTCACGCAATACTTGTGGTTACAGAGTTTTAGTCGGACACAGAGAAAGATAGGGGCTTATAGTTTCGCCTCCCAACCTTTTACCTCAAGGGTAATGTCAACAATAATAGTTCATGCTAACTTATATCCAATTATATATATATATATATATATATATATATATATATATATATATATATCAAGATCTTTCCAACACACTGTGCTTGCCAAAGGATAAAATGTAAAAAGGAAAGGTGAAGATCACCCTGACTCTTGCATAAGGTAGAAGATAAAAGTAAAAGATAGGCCCTTCGCAGAGGGACGCAGAGGTTGCCATGCGCTTTCGAGTTGGATGCACAAAATCTTAATACGAAGAACATCACTTTATATTGCCACTTGTGATATGAACCTTTATTATGCAGTCCGTCGCTTTTATTTCTTCCACATCACAAGATCGTATAAAGCTTATTTCCTCCACACTAATCAATCATACATATTTAGAGAGCAATTTTTATTGCTTGCACCGATGATAACTTACTTGAAGGATCTTACTCAATCCATAGGTAGATATGGTGGACTCTCATGGCAAAACTGGGTTTAAGGGTATTTGGAAGCACAAGTAGTATCTCTACTTGGTGCAAATAATTTAGCTAGCATGAGGGGAAAGGCAAGCTCAACATGTTGGATGATCCATAACAATATACTTTATTTCAGATATAAGAAAACATAACCCATTACGTTGTCTTCCTTGTCCAACATCAACTCTTTAGCATGTCATATTTTAATGAGTGCTCACAATCATAAAAGATGTCCAAGATAGTATATTTATATGTGAAACCTCTCTTTCCTTATTACTTCCTATTAATTGCAACGATGACCAAAGCTATGTTTGTCAACTCTCAACAACTTTTAATCATCACACTATTTCTATGTGAAGTCATTACTCTCCATAAGATCAATATGATCTCTTTGTTTCTTTTTATTCTTTCTTTATCTTTTTCTTCACTCAAGATCATAGCAAAATAATCAAGCCCTTGACTCAACACTAATCTTTATTATATAGCTCACGGACTCGATTACATAGAGGAATCATAAAGCAAAACTCAAAACTAGATCATACTAAAACTTTATTCCACTAGATCAAGATAATACTAAAAAGGATCGAACTAAGAAAAACGGTAAAGATAGAGATGTGATGGTGATGCGATACCGGGGCACCTCCCCCAAGCTTGGCAGTTGCCAAGGGGAGTGCCCATACCCATATGATCATGTCTCCCTTGCTGGTGAAGAAGATGGTGGTGATGATGGGTAGTCGCACATAGAGCATAAGAGATCCTCCAACTTGCGGATAATGCCCTTGAGTGCAACGATATGCTCCTTCAACAAAATATTTTCACATGTGAGATACTTGTTTTGTATACGGGCTAACTCAATCATCTTGAAAGCTTCGATCTTAGTTGGTGTAAGAATATTGTGATCAAGTTGAAGGATGTCTTCATTGCGGAACTTGGTCCTCCGTGGCCTTCTTGATCTATTAAAAGACTTTTGCCAAATTAATTTGAGCTCTCTATTACTCAATTCTACTTGACCACTAGACTGTGGGTGATAAGGAGATGCAATTTTATGATTAACATCATACTTAGCAAGCATTTTACGGAAGGCATCATGAATAAAATGTGAACCACCATCAGTCATTAAGTATCTAGGGACTCCAAACCTCGGAAAAATAACTTCTTTTAGCATCTTAATACAAGTGTTATGATCAACACTACTAGTTGGAATAGCTTCTACCCACTTAGTAACGTAATCAACAGCAACTAAATATGTGTATATCCATTAGAGGCAGGAAATGGTCCCATATAATCAAAGCCCCAAACATCGAATGGTTCAATAACAAGTGAATAATTCATAGGCATTTCTTCACGTCTACTAATATTAACAATTCTTTGAGATTCATCGCAAGATAAGACAAACTTACGGGCATCCTTGAAGAGAGTAGGCCAATAAAAACCGGATTGCAATACGTTATGTGCAGTTCTATCTCTAGCGTGGTGTCCTCCATAAGCCTTGGAGTGACACTTGTGTAGGATCTGTTCCTGTTCATGCTCAGGTACACAACGTCTAATAACACCATCTACTCCTTCTTTATAAAGATGTGGGTCATCCCAGAAGTAATGTCTCAAATCATAGAAAAACTTTTTCTTTTGCTGGTATGTGAAACTAGGTGGTATAAATTTAGCAACAATGTAATTAGAATAATCAGCATACCATGGAGCAGTATGAGTGTAGCGACCCGACCCGAATGGATCAAGTCTCTGTGCTCAGGTGTCATCCCTGGATCAGTAATGCTGACACCACACAGTACTTCGAAGGATTTGTAGCAGAGTAGCAATCACACACTTATTACAGCGTTGTCCAAAAGAGGACTTATTACAATAAATGTGGCTTAAGGCCATCGAATAACGATAACAGCGGAAGACTTGGAAGATAAGTGAGTCCATCAACTCCATCGGCATCACTGAGTATAGAACCACGATCTAAAACACCTTACTGTCAAATGCGAAAATTCTGCAACATGAAAGTTGCAGCCAAAACGGGTCAAGACATGGAATATGCTTTGGCAATGTAACACATAGAGGGTAATGAAGGAATAAGCCTATACTACATGCATATATGGCTGGTGGAAAAGCTCTACGATTACAGTTTTGCATAAAGCTAGTTTTTCCCTCTTTGCAAAGGAATAAATTTGTTTAACTATCATGGTGGTTATTAAACATTGAGAATGGTTGACAGCATCCTCAATCCCAATTAAAAAGTACTCATTAAAACCCAACAATATTAATTAGAGTAACATGTTGAGATTCACATGATATTCAAGTACTAGATACTCAAGATGTCCATAACCGGGGACACGACTAATCATGATTAGTTTATACACTCTGCAGAGGTTTGCACTTTTCCCCACAAGACTCGATCGCCTCCGTTTGGTTCTCGTGACCGCATGGTGTTTGAGAGACGGATGACCGAGACACGATCTTTCGTAAGCACTAGCACCTTACATGTGGGTAGACCGTACTAACCTACATCCCCTACATCAGCTAGCCTACCCGTAAGAGTTCGCACAACTTAGTCAACTATGCCAGAGCCCATAATGGCTTGTGGCTGCACACGGAAGTTTCTAGTTTGAAAAATCTTATGATCCCTTTGAGCCTGGGTGGCGGTCCGAAGAAATACAGGCAAGTCCTGATAGAAACCAGTGCCTCAATCCACCCGGATGTGTGTTTAAGTTGCCACCTTAGATAAACCATTAATTAACAATCTCACATCTGTCATGGATATTCACTCACCCAATCCACGTCTACTAGCATAGCATGGCTTAATAAGCAAACGTAGAAGTAACTCCCAAAGGTTCATAAGTAAAACAGGTAATAGGTACTACCTCATCTACTTCCCATCCCACAATTTAATTAGATCCTAATCATGCAAGTGTTTGAGGATTGATCTAATGCATAAAACTGGGTAGTAGAAAAAGTATGATCAAGTGTTACTTGCCTTGGCGATGATCCATGAAACCTAGAGATTTGAAATAACAAGCGGCGCACTCACGGTGATCTATCGCAGACAAACAACAAGCATACAATAAGTACTCATCTAATGCACAGGTAAATCTCGAATGAAAGATCTAACCAAAAGTTCAACTTAAGAACCCGTTGCAAAAAAGAATCGAATCAAATAAAGCAACGAAAGTCAAACGTCGAAAGAAAACGACTCGGTTCTAGTAATTTGAAACTAGGTCAAATTTTATAGTAGCAAAACTTTGTTTAAGTGGATTAATCGGAACGGCGGTTTCGTAACGAAACACCAGGCGCTTGAATCACCTGATTCCAATAAACGAGCGAGAAGATAAACTAGATTGAAGATTGGATCTGAAATCGAAATCGGAAAAATAACGGATTAAATCCGATTTAAAAGAAAAATGACGAACGGTTAAACGAACGGACGTTTGTTATCAGAAACTAACCGGCGAACGCGTTCGTTAAAACGAACGGATCGGTGAACGTTCACTAAATAACTAAACCAAAAAAAAACCGATCTAGGGTTTAAAAAATAACCGAACAACGAAAGAAAACCGGACGGGGTTTTTTTAAACAAAACCGGACCGGGGGGGTGTGGCGCGGCGGCTACCTCCGGCGAGGTCGCTGGCGGGCACCGGGTTCGTGAGGTCGGCTTAGTGAAGCG
This sequence comes from Aegilops bicornis, assembly GCA_021605145.1. Taxonomy (NCBI): domain Eukaryota; kingdom Viridiplantae; phylum Streptophyta; class Magnoliopsida; order Poales; family Poaceae; genus Aegilops; species Aegilops bicornis. The sequence continues at coordinate 533,838,623 of CM038671.1, read as the reverse complement.
GCGACGGGGGCATCACAGGCGGGCACCGGGCGGGCGGCGGGCGTGTTGGGGCGGCGCTGGTTGGGAGGAGAGAGGGGCGGCGGCTTATAAGGAGGGAAGGGGGTTGCTTGGGAGGGGGCAACGGCGGCGTGCGTGGCCGAGCCGGACTCGGGCGGCGGCGGGGACTCCTCCCAAGTGAGCGCGAGGAGGAGGGGGCTGGTTGGTTGGGCAGGGCCCTTGGCCCAAAGCGGGCGCGGGTTTTTTTAAACCGAAAACGAATTAAAATAAATCTAAACGAACCCCAAATTTAATAAAATAAATTTTTCCGACTCCTAAAAATGAATCGAACAAAATGAACTTTAATACGGGCCAAAATGCAAATTTTTAAAATACTCATTTTTCCCTAAAGCAAATAAACTTGAAAATCCAAAATTTGATTTATTTATTAAATCTTCATTCTTCCTAAATTTTGGGAAAGTGATATTATTCCCTCTCTTAATTTTTTTTATTGGAAAAATATTTGAAGATAAATACAAATAAATCCGAATGATCCATTTTTCAAAATTTGAGAAAACCCAAATATGAAAAATAATGAAATCTCCAACTCTCTCCGAGGGTCCTTGAGTTGCGTGAAATTTCTAGGATCGGCAAAATGCAAGAAAATATGATATGCATGATGACTTAATGTATAACATTCCAAATTGAAAATTTGGGATGTTACAAACCTACCCCCTTAAGATGAATCTCGCCCTCGAGATTCGGGTTGGCTAGAAAATAGGTGAGGGTGGTCCTTGAGCAAATCTTCTTCTCTTTCCCTGGTGGCTTCATCCTCGGTGTGGTGGCTCCACCGAACCTTGCAAAACTTGATAACCTTGTCATGAGTAACTCTGCTGGCATAATCGAGAATCTGATGGTCTTTCCTCATATGTCAAATCATCCTGCAACTGAATTGCTTCAAGCGGCAATTGTATCTCTTAACGGTACTTCCGCCATCTCGGTGTGACATTTCTTCAAATTGAGAAATATGGAATACATCATGAACTCCTGACAGTCCCTCTGGCAATTCCAGTTTATAAGCAAGTTCTCCCATGCGTTGCAAAATCTTATACGGTCCAACGAAACGTGGTGCTAACTTTCCTTTAACTCCAAAACGCTTAACTCCTCGAAGCGGGGATACTCTAAGATAAACTATGTCTCCAACTTCATATTCCATCGCCTTGCATTTTGAATCCGCATAGCTTTTACTGCGATTTGGGCTACCTTGAGCCTATCGCGAATCAACTTAACCTTCGCTCGCACTCCTTAATCAAATCTGGTCCAAACAACCGACGGTCTCCAGCTTCGTCCCATGATAACGGTGTCCTGCACCTCCTTCCGCATAAAGCCTCGAAGGTGCCATCTTCAAGCTGGTTTGGTAACTGTTGTTATAAGAAAACTCTGCATCTGACAAGTTATCATACCAACTAGATCCATAATCTAGTGCACAAGCTCTCAAAGATATCCTCCAAAATCTGATTGACTCTCTCGATCATCCATCGATGCGTGGGTGAAAAGCTATCTTGAATTCCAGCCTGGTTCCCAATGTTTCGTGCAACCGATTCCAAAACTTTGAGGTAAATTGGGTTCCTCTATCCGACACGATACTCCTCGGAACTCCGTGTAAACACACAATTACGGTCATGTATATCTTTGCCAACTTAGCACGCTATAGGTAGTCTTGATCGAATGAAATGAGCTACCTTCACAAACGGTCGACTATAACCCAAATCGAGTCATAGCCGTAACGAGTCTTTGGCAAACCTGTGATGAAATCCATGCCTAGTTTATCCCACTTCCATTCGGGTATTGGCAATGGTTGCAACAATCCTGCCGCTTCGATGCTCGCCTTCACTCTCGACATAAATCGCAAACTGCTACATACTCTGCGATATCCTTCTTCATTCCGGTCCACCAGAACGTTTCCTTCAAATCCAAATACATCTTGGTATTTCCTGGGTGAATCGAATATGGTGAATCATGTGCCTCTTGTAGAATCAACTTCCTGATATCCGGGTTATTTGGCACATACACACGGTCCTCAAACCATAGGGTATCGTGCTCATCCTCACGAAATCCCTTAGCTTTTCCTTCGCTCATTTTCTCCTTTATAGAGGCAACTTCCTTATCTGCCTTTTGGGCTTCTCTGATTTTGTCCATCAGTGTAGACTGAATCTCCAATGCTGCTACATAGCCTCTCGGAACTATCTCCAAACATAGCTCTCGAAGATCCTCGGCTAACTCCTTGGGTATTCCTCCCATTATTAGTGTATTGACGTGGCTCTTACGGCTCAATGCGTCTGCTACCACGTTAGCCTTCCCTGGGTGATAATGTAATCTCATATCATAATCCTTGATAAGCTCCAACCATCTCCTCTGTCTGAGATTTAATTCCTTCTGTGTGAAGATGTACTTCAAACTCTTGTGATCCGTGTACACCTCACAATGATTTCCAACGAGAAAATGTCTCCAGGTTTTCAATGCATGCACAACGGCTGCTAACTCCAAGTCATGTGTGGCATAATTCAACTCATGAGGCTTAAGCTGTCGTGAAGCATACGAAACAACTCTTCCTTCCTGCATAAGCACTGCTCCAAGTCCTCGGCGTGAAGCATCGCAATACACCTCATAATCCTTGGTCTGATCCGGCAATATTAACACTGGTGAGGTAACCAATCTTTTCTTCAACTCCTGAAAACTTGCCTCGTAGTCCTCAGTCCATATGAACTTGGTGTCCTTCTTCAAAAATTCTGTCATAGGCTTTGCAATCCTTGAGAAATTCTCAATGAATCTTCGGTAGTATCCTGCGAGTCCAAGGAAACTCCGGATCTCCCCAACTGTCGTTGGTGCTTCCCATTTGGTTACGGTCTCAACCTTTGTGGGGTCAACTGCTATTCCTTCTCCGGATATAACATGTCCAAGAAATCCAACTTCCTTTAGCCAAAACTCACATTTGCTGAACTTGGCATATAATCGGTGTTCCTTAGTTTCTCCAAAACCAATCGCAAATGTTCCTTATGTTCCTCTTCATTCTTCGAGAAAATCAAAATATCATCTATGAACACCACGATTTAACTTATCCAAAAACTCCATAAACACTTTGTTCATCAGGTTCATGAAATAGGCGGTAGCGTTAGTCAGTCCAAATGACATAACGGTGTACTCGTCATACCCATATCTCGTGGTAAAAGCTGTCTTAGGTATGTCCTGCTCTCGAATCTTCAACTGATGGTACCCTGATCGCAAATCGATCTTGGAAAACACTTTAGCTCCTTGCAGACGATCAAACAGATCATTTATCATTGGTAGTGGGTACTTGTTCTTGATTGTTACTTCATTCAATCCACGATAATCAACAACCATCCTTAACGATCCATCCTTCTTCTCCACTAATAAAGACAGTGATCCCCAAGGCGAAGAACTTGGGCGATAAAACCTTTATCCAATAGTTCCTTAATCTGCTTCTTGATTTCCGCCAAACTCGTATGCGGGCATCGTATATGGTCGCTCGATATTGGACCTGTTCTCGCAAAAGTTCAATCAAAACTCAATGTCTCTATCCGGTGGCATTCCTGGCAATTCCTCAGGAAATACATCAGGGAAATCTTTTACTACTGGCACCTCTTCCTGCACAACTCCTGATAAGCAATTTACATGAGCTCTCCTCGGCTGATGCCGTGATACATACTTAATGCTTCTTCCTTCTGGTGTTGTGAGCAAAATTGACTTAGTGGCGCAATCTATGTTCCCTCCATACTTTGATAACCAATCCATGCCTAATATCACATCCAATCCTTGGGATTCCAGAACTATTAGGTCTGAGGGAAAACATAGTGTCCAATCCTTAATGGCAATCGATCACACCATATACTAGCCATGTATTCGCCTCCGGTGAGGTTACTAGCATGGGTGACCTAAGGGCTTGGGTCGGTAATTTGTACTTATCCACAAATCCCCGTGATATGTATGAATACGATGCACCAGTATCGAAAAGAACATCTGCAGTAAATGACTTAACCAAAAACTTACGGATTACTGCATTGGGCTGGTCTTCAACCTCCTCCACATCAATGTGGTTCACCTGTCCCCTGTTGAAAGGGTTTGGCTTCTTTCCAGAGCTTCCATTGCCATTTCCATTCTGGCCTTCCGGACATTCGTTTGCATAATGCCCACCTTGCGGCACTTAAAGCAAGTGATGTGACTCAGGTCTACCTTGGATGGTGTTGACGGGTTGGTGCGGTTACATCCATTGCTTCCTCCATTCCCGTTCCCATTCTTGGTGCCATTATGGTTGTGTGAATTACCTCCTCCATGGGTATGCTGAAACCGAACTCCCTGTTTAGGGGTATAACGGGCTTCATTGGCTCCAGAGTTATACTTCCCCTGCCCATACTTCCTCTTGCGATTCTCAACTTGCTGCTGCTTTCCTTCAATCATGAGGGCTCGGTCTACCAACTCCTGGTAGTTATTGAAACTTGCTACCATCAACTGCATGCTCAACTCATCATTCAGTCCTTCCAGAAACTTCTCCTGCTTAGCTGCATCTGTAGCAACGTAATCTGGGGCATAACATGCTAACTTACTAAAATCATCCACATACTGGCCAACAGTCCTTCCTCCTTGGCGTAAGTTTTTAAACTCGTGCTTCTTCATGGCCATAGCTCCTGCCGAGACATGGGCAAGGCGGAAAGCTTGCTCAAACCATCCCATGTGACAAAGGTGTCTGAGGGTAAGTGGGCTGTAAAATTCTCCCACCATCTTCAGCTTTGGTCCTTCAAGTTGGTGTGCAGCAAACTTCACCTTCTCTCCATCTATACATCCTGCAGTGGACAACTCCCTTCCTATATTACGGAGCCAATCATCTGCTACTATCGGCTCGGTGCTACTGGAAAATACTGGCGGATTCAGTCTTAAGAAACGTGTCAAGTGATCCGTAGGTGGTGGTGGTGGCGGTGGGTTGTTGTTGTTGTTGCCTTGATTCTGCACCAATGTTTGGATCAAAGTGTTCTGCTGCTGAATCAACTGGGTGATCTCTGGCGGAAAACAAATCCAGGTCGCGTCTCGGAGGCATCCGATGGGTCTAGAAAAGACGAGAAATTAAGAATAGAGTGGGGTCTAAGGAGAAACACTACCCAAATGTATATGAGCAAATGCACACAAAATCACTTCATTCAATTCAAACAAAGGGCTTACAACGATCTAACTATCGCAAAAGTGCGTGTACTAAAATGTTACATGGAGGAAATACTACTAATATGTGGGGGTCATCTACTAATTTGAACTGGTGGAAGACTCCATGATGTCTGCTCCAGCTTCATCTTCAAAGTCGGGTTCACTTGGATCTGAGTCGATGTCGTCGATGTTGATGTAGTTGCTTGGACAATCGGCGTACTGGTCTTCATTCTTGAGTGCCAATTTCTTCTTGAGTTCTTCAATCTCGTACTTAAGATCGTTATTGTGTCTTGCTAGAGCTACGATCTCGTCCATGCAGTCCTTGCGTGTAGACTTCAGTTCTCCTTCAAGTTTGATGATCCTTCCCTTCGCATTCTTCAATTCGATCATATCATTGCACATCCGTTCTCTCAAGGCGTCAAATGTGCCGGGTTTAACTCCTGGATGAAAGCTGCAATGGATCTATCCTTCTTGGTGTTGACTATCTCCCATTGTTCATCTCAAGGCCCACAAATCGATAGATGGTGTCCTTGAGGTCTTCTTGGTAAACTTCTCCAATGCGTCCCATGGTGATGTGAGCTGCCATGCTCTTTCCTGCACTCAAAGTTGGTGCAATCGAAAACACTATCTATAGGCTTGGTGATTGGGGCGTAATGTTCTTCCCGGTACATGAGCTTGAATCTTCCAAATTCCTCTTCGTGCAGAGAGTGGCGTTGAACGTCCCGGTGAAACTTGGTAGTCCAATGTTCAGGTACTTGGTGACTTCCTTCTAGTGAAATCCAAAAGGTGTGCCTTCATCCGGTTGGGTGTACTTAATCTTCGCGTCCTTCATCCTAAAGAGTGGAAAAGATGAGGAGTTAGAAAATGAGAAGAGAGTAGTGATCTATGGATTTAACTTAGTGGTCGTGTCCTACAGTCAGCGTGTGCTCTGATACCATCTCTCAGAGTGACCCGACCGAATGGATCAAGTCTACGTGCTCAGTGTGTCATCCTGGATCAAGAATGCCGACACCACACAAGATTTTGAAGGATTTATAGTAGAGTAGCAATCACACACTTATTACAAAGATTGTCCAAAAGAGGACTTATTACAATAAATGTGGCTTAAGGCCATCGAATAACGATAACAGCGGAAGACTTGGAAGATAAGTGAGTCCATCAACTCCATCGGCATCACTGAGTATAGAACCACGACCTAAAACACCTTACTCGTTGTCTTAAAATTCTGCAACATGAAAGTTGCAGCCCGAAAATGGGTCAGCACATGGAATATGCTGGCAATGTAACACATAGAGGGTAATGAAGGAATAAGCCTATACTACATGCATATATGGCTGGTGGAAAAGCTCTCTGATTACAGCTTTTGCATAAAGCTAATTTTTCCCTACTGCAAAGGAATAAATTTGTTTAACTATCATGGTGGTTATTAAACATTGAGAATGGTTGACAGCATCCTCAATCCCAATTAAAAAGTACTCATTAAAAACCCAACAATATTAATTAGAGTAACATGTCGAGATTCACATGATATTCAAGTACTAGATACTCAAGATGTCCATAACCGGGACACGGCTAATCATGATTAGTTTATACACTCTGCAGAGGTTTGGCGCACTTTTCCCCACAAGACTCGATCGCCTCCGTTTGGTTCTCGTGACCGCATGGTGTTTGAGAGACGGATGACCGAGACACGATCTTCGTGGCACTTGCACCTTACATGTGGGTAGACCGTACCAACCTACATCCCCTACATCAGCTAGCCTACCCGTAAGAGTTCGCACAACTTAGTCAACTATGCCAGAGCCCATAATGGCTTGTGGCTGCACACGGAAGTTTCTAGTTTGAAAAGTCATATGATCCCTTTGAGCACAGGTGGCGGTCCAAAGAAATACGAGGCAAGTCCTGATAGAAACCAGTGCCTCAATCCACCCAGATGTGTGTTTTAGTAGACACCTTATATTAACCATTAATTAACAATCTCACTTCTTTATTGGAATTCACTCACCCACTCCACGTCTACTAGCATAGCATGGCTTAATAAGCAAACGAGAAGTAACTCCCAAAGGTTCATAAGTAAAACAGTAATAGGTACTACCTCATCTACTTCCCATCCCACAATTTAATTAGATCCTAACCATGCAAGTGTTCGAGGATTGATCTAATGCATAAAAGCTGGGTAGTAGAAAAAGTATGATCAAGTGTTACTTGCCTTGCTGACGATCCGCGAAACCTAGAGATTCGAAATAACAAGCGGCGCACTCCGGGTGATCTATCACAGACAAACAACAAGCATACAATAAGTACTCATCTAATGCACAGGTAAATCTCGAATGAAAGATCTAACCAGAAAGTTCAACTTAAGAACCCTGGTTGCAAAAAGAATCGAATCAAATAAAGCAACGAAAGTCAAACATCGAAGGAAAACGACTCGGTTCTAGCAATTTGAAACTAGGTCAAATTTTACAGTAGCAAAACTTTGTTTAAGTGGACAAATCGGAACGGCGGTTTCGTAACGAAACACCAGGCGCTTGAATCACCTGATTCCAATAAACGAGCGAGAAGATAAACTAGATTGAAGATTGGATCTGAAATCGAAATCGGAAAAATAACGGATTAAATCCAATTTAAAAGAAAAACGACGAACGGTTAAACGAACGGACGTTCGTTATCAGAAACTAACCGGCGAACGCGTTCGTTAAAACCGATCTAGGGTTTTAAAAAAAACCGAACAACGAAAGAAAACCGGACAGGTTTTTTTTAAACAAAACCGGACCGGGGGGGTGTGGCGCGGCGGCTACCTCCGGCGAGGTCGCCGGTGGGGCACCGGGCTCCGGCAGGGTCGGCTTGGGGCGGGGCGACGGGGCGGCAACGGCGGGGGCACTGGCGGCGGCGGGCGACGGGCACCGGCGGCGGGCTGGGTTGGGGGCATGACGCTGGTTGGGGAGGAGAGGGGGGGGCGTGGCTTATAAGGAGGGAGGGGGTTGCTTGGGAGGGGGCAACGGCGGCGGGCGTGGCCGAGCCGGGACTCGGGCGGCGGCGGCGGGGACTCCTCCCAAGGGAGCGCGAGGGAGGGGGCCGGGCCCTTGGCCCAAAGTGGCGCGTGTTTTTTAAACCAAAACTAATTAAAATAAATCTAAACGAACCCCAAATTTAATAAAATAAATTTTTCCCGACTCCTAAAATGAATCGAACAAAATGAACTTTAATACGGGCCAAAATGCAAATTTTTAAAATACTCATTTTTCCCTAAAGCAAATAAACTTCGAAAATCCAAAATTTGGTTTATTTATTAAATCTTCATTTTTCCTAAATTTTGGGAAAGTCATATTATTCCCTCTCTTTATTTTTTATTGCAAAAATATTTGAAGATAAATACAAATAAATCCGAATGATCCATTTTTCAAAATTTGAGAAAACCCAAATATGAAAAATAATGAAATCTCCAACTCTTTCCGAGGGTCCTTGAGTTGCGTGAAATTTCTAGGATCGGCAAAATGCAAGAAAATATGATATGCATGATGACTTAATGTATAACATTCCAAATTGAAAATTTGGGATGTTACAATGAGAAGCATTTATGACATTTAATTGTTCATCAGGAAAGCTATCATCAATAGGTAGTGGGTCATCAAGAACATTTTCTAACCTAGACAAGTTATTTGCAACGGGGTTCTCAGCTCCTTTTCTATCAATAATATGCAAATCAAATTCTTGCAGCAAGAGAACCCATCTAATAAGTCTAGGTTTAGCATCTTTCTTTTCCATGAGGTATTTAATAGCAGCATGATCCATGTGAATAGTTACTTTAGAATCAACAATGTAAGGTCTGAACTTATCACAAGCAAATACAATCGCTAAAAATTCTTTTTCAAGAGTGGCATAATTTCTCCGGGCATTGTCTAGAGTTTTACTAGCATACTGAATACCATTTAATTTCTTATCAACTCTTTGCCCTAGAACAGCACCTACAGACATAATCACTAGCATCACACATAATTTCAAAAGGTAAATTCGGTCGGTGGCTGAACAATAGGTGCAGAAATTAATGCTTTCTTAAGTATTTCAAATGCTTCTACACAATCATCATCAAAGACAAATGGTATATCTTTTTGTAATCGATTAGTCAGAGGCCGAGAAATTTTTGAGAAGTCCTTAATGAACCTCCTATAAAATCTAGCGTGACCAAGGAAACTTCTTATACCTTTGATATCCTTGGGACATGGCATCTTTTCAATAGCATCAACTTTAGCTTTATCAACTTTCAATACCTCTTTCAGAAATTGTATGCCCCAAGACAATGCCTTCATTAACCATAAAGTGGCACTTCTCCCAATTCAAGACAAGATTAGTTTCTTCACATCTCTGCAAAACTCGATCAAGGTTGCTCAAGCAATCATCAAAAGAGGATCCATAGACGGACAAATCGTCCATGAAAACCTCACAAATCTTTTCACAAAAGTCAGAGAATATAGCCATCATGCATCTTTGAAAGGTAGCAGGTGCATTACATAAACCAAAAGGCATACGTCTATAAGCAAAGGTACCGAAAGGGCAAGTAAATGTGGTCTTAGCTTGATCATCAGCTGACACAGGTATTTGAGAGAAACCAGAATAACCATCTAGAAAGCAAAAATGTGTATGTTTGGATAATCTTTCTAGCATTTGATCAATGAAAGGTAAGGGGTAATGATCTTATTTAGTAGCCTTATTTAATTTGCGAAAATCAATTACCATCCTATAACATGTAATAATTCTTTGCGGAATCAATTCATCATTATCATTAGGAACGACAGCAATACCTCCCTTCTTAGGGACACAATGGACAGGACTTACCAACTGACTATCAGCAACGAGATAGATTATACCTTCCTCAAGGAGCTTTAGGATTTCCTTTCTTACCACTTCTTTCATCTTAGGATTCAGCCGTCGTTGATGATCAATAACTGGTTTGGCATCTTTCTCCAAATTTATTTTGTGTTGGCATAGAGTGGGACTAATGCCCTTAAGATCATCAAGAGTATATCCAAGAGCAAAGACGGTGCTTCTTCAGAGTTTTCAATATTTTTTCTTCCTCCTTCTCTGAAAGGTTAGCACTAATAATAATAGGATATATCTTATTTTCATCAAGATAAGCATATTTAAGAGTATCAGGTAATGGTTTAAGCTCAAACGCGGGATCACCCTTGGGTGGAGGAGGATCCCCTAGGATTTCAATAGGCAAGTTGTGTTTCAGAATAGGTCCTTGTTTAAAGAACAATTCATCTATTTCCCTTCTTTCATTCATAAACATATCATTTTCATGGTCTAGAAAATATTGTTCTAAAGGATTACTAGGAGGCACGGCAATAGAAGCAAAGACCAATAATTTCGTCCTTACTAGGCAATTCCTCTTCACGGTGTTGTCTACGAAATTTAGAAAAATTAAACTCATGAGACATATCACCTAAACCAATAGTAACAACATCCTTTTCGCAGTCTATCTTAGCATTAACATTGTTTAAGAAGGGTCTACCAAATATAATGGGACAAAAGCTATCTTGTGGGGAACCAAGAACAAGAAAATCAAAGGATATTTAGTTTTCCCACACAAGACTTCAACATCTCTAACAATTCCCATGGGTGAAATAGTATCTCTATTGGCAAGTTTAATTGTGACATCAATATCTTGTAAATCAAGTAGGTGCAATATCATGCATAATTTCTTTGTATAAGTCAATAGGTATTGCACTAGCACTAGCACCCATATCACATAAGCCATGATAACAATGATCTCCTATTTTAATGTAAATAACAGCATGCCTACCACATGTCTATGTTTATCTTTAGCACAAGGTTTAGCAATTCTAGCAGTTTCATCACAGAAATAAATAACATGCCCATCAATATTATCATCCAAGAGATCTTTAACAATAGCAATATTAGGTTCAACTTTAACCTGCTCAGGAGGTGTATAAGTTCTAACATTGCTTTTACGAACCACAGTTGAAGCTTTAGCATGATCCTTTATTCTAACAGGGAAAGGTGGTTTCTCAACATAGGCAGTAGGAACAATAGGATCATTATAAGTGATAGTCTTTTCTTCAACTTTAATAGGTGCAGCTACTTTTACTTCTATGGGAGGATGATATTTAAACCACAGAAAGAAGATACTATCTCGGAGTCAAGTCCATATTTAGTGCTAAATTTATGGAAAACATCGGTATCCATAAAAGATTTAACACAATCAAACTTAGGTGTCATACCTGACTCCTTACCTTCGTCGAGGTCCCAATCTTCAGAGTTGCGTTTAATTCTTTCCAATAAATCCCATTTGAATTCAATAGTCTTCATCATAAAAGAGCCAGCACAAGAAGTATCGAGCATGGTGCGATTGTTATCAGAAAGCCGAGCATAAAATTTTTGAATAATCATTTCTCTTGAGAGCTCATGATTGGGGCATGAATATAACATTGACTTAAGCCTCCCCCAAGCTTGAGCGATTCTTTCTCCTTCATGAGGCCAAAAATTATATATATAATTACGATCACGATGAACAAGATGCATAGGATAAAACTTCTGATGAAATTCCTATTTCAATGGCTTGTAGTTCCATGATCCCATATCATCACATAGCCTATGCCATGTCAATGCATCTCCCTTCAAAGATAAAGGGAAGACCTTCTTCTTGATAACATCATCGGGCATACCTGCAAGCTTAAATAATCCACAAACTTCATCCACATATATTAGGTGATCATCAGAATGTAATGTTCCATCTCCTGCAAAAGGATTAGCTAGCAGTTTTTCTACCATACCCGAAGGAATTTCAAAGTAGACATTTTCATTTTCAGTAGGTTGAGGAGCAACTCTTTGCTCTCATCGGTCGGGTGAAGATACCCCGAACAATCCCCTCAGAGGATTACTTTCCATTGTAACAACTGACAGTAAATTTCAGCACACTATATAAATTTTTCCTTACCAAATTCCACCTACCAAAGGCGCTTCACTCCCCGGCAACGACGCCAGAAAAGAGTCTTGATGACCCACAAGTATAGGGATCTATCGCAGTCCTTTCGATAAGTAAGAGTGTCAAACCCAACGAGGAGCAGAAGGAAATGATAAGCGGTTTTCAGCAAGGTATTCTCTGCAAGCACTGAAATTATAAGTAACAGATAATTTTGTGATAGGATAATTTGTAACGAGCAACAAGTAACAAAAGTAAATAAAGTGCAGCAAGGTGGCCCAATCCTTTTTGTAGCAAAGGACAAGCTTGGACAAACTCTTATATAGAGAAAAGCGCTCCTGAGGACACATGGGAATTATCGTCAAGCTAGTTTTCATCACGTTCATATGATTCGCGTTCGGTACTTTGATAATTTGATATGTGGGTGGACCGGTGCTTGGGTGTTGTCCTTACTTGGACAAGCATCCCACTTACGATTAACTCTTATTGCTAGCATCCGCAACTACAAAAGAAGTATTAAGGTAAACCTAACCATAGCATGAAACATATGGATCCAAATCAGCCCCTTACGAAGCAACGCATAAACTAGGGTTTAAGCTTTTGTCACTCTGGCAACCCATCATCTACTAATTACTTCCCAATGCCTTCCTCTAGGCCCAAATAATGGTGAAGTGTCATGTAGTCGACGTTCACATAACATCACTAGAGGAGATACAACATACATCTCATCAAAATATCGAATGAATACCAAATTCACATGACTACTAATAGCAAGACTTCTCCCATGTCTTCAGGAACAAACATAACTACTCACAATGCATACTCATGTTCATAATCATAGGAGTGTTAATATGCATATAGGATCTGAACATATGATCTTCCACCAAATAAACCAACTAGCATCAACTACAAGGAGTAATCAACACTACTAGCAACCTACAGGTACCAATCCTGCACTTAGAGACAAGAATTGGATACAAGAGATGAACTAGGGTTTGAGAGGAGATGGTGCTGGTGAAGATGTTGATGGAGATTGGCCCCTCCCGATGAGAGAGGAGCGTTGGTGATGACGATGGCGATGATTTCCTCCCGAGGGAAGTGTCCTCGCGTAACAGCTCCGCCAGAGCCCTAGATTGGTTCCGCCAAGGTTCCGCCCCGTGGCGGTGGAGTCTCTCCCGAAAGATTGCTTCTGATTTTTCTTCGGACGAAAGACTTCATATAGCAGAAGATGGGCACCGGAAGGCCAACAGGGGGCCCACGAGGCAGGGGGCGCCTGTGGAGTAGGGCGCGCCCCACCCTCGTGGCTGTGTGTGGGCCCCTCCGGTATTTCTTTCGCTCAGATTTTTTCCAAAACAACTTTCGTGGAGTTTCGTGACTTTTGGAGTTGTGCGAATAGGTCTCTAATATTTGCTCCTTTTCCAGCCTAGAATTCCAGCTGCCGGCATTCTCCCTCCTTATGTAAACCTTGTAAAATAAGAGAGAATAGGCATAAGTATTGTGATATAATGTGTAATAACAGCCCATAATCCAATAAGTATCGATATAAAAGCATGATGCAAAATGGACGTATCAATTAGTCATGTATTTGTCCTGTTAGGAACAACCTAGCCGGTGTTAGATGTATTATTTTTTCTTTGGACAAAATAGAAGGAGGTTTATTTAGAAGCTTGAACATTTGACTAGCGTAAGGAAAGGTATTTGCAGACTATTGGATACATTTTCCAAAAATAACGAATTTCGGTGTGTTACTGGAGAAACGATCTCATGCTGCAAAGGTAGTCCCCTCTTGAACAGGTTCCCTGGTTTAGTTTTCCACAATGCGAGCACACTGTAAATGATGATGAATTTTGACAACATCAATTATTGAACCAGATATGAATGCAAATTAATTTCAACATCATAGAATTCAATACCTATCCATGAATTGTCAAGATGCGTCAGATCCTGAGCGTTTGTTGACTCTCTGAGAGAATCGATGTAGTAAAATGTGTTCTTGTTTGGAACAATGAATACCAATATCCAGTGATTGCTACATATTAAGAAAGCCATGAACTTACGAATTATGTCGAAATCTAAAAGACAATAAGTGTATGTGTGGTTGTTTACTTGACTTATCGTTCATGATATGGCCAGAGAAATGATTCTGCATGGGAAGTGTTTTCGAAGAGACGGACGACCGTGTTAACGGTCCAGTCCCGTAGGTCCTTACCATGTATTGTTGTGCCGTTTGCTAATTCAGGATCTATGAAATATACACTATCCCTTTTTCTTCTCTGTGCATTCAATCCCTTGAGAGGAATAAAATGCAGTTAGTTGTTTGTCATTTACAGCCTTGTATGGAGAAGTTGATCAGCGTTTGTTAAGTACTTACAAAATCAGGCATCTAACAAGAGTGGCATCGAGCACGTTGAAGTTGAAGAAGAGATGTAAGTCCTTGAAACTCACATCGATGGAACCAGCATCGTGTCGGAAGTGATCTTTGTTGTAGTGGACTAGCAAACCATCCTGACCTGCTGACATTAGATCCATGCAATATTCATGTAACTCACGGCAACTGGAGCTGCACTCATCAAAGTATTTGCCAACAAGAAATGGTTGGCCATGGACGTAATAGCGTGCTTGAAGTACGTCTGCTTTACTTTTAGCAAGCAACAAATGTACTTCATCATCATCCATGGAGTCAGAAATAATATTACTCCCCGATTCGAACAAGCTGCTGTTAATTTGGTTCTGGGCGATGAGTGCTTTAAGTAAGAGGCAATCGTTCTCTTTCCTCTTCACTTTCCCCGCCGCTTCCTCGAGGGTGTAGCCTTTTTGGCCACTTCCTTCTTGGTACTTGAAGCATTTCTGGCAGAACGTCTCGTTGCCTGCAAGGTAGACTACCGAGCAGACGATCAAGCTTGGACGAACTACTTAGCAGACGGTTTATCTATGTCGGACCGCTAAATTTGGCGGTGCTTCTTTGTGACGGATCTTTGGGCTGTAGGAGCACAGCATCGGATCACGACCATGCATTGAAGCTATGTCGGGTTTCTGCGCAGGTGGTGCCAACTTGTCGGTTGCTGAGGAGGCCGTGCCAACGTGTTGATTTGCTAAGGAGGAAGTGCTGGCGCATTGGTATGTTGATCACACGACTGCGGACCGACGGACTGATGAGCAGTTGGTTCTGGACCTCATCGCTAAGCGTGCGGTTCTGAAGCATCGATCGCTTAGCGTCCGTCCACCAGTTGGTATGTCGAGCATGTGCTACAACTGGGTCTCCACCCGCTTCAAGCGACCGCATCTCGAACCGTGGTGCGTCTTCAAGAGTTGTAGGACTTGCCACCTTTGGCTGCTTTGGGGTGGAGGATGACATGGCTCAGACGCCACAAAGTCGGGCCGGTGATCACAGTTGATGCATCAGCCCGCGAGAGCTCAGTGGCAAGGAGAGTGTCACCGGTTGAGGGGCGACGATGGTTGCTCTTGGCGAGGCTTGAGGATCTCATCGATGAACTCTATTTCCTTTCGTGGCCACTGGATGTGATGTAACAGTGTTTCTCCCAAGGTCCTTTGCTCATCGAAGTCTCCTAGGACATTCTTCAGGGCAAATTCATTGAACCCAAGCTTTACTTCAGTCACGTAGCACTTCATACAGCCCCCGGCTTCAATGGCACATTGTCCAACGAGAGGCCATCTTCAAAGAAGGGTGGGCAAGCCCAGGGTGTCGCACATTTTAATTTACCTTCATAATGTGTAAGCACGCCCTTTAGTCTGTCTTTCATTCCAGATAGATCAGATATAGCATCATCACGAGCAGCTGCAGTCTCAGTGTCCCTGGGGTGAGCTGATGCACATCTACTCTTGTGCAGTATTGTCGCGCAATAAGCAGCATCCTCCATGCCCGCCTCCCTTTGTTGGGGAACGTAGTAATTTCAAAAAATTTCCTACGCATACGCTAGATCATGGTGATGCATAGCAACGAGAGGGGAGAGTAATGTCCACGTACCCTCGTAGACCGTAAGCGGAAGCGTTAGAACAACGCGGTTGATGTAGTCGTACGTCTTCACGGCCCGGCCGATCAAGCACCGAAACTACGGTACCTCCGAGTTCTAGCACACGTTCAGCTCGATGGCGTCCCTCGAACTCCGATCCAGCCGAGTGTCGAGGGAGAGTTCCGTCAGCACGACGGTGTGGTGACGATCTTGATGTTCTACCGTCGCAGGGCTTTGCCTAAGCACCGCTACAATATTATCGAGGAGGACTATGGTGGAGGGGGCACCGCACGGCTAATAGATCTCAAGGATCAATTGTTGTTGTGTGTACTGGGTGCCCCCTGCCCCCATATATATAGGAGCAAGGGGGGAGGCGGCCGCCCTATGGAGGAGGCGCGCCAAGGGGGGAGTCCTACTCCCACCGGGAGTAGGACTCCTCCTTTCCTTGTAGGAGAAGAAAAGAGGAGGAGTAGGACTCCTCCTTTCCTTGTTGGAGAAGGAAAGAGGAGGAGAGGGAGAACGAAAAGTGGGCTGCCCCCCTTGTCCAATTCGGACCAGAGGGTGGGCGCAGGCCTCCTTCCTTTTGGCCTCTCTCCTCTACTCCCGTATGGCCCAATAAGGCCCATATACTCCCCGGCGAATTCCCGTAACTCTCCGGTACTCCAAAATATACCCGAATCACTCGGAACCTTTACGAAGTCCGAATATAGTCGTTCAATATATCGATCTTTACGTCTCGACCATTTCGAGACTCCTCGTCATGTCCCCAATCTCATACGAGACTCCGAACTCCTTCGGTACATCAAAACTCATAAACTCATAATATAACTGTCATCGAAACCTTGTTGCGTGCGGACCCTACGGGTTCGAGAACTATGTAGACATGACCTAGAACTATTCTTGGTCAATAACCAATAGCGGAACCTGGATGCTCATATTGGCTCCTACATATTCTACGAAGATCTTTATCGGTCAAACCGCATAATAACATACGTTGTTCCCTTTGTCATCGGTATGTTACTCGCCCGAGATTTGATCGTCGGTATCCAATACCTAGTTCAATCTCGTTACCGGCAAGTCTCGTTACTCGTTACGTAATGCATCATTCCGTAACTAACTCATTAGCTACATTGCTTGCAAGGCTTATAGTGATGTGCATTACCGAGAGGGCCCAGAGATACCGCTCCGACAATCGGAGTGACAAAACCTAATCTCGAAATACGCCAACCCAACATGTACCTTTGGAGACACCTTTAGTACTCCTTTATAATCACCCAATTTCGTTGTGACGTTTGGTAGCACCCAAATTGTTCCTCCGGTAAACGGGAGTTACATAATCTCATAGTTACAGGAACATACATAAGTCATGAAGAAAGCAATAGCAATGTACTAAACGATCAAGTGCTAGGCTAACGGAATGGGTCATGTCAATCACATCATTCTCCTCATGATGTGACCCGTTAATCAAATGACAACTCTTTTGTCTATGGTTAGGAAACATAACCATCTTTGATAAACGAGCTAGTCAAGTAGAGGCATACTAGTGACACTATGTTTGTCTATGTACTCACAAATGTATTATGTTTCCGGTTAATACAATTCTAGGATGAATAATAAACATTTATCATGATATAAGGAAATAAATAATAACTTTATTATTGCCTCTAGGGCATATTTCCTTCAGTCTCCCACTTGCACTAGAGTCAATAATCTAGTTCACATCGCCATGTGATTTAACACCAATATTCATATTTGTATATGATTAACACCCATAGTTCACATCGTCATGTGACCAACACCCAAAGGGTTTACTAGAGTCAATAATCTAGTTCACATCGCTATGTGATTAACACCCAAAAGAGTACTAAGGTGTGATCATGTTTTGCTCGTGAGGGAGGCTTAGTCAACGGGTCTGTCATATTCAGAGTCGTATGTATTTTGCAAATATTCTATGTCATGCTCTGCACGGAGCTACTATAGCTAATTGCTCCCACTTTGAATATGTATCCAGATTGAGACTTATAGTCATCTGGATCGGTGTAAAAGCTTAATCGTTGTAACTCTTTATGACGGGCTCTTTTATCACCTCCATAATCGAGAAATATTTCTTTAGTCCTCACTAAGGATATTCTTGACCGCTGTCCAGTGATCTACTATTAGATCAAAATTGTATTCCTTTGCCAAACTCAGAGCAAGGTATACAATAGGTCTGGTTCACAACATAGCATACTTTATAGAACCTATGACTGAGGCATAGGGAATGACTTGTCATTCTCTTTCTATTTTTTGCCGTGGTCGGGCTTTGAGTCTTACTCAATTTCACACCTTGTAATACAGGCAAGAAACTCTTTCTTTGATTCTTCCATTTTGAACTACTTCAAAATCTTGTCAAGGTATGTACTCATTGAAAAACTTATCAAGCGTCTTGATCTATCTCTATAGATCTTGATGCTCAATATGTAAGCAGCTTCACCGAGGTCTTTCTTTTAAAGAACTCCTTTCAAATACTCCTTTATGCTTTCCAGAAAAATTCTACATCATTTCTGATCAACAATATGTTACTCACATATATTTATCAGAAAGGCGGTAGTGCTCCCACTCACTTTATTGTAAATACAGGCTTCACCGCAAGTCTCAGATAAAACTATATGCTTTGATCAACTTATCAAAGCGTGTATTCCAACTCTGAGATGCTTGCACCAGTCCATAGATGGATCATCGAGCTTGCACATTTTGTTAGCTCCTTTAGGATTGACAAAACCTTCTGGTTGCATCATATACAACTCTTCTTTAATAGATCCATTAAAGAATGTAGTTTTGACATCCATTTGCCAGATTTCATAAAATGTGGCAATTGCTAACATGATTCGGACAGACTTAAGCATCGCTACAGTGGAGAAAATCTCATTGTAGTCAACACCTTGAACTTGTCGAAAACCTTTTTGTGATAAGTTGAGCTTTGTAGATAGTAACACTACTATCAGTGTCCGTATTCCTCTTGAAGATCCATTTATTTAACATGGCTTGCTGATCATCGAGCAAGTCAATCAAAGTTCATACTTTGTTCATACATGGATCCTATCTCAGATTTCATGGTCTCAAGCCATTTCGCGGAATTTGGGCTCATCGTCGCTTCCTCATAGTTCGTAGGTTCATCATGGTCTAGTAACATGACTTCCGGAACATGATTACCGTACTACTCTGGTGCGGATCTTACTCTGGAAGACCTACGAGGTTTGGTAGCAACTTGATCAAAAGTTTCATGATCATCATCATTAACTTCCTCACTAATTGGTGTAGGAATCACTGGAACTGATTTACGTGATGAACTACTTTCCAATAAGGGAGAAGGTACAATTACCTCATCAAGTTCTACTTTCCTCCCACTCACTTCTTTCGAGAGAAACTCCTTCTCTAGAAAGGATCCATCTTAGCAACAAATATCTTGCTTTCGGATCTGTGATAGAAGGTGTACCCAATAGTTTCCTTTGGGTATTCTATGAAGACGCACTTCTCCGATTTGGGTTCGAGCTTATCAGGTTGAAACTTTTTCACATAAGCATCGCAATCCCAAGCTTTAAGAAACGACAACTTTGGTTTCTTGCCAAACCACAGTTCATAAGGCGTCGTATCAACGGATTTAGATGGTGCCCTATTTAACGTGAATGCAGCTGTCTCTAATGCATAACCCCAAAACAATATTGGTAAATCGGTAAGAGACATCATTGATCGCACCATATCAAATAAAGTGCATTACGACGTTCGGACACACCATAATGTTGTGGTGTTCCAGTGGCGTGAGCTGTGAAACTATTCCACATTGTTTTAATTGAAGACCAAACTCAGAATCGAATATTCATCTCTACGATCGGATCGCGTAAACTTTATTTTCTTGTTATGATGATTTTCCACTTCACTCGATATTCTTTGAACCTTTCAACTATTTCAGACTTATGTTTCATCAAGTAGATATACCTATATCTGCTCAAATCATCTGTGAAGGTCAGAAAATAACGATACCCGCCACGAGCCTTAAAACTCATTGGTACGCATACATCAAGATGTATTATTTCCAACAAGTTTGTTGCTCGTTCCATTGTTCCGAAGAACGGAGTTTTAGTCATCTTGCCCAAAAGGCACGGTTCGCAAGCATCAAATGATTCATAACCAAGTGATTCCTAAAATCCATATTTATGGAGTTTCTTCATGCGCTTTACACCGATATAACCCAAACGGCAGTGCCACAAATAACTTGCACTATCATTATTAACTTTGCATCTTTTGGCATCAATATTATGAATATGTGTATCACTACGATCAAGATCCAATAAACTATTTTCATTGGGTGTATGACCATTGAAGGTTTTATTCATGTAAACAGAACAACAATTATTCTCTGACTTTAAATGAATAACCGTATTGCAATAAACATGATCAAATCATATTCATGCTCAACGCAAAAGCCAAATAACATTTATTTAGATTTAACACTAATCCCGAAAGTATAGGGAGTGTGCGATGATGATCATATCAATCTTGGAACTACTTCCAACACTCATCGTTACTTCCCCTTCAACAAGTCTCTGTTTATTCTGTAACTCCTGTTTCGAGTTACTAATCTTAGCAACCGAACAAGTATCAAATACTGAGGGGCTACTATAAACACTAGTAAGGCACACCTCAATAACCTGTATATCAAATATACTCTTGTTCACTTTGCCATCCTTCTTATCCACCAAATATTCAGGGCATTTCCGCTTCCAGTGACCATTTCCTTTGCAGTGTAAGCACTCAGTTTCAGGCTTTGGTCCAGCTTTGGTCTTCTTCACGTGAGTGACAACTTGTTTGTCATTCTACTTGAAGTTTTCCTTTCTTTCCCTTTGCCCTTTTCTTGAAACTAGTGGTCTTGTCAATCATCAACACTTGATGCTCTTGCTTGATTTCTACCTTCGTTGATTTCAACATCATGAAGAGCTCGGGAATCGTTTTCGTCATCCCTTGCATACTATAGTTCATCATGAAGTTCTAGTAACTTAGTGATGGTGACTAGAGAATTCTGTCAATCACTATCTTATCTGGAAGATTAACTCCCACTTGATTCAAGCGATTGTAGTACCCAGACAATCTGAGTTGAGCGATTCTCCTCCATCTTTTAGCCATAGAACTTGTTGGAGACTTCATATCTCTCAACTCGGGTATTTGCTTGAAATATTAAATTCAACTCCTGGAACATCTCATATGGTCCATGACGTTCAAAACGTCTTTGAAGTCCCGATTCTGAGCCGTTAAGCATGGTGCACTAAACTATCAAGTAGTCATCATATTGAGCTAGCCAAACGTTCATAACGTATGCATCTGCTCCTGCAATAGGTCTGTCACTAGCTGTGCATCAAGGACATAATTCTTCTGTGCAGCAATGAGGATAAACCTCAGATCACGGATCCAATCCGCATCTTTGCTACTAACATCTTTCAACACAGTTTTCTCTAGGAACATGTCAAAATAAACATATGAAAGCAACAACGCGAGCTATTGATCTATAACATAATTTGCAAAATACTACCAGGACTAAGTTCATGATAAATTAAAGTTCAATTAATCATATTACTTTAAGAACTCTCACTTAGATAGACATCCCTCTAATCCTCTAAGTGATTACGTGATCCATATCAACTACACCATGTCCGATCGTCACGTGAGATGGAGTGGTTTCAATAGTGAACATCAATATGTTGATCATATCTACTATATGATTCACGCTCGACCTTTCGGTCTCCGTGTTTCGAGGCCATATCTGTTATATGCTAGGCTCGTCAAGTTTAACCTGAGTATTCCGCGTGTGCAACTGTTTTGCACCCGTTGTATTTGAACGTAGAGCCTATCACACCCGATCATCACGTGGTGTCTCAGCACGAAGAACTTTCACAATGGTGCATACTCTGGGAGAACACTTCTTGATAATTTTTGTGAGAGATCATCTTAAAATTCTACCGTCAATCAAAGCAAGATAAGATGCATAAAGGATAAACATCACATGCAATCAATATAAGTGATATGATATGGCCATCATCATCTTGTGCTTGTGATCTCCATCTCGAAGCACCGTCGTGATCACCATCGCCACCGCGCCGACACCTTGATCTCCATCGTAGCATCGTTGTCGTTACGCCATCTATTGCTTCTCGACTATCGCTACCGCTTAGTGATAAAGTAAAGCAATTACACGGCGCGTTGCATTTCATACAATAAAGCGACAACCATATGGCTCCTGCCAGTTGCCGATAACTTCGGTTACAAAACATGATCATCTCATACAATAAAATATAGCATCACGTCTTGACCATATCACATCACAACATGCCCTGCAAAAACAAGTTAGACGTCCTCTACTTTGTTGTTACAAATTTTACGTGGCTGCTACGGGCTGAGCAAGAACCGTTCTTACCTACGCATCAAAACCACAACGATAGTTCGTCAAGTTAGTGCTATTTTAACCTTCTCAAGGACCGGGCGTAGCCACACTCGGTTCAACTAAAGTTGGAGAAACAGACACCCGCCAGCCACAAGTGTGCAAAGCACGACGGTAGAACCAGTCTCGCGTAAGCGTACGCGTAATGTCGGTCCGGGCCGCTTCATCCAAAAATATCGCCGAACCAAAGTATGACATGCTGGTAAGCAGTATGACTTGTATCGCCCACAACTCACTTGTGTTCTACTCGTGCATATGACATCTACGCATAAAACCAGGCTCGGATGCCACTGTTGGGGAACGTAGTAATTTCAAAAATTTCCTACGCACACGCTAGATCATGGTGATGCATAGCAACGAGAGGGGAGAGTAATGTCCACGTACCCTCATAGACCGTAAGCGGAAGCGTTAGAACAACGCGGTTGATGTAGTCGTACGTCTTCACGGCCCGACCGATCAAGCACCGAAACTACGACACCTCCGAGTTCTAGCACACGTTCAGCTCGATGACGTCCCTGGAACTCCGATCCAGCCGAGTGTCGAGGAAGAGTTCCGTCAGCACGACGGTGTGGTGACGATTTTGATGTTCAACCATCGCAGGGCTTCGCCTAAGCACCGCTACAATATTATCGAGGAGGACTATGGTGGAGGGGGGCACCGCACACGGCTAATAGATCTCAAGGATCAATTGTTGTTGTGTGTCTGGGGTGCCCCCCTGCCCCCATATATATAGGAGCAAGGGGGGAGGCGGCCGCCCTATGGAGCACGCGACCCATGGGTGGAGACCTACTCCCACCGGGAGTAGGACTCCTCCTTTCCTTGTAGGAGAAGGAAAGAGGAGGAGTAGGACTCCTCCTTTCCTTGTTGGAGAAGGAAAGAGGAGGAGAGGGAGAAGGAAAAGTGGGCTTCCCCCCTTGTCCAATTCGGACCAGAGGGTGGGCGCAGGCCTCCTTCCTTTTGGCCTCTCTCCTCTATTCCCGTATGGCCCAATAAGGCCCATATACTTCCCGGCGAATTCCCGTAACTCTCCGGTACTCCAAAATATACCCGAATCACTCGGAACCTTTCCGAAGTCCGAATATAGTCGTTCAATATATCGATCTTTACGTCTCGACCATTTCGAGACTCCTCGGCATGTCCCCGATCTCATCCGGGACTCCGAACTCATTCGGTACATCAAAACTCATAAACTCATAATATAACTGTCATCGAAACCTTGTTGCGGACCCTACGGGTTCGAGAACTATGTAGACATGACCTAGAACTATTCTTGGTCAATAACCAATAGCGGAACCTGGATGCTCATATTGGCTCCTACATATTCTACGAAGATCTTTATCGGTCAAACCGCATAATAACATACGTTGTTCCCTTTGTCATCGGTATGTTACTGCCTCGAGATTCGATCGTCGGTATCCAATACCTAGTTCAATCTCATTACCGGCAAGTCTCTTTACTCGTTACGTAATGCATCATTCCGTAACTAACTCATTAGCTACATTGCTTGCAAGGCTTATAGTAATGTGCATAACCGAGAGGGCCCAGAGATACCTCTCCGACAATCGGAGTGACAAAACCTAATCTCAAAATACGCCAACCCAACATGTACCTTCGGAGACACCTGTAGTACTCCTTTATAATCACCCAGTTACGTTGTGACGTTTGGTAGCACCCAAAGTGTTCCTCCGGTAAACGGGAGTTGCATAATCTCATAGTTACAGGAACATATATAAGTCATGAAGAAAGCAATAGCAATGTACTAAACGATCAAGTGCTAGGCTAACGGAATGGGTCATGTCAATCACATCATTCTCCTCATGATGTGACCCCGTTAATCAAATGACAACTCTTTTGTCTATGGTTAGGAAACATAACCATCTTTGATAAACGAGCTAGTCAAGTAGAGGCATACTAGTGACACTATGTTTGTCTATGTATTCACACATGTATTATGTTTCCGGTTTATACAATTCTAGCATGAATAATAAACATTTATCATGATATAAGGAAATAAATAATAACTTTATTATTGCCTCTAGGGCATATTTCCTTGATCTCCCACTTGCACTAGAGTCAATAATCTAGTTCACATCGCCATGTGATTTAACACCAATATTCATATATGAATATGATTAACACCCATAGTTCACATCGTCATGTGACCAACACCCAAAGGGTTTACTAGAGTCAATAATCTAGTTCACAACGCTATGTGATTAACACCCAAAAGAGTACTAAGGTGTGATCATGTTTTGCTCGTGAGAGAGGCTTAGTCAACGGGTCTGTCATATTCGAGCCGTATGTATTTTGCAAATATTCTATGTCTACAATGCTCGCAGACGGAGCTACTATAGCTAATTGCTCCCACTTTCAATATGTATCCAGATTGAGACTTATAGTCATCTGGATCGTGTAAAAGCTTACCTTTGTTGTAACTCTTTATGACGGGCTCTTTTATCACCTCCATAATCGAGAAATATTTCCTTAGTCCTCACTAAGGATATTCTTGACCGCTGTCCGATGATCTACTATTAGATCAAAATTGTATTCCTTTGCCAAACTTCGAGCAAGGTATACAATAGAGTGCAGTTCACAGCATAGCATACTTTATAGAACCTATGACTGATGCATAGGGAATGACTTGTCATTCTCTTTCTATTTTCTGCCGTGGTCGGGCTTTGAGTCTTACTCAATTTCACACCTTGTAATACAAGCAAGAAACTCTTTCTTTGACTGTTCCATTTTGAACTACTTCAAAATCTTGTCAAGGTATGTACTCATTGAAAAACTTATCAAGCGTCTTGATCTATCTCTATAGATCTTGATGCTCAATATGTAAGCAGCTTCGCTGAGGTCTTTCTTTTAAAGAACTCCTTTCAAATACTCCTTTATGCTTTCCGAAAAATTCTACATCATTTCTGATCAACAATATGTTACTCACATATATTTATCAGAAAGGCGGTAGTGCTCCCACTCACTTTATTGTAAATACAGGCTTCACCGCAAGTCTGTATAAAACTATAGGCTTTGATCAACTTATAGAAGCATGTATTCCAACTCTGAGATGCTTGCACCAGTCCATAGATGGATCACTGGAGCTTGCACATTTTGTTAGCTCCTTTAGGATTGACAAAACCTTCTGGTTGCATCATATACAACTCTTCTTTAATAGATCCATTAAAGAATGTAGTTTTGACATCCATTTGCCAGATTTCATAAAATGTGGCAATTGCTAACATGATTCGGACAGACTTAAGCATCGCTACAGTGGAGAAAATCTCATTGTAGTCAACACCTTGAACTTGTCGAAAACCTTTTTGTGATAAGTTGAGCTTTTGTAGATAGCAACACTACTATCAGTGTCCGTCTTCCTCTTGAAGATCCATTTATTTAACATGGCTTGCTGATCATCGAGCAAGTCAATCAAAGTTCATACTTTGTTCTCATACATGGATCCTATCTCAGATTTCATGGTCTCAAGCCATTTCGCGGAATTTGGGCTCATCATCGCTTCCTCATAGCCCAGGGGGTAGGGAGCGCCCCCCACCCTCGTGGCCAGGGTGTGGGCCCCCTCTGGTATTTCTTTCACTCAGTATTTTTTATTACTTCCAAAAACAACTTTCGTGGAGTTTCAAGACTTTTGGAGTTGTGCAGAATAGGTCTGTAATATTTGCTCCTTTTGTAGCCCAGAATTCCAGTTGTTGGCATTCTCCCTCCTTATGTAAACCTTGTAAAATAAGAGTAGGCACAAGTATTGCGACATAATGTGTAATAACATCCCATAATGCAATAAATATCGATATAAAAGCATGATGCAAAATGGACGTATCAACTCCCCCAAGCTTAGACCTTGCTTGTCCTCAAGCGGAAGCCGATAACGATAAATATGTCCACATGTTTAGAGGTAGAGGTGTCGATAAAATAAAATACGGACATGAGGGCATCATGATTATTCTCATAACAGCAACATATATGGATAATTTCATAAGATTTCTTATGCTCAAGTAATAACCTGTAACATCCCAAATTTTCAATTTGGTATGTTATACATTAGGTCATCATGCATATCATATTTTCTCGCATTTTTCCGATCCTAGAAAATTTCACGCAACTCAAGGACCCTCGGAGAGAGTTGGAAGTTTCATTATTTTCATATTTGGGATTTCTCAAATTTTGAAAATAGGATCATTGGATTTATTTAATTATCTTCATAAAGTTTTTCCTATAAAAACTTAAGAGAGGGAATAATATGACTTTCCCAATATTTAGGAAAAATGAAGATATTATAAATAAATCAAAATTTGGTTTTGGAAGATTTATTTTGTTTAGGCAAAAATGAGCATTTTAAAAAAAATATGCATGTTTGCCATTTTTAAAGTTCATTTTGTTCGACTCATTTTTAGGAGTCGGGAAAAATTTATTTTATTAAATTCGGAGTTCGTTTGGTATTTTTTTTTATTTCCGTTTAGTTTTGTTTTAAAAAAAAATCGCGCGCCCCCCCCCCTGGGCCAAGGCCCAGCCGGCCCAGCCAGCCGCGCCCCGGCCCGCCTCCTCTCTCCCTCGCGCTTGCCTTGCTGGAGGCGCCTCACAAGACGCCGCCGCGCCGCCTGTCCGGGTCGGACACGAGGTCGCCGCCGCCCCTTCCCTAAGGCGCCCCCCCTTCTATTTATACCGGCGCCCCCCCTCTCCTCACCTCGAGCCGCCACCTCACCCGAGCCGCTGGCCCAGCCGCCACCCGCCGACCACGCCCGACCCGCGGACCCCCCGCATGCGAGTCCCGCCGAGCCCGCCAAGCTGCCGAGGTAGCCGCCGCCGCCCGTCCCGATCCGGTTTCTCTAAGAAAACCCGATCCGATTTTTCGAGATGTTCGGTTTTTTCAAAACCCTAGATGGTTTTAATTTTCGGTTTCTTAATTAACGAACGTTCACCGAACCGTTTGTTTCAATGAATGTGTTCGTTGGATTAGTTACATTAACGAACGTCCGTTACTTAATCCGTTCGTCGTTTTCTTTTAATCGGATTTAATCCGTTATTTTTCGATTCGATTTCGATCCGATTTTCAAATCTGTTTTATTTCTTGCTCGTTTATCGAATCAGGTGATTCAAGCGCTGGAGTTTCGTTCTGAAACCGCCGTTCCGACTAACCTACTTACACAGAGTTTTGCTACTGTAAAAATTTTGACTTAGTTTCAGATTGCTAAACCGAGTCGTTCTCTCTCGAGTTCCGACTTTCGATGCTTTATTTGATTCGATTCTTTTGCAACCAGAGTTCTTAAGTTGAACTATCTGGTTAGATCTTTTATTCGAGATTTCCCCGTGCATTAGATGAGTACTTATTGTATGCTTGTTGTTTGTCTGTGTTAGATCACCCGGAGTGCGCCGCTTGTTACTTGAATCTCTAGGTCTCATGGATCATCGGCAAGGCAAGTAACACTTGATCATACCTTTTCTACTACCGGTTTTATTGCATTAGATCAAACCCTCAAACACTTGCATGTTTAGGATCTAATTAAATTGTGGGATGGGAAGTAGATTGAGGTAGTACCTATTACCTGTTTTATTTATGAAACCTTGGGAGTTACTTCTACGTTTGCTTAATTATGCCATGCTATGCTAGTAGACGTGGATTGAGTGAGTGAATATCCATGACAGATGTGAGATTGTTAAATTAGGTTTATCTAAGGTGGCAACCTAAACACACATCTGGGTGGATTGAGGCACCTGGTTTCTATCAGGACTTGCCTGTATTTCTTCGGACCGCCACCCAGGCTCTAAGGGATCATAAGATTATTCAAACTAGAAACTTCCGTGTGCAGCCACAAGCCAATTATGGGCTCTGGCGTAGTTGACTAAGTTGTGCGAACTCTTACGGGTAGGCTAGGCGATGTAGGGGATTTAGGTTGGTACGGTCTACCCACATGTAAGGTGCTAGCGCTTACGAAAGACTATGTCTCGGTCATCCGTTTCTCAAACACCATGTAGTCACGAGAACCAAGCGGAGGCGATCGAGTCTTGTGGGGAAAAGTCATGAAACCTCTGCAGAGTGTACAAACTAATCATGATTAGCCGTGTCCCGGTTATGGACAATTTTGAGTATCTAGTACTTGAATATCATGTGAATATCATCATGTTACTCTAATTAATATTGTTGGGTTTTTAATGAGTACTTTTTAATTGGGATTGAGGATGTCATCAACCATTCTCAATGTTTAACAACCACCATGATAGTTAAATAAAATTATTCCTTTGATGTAGGGAAAACCAGCTTTATGCAAAATGTAATCAGAGAGCCTTACCACCAGCCATATATGCATGTAGTATAGGCTTGTTGCTTCATTGTTCTCTATGTGTTACATTGCCAAAGATATTCCATGTCTTGACCGTTTTCGGGCTGCAACTTTCACGTTATGCAGACTTTTCGCATTTACGAGTAAGGTGTTAGGTCGTGGTTCTATACTCGGTGATGCCGATGGAGTTGATGGACTCACTTGTCTTCCAAGCCTTCCATTGTTATTATTAGATGGCCTTAAGCCATATTATTGTATTAAGTTCCCTTGTGGACAACGATGTAATAAGTGTGTGATTGCTACTCTGCTATAAATCCTTCAAGTACTATGTAGTGTCGGCATTCTTGATCCAGGATGACACCGAGCACGAGCACTAGATCCATTCGGTCCTGGTCGCTCTGAGAGAATGGTATCGAGCACCGACCGTATGGGACACGACCACTAAGTTAAAGCCATAGATCACTACTCTCTTCCCATTTTCTAACTCCTCATCTTTTCTACTCTCTTTAGGATGATTGGACGCGAAGATCAAGTACACCCAACCGGATGAAGCCACACCTTTTGGATTTCACTTGAAGGAAGTTACCAAGTACACGAACATTGGACTACCAAGCTTCACCGGGACTTTCAACGCCACTACCTCAAGAGGAGCTGGAAGATTCAAGCTCACGTTCCAGAAGGACATTCGCCCCAATCACCAAGCCTATAGATAGTGTTTTCAATTGCACCAACTTGGAGTCCAGGAAAGAGCATGGCAGCTCACATCACCATGGGACGCATTGGAGAAGTTTATCAAGAAGACCTCAAGGACACTATCTACCAGATTTGCGGACGCCGAGATAACAAATGGGACGTCGTCAGCACCAAGAAGGATAGATCCATT
This sequence comes from Aegilops bicornis, assembly GCA_021605145.1. Lineage (NCBI taxonomy): Eukaryota > Viridiplantae > Streptophyta > Magnoliopsida > Poales > Poaceae > Aegilops > Aegilops bicornis. The sequence goes on along the minus strand of CM038671.1, from coordinate 533,808,883 downwards.
GCAGCGTTCATCCAGAGTTAAACCGGCACATTCGGCCTTGGGAGAACCGGTGTGCAATGATATGTTGGAGTTGCAGAATGCAAAGGGAAGGATCATCGGACTTGAAGAAGAACTAAAGACAACTCGCAAGGACTATATGGACGAGATCGTAGCTCTAGCAAGACACAATAACGATCTGAAGTACGAGATTGAAGAACTGAAGAAGAAGTTGGCGCTCAGGAATGAAGACCAGTATGTCGATTGCCCAGTCGACTACATCAACATCGACGACACCGATTCGGATCCAAGTGAACCCGACTTTGAAGACGAAGCTGGAGCAGACATTATGGAGTCTTCCACCGGTTCAAATTAGTAGAAGTCCCCCACATATTAGTAGTATTTCCCCCATGTAAACATTATAGTACACGCACTTTTGCGATAGTTAGATCGTTGTAAGCCCTTGTTTGATTGAATGAAGTGATTTTGTGTGTATTTGCTCATGTGCATTTGGGTAGTGATTCCCCTTAGACCTCATTCTATTCTAAATTCTCATCTTTTCTAAACCCATCAGATGCCTCCGAGACGCGACCCGGATTTGTTTTTCCGCCAGAGATCACCCAACCGATCCAAAGCAGAATACTGATTCAAACATTGGTGCGAGAACGAGGCAACAACAATAACAACCCACCACCACCACCACCTGCGGATCATCGACTCGTTTCCTTAGACTAAACCCGCGGTGTATTTCAAGAGCACCGAGCCAATTGTAGCAGATGACCCGCTCCATAAGATAGGCGGGAGGCCGACCACTGCGGGATGCATGATGGAGAAAAGAGTGAAGTTTGCAGCACATCAGCTTGAAGGACCAAAGCGGCATGGTGGGAGAATTTCACAGCCACTTACCACCTGACACCATCACATGGGATCAATTCCAGCAAGCTTTCCATACCTTGCCCATGTTTCAAAGGAGCTATGGCCATGAAGAAGCGTGAGTTTCGCAACTTACGCCAAGGAGGAAGGGACTGTTGGCGATGCGTGGATGACTTTAGTAAATTAGCACGTTATGCCACAGATGACGTTGCTACCGATGCGACTAAACAGAGAAGTTTCTAGAAGGACTGAATGATGAATTCAAGATGCCGTTGATGGTAGCCAGTTTCAATAACTACCAGGAGTTAGTAGACCGAGCCCTCATGATTGAAGGAAAGCAGCTGACAAATTGAGAACATGCATAGCGGAAGTATGGGCAAGGGAAGTATAACTCTGGAGCTCAGCAGAAACCTCGTTATACCCCTAAGTCGGGAATTCAGTTTCAGCATACCCATGGAGGAGGTAATTCGCATAACCATAATGGCACCAAGAATGGGAGCGAAATGGAGGAAGCAATGGATGTAATCGCACCAACCCGTCAACACCATCCAAAGTAGACACGAGTCATACTACTTGCTTTAAGTGCCGCATAAGGCGGGCATTATGCCAATGACCGTCCGAGAAGGCGTAATGGAAATGGCAATGGAAGCTCGAAAGAAACCCAACCCTTTCAACAGGGGACGGGTGAACCACATTGAAGTGGAGGAGGTTGAAGATCGGCCGATCACGATGTCGATAAGTTTTTGGTTAAGTCATTTCTGCGGTTGTTCTTTTTAAATCTTTGGTGCATCGCATTCATACATATCAAGGGATTTGTGGATAAGTACAAGTTACCAACCCAAGCCCTTAGGTCACCCATGCTAGTAACCTCACCCGAGGCGAGTACATGGCTAGTAAATGGTGTGATCGACCGCCATTAAGGATTGGACACTATGTTTTCCCCTCGGACCTAATAGTTACGGAATCCCAAGGATTGGATGTGATATTAGGTATGGATTGGTTATCAAGGTATGGAGGAAACATAGATTGCACCACAAAGTCAATTTTGCTCACCACACCAAAAGGAAGAAGGATTAAGTATGTATCACGGCACGAGCGAGAAGAGCGCAAGTTAATTGCTTATCGGGGAGTGGTGCGGGAAGAAGTACCGATGGTGAAGGATTATCCTGATGTATTTCGGAAGAGTTGCTGGGAATGCCACGGATAGAGACATTGAGTTTTTGATCGAGCTGTTGCCGAGGAACAGGCCCGATATCGGCGGCCGTCTGGGATGCCCGCATGTGATTTGGCGGAAATCAAGAAGCGATTAAGGAACTATTGGATAAAGGTTTTATACGCCCAAGTTCTTCACCTTGGGGATCACCCGTTTGGCTAGTGGAGAAGAAGGAGGGATCGTTAAGAATGGGGGTTGATTATCGTGGATTGAATGTCGTAACAATCAAGAACAAGTACCCACTACCTCTGATAAATGATCTGTTTGATCGCTTGCAAGGAGCCAAGGTGTTTTCCAAGATCGACTTGCGATCGTGGTACCATCGATTGAAGATTCGGGAGCAGGACATACCCAAGACAGCATTTGCCACGAGATATGGACTATCTGAGTATACCGTTATGTCATTTGGATCGACTAACGCACCAGCCTATTTCATGAACCCGATGAACAAAGTGTTTATGGAGTTTTGGATAAGTTAAATCGTGGTGTTCATTGATGACATTTTGATTTTCTCGAAGAATGAAGAGGAACACAAGGAACATTTGCGATTGGTTTTGGAGAAACCGAGGGAACACCGGTTGTATGCCAAGTTCAGCAAATGTGAGTTTTGGCTAAAGGAAGTTGGATTTCGGACATGTTATATCCGGAGAAGGAATAGCGATTGACCCCACAAAAGTTGAGACCGTAACCAAATGGGAAGCACCAACGGCAGTTGGAGAGATTCGGAGTTTCCTTGGACTCGCAGGATACTACCGAAGATTCATTGAGAATTTCTCAAGGATTGCTAAGCCTATGTAATTGTTGAAAAAGGAAAACAAATTTATATGGACCGAGGACTGTGAGGCAAGTTTTCGAGTTGAAGAAAAGATTGGTCACCTCACCGGTCTTGATATTGCTGCATCGGACTAAGGATTATGAGGTGTATTACGGCGCTTCACGTCGAGGACTTGGAGCAAAGTGCTTATGCAGGAAGGAAGAGTTGTTTCGTATGCTTCACGACAACTTAAGCCCCGTGAGTTGAATTATGCCACTCATGATTTGGAGCTAGCAGCCGTTGTGCATGCCTTGAAGACGTGGAGACATTTTCTCATTGGAAATCATTGTAAAGTATATACGGATCACAAGAGTTTGAAGTACATTTTCACACGTAGGAATTGAATCTCGACAAAGGAGATGGTTAGAGCTTATCAAGGATTATGACATGAGATTGCATTATCACCCCGGAAAGGCTAATGTCGTAGCTGACGCATTGAGCCGTAAGAGCCACGTCAATACTCTAATGATGGGAGGAATACCCAATGGGTTAGCCGAGGACCTTCGAGAGCTATGTTTGGAAATAGTTCCGAGAGGCTATGTAGCAGCATTGGAGATTCGATCCAACGCTGATGGACAAAATCGAGAAGCCCAAAAGCGAGATAAGGAAGTTGCCTCTATAAAGGAGAAAATGAGCAAAGGAAAAGCTAAAGGATTTCGTGAGGATGAGCCACGATACACTATGGTTTGAAGACCGTCTTTATGTGCCCAATGACCCGGAGATCGTGAAGTTGATTTTACAAGAAGCTCATGATTCACCCTATTCAATTCACCGAAATACCAAGATGTACTTGGATTTGAAGAATACTTTACGGTGGACCGGAATGAAGAAGGATATTGCGGAGTATGTAGCGATTTTGCGATGTATGTCGAGAAAGTAAAGGCGTAACATCGGAAGCCGGCGAGGATTGTTACAACCATTGCCGATACCGAATGGAAGTGGGATAAACTAGGCATGGATTTTATCACAGATTGCCAAAGACTTCGTTCAGGATATGACTCGATTTGGGTTATAGTCGACCGTTTAACAAAGGTAGCTCATTTCATTCCAATCAAGACCACCTATAGCGATTGCTAAGTTGGCAAAGATATACATGACCAGAATTGTGTGCTTACACGGAGTTCCGAGGAGCATCGTGTCGAGATAGAGGAACCCGGTTTACCTCGAAATTTTGGAACCGGTTGCACGAAACATTGGGAACCCGATTGGAATTGATGCTGACTTTCCACCCAGACCGATGGATGTGGCCGAGAGAGTCAATCAGATTTTGGAGGACATGCTTTGAGAGCTTGTGCCCTAGATTATGGATCTAGCCGGGATGATAATTTGCCGTATGCAGAATTTTCCTACAACAACAGTTACCAAACCAGCTTGAAGATGGCACCTTTCGAGGCTCAGTATGGAAGAAGGTGCAGGACACCGTTGTTATGGGAATCGGAGATCGTCGGTTGTTTGGACCAGATTTGATTAAGGAGTCCGAGCAGAGTTAAGTTCATTCGAGACAGGCTCAAGGTAGCCCAGTCCGGACAAAAGAGCTATGCCGATTCAAAGCGCCAGCGATTGAGTATGAAGTTGGAGACAGTATATCTCGAGTATCCCCACTTGAGGAGTTAAGTGTTTTGGAGTTAAAGGAAAGTTAGCACCACGTTTCGTTGGACCGTATAAGATTTTGCAACGCATGGGAGAAGTTGCTTATAAGTTGGAATTACCGGAAGGACTGTCGGGAGTTCATGATGTATTCCATGTTTCTCGATTGAAGAAATGTCACCCGAGATAGCGAGAGGTACCGTTAAGAACCACGGTGCCACCGGAAGCAATTCAGTTGAAGGATGACTTGACATATGAGGAAAACCGGTTAAGATTCTCGATTATGCCAGCAGAGTTACCCGCACAAGGTTATCAAGTTTTGCAAAGTTCAGTGGAGCCACCACACTGAGGATGAAGCCACCTAGGAAAGAGAGGAAGTTTTGCTCAAGAACCACCCTCACCTATTTTCTAGCCAACCCGAATCTCGAGGGCGAGATTCATCTTAAGGGGGTAGGTTTGTAACATCCCAAATTTTCAATTTGGTATGTTATACATTAGGTCATCATGCATATCATATTTTCTCGCATTTTTCCGATCCTAGAAAATTTCACGCAACTCAAGGACCCTCGGAGAGAGTTGGAAGTTTCATTATTTTCATATTTGGGATTTCTCAAATTTTGAAAATAGGATCATTGGATTTATTTAATTATCTTCATAAAGTTTTTCCTATAAAAACTTAAGAGAGGGAATAATATGACTTTCCCAATATTTAGGAAAAATGAAGATATTATAAATAAATCAAAATTTGGTTTTGGAAGATTTATTTTGTTTAGGCAAAAATGAGCATTTTAAAAAAAATATGCATGTTTGCCGTTTTTAAAGTTCATTTTATTCGACTCATTTTTAGGAGTCGGGGAAAATTTATTTTATTAAATTCGGAGTTCGTTTGGTATTTTTTTTATTTCCGTTTAGTTTTGTTTTAAAAAAATCGCTTCCCAGACCAAGGCCCGGCCAGCCCAACCAGCCCTTGACCCAGTGCCCGCCTCCTCTCTCCTCTCGCCTTGCCTGTGAGGCGCTCCCGCCGCCGCCGCCGCCCGCCGCCGTGTCCGGGTCGGACACGAGGTCGCCGCCACCCCCTGGCCCCTTCCCCAAGGCGCGGAGCCCCCCTTCTATTTATACGGCGCCCCCTCTCTCCTCACCTCGAGCCACCGCCGCCCTCACCCGAGCCGCCGCCACGCCTGAAAGGCCGCCATCACGCCTGACGCCGCCGCCGACCCGCCCGACCCACGGACTTCGCCAGACGAGTCCGCGAGCCCGCCGTGCGGCACCGGAGGTAGCCGCCGCCGCCCCGATCCGGTTTCTCTAAGAAAACCCGATCCGTTTTTTTCGAGATGTTCGGTTTTTTTCAAAACCCTAGATGGTTTTAATTTTTCGGTTTTCTTAATTAACGAAGCGTTCACCGAACCGTTCGTTTCAATGAATGTGTTCGTTGGATTAGTTACATTAACGAGCGTCCGTTACTTAATCCGTTCGTCGTTTTCTTTTAATCGGATTTAATCCGTTATTTTTTGATTCGATTTCGATCCGATTTTCAAATCTGTTTTATTTCTTGCTCGTTTATCGGAATCATGTGATTCAAGCGCTGGAGTTTAGATTCTGGAACCGCTGTTCGACTAACCTACTTACACGTAGTTTTGCTACTGTAAAAATTTTGACTTAGTTTCAGATTGCTAACCGAGTCGTTCTCTCGAGTTCCGACTTTCGATGCTTTATTTGATTCGATTCTTTTGCAACCAGGGTTCTTAAGTTGAACTATCTGGTTAGATCTTTTATTCGAGATTTCCCGTGCATTAGATGAGTACTTATTGTATGCTTGTTGTTTGTCTGCGTTAGATCACCCGGAGTGCCGCTTGTTACTTGAATCTCTAGGTCTCGCGGATCATCGCAAAGGCAAGTAACACTTGATCATACCTTTTCTACTACCCAGTTTTCTTGCATTAGATCAAACCCTCAAACACTTGCATGTTTAGGATCTAATTAAATTGTGGGATGGGAAGTAGATTGAGGTAGTACCTATTACCTGTTTTATTTATGAAACCTTGGGAGTTACTTCTATGTTTGCTTAATTATGCCATGCTATGCTAGTAGACGTGGATTGGGTGAGTGAATATCCATGACAGATGTGAGATTGTTAATTAAGGTTTATCTAAGGTGGCAACCTAAACACACATCTGGGTGGATTGAGGCACCTGGTTTCTATCGAGACTTGCCTGTATTTCTTCGGACCGCCACCCGGGCTCTAAGGGATCATAAGATTATTCAAACTAGAAACTTCCGTAGCAGCCACAAGCCAATTATGGGCTTTGGCGTAGTTGACTAAGTTGTGCGAACTCTTACGGGTAGGCTAGCTGATGTAGGGGATTTAGGTTGGTACGGTCTACCCACATGTAAGGTGCTAAGCGCTTCGAAAGACTATGTCTCGGTCATCCGTTTCTCAAACACCATGTAGTGCGAGAACCAAGCGGAGGCTATCGAGTCTTGTGGGGAAAAGTGCGCAAACCTCTGCAGAGTGTACAAACTAATCATGATTAGCCGTGTCCCCGGTTATGGACAATTTTGAGTATCTAGTACTTGAATATCATGTGAATCTCATCATTTTTACTCTAATTAATATTGTTGGGTTTTTAATAAGTACTTTTTAATTGGGATTGAGGATGCTGTCAACCATTCTCAATGTTTAACAACCACCATGATAGTTAAATAAAATTATTCCTTTGATGTAGGGAAAAACCAGCTTTATGCAAAAATGTAATCAGAGAGCCTTACCACCAGCCATATATGCATGTAGTATAGGCTTGTTGCTTCATTGTTCTCTATGTGTTACATTGCCGGATATTCCATGTCTTGACCCGTTTCGGGCTGCAACTTTCACGTTGCGCACTTTTCGAACGACGAGTAAGGTGTTAGGTCGTGGTTCTATACTCGGTGATGCCGATGGAGTTGATGGACTCACTTGTCTTCCAAGCCTTCATTGTTATTATTAGATGGCCTTAAGCCATATTATTGTATTAAGTTCCCTTGTGGACAACGATGTAATAAGTGTGTGATTGCTACTCTGCTATAAATCCTTCGAAGTACTGTGTAGTGTCAGCATTACTGATCCAGGGATGACACTGAGCACAGAGCACTAGATCCATTCGGGTCTGGTCGCTACATAACCTATTCACAATGCAAAGTATGAATCAGAAAGTTTATTGAGAACTAACAAACTATAATCTCAGTCATTGAAACAATTGCAATTTATCATAACATAAGAAAGAGTCTATGTCAGAGGTTTTCAGCAAGTCCACATACTCAACTATCATTTAGTCTTTCACAATTGCTAACACTCACGCAATACTTGTGGTTACAGAGTTTTAATCGGACACAGAGAAAGATAGGGGCTTATAGTTTCGCCTCCCAACCTTTTACCTCAAGGGTAATGTCAACAATAATAGTTCATGCTAACTTATATCCAATTAGATATATATATATATATATATATATATATATATATATATATCAATATCTATCAAAAACACTGTGGTTGACAAAGGATAAAATGTAAAAAGGAAAGGTGAAGATCCCATGACTCTTGCATAAGGTAGAAGATAAAAGTAAAAGATAGGCCCTTCGCAGAGGGAAGCAGAGGTTGCCATGCGCTTTCAGGGTTGGATGCACAAAATCTTAATACGAAAGAACATCACTTTATGTTGCCACTTGTGATATGAACCTTTATTATGAAGTCCATCGCTTTTATTTCTTCCACATCACAAGATCGTATAAAGCTTATTTCCTCCATACTAATCAATCATACATATTTAGAGAGCAATTTTTATTGCTTGCACCGATGATAACTTACTTGAAGGATCTTACTCAATCCATAGGTAGATATGGTGGACTCTCATGGCAAAACTGGGTTTAAGGGTATTTGGAAGCACAAGTAGTATCTCTACTTGGTGCAAAGAATTTGGCTAGCATGAGGGGGAAGGCAAGCTCAACATGTTGGATGATCCATGACAATATACTTTATTTCAGATATAAGAAAACATAACCCATTACGTTGTCTTCCTTGTCCAACATCAACTCTTTAGCATGTCATATTTTAATGAGTGCTCACAATCATAAAAGATGTCCAAGATAGTATATTTATATGTGAAACCTCTCTTTCCTTATTACTTCCTATTAATTGCAACGATGACCAAAGCTATGTTTGTCAACTCTCAACAACTTTTAATCATCACACTATTTCTATGTGAAGTCATTACTCTCCATAAGTTCAATATGATCTCTTTGTTTCTTTTTATTCTTTCTTTATCTTTTTCTTCACTCAAGATCATAGCAAAATAATCAAGCCCTTGACTCAACACTAATCTTTATTATATAGCTCACGGACTCGATTACATAGGGGAATCATAAAGCAAAACTCAAAACTAGATCATACTAAAACTTTATTCCACTAGATCAAGATAATACTAAAAAGGATCGAACTAAGAAAAACGGTAAAGATAGAGATGTGATGGTGATACGATACCGGGGCACCTCCCCCAAGCTTGGCAGTTGCCAAGGGGAGTGCCCATACCCATATGATTATGTCTCCCTTGCTGGTGAAGAAGATGGTGGTGATGATGGGTAGTCGCACATCGAGCATAAGAGATCCTCCAACTTGCGGATAATGCCCTTGAGTGCAATGATATGCTCCTTCAACAAAATATTTTCACATGTGAGATACTTGTTTTGTATACGGGCTAACTCAATCATCTTGAAAGCTTCGATCTTAGTTGGCGTAAGAATATTGTGATCAAGTTGAAGGATGTCTTCTGTTGCCGGAACTTGGTCCTCCGTGGCCTTCTTGATCTATTAAAAGACTTTTGCAAAATTAATTTGAGCTCTCTATTACTCAATTCTACTTGACCACTAGACTGTGGGTGATAAGGAGATGCAATTTTATGATTAACATCATACTTAGCAAGCATTTTACGGAAGACACCATGAATAAAATGTGAACCACCATCAGTCATTAAGTATCTAGGGACTCCAAACCTCGGAAAAATAACTTCTTTTAGCATCTTAATACAAGTGTTATGATCAACACTACTAGTTGGAATAGCTTCTACCCACTTAGTAACGTAATCAACAAAGAACTAAAATATGTGTATATCCATTAGAGGCGTGAAATGGTCCCATATAATCAAAGCCCCAAACATCGAATGGTTCAATAACAAGTGAATAATTCATAGGCATTTCTTCACGTCTACTAATATTAACAATTCTTTGAGATTCATCACAAGATAAGACAAACTTACGGGCATCCTTGAAGAGAGTAGGCCAATAAAAACCGGATTGCAATACCTTATGTGCAGTTCTATCTCTAGCGTGGTGTCCTCCATAAGCCTTGGAGTGACACTTGTGTAGGATCTGTTCCTATTCATGCTCAGGTACACAACGTCTAATAACACCATCTACTCCTCCTTTATAAAGATGTGGGTCATCCCAAAAGTAATGTCTCAAATCATAGAAAAACTTTTTCTTTTGCTGGTATGTGAAACTAGGTGGCATAAATTTAGCAACAATGTAATTAGCATAATCATCATACCATGGAGCAGTATGAGAAGCATTTATGACATTTAATTGTTCATCAGGAAAGCTATCATCAATAGGTAGTGGGTCATCAAGAACATTTTCTAACCTAGACAAGTTATCTGCAACGGGGTTCTCAGCTCCTTTTCTATCAATAATATGCAAATCAAATTCTTGCAGCAAGAGAACCCATATAATAAGTCTAGGTTTAGCATCTTTCTTTTCCATGAGGTATTTAATAGCAGCATGATCCATGTGAATAGTTACTTTAGAATCAACAATGTAAGGTCTGAACTTACCACAAGCAAATACAACTGCTAAAAATTCTTTTTCAGTAGTGGCATAATTTCTCTGGGCATTGTCTAGAGTTTTACTAGCATACTGAATACCATTTAATTTCTTATCAACTCTTTGCCCTAGAACAGCACCTACAGCATAATCACTAGCATCACACATAATTTCAAAAGGTAAATTCCAATCAGGTGGCTGAACAATAGGTGCAGAAATTAATGCTTTCTTAAGTATTTCAAATGCTTCTACACAATCATCATCAAAGACAAATGGTATATCTTTTTGTAATCGATTAGTCGAGGCCGAGAAATTTTGAGAAGTCCTTAATGAACCTCCTATAAAATCTAGCGTGACCAAGGAAACTTCTTATACCTTTGATATCCTTGGGACATGGCATCTTTTCAATAGCATCAACTTTAGCTTTATCAACTTCAATACCTCTTTCAGAAATTTTATGCCCCAAGACAATGCCTTCATTTAACCATAAAGTGGCACTTCTCCCAATTCAAGACAAGATTAGTTTCTTCACATCTCTGCAAAACTCGATCAAGGTTGCTCAAGCAATCATCAAAAGAGGATCCATAGACGGACAAATCGTCCATGAAAACTTCACAAATCTTTTCACAAAAGTCAGAGAATATAGCCATCATGCATCTTTGAAAGGTAGCAGGTGCATTACATAAACCAAAAGGCATACGTCTATAAGCAAAAGTACCAAAAGGGCAAGTAAATGTGGTCTTTGCTTGATCATCAGCTGACACAGGTATTTGAGAGAAACCAGAATAACCATCTAGAAAGCAAAAATGTGTATGTTTGGATAATCTTTCTAGCATTTGATCAATGAAAGGTAAGGGGTAATGATCTTATTTAGTAGCCTTATTTAATTTGCGAAAATCAATTACCATCCTATAACCTGTAATAACTCTTTGCGGAATCAATTCATCATTATCATTAGGAACGACAGCAATACCTCCCTTCTTAGGGACACAATGGACATGACTTACCCACTGACTATCAGCAACGAGATAGATTATACCTTCCTCAAGGAGCTTTAGGATTTCCTTTCTTACCACTTCTTTCATCTTAGGATTCAGCCGTCGTTGATGATCAATAACTGGTTTGGCATCTTTCTCCAAATTTATTTTGTGTTGGCATAGAGTGGGACTAATGCCCTTAAGATCATCAAGAGTATATCCAGAGCGACCACGGTGCTTCTTCAGAGTTTTCAATATTTTTTCTTCCTCCTTCTCTGAAAGGTTAGCACTAATAATAATAGGATATATCTTATTTTCATCAAGATAAGCATATTTAAGAGTATCAGGTAATGGTTTAAGCTCAAACGCGGGATCACCCTTGGGTGGAGGAGGATCCCCTAGGATTTCAATAGGCAAGTTGTGTTTCAGAATAGGTCCTTGTTTAAAGAACAATTCATCTATTTCCCTTCTTTCATTCATAAACGTATCATTTTCATGGTCTAGCAAATATTGTTCTAAAGGATTACTAGGAGGCACGGCAATAGAAGCAAAGACCAATAATTTCGTCCTTACTAGGCAATTCCTCTTCACGGTGTTGTCTATGAAATTTAGAAAAATTAAACTCATGAGACATATCACCTAAACCAATAGTAACAACATCCTTTTCGCAATCTATCTTAGCATTAACATTGTTTAAGAAGGGTCTACCAAATATAATGGGACAAAAGCTATCTTGTGGGGAACCAAGAACAAGAAAATCAGCAGGATATTTAGTTTTCCCACACAAGACTTCAACATCTCTAACAATTCCCATGGGTGAAATAGTATCTCTATTGGCAAGTTTAATTGTGACATCAATATCTTGTAAATCAAGTAGGTGCAATATCATGCATAATTTCTTTGTATAAGTCAATAGGTATTGCACTAGCACTAGCACCCATATCACATAAGCCATGATAACAATGATCTCCTATTTTAACAGAAATAACAGGCATGCATACCACATGTCTATGTTTATCTTTAGCACAAGGTTTAGCAATTCTAGCAGTTTCATCACAGAAATAAATAACATGCCCATCAATATTATCATCCAAGAGATCTTTAACAATAGCAATATTAGGTTCAACTTTAACCTGCTCAGGAGGTGTATAAGTTCTAACATTGCTTTTACGAACCACGGTTGAAGCTTTAGCATGATCCTTTATTCTAACAGGGAAAGGTGGTTTCTCAACATAGGCGAGGGAACAATAGGATCATTATAAGTGATAGTCTTTTCTTCAACTTTAATAGGTGCAGCTACTTTTACTTCTATGGGAGGATGATATTTAAACCACTTCTCCTTAGGGAGATCAACATGAGTAGCAAAAGATTCACATAAAGAAGATACTATCTCGGAGTCAAGTCCATATTTAGTGCTAAATTTATGGAAAACATCGGTATCCATAAAAGATTTAACACAATCAAACTTAGGTGTCATACCTGACTCCTTACCTTCGTCGAGGTCCCAATCTTCAGAGTTGCGTTTAATTCTTTCCAATAAATCCCATTTGAATTCAATAGTCTTCATCATAAAAGAGCCATCACAAGAAGTATCGAGCATGGTGCGATTGTTATCCGAAAGCCGAGCATAAAATTTTTGAATAATCATTTCTCTTGAGAGCTCATGATTGGGGCATGAATATAACATTGACTTAAGCCTCCCCCAAGCTTGAGCGATGCTTTATCCTTCATGAGGCCAAAAATTATATATATAATTACGATCACGATGAACAAGATGCATAGGATAAAACTTCTGATGAAATTCCAATTTCAATCGCTTGTAGTTCCATAATCCCATATCATCACATAGCCTATGCCATGTCAATGCATCTCCCTTCAAAGATAAAGGGAAGACCTTCTTCTTGATAACATCATCGGGCATACCTGCAAGCTTAAATAATCCACAAACTTCATCCACATATATTAGGTGCTCATCAGGATGTAATGTTCCATCTCCTGCAAAAGGATTAGCTAGCAGTTTTTCTACGATACCCGAAGGAATTTCAAAGTAGACATTTTCATTTTCAGTAGGTTGAGGAGCAACTCTTTTCTCTACTGGTCGGGGTGAAGATACCCCGAACAATCCCCTCAGAGGATTACTTTCCATAGTAACAAGTGACAGTAAATTTCAGCACACTATATAAATTTTTCCTTACCAAATTCCACCTACCAAAGGCGCTTCACTCCCCGACAACGACGCCAGAAAAGAGTCTTGATGACCCACAAGTATAGGGATCTATCGCAGTCCTTTCGATAAGTAAGAGTGTCAAACCCAACGAGGAGCAGAAGGAAATGATAAGCGGTTTTCAGCAAGGTATTCTCTGCAAGCACTGAAATTATAAGTAATGTATAATTTTGTGATAGGATAATTTGTAACGAGCAACAAGTAACAAAAGTAAATAAAGTGCAGCAAGGTGGCCCAATCCTTTTTGTAGCAAAGGACAAGCTTGGACAAACTCTTATATAGAGAAAAGCGCTCCCGAGGACACATGGGAATTATCGTCAAGCTAGTTTTCATCACGTTCATATGATTCGCGTTCGGTACTTTGATAATTTGATATGTGGGTGGACTGTGCTTGGGTGTTGTCCTTACTTGGACAAGCATCCCACTTACGATTAACTCTTATTGCTAGCATCCGCAACTACAAAAGAAGTATTAAGGTAAACCTAACCATAGCATGAAACATATGGATCCAAATCAGCCCTTATAAGCAACGCATAAACTAGGGTTTAAGCTTTTGTCACTCTAGCAACCCATCATCTACTAATTACTTCCCAATGCCTTCCTCTAGGCCCAAATAATGGTGAAGTGTCATGTAGTCGACGTTCACATAACACCACTAGAGGAGATACAACATACATCTCATCAAAATATCGAATGAATACCAAATTCACATGACTACTAATAGCAAGACTTCTCCCATGTCTTCAGGAACAAACATAACTACTCACAATGCATACTCATGTTCATAATCATAGGAGTATTAATATGCATATAGGATCTGAACATATGATCTTCCACCAAATAAACCAACTAGCATCAACTACAAGGAGTAATCAACACTACTAGCAACCTACAGGTACCAATCCTGGACTTAGAGACAAGAATTGGATACAAGAGATGAACTAGGGTTTGAGAGGAGATGGTGCGGTGAAGATGTTGATGGAGATTGGCCCCTCCCGATGAGAGGAGGCGTTGGTGATGACGATGGCGATGATTTCCCCCTCCCGAGGGAAGTGTCCCCTGTAACAGCTCCGCCAGAGCCCTAGATTGGTTCTCCAAGGTTCCGCCTCGTGGCGCGTGAGTCTCTCCCAAAGATTGCTTCTGATTTTTCTTGGACGAAAGACTTCATATAGCGTAAGATGGGCACCGGAAGGCCATCAGGGGCCCACGAGGCAGGGGCGCGCCCGGGGAGTAGGGCGCGCCCCACCCTCGTGGCTGTGGTGTGGGCCCCTCTGGTATTTCTTCCGCTCGATATTTTTTCCAAAAACAACTTTCGTGGAGTTTCGTGGACTTTTGAGTTGTGCGAGAATAGGTCTCTAATATTTGCTCCTTTTCCACCCGAATTCCAAATTTCACGGCATTCTCCCTCCTTATGTAAACCTTGTAAAATAAGAGAGAATAGACATAAGTATTGTGATATAATGTGTAATAACAGCCCATAATGCAATAAGTATCGATATAAAAGCATGATGCAAAATGGACGTATCAATTAGTCATGTATTTGTCCTGTTAGGAACAACCTAGCCGGTGTTAGATGTATTATTTTTTCTTTGGACAAAATAGAAGGAGGTTTATTTAGAAGCTTGAACATTTGACTAGTGTAAGGAAAGGTATTTGCAGACTATTGGATACATTTTCCAAAAATAACGAATTTCGGTGTGTTACTGGAGAAACTATCTCGTGCTGCAGAGGTAGTCCCCTCTTGAACAGGTTCCCTGGTTTAGTTTTCCACAATGCGAGCACACTGTAAATGATGATGAATTTTGACAACATCAATTATTGAACCAGATATGAATGCAAATTAATTTCAACATCATAGAATTCAATACCTATCCATGAATTCTTTGAAGATGCGTCGGATCCTGAAGCGTTTGTTGACTCTCCGAGAGAATCGATGTAGTAAAATGTGTTCTTGTTTGGAACAATGAATACCAATATCCAAAGGATTGCTACATATTAAGAAAGCCATGAACTTACGAATTATGTCGAAATCTGAAAGACAATAAGTGTATGTGTGGTTGTTTACTTGACTTATCGTTCATGATATGGCGGAGAAATGATTACGCATGGGAAGTGTTTTGAAGAGACGGACGACCGTGTTAACGGTCCAGTCCCGTAGGTCCTTACCATGTATTGTTGTGCCGTTTGCTAATTCAGGATCTATGAAATACACACTATCCCTTTTTCTTCTCTGTGCATTCAATCCCTTGAGAGGAATAAAATGCAGTTAGTTGTTTGTCATTTACAGCCTTGTATGGAGAAGTTGATCAGAGTTTGTTAAGTACTTACAAAATCAGGCATCTAACAAGAGTGGCATCGAGCACGTTGAAGTTGAAGAAGAGATGTAAGTCCTTGAAACTCACATCGATGGAACCAAAGATCGTGTCGGAAGTGATCTTTGTTGTAGTGGACTAGCAAACCATCCTGACCTGCTGACATTAGATCCATGCAATATTCATGTAACTCACGGCAACTGGAGCTGCACTCATCAAAGTATTTGCCAACAAGAAATGGTTGGCCATGGACGTAATAGCATGCTTGAAGTACGTCTGCTTTACTTTTAGCAAGCAACAAACTTACTTCTTCATCATCCATGGCATCAGAAATAATATTACTCCCCGATTCGAACAAGCTGCTGTTAATTTGGTTCTGGGCGATGAGTGCTTTAAGTAAGAGGCAATCGTTCTCTTTCCTCTTCACTTTCCCGCCGCGCTTCCTCGAGGGTGTAGCCTTTTTGGCCACTTCCTTCTTGGTACTTGAAGCATTTCTGGCAGAACGTCTCGTTTCCTGCAAGGTAGACTACCGAGCAGACGGTCAAGCTTGGACGGACTGCTTAGCAGACGGTTTATCTATGTCGGACCGCTAGGTGGCGGTCTTCTTTGTAATGACTGCTTTGGGCTGTAGGAGCACGAGCATCGCATCACGACCATGCATTGAAGCTATGTCGGGTTTCTGCGCAGGTGGTGCCAACTTGTCGGTTGCTGAGGAGGCCGTGCCAACGTGTTGATTTGCTAAGGAGGAAGTCTTTGGCGCATTGGTATGTTGATCACACGATTGCGGACCGACGGATCGATGAGCAGTTGGTTACGGACCTCTGATCGCTAAGCGGTTCAAAGCATCGAGGCCTTAGCAGTCCAGTCCTGTTGGTATCTTTGAGCATGTGCTACTGGTGGGTCTCCACCAGCCTTGATGACCGGCATCTGAACCGGTGGTGCGTCTTCAGCTTGTAGGCCTTGCCACTGGCTGCTTTAGGCGGAGGATGACATGGCTCAGACGCCACAAAGTCGGGTCGGCTGATCACGAGTTGATGCATCAGCCGCGAGCTGCTGTGGCAAGGAGAGTGTCACCGGTTGAGGGGCTTATGGTTGCTCTTGGCAGGGCTTCGTGGATCTCATCGATGAACTCTATTTCCTTTCGTGGCCACGGATGTGATGTAACAGTGTTTCTCCCAAGGTCCTTTGCTCATCGAAGTCTCCTAGGACATTCTTCAGGGCAAATTCATTGAACCCAAGCTTTACTTCAGTCACGTAGCACTTCATACAGCCCGGCTTCAATGGCACATTGTCCAACAAGAGGCCATCTTCCAAGAAGGGTGGGCAAGCCCAGGGTGTCGCACATTTTAATTTACCTTCATAATGTGTAAGCACGCTCTTTAGTCTGTCTTTCATTCCAGATAAATCAGATATAGCATCATCACGAGCAGCTGCAGTCTCAGTGTCCCTGGGGTGAGCTGATGCACATCTACTCTTGTGCAGTATTGTCGCGCAATAAGCAGCATCCTCCATGCCCGCCTCCCTTCCCATCTGCTGGCTATCTGTCGGTGTTAGAGTCTTCTGCATCATCATTGACTCCTCAACATCCTTTCGAACAGCCGGATAAATCTCCTTCCTCAACCTTTCATACAATGAATTCTGCTTCATTTCACTCCTCGCTTGTTTCATGTTGAGCATCTCTTCTTTGCTGAGTGTGAAAGCCCTCTTGTGCAGGACATTAACACCTATTGTTGGGGATATTACTACTAGGCATAAACCGGACAGGAGAGGCCGGGTTAACCCCATAGTGGTTCACTATAACTGAAGCCCATGAAGACAAGACGGTGACGCTTTATGAAGGCCCAGGGCCCATAGCCGGTTCAAGGCTTGTAGACATAAACCGGTATGGGTATGTAAACTTATGTTGTAAGATAGAAAGAGCAGATACCGAGCCGGACACGTTTATGAGCCGGCCTCGGGATTCTGTAAACCGACGGGCATCAACCCGTGTATATAAGGGGACGACCCAGTGGCGGTTCAAGGACAACAGACAACAACTCGAGACTCAAGCAAAGCGTATTCGCTCCCTGGTCAATGAAACCCTAGCAATTCCACAACAACTGGATTAGGCTTTTACCTTCACCGCAAGGGGCCGAACCAGTATAAACTCTCTGTGTCCCTTGTCCGCTTTAACCCCTTTAAGCTAACCCGCGCGATGGCTCCACGACTAAGTCCTTTCCTTAGGACATCTGCCGTGACGAAACCACGACAGTTGGCGCCCACCCTGGGGCTATCGCATGATGGTTTCGAGTTCTTAAAGGGCGGCTTTGAAGGACTCAAGGGCTACGCTGTGGGCCGGATGACCAAGAGTCGTCGCGACAAGCTCTACATTGACGATGCAGGCTGGGGCCCCGAGGCCGGATCAATCGAGTACGGGTACTGGGTCCCCCTCGGTGGCATACACGTTTTCATTGGCAAGATCGGTGAACCGGGCCCTGAGCCGAACATCTGCACCGACCTCGTCAAAACGGCTTAGCGTGCGAGATCTGCCCGGGTTAAGCCTGTCATGAAGCGTGCCTTCGTGGGAGTCATCCACGGAGGGGAATCTGAGGATAGATCGAATCTGGTGGCGAAACTGTCGTTTATTCCGGTGACGAGTCATCGAGCGGAGAGACCGAAGTCGTCAGACGCTTGCAAGATGGCCGGATTGGGGGCTGTTCCGATGGCGACAGTATTCCGGACCCCTTTGATCTGCCAAACCGGGTTGCGATCTTCATGGCCGGTACACAACCAGCGCTCCACTCTTCGACCGCAGCGGCGATGATTTCCGGATCAACAGCAGCGACAGCGGCCGGGGCAGGAGGCCCTGTGCGACCGCCGGCTCAGGTTCTATGTGACTTATTCGACGCTTTGGCAACGCTGATGGTGAAGGTTAATCCAGTGGATCAAGATGCACATAATGCGGAAATCGCGAAGGTGAAGGATCAGATCACCCAGGCCAAAGCTGACTTGGCAGCTGAGGATACCAGGATGGCTGCGGAATGGGCCGCATTGGATGCACAGGCTTACCAGCTTATGCTGGATCAGAGTGCGTCGAACGATGTCGTGAAAAGGAGGTACCGATCTCGTCTACCACCGGTTATTTATGAAGCTAGGGGCCTCTTTAATACCCCAGGAGCAGGGACCAATAATCCGCCGGTGGTAAACCGGGCGGAGGCACCTGGAGCGGGGGCGTCGGTTCAGCCATGTTTGGTGGATCTGCCTCACTGGAACAACATTGTAACACAGCATGTCCCAACACCATCGGGTCATTACTCTAACCCAATGGACAAGATTGTCGCTGCCGCTTCACGGCTGACGGCCATCCCGATCGAAGGCGAGTCTCCGATGGCAGTCGAGACGCGACGGGTTAGGGAGCTTCTTCAGACAGCTCCAGTTCAGCAGGAGGCTTATTCATATAGTCGCGAGAGGATCCATTCTACTCCCCACCCAAGCCAGAGTTACAGCAGGCATATGGATGAACCGGCCGTGTTAAGCAATGCGCGAAACCGTGATCCGCCCCATGGCCATAACCCGGCGGGTGGTGGAGGTGATGCTCAGGATGTGGTGGATCGCGCTCGAGCTCGTCGAGAGGCCGAGTTAGCAGCACAGCACGAGGCCAGTCAGCTTACTCCGGTTCGTCCAACCACATCGGTGGAACCAGGAGTTACTTCTAGCTCTTTGGGAGTACCGTGTCTCGTCCCAGCGCTGCGTAACGTGCGCCTGCCCAAAGATTTCAAAGGCCCACGAAAAGTGTCAAATTACACTGCCGATTTATCCCCCGAGACATGGGTCGAAAGCTATGAGACGGCAATGGAGATGCTGGATGTGGACGATGCAGCGCGTGCTAAATACTTTACCATGATGTTGGAAGGAACGGCTCGCACTTGGTTGAAAAACTTGCCAGCTAACTCCATTGGGTCATGGGCCGAGCTGAGAGCCCGGCTTATTCAAAATTTCAAAGACACATGCAAGCAGCCTATGTCGATTGTGGACTTGGCTGCCTGTGTACAGGAGGAAGGAGAATAAACAACCCATTGGGTGCGTCGGGTTTCACAAATCTTGCATTCATCAGACCGCATCAATGCCGACATGAAGCTTTTGACGTTGGAAGGCAATTGCCGGTTTACGCCACTGAAGTTGAAGTTGGGACGGCTCAAGCGTCACTGCAATGACATGGGGACTCTCATGGCTGCTCTGGTGAAGTATGCCGACTCTGATAGTGCCAAGGATCTCGAGTCTGACGATGACAAGATAGGGAAGGGAAAGAAGAGCGGCAATACCAAGGGGCAGCATAACCCGGCGGGTCATGGAAATAATGGTAAACGTAAAGCGGATGCCAGCCTGGATTTTGTGGCTAATACCAACGCACAGGACAAGGGTCAGCGGCGTAAGGGTAAACCACCCCAGCATGGTGGAGGGCCAAGTCCTAACCCGGGCCGCCTGTCTTATCTATTGAACCATCCTTGCCCAAAACACGGAACGAAGGAGACACCGTCCATGCACCTCTGGAAGGATTGCTATATCATGCAGGAGTTCAAAAATTCTGATCTTTTTTGGTATGATCATGGACCGGGTGGCGGTTCAGGCCCCGGATCTCATGGTCCGGGTTATGGTGGAGGAAATTCCGGTTCAGGCTTCCACGATAATCAGGGTGGACATAACAATCAAGGCAATCAGGGCAACCAAGGTGGTTATAATCATCAGGGCAATCAGCAGCAACAGCAGTAGGGTTACCAGAGCAACCCAAAGCAGTGGAATAGTGGGCAGTATCATGTCTTCACCACTAGCTTGTGCAAGCGCGATCAGAAGCTTCATAAGAGGGTAGTAAACTCCGTTGAACCGGTGGTGCCCCGTTACTTGCGCTGGTCTGAGCAGCCGATTGTGTAGAGTAGAGAGGATCATCCACCCCGGGTTGATAATCCGGGTCATCTGGCATTGGTGGTGGCGCCTCAGGTGGGAGGTTATAAGTTCACTAAGGTACTCATGAATGGAGGGTGTAGTATCAACATCCTTTATTATGAAACTTTTCGTCGCATGGGGTTAACAGATAAAAATCTTAAGCCGTCCAATATGGTGTTCCATGGTGTGGTGCCTGGTAAATCGGCATATCCTGTTGGTAAAATAGCTCGAAGTGGCTTTCGGAGATGAGCATGACTCAAGATCAGAAACATTGACCTTTGAAGTGGTGAAAATCAAAAGCCCGTATCATGCCCTGTTTGGACGGCCAGCTTATGCTAAGTTTATGGCATGGCCTTGTTATGTTTATCTGCAGCTCAAGATGCCGGGTCACAAGGGAACTATAACAATGCATGGGAGCCGCAAGATCGCTTTGGAGTGTGAAGAAGGTGATGCGGCATATGCTGAGTCGGTTTGTGCAACGGAAGAGTTGAAGTTCTACAAGGACAATGTTGATCCGGTAGATATGACTTCTTTAAAAAAGCCGACTACAGAGCATGAACCGGCTTTGAAGTTTAAATCAGCTGATGAGACTAAGCTTGTTGAGTTCGTTCCTGGCGATTCATCCAAACAGTTTAGCATCAGCGCTAACTTGGATCCGAAATAGGAAAGCGTGCTCATCGAGTTCATCCGTGAGAATCGGGACATCTTTGCGTGGAAACCTTCTAACATGCCAGGTGTACCGAGAGAACTTGCTAAGCACACTATCAATGTTGATCCCAAGTATAAACCGGTCAAGCAATTTCTCCGCCGGTTAAATGAAGAAAGACGCAAGGCTATTGGAGAAGAAGTTGTTAGGCTCTTGGCGGCTGGGTTTATCGTCGAAGTGTTTCATCCTGAGTGGTTGGCTAATCCGGTGCTAGTACTTAAGAAGAATGGCACTTGGCGTATGTGTGTGGACTATACAGATATCAACAAGGCTTGCCCAGCAGATCCTTTTGCTCTCCCGCGTATTGATCAAATCATTGATGCTACAGCGGGTTGCAAGCGTTTGAGCTTTCTGGATGCATATTCTGGTTAATCAGATCAAAATAGCAGTTAAGGACCAGGAGAAGACATCCTTCATAACTCCTTTTGGAGCCTTCTGTTATGTGTCTATGCCCTTTGGGCTCAAGAGTGCCCAGGCGACTTATCAGCGGTGTGTGCAGAATTGTCTTCATGATCAGATCGGCCGCAATGTTCATGCTTATGTGGATGATATTGTGGTAAAATCTAGATGAAGGAGACATTGATAGATGACTTGAAAGAGACCTTTGATAACCTGCGGGTTTATAAAATGATGCTTAACCCGCCAAGTGTGTTTTTGGTGTACCGCGAGCAAGCTCTTGGGCTTTTTGGTGTCTAACAGGGGCATTGAAGCTAATCCGGAAAAGATCAAAGCCATCACTTCTTTGGCCAAACCGAAGTGTATCAATGATGTTCAAGCCTGGCAGGCCAGATTGCCACGTTGAGCCGGTTTATCAGTCGCCTTGGCGAGAAGGCCATCCCTTTGTATCAGATGCTGAAGAAAATGGATAGCTTCGTCTGGAGTAACACCGCTAATGAAGCATTTGAGGACTTAAAGTGGCAGCTGGCTAATCCGCCGGTTCTCGCTGCTCCGGTTGAAAAAGAGCCATTGTTTCTATATGTGGCAGCTAATGCCCGGGCTGTTAGCGTGGCTATTGTAGTGGAGCGCAAGGAGGCCGGAAAGGAATATCCGACTCAACGGCCGGTTTATTATATCAGTGAAGTACTTATTGGTCCAAGCAGAGGTACCCACATTGGCAGAAGTTGGTGTATGGAGCTTTCATGGCAAGCCGCAATATTTCCAGGACCATCCCATCACGGTGGTCAGCTCTGCTCCTTTGGGGGATATAATCCAGAATAGGGAAGAAACTGGCCGGATTGCTAAGTGGGCTATCGAGCTCGGGCCGCACGGGTTGAAATACATACCCGACGGCGATCAAATCTCGAGCACTTGTGGATTTCATCAATGATTGGACAGAACTACAAGCGCCCGGAAGAGAAGCCGGATCATACTTATTGGACTATTCATTTTGATGGGTCCAGCAATTGGAGGGCTCAGGGGCTGGAGTCGTATTAACTTCCCCACGAGGTGATAAGTTTTGTTATGTTCTCCGTTTAATGTTCCCTTGCACTAACAATGCAGCTGAATATGAGGCCTTACTCCATGGTCTTTGGATGCCTAAGGAGATGAACCAAAGCCGAGTTAAGTGCTTCGGTGACTCGGACCTGGTGGCTCAGCAAGTGTCCGGCACTTGGGACTCCAAGGACCCACTCATGGCGGCATGTCGTCGTGAGGTGGATATTGTTGCAGGTCACTTCAAAGGTTATCAAGTGGATCATGTGGACCGGCGGAAGAACGAAGCGGCGGACGCTTTAAGCCGCTTGGGTTCCCAACGTAAACCGGTTCCACCTAATGTCTTCCTGGATGTGTTGCATAATCCGTCCGTCAAGCTCCCTGGTGAAGAGGGTTTGGCTATTCCTGATCCGGAAGCTCAGTTGGTGGCGGCTCTTCATGTTATTCCGGATTGGACGGTTCCATATTTGGCGTATATGAACCAAGGCGAGTTACCGGAGGATGAAACTTTGGCCAGGCAGATAATCCGGCGGTCCAAGTCCATGACTATTATCAATGGAGAGTTACATCATTGCAGTGTGACAGGGGCGTTCCAACGCTGTGTGTCTCCTCAAGAAAGCCGTGAAATTTTGCGTGAGATCCACGAAGGAGATTGTGGTCACCACGCCAGTTCAAAGTCTCTGGTGGCCAAGGCGTTTCGTCACGGTTTTTATTGGTTAACAGCTCATGCTGATGCCGAAGACTTGGTCAAAAGGTGTGATGGATGTCAAAAATTCTCACGACGTGCTCATGTACCGGCTCAAGAATTGAGGATGATTCCAATCACTTGGCCGTTTGCAACTTGGGGGCTGGATATGGTTGGGCCCTTCAAGAGATCCAAGGACAAGAAGACCCACCTTTTGGTGGCGGTTGATAAGTTCACGAAGTGGGTGGAGGCAGAGCGGTCGATGAAGTGTGATGCAGCTATGGCGGTTCAATTCATCAAAAAGGTGATGTTTCGGTTTGGCTTTCCACACAACATTATAACAGACAATGGTACCAATCTGTCAAAGGGTGCCATGAAGGAATTCTATCAACGTGAGCACATCCAGCTTGACGTATCATCAATGGCTCACCCCCAGTCCAATGGTCAAGCGGAGAGGGCCAATCAAGAGATCTTGAGAGGCATCAAACCTCGGCTTATGGTTCCTTTGCAACGGACGCCAGGTTGTTGGCTTGAGGAGTTACCTTCTGTGTTATGGAGCATCAATACCACACCCAACAGATCGACATGGTACACACCGTTCTTCATGGTTTATGGAGCGGAAGCGGTTCTTCCTAGTGACATCCGTCATGACTCACCCTGTGTAGCGGCATATGTCGAAACTGACAACGAGAAGGCACCGCAGGAAGCTCTTGACCTGTTAGATGAGGAGCGTGACATGGCAGCAGCCCGTTCGGCGATTTATCAGCAAGATCTGCATCGTTATCACAGCCGCCAGGTTAGAACCAGAACCTTTCAAGAAGGCGATTTGGTGCTTCGACTCATCCAGGATCAGACGGATATGTACAAACTATCCCCCCCTTGGGAAGGACCCTTTGTGGTCAGCAAGAATCTGCACAACAGGTCATAATACCTAATCGATGTTCGAGAGCGCAAAGACTCACGTAAATCGTAGGAGGAGACCAACCGACCGTGGAATATTGCTCATCTTCGGCCCTACTATACTTGAGCCATAGGCTCTGCTTATGTACATAGTATGACAATGTATATATTATGATCAATATAATAAACCGGAACCTCGGCTAAAGCGAGGTATCTGTTGTTTTTCTTACATCATGTGTGGTTACATGGAGCTTCTGTTTATAAAGTGGCGTCCGGTTTACCCCTTGATTCAGCTTCTCAAAGCTTTATATTACATCACTTGGGGGCTTGGTCGTATCCGAACCATAGCTACACCTCTTGATCGGTGCAATGCCACAGCATCACTTGGGGGCTTGGTCGTATCTGAACCATAGTCACACCTCTTGATCGGCTTAAAGCCAAATCAATCCGGGGCCAAAGTGAGTGTTGTAAAATAACTACTCAAGCATAGGCACCGGCTGAGCACAGCTCAAAATGTTACTTGGGGATTCTTTG
The DNA here is from genome assembly GCA_021605145.1 of Aegilops bicornis. Taxonomy (NCBI): domain Eukaryota; kingdom Viridiplantae; phylum Streptophyta; class Magnoliopsida; order Poales; family Poaceae; genus Aegilops; species Aegilops bicornis. The sequence continues at coordinate 533,783,884 of CM038671.1, read as the reverse complement.
CTGTCGAAATGAACAAAGAATCTACACTTGTAATAGGCTATCAAGGCATGGCTTGGAAGCCTGGTGTATACACCTAAAACCCCGGGTTAGCCTGCCTGTTTAAGTAAGTCACTCCGCCCAGGTAAACCTGGTATGACCCATCGAACTTTGACAAGTTACTCTAATAAAACCCTAAACTTGTCAAGTTAAAATGATGTTTGGTTAAGGATTGAGGGCCATCTTAAAAGGCTTTGCAAAAATGGTTTAACTCAGTGGCCTGGCAGCCCATGAAAAGCCTCGAATTTGGGGCCTGGTAGCCCGTGAAAAGCCTCGACTACAAGGGTTTTTATTTGCTTTTTGCTAAGTTTTTCTCTCTTTTGACAAGATTTGTGATGTTTTTAAACCGGTGTTCATCAACCCGGTTAGGCTGTCAACTCCAATTTGTCAGTACATGATCAAGTTATAATCCAGAGACTATCAGCCCGGTCTGGTTTTGACTCAAAGTCACCAGTATTGAATAAACCGGTGTTTATCGCAACACGGAACGGTTTTATTGTAAACCGGCTTCATATAAAAGGAGTTACTGAGGCTCCGGATTAGGGTTGTTACCCTCACTACAAAGTTGGTCAGCCAACATTATGATTGAAGGTCACATGTATCACGTATTTCCATATTTGGTTATCTTTTTATAACTTTGGCTATAAACCTTGGTTATATATATATTTGGGCATTATGACCCGCCCGGTGGTAAACCGCCAGGGCGCTTTAAGCTTTTTATCTGTAGGGATAGCTTGAGTAAATTGCTATGGATTATGAACATCATATATTAAGCATGGCGGATTAGCAAGCATCAGTTGCAGATAAATATGCACGAAGGCATAAAAGACCAAGTGTCTTAACTAGCCTATTACAAGGCGTTTCAGTGCCCAAAAGGATAATTTTTTTTCTCAAATACGTGTTGCAGCGCGTGGAAGACTAAACCGGCCTCCGGATTATGATTGGTCACCAGCTTGACCTGACTGCTGCGGATCATCTTGCACCGGTTCATCCTCTTCGTCTCTACCCGGTAATTTGGAAGTCAATAGTTGTCCGGTCGATCCCGATTAACGCTTGTAACACAGCTTCGTCGCTTATAAGGGTGGACGGTTCAATATCAGGGGCATAAGTGTGCTTACGGATTGGAGGGATCAGGTTTTGAGCCTCAGGAGTCGGTGCAGCAACCCGTTTGTTATTGGTGTCATAACTCACCTGGTAAAATGACAGATCAGCTTCTTCAGGAAGTTGACAAGCTAGTGGACGAACTTCCCTGTTTATGGCGCGGAGATCATCAGTGCAAAATTCTGATCTGTCTTCTTTTAAGCTTGGGTAGCCTTTAATAACGTCTGCCGGATCAAGATCAGGCACCCATGCTTTTGCCCGGGTTAGTGTAGTCAAAGCGCCAGCCTTTGCAGCAGATCTCTTTAGCTCTTCTACCCGGGCATGCAACATAGATAGCCTGGCTAAGGTATCCTTGATTAACGTCGAGGGTGGCTTATTGTGAGAAGCGGTGCATATGATTCGTTGCACGCTGCTACTTCTTGAGCTTGCGTTGGTTTTCCCCGAAGAGGAGAGGATGATGCAGCACAACAGCGTAAGTATTTCCCTCAGTTTTTGAGAACCAAGGTATCAATCCAGTAGGAGGCCACGCGCAAGTCCCTCGTACCTGCACAAAATGATAGCTACTCGCAACCAACGTGATTAGGGGTTGTCAATCCCTTCACGGTCACTTACGAGTGAGATCGATAGAGATAATATTTTTGGTATTTTTGGTATAAAGATGCAAAGTGAAAAGTAAAAGCAAAGCAAGTAAATAAAGTGATGGAGATTGATATGATGAGAATAGACCCGGGGCATAGGTTTCAGAGTGGCTTCTCTCAAGAGCATAAGTATTCTACGGTGGGTGAACAAATTCTTGTTGAGCAATTGATGTAATTGAGCATAGTTATGAGTATATCTAGGCAATGATCATGTATATAGGCATCACGTCCGAGACAAGTAGACCGAAACGATTCTGCATCTACTACTATTACTCCACACATCGACCGCTATCCAAAGATGCATCTAGAGTATTAAGTTAAAACAGAGTAACGCCTTAAGCAAGATGACATGATGTAGAGGAATAAATTCATGCAATATGATAAATACCCCATCTTGTTATCCTCGATGGCAACAATACAATACGTGCCTTGCAACCCCTTCACATCGGTAAGGACACCGCAAGATTGAACCCAAAGCTAAGCACTTCTCCCATTGCAAGAACTACCAATCTAGTTGGCCAAACCAAACGGATAATTCAAGAGACTTGCAAAGATAACTCAATCATACATAAAAGAATTCAGAGAAGAATCAAATATTTTCCATAGATAAGCTGGATCATAAACCCACAATTCATCGGCCTCAACAAACACACCGCAAAAAGAAGATTACATCGAATAGATCTCCACGAGAGAGGGGGAGAACATTGTATTGAGATCCAAAAAGAGAGAAGAAGCCATCTAGCTACTAGCTATGGACCCGAAGGTCTGAAGTAAACTACTCACACTTCATCGGAGGGGTTATGGTGTTGATGTAGAAGCCCTCCGTGGTGGATGCCCCCTCCGGCGGAGCTCCGAAACAGGCCCTAAGATGGGATCTCGTGGATACAGGAAGTTGCGGCGGTGGAATTAGGTTTTTGGCTCCGTATCTGATCTATTGGGGGTACGTTGGTATATATAGGAGGAAGGAGTACGTCGGTGGAGCGTCAGGGGGCCCACGAGGTAGGGGGGCACGCCCAGGGGGGCGCGCTGTCCACCCTCGTGACCGCCTCTGGCACTTCTTGGAGTAGGGTCCAAGTCTCTTGGATCACGTTCGGTGAGAAGATCACGTTCCCGAAGGTTTCATTCTGTTTGGACTCCGTTTGATATTCATTTCTTGAAACACCGAAATAGGCAAAAAAAGCAGCAATTTACGGGCTGGGCCTCCGGTTAATAGGTTAGTCCCAAAAGTAATATAAAAGTGGAAAATAAAGCCCATTATAGTCCAAAACAATAGATAAAGTAGCATGGAGCAATCAAAAATTATAGATACGTTGGAGACGTATCAAGCATCCCCAAGCTTAATTCCTGCTCGTCCTCGAGTAGGTAAATGATAAAAAGAGAATTTTTGATGCGGAGTGATACTTTGGCATAATTTCAATGTAAATCTTCTTAATTGTGATATGAATATTCAGATCCGAAAGATTCAACACAAAAGTTCATATTGACATAAAAATAATAATAATTTCAAGCATACTAATCAAAATAATTATGTCATCTCAAAATAACATGGCCAAAGAAAGTTCATCCCTACAAAATCATATAGTTAGGCTATGCTTCATTTTCTTCACACAAAGATGTTCCCAACTTCTATACCCCCGATGACAAGCCAAGCAATTGTTTCATACTTAAATAATCTCAAACTTTTTTCAACCTTCACGCTATACATGAGCGTGAGCCATGGATATAGCACTATGGGTGGAATAGAATATGATGATGGAGATTGTGTGGAGAAGACAAAAAAGGAGAAAGTCTCACATTGACGAGGATAATCAACGGGCCATGGAGATGCCCATCAATTGATGTCAACATGAGGAGTAGGGATTGCCATGCAACGGATGCACTAGAGATATGAATGCTCAACAAAAGAAAACTAGTGGGTGTGCATCCAACTTGCTTGCTCATGAAGACCTAGGGCATTTGAGGAAGCCCATTGTAGGAATATACAAGCCAAGTTCTATAATGAAAAAAATTCCCACTAGTATGAAAAAAGACAACTTATGAGACTCACTATATGAAAAACATGGTGCTACTTTGAAGCACAATATATGAGACTCACTACATGAAGAACAAGGTGCTACTTTGAAGCACAAAATATGAGACTTACTACATGAAGAACTTGGTGCTACTTTGAAGCACAAGTGTGGAAAAAGAGATAGTAGCATTGCCCTTTTCTTTTCTTTTTTTTGGGCCTTTTTTTGGCATTTCTCTTTTTTTTGTTTGGGCAATGCTCTAATAATGATGATCATCACACTTCTATTGATTACAACATAAAGATTACAACTCAAAACCTAGAACAAGATATGACTCTATATGAATGCCTCCGGCGGTGTACCCGGATGGTGCAATGAATCAAGAGTGACATGTATGAAAATAATGCATGGTGGCTTTGCCACAAATACGATGTCAACTACATGATCATGCAATGGCAATATGACAAAAGTAAGGTATGTCATGATGATGATGAACGGAACGGTGGAAAGTTGCATGGCAATATATCTCAGAATGGCTATGGAAATGCCATAATAGGTAGGTATGGTGGCTGTTTTGAGGAAGATATATGGAGGTTTATGTGTGATAGAGCGTATCATATCACGAGGTTTGGATGCATCGGCGAAGTTTGCACCAACTCTCAATGTGAGAAAGGACAATGCACGGTACCGAAGAGGCTAGCAAAGGCGGAAAGGTAAAAGTGCGTATAATCCATGGACTCAACATTAGTCAAAAGAACTCATATACTTATTGCAAAAATTTAGAAGTCATCAAAAATCAAGTACTACGCGCATGCTCCTAGGGGGATAGATTGGTAGGAAAAGACCATTGCTCGTCCCCGACCGCCACTCATAAGGATGCACAAGCCATGTACACTTCATGTTTCAAATTTGTTACATAACTTTAACCATACGTGCATGCTACGGATTTGCTAACTTCAACACAAGCATTTCTCAAATTCACAACTACTCAACTAGCACGACTTTGATATTATCACCTCCATATCTCAAAACAATTATCAAGCATCAAACTTATCTTAGTATTCAACGCACTCAAAAGAAAGTTTCACATATCTTGAATACCAAGTATATTAACATTAAGCAAATTACCATGCTATTAACGACTCTCAAAATAATCTAAGCGAAGCATGAGAGATAAAGTTTCTTTAAAACAAATCCACCACCATGCTCTAAAATATCTAAATGAAGCACTAGAGAAAAAATTATCAAGCTCAAAAGATATAAGTGAAGCACTACGAGCAAATTATCAAGCTCAAAAGATATAAGTGAAGCACATAGAGTATTCTATCAAATTTCAATTCATGTATGGCTCTCTCAAAAGGTGTGTACATCAAGGATGATTGTGGTAAACTAACAAGAAAGGACTCAAATAATACAAGACGCTCCAAGCAAAACACATATCATGTTGGTGAATAAAAATATAGCTCCAAGTAAATTACCGATGGAAGTAGACGAAAGAGGGGATGCCTTCCGGCATCCCCAAGCTTTGAATTTTGGTGTCCTTGTATTATCTTGGGGTGCCATGTGCATCCCCAAGCTTAGGCTCTTGCCACTCCTTGTTCCGTAATCCATCAAAAGAATTCACCCAAAACTTGAAAACTTCACAACACAAAACTCAATAGAAATCTCGTGAGCTCCGTTAGAGAAAGAAAACAAAAGACTACTTTAATGTACTGTAATGAACTCATTCTTTATTTATATTGGTGTTAAACCTACTGTATTCCAACTTCTCTATGGATTATAAACTATTTTACTAACCATAGATTCATCAAAATAAGCAAACAACACATGCAAAACAGAATCTGTCAAAAACAGAACAGCCTGTAGGAATCTGTAACTAACGCAAACTTCTGGAATCCAAAAAATTCTACCAAAATTAGACGACCTGGAAAATTTGTTTATTGATCAGCAGAAATTGGAATCAGTATTTTATCACATCCTGGTGATTTTTAACAATTCGGGCACTAAGCACAAAGATTCTGGAAAATACAGCAAGATCAAATAACTATCATCCAAGAAGATCCAATAGGTTCAACTTGGCACAAACACTAATTAAAAGATAAAACCACATATAAACAGAGGCTATATGGATTATTTATTCCTAAACAGAAGCAAAAACAAAAAACTAAAAATAAAATTGGGTTGCCTCCCAACAAGCGCTATCGTTTAACGCCCCTAGCTAGGCATAAAAGCAAGGATACATCTAGGTAGTGCCGTCTTTGGTTTTCAATTTTTTAGCGGAGTCATGCTCGAATCCGGGGGGTTCTTTACGCTTCCCTTCATACTCGGAAATTTTTAGATCTAAAGAATCCAACCGCTTATTACAAAGAGTAATCAACATATTCATGCGGTGAAGATTTCCGCTAACACTTTTAAGAGGCTCAAGAGACTTTTGTAAAAAATTGTTACTTAAATCTTCTCAAACACTTGGGTTTCTTCCTGGGTAGGATGAGATCCTCCTTTTGGAGTAGTGTTCCCACTATTCCCTCTATAATTTCATGCATAATCTTGGGATCAATCTCAATGAAATTTCCCTTGGCAATGCAATCCAAGAGTTGTCTATGCGTCATATTTAACCCAACATAAAAATTGCAAAGAAGAATTCTAAAGTTCACCTCTAGGGTACACTTATGATAAGATTCGATCATCCTATACCAAGCATCTTTTAAGTTTTCTCCTTGCCTTTGCTTGAAGTGAAGAACTTCAAACTCGGGAGACATAGGAGCGGATAAGGAACTAGTCATGATGACAATTAAGCAAACTAACACACGAGCAAACAAAAAGGCAACAGGAAAAAGGAGGAGGAGATTGGGAAAGAGAGGGCAAATAAAACGGCAAGGGTGAAGTGGGGGAGAGGAAAACGAGAGGCAAATGGCAAATAATGTAATGCGAGAGATAGGGATTGTGATGGGTACTTGGTATTTTGACTTTTACGTAGACCTCCCCGGCAATGGCGCCAGAAATCCTTCTTGCTACGTCTTGAGCTTGCGTTGGTTTTTCCCGAAGAGGAGAGGATGATGCAGCACAATAGCATAATTATTTCCCTCGGTTTTTGAGAACCAAGGTATCAATCCAGTAGGAGGCCACGCGCAAGTCCCTCGTACCTGCACAAAACGATAGCTACTCGCAACCAACGCGATTAGGGGTTTTCAGTCCCTTCACGGGCACTTACGAGAGTGAGATCTGATAGAGAAAATATTTTTGGTATTTTTGGTATAAAGATGCAAAGTGAAAAGTAAAAGCAAAGCAAGTAAATAAAGTGATGGAGATTGATATGATGAGAATAGACCCGGGGGGCATAGGTTTCACTAGTGGCTTCTCTCAAGAGCATAAGTATTCTCTGATTGGGTGAACAAATTACTGTTGAGCACTTGGCGTAATTGAGAATAGTTATGAGTATATCTAGGCAATGATCATGTATATAGGCATCACGTCCGAGACAAGTAGACCGAAACGATTACGCATCTACTACTATTACTCCACTCATCGACCGCTATCCAAAGATGCATCTAGAGTATTAAGTTAAAAAAGCAGTAACGCCTGTAAGCAAGATGACATGATGTAGAGGAATAAATTCATGCAATATGATAAATACCCCATCTTGTTATCCTCGATTGCAACAATACAATACGTGCCTTGCAACCCCTTACATCACTAGGTAAGGACACCGCAAGATTGAACCCAAAGCTAAGCACTTCTCCCATTGCCGTAACTACCAATCTAGTTGGCCAAACCAAAGCGGATAATTCAAGAGACTTGCAAAGATAACTCAATCATACATAAAAGAATTCAGAGAAGAATCAAATATTTTCCATATATAAGCTGGATCATAAACCCACAATTCATCGGTCTCAACAAACACACCGCAAAAGAAGATTACATCGAATAGATCTCCACGAGAGGGGAGAACATTGTATTGAGATCCAAAAGAGAGAAGAAGCCATCTAGCTACTAGCTATGGACCGAAGTTACGAGGTAAACTACTCACACTTCATCGGAGGGGCTATGGTGTTGATGTAGAAGCCTTCCGTGGTGGATGCCCCCTCGTGAACTCCTAACAGGCCCCAAGATGGGATCTCGTGGATACAGGAAGTTGCGGCGGTGGAATTAGGTTTTTGGCTCTGTATCTGATCTGTTGGGGGTACGTATGTAACATCCCAAATTTTCAATTTGGAATGTTATACTTTAAGTCATCATGCATATCATATTTTCTTGCATTTTGTTGATCCTAGACATTCACGCAACTCAAGGACCCTCAGAGAGAGTTGGAGATTTCGTTATTTCCATATTTGAGTTTTCTCAAATTCTGAAAATAGGATCATTTGATTTTATTTATTTATCTTCAATTATTTCTACTATCAAAATATGAGAGAGGGAATAAAATGACTTTCCCAAAATAAAGAAATAATGAAGATTTATAAAAATCAAATAAGATTTTTATTTGAGTTTTCACCTTTTATTTGCCTTAGGGAAAAAATGCGTGTTTTCAAAATTGCATTTTGGTCCCGAGTAAAAGTTCATTTTGTTCGACTCATTTTTAGGAGTCAGGAAAGTTTACTTTATTAATTTTGGAGTTCGTTTAGATTTTTTTTGTATTTTTTCTCTTGTGAAACCATTTAAAAAATCCATGACCTTGGGCCAAAGGCCCAAGCCGCCAGCCAACCGGCCGACCAAGGCCAGGAGGCCATCGCGCGCGCCACCAAGGGAAGCTAGGGAGCCGCCGCTTCTTTTTCCTAATCCTAGTAGGACTCTTGTCCTACTTCCGTTTAGTCTGTATTTGTTTCTAGATCTTTTCCTCTTGTTTCCTAATCCTAGTCTATTTATTGTCCCCTACCCCAAGCAAAAACCCTCCCCTCCCCAATATAAATACCCAAGTACCCCCCTCTAACACATCAAACCAACACCTCTCCTCTCCTCTCCGCCTCACACCACCGCCCGCCCTCTGGCCCGCCCTACACCGCCGCCCCTCACCAGTAGCCGTCGCCACTTGCCACCACCACCACGGAGCCCTCGCTTCTTCGAGGTACTAGCCCCGCGCAGCGTCACCTTTTTTTTCCTAGGTTCGGTTTTTCAGAATCGTTACGGTTCCCGTTCGGTTTTCTAGACGGTTTTTCGTTCGGTTTTCTTTCCAAACCCTAGATCGGTTTTTCTCGCGGTTTTACTTTACGGTTTTGTTTAGCAAGCGTTAGCTGAACCGTTCGTCCTAACGAACGAGATCACCGGTTTGCTTCGGTTAATGAACGTCCGTTCGTTCAACCGTTAAATCGTTTTCTTTCTCATCGGATTTATTCCGCTATTTTTCTGATAGCGATTTCAGATCCGATCTTCGTTCTAGTTTATCTTCTCACTCGTTTCTCGGAATCAGGTGATTCAAACGCCTGGAGTTTCATCTCGTAACCGCCGTTCGGACTAATCAACTTAAACAAAGTTTTGCTACTGTAAAATTTGACTTAGTTTCAACTTGCTAGAACCGAGTTGTTTTCTTTCGTCGTTTGACTTTCGTTGCTTTATTTGATTTGATTCTTTTGCAACGGGGTTCTTAAGTTGAACTTTCTAGTTAGATCTTTTATTCGAGATTTACCGTGCATTAGATGATTACTTATTGTATGCTTGTTGTTTGTCTGCGATAGATCACCCGGAGTGTGCCGCTTGTTATTTCGAATCTCTAGGTTTCGTGGATCATCAGCAAGGCAAGTAACACTTGATCATACTTTTCTACTACCCAGTTTATGCATTAGATCTATTCCTCAAACACTTGCATGATTAGGATCTAATTAAATTGTGGGATGGGAAGTAGATGAGGTAGTACCTATTACTATTTTATTACCAAACCTTTGGGAGTTACTTCTACGTTTGCTTATTTGCCATGCTATGCTAGTAGACGTGGATTGGGTGAGTGTATCCATGACAGATGTGAGATTGTTAAATTAATGGTTTATTTAAGGTGGCAACTTAAACACACATCTGGGTGGATTGAGGCACCTGGGGTATCCAGTGATTGCTTGTTTTTGGGACCGCCACCCAGGCTCAAAGGGATCATAAGATCATTCATACTAGAAACTTCCGTTGCAGCCACAAGCCATTATGGGCTCTGGCATAGTTGAGTAAGTCGTGCGAACTCTTATAGTGGTGGACTAGCAGATGTAGGGGATGTAGATGTACCGGTCTACCCGTCGTAAGGTGTTGGCGCTTCTGAAAGACTATGTCTCGGTCATCCGTCTCTCAAACACCATGTAGTGCGAGAAACTAAACGGAGGTGATCGAGTCTTGTGGGGAAAAGTGCGCAAACCTCTGCAGAGTGTATAAACTAATCATGATTAGCCGTGTCCCCGGTTATGGACATCTTGAGTATCTAGTACTTGAATATCATGTGAATCTCAACATGTTACTCTAATTAATATTGTTGGGTTTTTAATGAGTACTTTTAATTGGGATTGAGGATGCTGTCAACCATTCAATGTTTAACAACCACCATGATAGTTAAACAAATTTATTCCTTTGGAGTAGGGAAAAACTGGCTTTATGCAAAACTGTAACCGTAGAGCTTTTCCACCAGCCACATATGCATGTAGTACAGGCTTATCATTCATTTTTCTCTATGTGTTACCTTGCCAGCATATTCCATGTCTTTGACCCGTTTCGGGCTGCAACTTTCATGTTGCGAGACTTTTTCGCAACGACAGTAAGGTGCTTTAGGTCGTGGTTCTATACTCGATGATGCTGGAGTTGATGGACTCACTTATCTTCCAAGTCTTCCATTATCGTTATTAGATGGCCTTAAGCCATATTTATTGTAATAAGTCCTCTTTTGGGCAACGATGTAATAAGTGTGTGATTGCTACTCTGTTATAAATCCTTGAAATCTTGTGTGGTGTCGACATTACGTCTGAGGATGACACTGAGCACAGGACTTGATCCATTCGGTCGGGTCGCTCTGAGAGATGGTATCGAGCACACTGCTTGGTAGGACACGACCACTAAGTTAAAGCCATAGATCACTACTCTCTTCACATTTTCTAACTCCTCATCTTTTCTACACTTTAGGATGAAGGGCCTTGAAGATCAAATCGCCCAACCGGATGAAGGCACACCTTTTGGATTTCACTTGAAGGAAGTCACCAAGTACTGAACATTGGACTACCAAGTTTCACCGGACTTTCAACGCCACTCTTGCTGAAGAGGAGCTGGAAGATTCAAGCTCACGTTAGGAAAGGACATTCGCCCCAATCACCAAGCCTATAGATAGTGTTTTCGATTGCACCAACACGAGTCCGGAAAGAGCATGGCAGCTCATATCACCATGGGACGCATTGGAGAAGATTACCAAGAAGACCTCAAGGACACGATCTATCAGATTTGTGGACGCCGAGATGAACAATGGGAGATAGTCAGCACCAAGAAGGATAGATCCATTGCAGCTTTCATCCAGGAGTTAAACCAGCACATTTGACGCCAGGAGAACCAGATGTGCAATAATATGATCGAATTGAAGGATGCGAAGGGAAGGATCATCGAACTTGAGGAAGAACTAAAGTCTACACGTAAGGATTTCATGGACGAGATCGTAGCTGTAGCAAGACACAATAATGATCTTAAGTATGAGATTGAAGAACTCAAGAAGAAATTGGCTCTCAAGAATGAAGACAAGTAAATCATTTGTCCGAAACAACTACATCATCATCGACGACACCTATTCGGATCCAAGTGAACCCGACTTTGAAGACGAAGCTGGAGCAGACATCATGGAGTCTTCCACCGGTTCAAATTAATAGATGACCCCCACACATTAGTAGTATTACCTCCATGTAACATTTTGTTCACACACTTTTGCGATAGTTAGATCGTTGTAAGCCCTTTGTTTGAATTGAATGAAGTGATTTTGTGTGCATTTGCTCATGTACATTTGGGGTAGTGTTTCTCCTTAGACCTCATTCTATTCTTAATTTCTCGTCTTTTCTAAACCCATCAGATGCCTCCGAGACGCGACCCCGGGTTTGTTTTTCCGCCGGAGATCACCCAGTTGATTCAGCAGCAGAACACTTTTATCCAAACACTGGTACAGAACCAAGGCAACAACAACAACAACCCACCGCCACCACCACCAGTTGACCATCTGGCTCATTTCTTAAGGCTGAACCCGCCAAGAGCTTTTCCAAAGAGCACCGAGCCGATAGTACCAGATGATTGGCTCCGTAAGGTAGGGAGGGAGTTGACCACTGCAGGATGTACAGATGGAGAGAAGGTGAAGTTTGCTGCACACCAGCTTGAAGGACCAGCAGCAGCATGGTGGGAGAATTTTACAGCCACTTATCATGTAGACACTTTCACATGGGATCAGTTTCAGCAAGCTTTCCGCACTGCCCATGTCTCAGCAGGAGCTATGGCCATGAATAAGCGTGAGTTTCGCAACTTACGCCAAGGAGGAAGGACTGTTGGCCAGTATGTGGATGATTTTAGTAAGTTAGCACGTTATGCCCCAGATAGCGTTACTCTGAGATGCACTAAGCGGGAGAAGTTTCGGAAGGACTGAATGATGAGTTAAGCATGCAGTTGATGGTAGCAAGTTTCAATAACTACCAGAGTTGGTAGACCGTGCCCTCATGATTGAAGGAAAGCAGCAGAAATTGAGAACCGCAAGAGGAAGTATGGGCACGGGAAGTATAACTGGAGCCCAGAAGCCCGTTATACCCCTAAACAGGGAGTTCAGTTTTAGCATACCCATGGAGGAGGTAATTCGCACAACCATAATGGCCACAAAAATGGAAATGGGAATGGAGGAAGCAACGGCCAGAACCGGACCACACCATCAACCCCAACCAAGAAAGACTTGAGTCATGTCACCTGTTACAAGTGTTCCAAGACTGGGCATTATGCAAACGAATGTCCAGAAGGCCAGAATGGAAATGGCAATGGAAGCTCTAGAAAGAAGCCAAACCCTTTCAACAGGGGACAGGTGAACCACATTGATGTGGAGGAAGTTGAAGATCAGCCCGATGCGATGTCGGTAAGTTTTTGGTTAAGTCATTTCTTGCACTAGTTCTTTTCGATACCGGTGCAACGCATTCATACATATCAAGGGATTTGTGGATAAGTACAAATTACCAACCCAAGCCCTTAGGTCACCCATGCTAGTAACCTCACCGGAGGCGAATACATGGCTAGTATATGGTGTGATTGGCGCCATTAAGGATTGGACACTATGTTTTTCCCTCGGACCTAATAGTTACGGAATCCCAAGGATTGGATGTGATATTAGGCATGGATTGGTTATCGAAGTATGGGAGGAACATAGATTGCGCCAGTAAGTCGATTTTTCTTACCACCCCAGAAGGAAGGAGAATCAAGTATGTATCACGGCATGAGCCGAGGAGGGCACAAGTAAATTCCTTATAAGGAGTTGTGCAGAAGAAGTACCGATGGTGAAGGATTTCCTGATGTATTTCCTAAGAGTTGCCGTGAATGCCACCGGATAGAGACATTGAGTTTTGATAGAGCTTTTGCAGTGCATGCCCAATATCGGCGACCATACAGGATGCCCGCAGGATTTGGCGGAAATCAAGAAGCAGATTAAAGAGCTATTGGATAAAGGTTATATACGCCCAAGTTCTTCGCCTTGGGGATCACCCGTACTTTTAGTAGAGAAGAAGGACGGATCATTAAGGATGGTTGTAGACTATCGTGGTTTAAATGAAGTAACAATCAAGAACAAGTACCCACTACCAATGATAAATGATATGTTTGATCGTTTGCAAGGAGCTAAAGTGTTTTCCAAGATCGATTTGCGATCGTGGTACCATCGATTGAAGATTCGAGAGCGGGACATACCTAAGACAGCATTTACCACGAGATATGGATCAGTATGAATACACCGTTATGTCATTTGGGTGACTAACGCTACCGCCTATTTCATGAACACGATGAACAAAGTGTTTATGGAGTTTTTGGATAAGTTAAATGCGTGGTGTTCATAGATGATATTTTGGTTTTCTCGAAGAATGAAGAGGAACATAAGGAACATTTGGGATTGGTTTTGGAGAAACTAAGGGAACATCGATTATATGCCAAGTTCGCAAATGTGAGTTTTGGCTAAAGGAAGTTGGATTTCTTGGACATGTTATATCCGGAGAAGGAATAGCAGTTGACCCCACAAAGGTTGAGACCATAACCAAATGGGAAGCACCAAAGACAGTTGGAGAGATCCGGAGTTTCCTTGGACTCGCAGGATACTACCGAAGATTCATTGAGAATTTCACAAGGATTGCAAAGCCTATGATGTAATTCTTTGAAAAAGGATACCAAGTTCATATGGGTGAGGATTGTGAGGCAAGTTTTCAGAGTTGAAGAAAAGATTGGTTACCTCACCGGTGTTAATTTTGCGGATCGGACCAAGGATTATGAGGTGTATTATGACGCTTCACGCCGAGGACTTGGAGCAGTGCTTATGCAGGAAGGAAGAGTTGTTTCAGATGCTTCCACGACTTAAGCCTCATGAGTTGAATTATGCCACACATGACTTGGAGTTAGCAGCCGTTGTGCATGCATTGAAGACCTGGAGACATTTTCTCATTGGAAATCATTGTGAGGTGTACACGGATCACAAGAGTTTGAAGTACATCTTCACGCAGAAGGAATTAAACCTCGAGACGGAGGAGATGGTTGGAGCTTATTAAGGATTATGATATGAGATTGCATTATCACCGGGAAGGATAACGTTGTAGCAGACGCATTAAGCCGTAAGAGCCACGCGTCAATACACTAATGATGGGAGGAATACCCAAGGAGTTAGCCGAGGACCTTGAGAGCTATGTTTGGAAATAGTTCCGAGAGGCTATGTAGCAGCATTGGAGATTCAGTCTACGTTGATGGACAAAATCGGAGAAGCTCAAAAGGCGGATAAGGAAGTTGCCTCTATAAAGGAGAAAATGAGCGAAGGAAAAGCTAAGGGATTTCGTGAGGATGAGCACGATACCCTATGGTTTGAGGACCGTGTGTATGTGCCAAATGACCCGGAGATCGGAAGTTGATTACGCAAGAGGCACATGATTCACCATATTCGATTCACCACGAAATACCAAGATGTATTTGGATTTGAAGAATACTTTACGGTGGACCGGAATGAAGAAGGATATAGCGAGTATGTAGCGATTTGCGATGTATGTCGAGAGTGAAGGCAAAACATCGAAGCCGCCAGGATTGTTGCAACCATTGTCGATACCGAATGGAAGTGGGATAAACTAGGCATGGATTTCATCACGGGTTTGCCAAAGACTCGTTCTGGCTATGACTCGATTTGGGTTATAGTCGACCGCTTGACGAAGGTAGCTCATTTCATTCCAGTCAAGACTACCTATAGCAGTGCTAAGTTGGCAAAGATATACATGACCAGAATTGTGTGTTTACACGGAGCTCGAGGAGTATCGTGTCGAGATAGAGGAACCCAATTTACCTCAAAGTTTTGGAATCGGTTACACGAAACATTGGGAACCAGGCTGGAATTGATCTGACTTTCCACCCACGAGACCGATGGATGACCGAGAGAGTCAATCAGATTTTGGAGGATATCTTTGAGAGCTTGTGCACTAGATTATGGATCTAGTTGGGATGATAACTTGCCGTATGCGAGTTTTCTTATAACAACGATTACCAAACCAGCTTGAAGATGGCACCTTTTGAGGCTTTGTACGGAAGGAGGTGCAGGACACCGTTATCATGGGACGAAGCTGGAGACCATCAGTTGTTTGGACCAGATTTGGTTAAGGAGTCTGAACAGAAAGATTAAGTTGATTCGCGATAGGCTCAAGGTAGCCCAGTCCAGACAGAAAAGCTATGCGGATTCAAAACGCAAGGCGATAGAATATGAAGTTGGAGACAGAGCTTATCTTAGAGTATCCCCACTTCGAGGAGTTAAGCGTTTCGGAGTTAAAGGAAAATTAGCACCACGTTTCGTTGGACCGTATTGGATCTTGCAACGCATGGGAGAAGTTGCTTATAAGCTGGAATTGCCAGAAGGACTGTCAGGAGTTCATGACGTGTTCCATGTTTCTCAGCTGAAGAAATGTCACTCCGAGATGGCAGAGGTACCGTTAAGAGATACAGTGCCACTTGAAGCAATTCAGTTGAAGGATGATTTGACATATGAGGAGAAACCAGTCAAGATTCTCGATTATGCCAGCAGAGTTACTCGCAGACAAGGTAATCAAGTTTTGCAAAGTTCGATTGGAGCCACCACACCGAGGATGAAGCCACACAGGAAAGAGAAGAGGATTTGCTCAAGGACCACTCTCACCTATTTTCTAGCCAACCCGAATCTCGAGGGCGAGATTCATCTTAAGGGGGGTAGGTTTGTAACATCCCAAATTTTCAATTTGGAATGTTATACTTTAAGTCATCATGCATATCATATTTTCTTGCATTTTGTTGATCCTAGAAATTCACGCAACTCAAGGACCCTCGGAGAGAGTTGGAGATTTCGTTATTTTCATATTTGAGTTTTCTCAAATTCTGAAAATAGGATCATTTGATTTAATTTATTTATCTTCAATTATTTCTACTATCAAAATATGAGAGAGGGAATAAAATGACTTTCCCAAAATAAAGAAATAATGAAGATTTATAAAAAATCAAATAAGATTTTTATTTCGGAGTTTTCACCTTTTTATTTGCCTTAGGGAAAAAATGCGTGTTTTCAAAAATTGCATTTTTGGTCCCGAGTAAAAGTTCATTTTGTTCGACTCATTTTTAGGAGTCAGGGAAAGTTTACTTTATTAATTTTGGAGTTCGTTTAGATTTTTTTTCTGTATTTTTCTGCGCGCGAAACCATTTAAAAAAATCCGCAGCGCCTTGGGCCAAAGGCCCAAGCCGCCAGCCAACCGGCCGACCAAGGCCAGGAGGCCATCGCGCGCGCCACCAAGGGAAGCTAGGGAGCCGCCGCTTCTTTTTCCTAATCCTAGTAGGACTCTTGTCCTACTTCCGTTTATTCCGTATTTGTTTCTAGATCTTTTCCTCTTGTTTCCTAATCCTAGTCTATTTCTTGTCCCCTACCCCAAGCAAAAACCCTCCCCTCCCCAATATAAATACCCAAGTACCCCCCCCCCTCTAACACATCAAACCAACACCTCTCCTCTCCTCTCTGCCTCACACCACCGCCTTGCCGCCCTCTGTGCCGCCCCTCACCGCCGCCCGCCACTTGCCACCGCCGCCGCCGCCCTACACCGCCGCCGCCGCCACCCAACGCCGCCGCCGCCGGAGCCCCTCGCTTCTTTGAGGTACTAGCCCCGCGCCGTGTCACCTTTCTTTTCCTTGGTTCGGTTTTTCGTAAATCATTCCGGTTCCGTTCGGTTTCTAGATCGGTTTTCGTTTGGTTTTCTTTCCGAAACCCTAGATCGGTTTTCTCGCCGGTTTACTTTCCGGTTTTGTTTATGGCGTTCGCTGGACCGTTCGTCCTAACGAACGAGATCACCGGTTTGCTTCGGTTAATGAACATCCGTTCGTTCAACCGTTCGTTGTTTTCTTTCTCATCGGATTTATTCCGCTATTTTTCTGATAGCGATTTCAGATCCGATCTTCGTTCTAGTTTATCTTCTCGCTCGTTTCTCGGAATCAGGTGATTCAAACGCCTGGAGTTTCATCTCGTAACCGCCGTTCCGACTAATCAACTTAAACAAAGTTTTGCTACTGTAAAATTTGACTTAGTTTCAACTTGATAGAACCGAGTTGTTTTCTTTCGTCGTTTGACTTTCGTTGCTTTATTTGATTCAATTCTTTTTGCAACCAGGGTTCTTAAGTTGAACTTTCTGGTTAGATCTTTTATTCGAGATTTACCCGTGCATTAGATGAGTACTTATTGTATGCTTGTTGTTTGTCCGTGATAGATCACCCGGTCGCCGCTTGTTATTTGAATCTCTAGGTTTCGCGGATCATCGACAAGGCAAGTAACACTTGATCATACTTTTCTACTACCCAGTTTTATGCATTAGATCTATTCCTCAAACACTTGCATGATTAGGATCTAATTAAATTGTGGGATGGGAAGTAGATGAGGTAGTACCTATTACCTGCTTTATTACCAAACCTTTGGGAGTTACTTCTCGTTTGCTTATTTGCCATGCTATGCTAGTAGGCGTGGATTGGGTGAGTGTATCCATGACAGATGTGAGATTGTTAAATTAATGGTTTATTTAAGGTGGCAACTTAAACACACATCTGGGTGGATTGAGGCACCTGGGGTATCCAGTGATTGCCTGTTTTTGGGACCGCCACCCAGGCTCAAAGGGATCATAAGATCATTCATACTAGAAACTTTCGTGTGCAGCCACAAGCCATTATGGGCTCTGGCATAGTTGAGTAAGTCGTGCGAACTCTTATAGTGGTGGACTAGCAGACATAGGGGATGTAGGTGTACCGGTCTACCCGTCGTAAGGTGCTAAGCGCTTACGAAGACTATGTCTCGGTCATCCGTCTCTCAAACACCATGTAGTGCGAGAAACTAAGCGGAGGCGATCGAGTCTTGTGGGGAAAAGTGCAAACCTCTGCAGTGTATAAACTAATCATGATTAGCCGTGTCCCCGGTTATGGACATCTTGAGTATCTAGTACTTGAATATCATGTGAATCTCAACATGTTACTCTAATTAATATTGTTGGGTTTTTAATGAGTACTTTTAATTGGGATTGAGGATCTTTGTCAACCATTCTCAATGTTTAACAACCACCATGATAGTTAAACAAATTTATTCCTTTGCATGAGGGAAAAAGCGGCTTTATGCAAAAGCTGTAACCGTAGAGCTTTTCCACCAGCCACATATGCATGTAGTACAGGCTTACCATTCATTTTCTCTATGTGTTACCTTGCCGGCATATTCCATGTCTTTGACCCGTTTCAGGCTGCAACTTTCATGTTGCGAGACTTTTTAGAACGACGAGTAAGGTGCTTTAGGTCGTGGTTCTATACTCGATGATGCGGCTGGAGTTGATGGACTCACTTATCTTCCAAGTCTTCCATTGTTATCGTTATTAGATGGCCTTAAGCCATATTTATTGTAATAAGTCCTCTTTTGGGCAACGATGTAATAAGTGTGTGATTGCTACTATGTTATAAATCCTTGAAATCTTGTGTGGTGTCGGCATTACGATCCGGGGATGACACACGAGCACGAGGACTTGATCCATTCGGGTCGGTCGGTACAACGTGAGGTATATATAGGAGGAAGAATGCGTCGGTGGGCGTCGGGGGCCACGAGGCGAAGTGCGCCCGAAGTGCGCCCTCCACCCTCGTGACCGCCTCTGGCACTTCTTGGAGTAGGGTCCAAGTCTCCTGGATCACGTTCGGTGAGAATATCACTTTCCTTAAGGTTTCATTCCGTTTGGACTCCGTTTGATATTCATTTCTTGAACAATGAAATAGGCAAAAACAACAATTACAGGCTGGGCCTCCGGTTAATAGGTTAGTCCCAAAAGTAATATAAAAGTGGAAAATAAAGCCCATTATAGTACAAAACAATAGATAAAGTAGCATGGAGCAATAAAAAATTATAGATACGTTGGAGAGGTATCACGCGCCGGTATACAATTGCTCTATCAGCGTGTAGGCGGCCTTCAGCTTTTTCTGTACATCAGAGCCCAGATGACTAATGCGAGTTCCTGCATCATTACAAATGTCAGTAAACCGACAACACAGGGAAGATATGTTGAAAGTATAAAACAAGGATGCTTACCGAACACAGCAGCAGTCATGGCATGTATCTGCCGCTTTACGCCAGTCAGTTCATCTACCACCGGTTTAAGAGCTGCTTCTGCGTCCTCGGCTCTTTTCTGCAAAGCGGATTTTTCCGTGTTCCAATCCGCACGCTCTTTTTTGAAATCCTCCTTTAGCTTTTCCATAGCGGCTAAAGCGCTAGTCAATTCATCCTTTGCCTTGGAGGTTTCGGCTTGCTGGGATTTGATGTTCTCTTGCAGATCAGCGGTTTGAGCTTCCTTTTTGCTCAGTTCAGCCTATAAACAGATAGAAGTATAATAGTTGATGCTACATGATTGAAGTACCAAGCACATAACAAGTTATGCACTTGATACTTGGGGGCTAATTCATATTTTCTTGTTCTCGGAAATTCCTACAAAGTCCCAAGCATAATACAAGTATTACTCTTGGCGCTTGGGGGCTAATGTATGTTTTCTCCAAGTTCTGATCTGGGCAATATTTTAAAAGTCCCGGTTCATCTTTATAAAGTTAAACCGGCCCTTGGGGGCTACATCAGTGAAAAAAGATGCAGTGTTGCAAACATAAAGTTATTACTAAGTCCCGATTCAGATTGGTATCATAAACCGTCACTTGGGGGCTACTGGAGTTGATAAGTTGCAATTTGACGTAAGAGAAAGCGATTATGCTGATTACCTCATATCGCTCCTTCATCAAGTTTACCAAACCAGCTTCATCGTCACGGTGGTATCTGAGACGGTTCAAGAAGCCAGAGTGAATGTCTTGAGCATTGAGATGGGCGTAGCTTGATAAATCGGCATTCCATTTGCCTTTGCTGAGAGCAGAGAGCTCGTCCTTGGCAGTATGCTTTGACAAAGCGACAGGATTGCCAGGAGTGGTGTGGCCAGTGCCAATAATTATAATATCATCATCTTTGCCATCAGCAGCCTTTACTGGAGTTGGCAGTTTGTCAGTATCTTTAACTGGACTGACCGGTTTGTCATCAGTTCGGACAAGACTGGTTCAGCAAAAAATTCATGGTCTTGAGGCGGTGGGTCATTAAGCATGGCGTCAGCATCAGTCTCTTCAGGATCTAGAGTCTTTTCCGGTTCAACAGCCACGTTATCATCAGCCGGGTTATTCAACCGAGCCTTCTTGCTGGGTCTGGGCTTGGCATTGAGAAAAATAAACATGAGGATCAGTATAGTATATAAAAATAACACATCAAGGATAAAAACAAGTGTATAGCTCACCCAAGAACTGTTTTGAGGGGTGGAAGCTTTGTGGCCAATGACTCACCAGAAAATGAGTGGGAAGTACCCTGATAATTTGAATCAGACGGGTTAAGAGGCTGGCGGAAACAACCCGCTTTGGGGCATGAAGTGTCAAGGGGATAAGAGACCTCTGATCGGTGTTTCCGAAATGGAGTGTTCGGTAAACCGGCGGAGGTAACTACCTGGCCGCTGTGTCGGGTTGTGCGGCGAGCCTCGTGTTGCTGCGTCTTCAAAAGAAAGTTTGGGTCCAAGTAAGCAAGGGGGTAAGAAAATTTTACTTTCCGGTTTGCTCGACGGATTTTTTATGTTGGCAGAGGATCTAAATCGGAGGAAAGAATGATTACCTATACATCATCGATGTATTTGCCTTGACGTAAATCTGATAATAATCATTGTCAATGAGGTGTACGAAAAATGAACCAAGAGAGTCAATTTCTACCTATGATTCCGGGTTACCCACATCGTCATCAGCATTTGGCTCGGAGGATGAAGTGGTCCTTTTCTTGGCAGGTTTTTTAACAACCTTGGTCTTTGGGCAAACTGGCTTGGTCGGTTTGTCTTGCGGTTTTGTTGGTTTGTCTTGTGGTTTTTTATTCCAGAACGGATCATCACCCTGTCAAAATCAGGCAAACTTTCAGAGAATATTTTGAAAGAAGTAACTTACGATAAGGAGGTTATATAATTCTTACAGATGGCGGTTTATTGAAGGTACAGAAAGTACTTACTCCGGTTTGGCTACAGATGGCCTCCGGTTCATTCAACATTTTCTTGACAGCCTCTGTTAGTTGAATATTAATGTGCCGTTGAGGGTCGGTCAAACTCCTTGTGTATTCACACATCAAGCCGGGGCGCCGGCTTAAGGGTAGGATGCTCCAGCCGATCCAGCAACGAGCAAAATCAACACCAGTTAAACCGTTTGCCATAAAAGCTCTAAGCTTCGACAGTTGTGGGGCATAGATGGCCCTTTCCTTTGCTGTTAACCTCTGAGGAAAAGGATGCGTATTGCTAAGGCATTCAGGGCGGTAACTCGGCAGGGGGTTTTCCTCAGTTGGAGATGTATCCTTGCAATAAAACCAGGTCTGGTTCCACTCTTTGGGGTGACTGTGGAGCTTGCGATGAGGGAAAGTGACTTCCTTCCTTTTCTGAACCGCCATTCCGCCCAATTCAGTATTGGGTCCATCTGTGAACTCTGTGCGACGGTTTAAGTGAAAGAAATCCCTAAACAGTTCAACTGTAGGTTCCTCTTGTAGATAATCTTCACAGAAGACTTGGAAGTGACGGATGTTGGTCACAGAATTTGGACCGATGCCCTGAGGGCGAAGTTGAAAACTAGCCAGCACTTCTCGGAAGAATTTTGAACCGGGAGGGCTAAAGCCTCAACCCAGATGGTCCACAAAAACGACTACCTCTCCGTCCTTGGGTGTAGGAGGATTTTCTGGGCCAGGGGCCCTCCAGTGGATGACATCTTTCTTGGCTAAAGCGCCCGTTATGACGAATCTGTTTAACTGATCTTCCGTGACCCGGGAAGGAACCCAGTTGCATTCATAGACTTGCTTGGCCATTGCAATGAGAAGCTGAAACATTATTATTGCCGGTTTAAGATACACAGTGAACAGCTATAAAGCGGTACAAGGATGTAAGCATATTGTTAAATCGGGGTTTGTTATCGGTAAACCGGAGTCTGACACTGGAGACAGTACAATGACGAATGCATTGGTGGTTCAACAGGGGACTAATGGTATCTACTGGGTCATCATTTTTCTATGAGGTTAAACCGCCCAATCTGGTATTGAAGATATGTGTCTAAAGGTGCGTAAGTGAAGAAAAAACAAGTTTCACGGTGAGACATGGTAATTTCATATCTACCGTGTGTTGGAAAATCAAAATATATTAGACCTAGTTCAAGCGTTTGAAGAGTTCAGCAAGTTCGATTGAGTTTTAGCCTAACAAAGAAAAAGGAGTTTAAACTACAAAGGTATTTGGAGAAATCAGATCTAACTAGCCATTGGTATTACTGAAGAGGAACAAGGAAGAACAGCTTCAAGAACTTTGAAGAACTATGAAGAACACCAAACCCTAATGGTGGATCTGGAATGAGAAAAGAAGGAACTTACTAGTGCTAAGGAAGCAACGGAGGATCGGCGTGTTTCTCTGGTACGGTCAGGTTGATGCAGCGGCCATCGGTGAAGCAGAGGCGAAGGACGACAGCGGCGACAGAGCTTGAAGGTCGATCGGTGTGAGGAAGAAGATGACGCGAAGAGGCACGAGGGGGAAAAGCGAAAGGGACCCCTCGGCCTTATTTATAAGGTGAATGGATAAAAGGTAGGCACGAGAAACGAGGAGCCCAAAAAATGGGATATGTGACAGCTCTGTTGCCTCGATTGTTGGAGGCCCATTAATGAAGGTGGGTTATACGCAGTTTTTCATAACAGATGATGTCATGGCGATTTATCATGGTCCTGGAAGGTTGCGTCACGAAGGTTTACAAGACTATGTGAAGGTACTGAAGAAGAAATTTTCTTAAGTATTAAGGATTGACATGAACCAGTTCAAATCAATCTGGGGCCTAATGTTGGGGATATTACTACTGGGCATAAACCGGCCAGGAGAGGCCGGGTTAACCCCATAGTGGTTCACTATACCTGAAGCCCATGAAGACAAGACGGTGACTCTTTATGAAGGCCCAGGGCCCAAAGCCGGTTCAAGGCTTGTAGACATAAACCGGTATGGGTATGTAAACTTGTGTTGTAAGATAGAAAGAAGCGGAATCTGGCCGGACACGTTTATGAGCCGGCCTCGGGATTCTGTAAACTGACGGGCGTCAACCCGTGTATATAAGGGGATGACCCGGTAGCGGTTCAAGGACAACAGACAACAACTCGAGACTCAGGCAAAGCGTATTCGCTCCCTGGTCATTGAAACCCCAGCAATTCCACAACAACTGGATTAGGCTTTTACCTTCATCGCAAGGGGCCGAACCAATATACACTCACTGCGTCCCTTGTCCGCTTTAACCCCTTTAAGCTAACCCACGCGATGGCTCCACGACTAAGTCCTTTCCTTAGGACATCTGTCGTGACAAAACCACGACACCTATACCCCTTGCACGGCCCGGGGCCTCTTTTGTTTCCAGATCAATGGACATAATTTCACATGGTCCTGAGTTCCTATAGAACCTTCCAGGGATCTTGGAAGCCTCTAACATCACTTGATATAGTAATTTGGGGGTATGTGGGGATTGGGTCCTTGCCTTCACTCAAGTACTTCTTGTACAACACGTGCTTCCAGTTTCTCCAAGCATCCCTAGCCTTCTTCAGTGCGGCATGTTCCACCTGCATTCTCCACTGCTCGGGAACATTGAAGTGATCCATGATCTCCCTGACTATCCTTCGCCGTGTTTACGTAGCCGACCTTTGAAACCCGGCAGATTAATGTTGAGCCTTGCCCTGCCAACAAATCCACACACACTCCTTAACCTCGTGCGTGCTTTATCTGGTTTAGTTGGAGCCTGAGACTTTAAATCAATCTTGGTTACTTCATATACACCTTTAGGCTGGTGTGTGGGCTCCCTTGGAGTGTTCCTCCGTGTCCTGACCGGAAGGGTAATTGCTGCAGCTCTATCCCGTTCAAGATTACCTGATCCCTCACAATCTGCTGAAGACCTAGGGTTGTCCGAATCAGATGAAGATACATCGCCTGAAGCATGAGTGTTGTCGCTGCTACTCGGTATCTACAGAGAACACATGTGAAACTCAGGAAAGGAGGATAAGCATAAAACTAACAACTTGGTATCAAGCTTTCTAAACATGACATGCAATAATTTAGAAAATGTACGGCTAATTTGTTAAGTTTGTGCGACTCGGGCGCCCGCGATATGTAAATAGGTAGTAACTTATTGGAACAAATACAACTTATATGTAGTAAGGAAGGTAGATAATGAACACATATACGCTTTATGTTATTTTATAGCCAATTTGGGAATATACGGGACGAAATTGGAAGAGGGATTGCGAGGAAATATGCTCACCATGATGGAGAGCAGTAACTAGCAGGATTCTTAATGCAAACCCGGCCGGACCACAGGAGAGGCGAGGGTTACTGCATCGATATGCTCGAGGGTGGCTGGCGAGCAAATGAAGACGGCGAGGCGCGGGCCGCCACGTGTTGAGGTAGGCTTGATGTCGAAGAGCGGGCACACGACCGGGGTGAGCACGGTGGCACCGGAGAGGGTTCTGCTGTGGATCTGGGGGAGGGGGGAGCTAGCGATGGAGATTGGGTGGACTAGTTGAGTGAAACGCGGGCGAACGGTGGGGGTGTTGGCGGCCTAGGTGAAAAGGGTGAAAAATATCCTCGGTCTCCGCACACGGAAAGGCCTATGCAAACAGTTGCCTCTAAGCGCTCGCGTGCACAAACAGAATAATTTTGTTTGAAATGAAGACATACTAATTTTGAAATGAAGACGCGAGTTCATCGTTTCACCTCTAAATTTTTCCCACGTAAAGCAATCACAATTATACCACGGGTTTGATTTGCTGGCGCATTTCAGGTCTCGTGTGCTATATGTAAGATTATTTTTGTAGTGCAATCTCTAAAAAGACTTATATTTAGGAACGGAGGGAGTACTATATATAGTATCATGCATATGATACTAGTGTATGATACTACGTATGTACCTTCATAGTGCATATATTAGTATCATAGAGTAGTATATATCATAGATGACCGTATTTATGGCCATGCATGACAAAAAGTAGTATAGCATTTATTATATATATATATATATATGTGTGTGTGTGTGTTACGGTATCTACCTATGTTACTGCTTCTTTGCCACATCATCATATTTGCTATTCCTGAGTGCACGATACTGGCTATGTTACCCCCACTATGGCCACCCTAAGGCTGGTCGTAATATGGGAGTATCAAGTGGTATCATGCATGCCAACTACACTTTTTGGATGATGTGGCACATGGTTAAATGAGGAAAGAGAGGGTGTGGTATCATATCATGATACCGTATCATATTAAATGTTGTACTACTTTGTGTCATGCATGGCAATTAATAAGGCAACCTAAGATACTAACTTATGATACTATGCATGCGCGCATTACGGAGGTATTACCGATCATATACTAGTATCATGCATATATACTCCCTCCTTTCCGGTTTATAGGCTTATCTCAATATTTTAGTTTTTCCATTTTATAAGGCTCAATTTGATTGTTCCCCATCACATGTTCAGGTTCCAAGGTGCATTAAATCATTGCATGCAAGTATTAAGAGAAAATTGATCAATGCATGTACTTTATGCATGCATGTATTGCAATTAATACATTAGTAAACATAATTTTTTTAGGAAAACAAAAGCATTAATTGGGTGTTTTTGCAAACTACAAAAAGTATTCCACCACTCACCATCTACCTTGGTTGGTGATTTTCTTGAATTGAGCCCTATAAACCAGAAAGGAGGGAGTATGATACTAGCTAGTCTATGATATACTAGCTACCTCACTAAGAGCATGGTTAATAATACAGCCAACGGTTGGCTATAAGAAGTTGCCATGTCATATACAGCCAATCTCTTAGCCGGCATGCACAATAATAAGTTTTAAATACGTAATAGTTTATCAATAGTTAGCCCACCTTACATCCTCACAAAGTGTCTTGGGTCTCGTGTTGCAGCTGGCTCTACTAACCAAGAGCCCGCTTCTCTTCTCTCTCCTGTTCTCTTAATCTCCTCCAACTAATAAGCACATATATATTATTCTATTCCTTATAGCCTGCTTATGTCACTCTATTGTACTTGCTCTAAGACTAGCCACAATGGAGAGTAACATACACATATACCTAGACTATATTACTACCTTTCATAGTGGGTAGTAACATAAGTATGGCAACATGCAAAGCCTCATTTATTAGGTTATAGACTCATATTGCATTGGGACATGTGATGTTACAGTAACTAGCAAAGTTACTCAAACTACCTCCTCATTAACTCATTGCCACATAAGCAAATTTGTTGAGGTGGACTCGACGTTACTGCAGAAGTTACTCCCAGTGTGGCTAGTCCAACGCATAGTATCATAGAGTAGTATCATATGTAGTACTTTATTTATTGTCATGCATGACACATAGTAGCATAGCATTTATTATGATACGATTTCATGATATGATACTTAACCCTCTCTTTCTTCATTTAATTCTATGACAGCTCATCAAAATTGCCTAGTTGGCATGCATGATACTAGCTATGATACCCCCTTACTCAGCCTAGCAAAGAAGGTGTACAGATCATTTGTGCGTCGCTTTGTGAGTTTTCATCCGTTTGTTCGAGAAGCGGGGAGAAGTTTCAAACATTTCGGCCGCGGGGTGCGGCCACTAGCGTAGGCCTAGTTGGAATTTTAATTACAGGAAATTCAGATGGACTTCAGACATCATCAAAATCGATGTGTGCCCGTGGCGTGCTGTCACGAGCTCGTGGAAAAAAATGGTAAAGTTTGCCACAAGTTTTGATGACCGCTCCTTCCAAACCGGAGCATCTCACATGAAGGATCATGGTTTCCAAAAGCAGACGTCTCAATTCAAACTCCTGTGGCCGGTGACTTCATCGTTTGGCCTCATAAAAATTTCCACGATGCATAATCACCATTATACCATGGGTTTGATTTTACGGCGCATTTCGGTATTGTTAGCTATATTTAAGACATTTTTGAGATTAATGTGCATTTTGTGCATAAAAATAAAATTACAACCGGAACTGCATGTGTTGTCGAAAGGGATGAGGATCGCCGTTCGATCTGGGAGCATCCAACGATGCAAACGTACGATCCGTGGGGTTTGGGTTCTGGCCAATCAGAAAGCACGACTCGGATCGTGTGTGGGGTTTGGTCGGCACACGACTTTCATCAACGAACCGTGTACCGCAAACCAGATTGCATATTTTTGTTCACACATACTGTAGTGAGATCAATTGAGTGTACTACCTCTATGATATAATAATAATAATAATAAGAAGAAGAATAAGAATAATAATAATAATAATAATAACAAAAAAATCATATTCATTGCGTGAGCTGACAACATATCAAGGTCAACATATTAACGGTTCTTCAATCAACAGAAAACCGGGAATAACTCACAAATTCAATACACGCGGCAGTTCCAAATTGAACGAATTAAGTTGCAGGGTAGGCATAAGAACTAGTCTTACGGCTTAATTCCCATGTACATGGGGGAACTGGGATCATTACGTTGACCCCGAATGAACTTGGGTTTTTTGATGATTTTACGCTTCTACATTACGGTGCGTGATCCCTTGGCTGGCAACTCATCAAATTCATCATACTCGTCCTCATCGGCAACATCATCGACACCCAGTACCCTTCTCTTCCCATGCATCACTAAATGGTAGTTCTTATGCAAGGGGTCTTCCACAAAGAAAATATGGGTAGCATCGCTGGCAAGAATGAATGGGTCCGCGTGATATGCCATCGTTGTCCTATTAACACAGGTCTTCCTGTACTCATCAATCCTTACCTGACCAAGATGGGTCCATGAGCACCTGAATAATGCCACCTTAACTTTCTCCATAGTATACCCTTTTATCAGCTTCATTTACAGTCATGCATTCTATTCAAACACGACTGTTCTGATATGAGGTCTTCTGATCACGTTCCACGGTGCAGAACGTGTATCCATTTATGTCATATGCTTGGTACGTCAACACCGTAGGTGATGGCTTTTGTGCCAACCACGTAGGAATGTCATCGATGGATCCTTGTGCTAAACGATTCTTCAGCCATTCGGCGTAGTTCTTAATGTGCTCCTTCATCTCCACATCCGATGAAGGCACCATTGGTAACAAGCTTTGGCGTATCTCCACCAAGTGTTCTTCGCATAAGCGCTGAGAACTGGGTTGTTAAGCAGTACCATCAAATGGGATTTCTCTGCCAATTCTCTGGGTGTATCCATTTGCATGCCAGCAAGGACCGGCTTAACTTTTAGCCTTCCCTCGTGGCGACAGAGGGGAAAACCTATAGGTCTTTGTTGCATGTATTCGGTGCAAAACTCAACCACCTCCTCCGCAGTATAACCTTGTAGGATGCTTGCCTCTGGATGGTTTAGGTTCCGACAAAAGCGCTTCAGTATTCCCATGAACCGCTCGAAGGGATACATGTTGCGAAGAAACACAGGACCACAATACTTTATCTCATCGACAAGGTGCACAGTGAGATGGACCATGACATAGACGATGGGAAAAACATCTCTAGGTTGGACAATATTCTTGCAATACCATCTTGCATATGATCCAACTCTTCAGGATCTACAACTTGCTGCCATAGTTGGTTGAAGAAATCACAGAGGACAATGAGTGTGTTTCTTATATCTTTGTCCATCAGGTTCCTTATGGCCACCGGGAGGATTTGTGTCAACATTACATGGCAATCATGTGACTTCATGTGTCCCAACTTCATTTTACATGAACTCACATCCACGAGACTTCTGATGTTTGCGCAGTAGGAAGAGGGTGTCTTAACTAACAACAAATAGGTGAAGAACTTTGTTGCTTCTTTTGTACTAAAATTGTAACTTTGGCGAGCTTTGATGAATTTGTCATCATCTTCTACTTCACTCTTGTGTTTTGACTGATCGGCAAGCATATCGAGCCGTGAACCGTCACCATCCTTTCTTTTATCTTTAATCTTGAGCAGAGTACCAAGGATGCTTTCACATACGCTCTTCTCTACGTGCATGACATTGATGCAGTGACGTACACGTAGAATCTCCCAGCAAGATAATTTCCAGAACACCGATTTCTTCTTAAACACTTGACCCTTGGGTGTTTGTTTCACCATCAAAGGGTGGTTCTTGTCAAGCACAACATTAATTCTTTTAGCCATGTTGTGGACCACCTCCCCTTCATAGGGTCTTGGGCCCACACCTGCCTCTGCCGTATCATCAGATTCAGATTTCATCTTTCGATATAGGTGAGTTTTCCGTAAGAACCTACGATGACGCAAATACACAATTTTGTGTGAGTTGGGAAGTCTTCTGCTAGCTGTCCTATCCATGCATGTGACACACCCTACATCTCCCTTTGTTTTCTTCCCCGATGTGTTGCCTAATGCCGGCATATCTTGAATGGTGTGCACCAGCATCGCATGTAGATCGAAAATCGCCTTTCTGTAAGCATCATAACATTTTATAGTAGGCGCATCTATCCACACTGTCAGCAGTTCTTATACTAGTAGCTGAAAGTAAATGTCGATGTCATTTCCAGATTGCTTCGGGCCTTGGATAATCATTGACATCATAATGTATTTGTCTTCATACACAACCAAGGAGCTAGGTTATATATGCACAGAAGCACCGACCATGTGTTGTGATTGGTGCTCATATCGCCAAAAGGATTCATCCGGAAGAATTTATTTGAAAAGACCTAACATCTCTGTGAAGCCCTTGTTTGATAGACCGTTTGCTGCTTTATATCTGAGAAGCGCCAGGGTGGCACTCAACTTGTAATATATTTTTTGCAACCTGGATATAATTGTTTCTTGGAGTCCACATCAATGGTTGGCAGATTCTTGTACCGAATCATATCCTTTTTGGGGCCCTCGAAATCTGCAATCATAACAGCAAAATCTGGCATATCAAGATCTTCATCATCTACGTCGACGTCTTGGTTTTCCAGTGGGTGTTTTGGCTTTCTGGTGTTCCATTGGTAGCTTGACGCCTCTGCCCTGATGTTAGATTCAACATCCATGTGACACTGATCGGGGTTTGGCATCTCGCTGCCCTAGGTATCTTCATCCATGACCTTCTCTTCATCGTGTCTAGTCCAACGTGTATGTCCATCCATGAATCCCCTAGAGACTAAGTGCAACTGTACATCTATAACTTCATGTGACTCTGTATTGGCACAATTAGTACATGGACACAGGATGTAAACCGCATCACCAATTCTCCTCTTTGTACTTTCATCCAAATTCATGAACTCTGTCACGCCACTGATAAAATCTGCGGTTTTCCGATTCTTCATCCATCGAGATCGTTCCATCTGCACCACACGAATGGTAATTAAAAACAAAACAACAACATTAATACACGGATTAACTGTTGCCCAAAGATGCGTGCATAAAGCACAAGGTTTTATTTTCATAATTAATGAGGGCACACCATGTTGTTATCCAGACGTGCAATGACAAAAATTAATGGCCAGTCAATTTACATGTAGAGTACTAGTACAACACTACCCTTAGGAATTGAACACCTTAATTAAGCCACTCACGAAAAGAATATCTTAATTAATTAGCCATGCGGCAACCTCCACCCAGTAGACAGAGAAGCGCGATGCGGCGGCACGCCGAGATAGCAGGGTCGAGGAGCAAAGCTTAGTGCGGCTGCCGCCTGAAGTTTGACCTCCACTATCCCACCATCGACCATGATGGATGTGCTCGAATCATGCCGTCGCCGACCTCGATGGTTGAGCTCCTCCTATCTCATGCCGCAGACCGAGGATTGACCTCCTATGATGCCGCCACCGCCCACCGTCCAAGGATTGACCTCTTCTCTGGTAGCTGCTGTCTAGGCCGCCGCCGCCATCTCTATATGCAGAGCGGCTTTTTTTACGGATATCCGCAGAGCGGCTGTTTACACGGTATCACTGTAACTCAATTATATGGACAGGGTAGTACATCACATACAGTTATGTAACAACAATCGTGTCTAACCTACGTTATCTTCTCACACGGTTTGGTGCGGAAATCGTGTGTGACGTTATAATATCTAACACAAACGACATGTATAAACAATGTGCCGTATACATCATATAGTGCCATAAGTAGTCCCCGACCGTTAGCTTATCCCCATAGTTTCCCCATTTCCCCCAAATCCCTACATAGCCTCCAAATTCCCTCGTGTGGCGCTGACATTGGGGGAATGTGGACGAGTGGTGCTGATGGTTTTGGTGCGGCTGCTCCTGCTCGTATTGCCACCACGACGACGGTCGCCGCCAAGCACTTGCCTAAGGTCATCAGAAGGCAGGTGTACTACGGATCTGAATTGTCCTGTCAGGTTCCAATCTATCTCGATCTTTCTTAGCATGTTCAAAGTATAGCTCCTTGATGAATCCGTCCTGAATGACACCCCCTCCCCCCCAGGAAAGCGATCTGCCGCCGGATCCGGAGCATGACTCCAGACTCCCGCAACACGAGTTCGACCCCGAGTTTTGCGCCACCGAGAAGTACCAAAAGCTAAGTTGTGTGCACGGGCACACTCCCGCTTGATGTGTATGCATGGAGGGATTCGGCATTGGCAGGCGGTTTCTCAGTTGCCCCTTAGAGGCTAGTGCTAAGTTCATCATTTTACTTCAGTTAATGCCACCACTCATCCTGAATACTATTTAACATTGGCAGGGATACGAGGCTTGTGCCTTTGTTAACTAGATGGATGAAGAATGGCATGGCAGGGCTCGGAGTGTTATCACCAAGCTCGCAAAAGGTAACGTAAAGCTGAAGAAGAAACTGGCTGATCTGGAATGTACAATCAGTATGATGAAGCAAGAAAGAATCAATCATAGGCAACCGATGAAAGCAAGAGACAAGAAGGAACTAGCATGTGTAGTTCTGGTTGTCGCATTAGCCATGCTCTATGCGCTGTTTGCAATGATGATTAGGGGTTTTGTTTGATCGTATTGCTAAAGCACATCTAGATGTGCTCTAAGTAATGCATATCTAGGTCCTATGCCATTGATGTTACGCGAAGATTCATGCAGATATTTTCCTTTGCCTTTTTTTCTTTTCCTTTGTAGTTTGATTATTACTGGCTTTATCAATAAGAAGAGCTCAATGTATTGCTTGCCAACTGTCCTACTCCGTTAAATGCATGCGGTGCATAATCCCAAAACTCGTTCCTTCTTCTTGTCCTGAAAAAATAAACCAGCCAATAGGAGTCTGATACGTCTCCAACGTATCTACAATTTTTGATTGTTCCATGCTATTTTATTATCAATCTTGGATATTTTATAATCATTTTATAGGCATTTTATAGTCATTTTATATCATTTTTTGGTACTAACCTATTAACATAGTGCCAAGTGACAGTTGCTGTCTTTTCCATGTTTTTTACATCGCAGAAAATCCTTATCAAACGGAGTCCAAATGCCACGAAACTTTACGGAGATTTTTTATGGACCAGAAGGAAGAAGTTGGGCCCTGGTAGCACCTAGGGGGATTCCTGAAGAGGGTACAACCCACCAGGGCGCGCCAGGAGGCCCAGGCGCGCCCTGGTGGGTTGTGCCCACCTCGGGTGCCCCCCGGACCGCCTCTTTGCTCTATAAATACCCCAAAATTACAGAAACCCAAGAAGTCGTGAAATATTCATCCAGCCGCTGAGTCTAGAACCACCGGATCCAATCTAGACACCATCTCGGATGGGGTTCACCACCTCCATTGGTGCCTCTCCGATGATGTGTGAGTAGTTCTTTGTAGACCTTGAATCCGTAGTTAGTAGCTAGATGGCTTTCTCTCTCTCGCCGAATTCTCAATACAATGGTCTCTTGGAGATCCATATGATGTAACTCTTTTTGTGGTGTGTTTGTTGGGATCTGGTGAACTTTGAGTTTATGATCAATCATATCTTTTCATATCCATGAAAGTTATTTGAGTTTCTTTGATCTCTTATAGCCTCGTATTTCTTATCCGATATTTGGGTTTTGTTTGGCCAACTTGATCTATTTATCTTGCAATGGGAAAGGTGCCCGGTAGTGGGTTCGATCTTACGGTGCTCGATCCCAGTGACAGAAAGGGGACCGACACGTATGTATCATTGCTACTAAGGATAAAAAGACGAGATTTATATCTACCGCCATATAGATAAACGGATCTTGTCTACATCATGTCATTGTTCTTATTGCATTACTCCATTTTTCCATGAACTTAATACACTAGATGCACGCTGGATAGCGGTCGATGTGTGGAGTAATAGTAGTAGATGCAAAAGGTGAGTCGGTCTACTAATCTTGGACGTGATGCCTATGTAATGATCATTGTGCGGATATCGTCATAATTATTTGAGGTTCTATCAATTGCCCAACAGTAATTTGTTTACCCACCGTTTTCTATCTTTCTCGAGAGAAGCCACTAGTGAAACCCTCATTTGGTCTTCTTTCTCATATATTTGCCTTTGCAATCTACTTTTTCCTTGCATTTTTTTAGATCTATTAAACCAAGAATACAAAAATATCTTGCTGCACTTTTATTTATTTGCAATCTATTTATTCAATCTATTACAATTTTCTCCTGTCCACGCACCAATTTCTGGCGCTGTTACCCGAAAGGGATTGACAACCCCTTTAACACGTCGGGTTGCGAGTGGTTGTTATTTGTGTGCAGGGGCTGTTTACGTTGTGTTGCTCGGTTCTCCTACTGGTTTGATAACCTTGGTTTCATATCTGAGGGAAATACCTACCGCCGATGTGCTGCATCATCCCTTCCTCTTTGGGGAAATACCGACGTAGCTTCAAGCGGCATCAAAAGGAATTTTTGGCGCTGTTGCCGGGGAGGATCAAGTCAAGATAGTCTCCCGGCCACGTGCCAATTTCTACGCCGCTGCCGGGGAGGATCTTCATCATAACCAGGTTCCTAATCACAAATCTCATCTCCTTGCAATTTACATTATTTTCCATTTGCCTCTCATTTTCCTCTCCCTCACTTCACAAAAAATTGCCGTTTTATTCGCCTCTCTTTTTCACCGATCTCTTGTCTCTAGTCCCGATGGCTAGCGTCCCTACTCCTCCTTTGTCACCAGATTTTGAAGTTCTTTACTTCAAGCAAAGACAAGGAGAAAATTTGAAAGATGCCTGGTATATGCTTATGGAATCTTATCGTATTTCCAACTTAAAGGGGGACGCTAAAGTTTTGCTTCGTAATTTTTACATAGGATTGGATTTGCATCATAGACAACTTCTCGATTTTGCCGCTAAAGGAAATTTCATTGAACTTGATGCCAATGCTGCCTATGAAATCTTAGAGGGAATTTTGGGAATTCCACCTCGAAAGAAGGGGTTTCCTTTTACCCCCGAGGGAGACCAAATGTTGGACAAACTTGGTGATTTGCATAAACATATGGTTGAAATACAGAAATATAATGAACCCCTCAAACACCTCAATGGTAGTATCAATCGCATGAATACCTTGATTACTCTTTGCAACAAGCAATTGGATATTTTGGATCTTAAGATGGTTTCTTTTCCGAAGAATTTAGGGAAGCGTAAACATCCTCCCGGGTTTGAGAAAACCCTTACAAAAGTTGCCAAAACTTCGGAAGACAAAACTTAGATCCTTTCTTTATGCCTAACTAAGGGCGTAAAACTATAGCGCTTGTTGGGAGGCAACCCAATGAATAAAATTTATTTTTTTGCTTTTTGCTTTCTGTACTTGTGTGTTTACACAATTATGCTACTGTTATGATTGTGTTTTTTGTGTTTTAATTAGTGTTTGTGCCAAGTAGAACCGATAGGATCTTCTTGGGTGATAGTTGTTCGATCTTGCTGAGAAAGACAGAAACTTTGTGCTCACGAAATTAATTCTCATTTTTATTTAGACAGAGATTTTTCCTTGATTATTTTTGGAGGAGATTAATATACAAATTTCTCAGGTCGTCCTATTTTTTCAGAATTTTTTGAATTCTAGAAGTTTTCGTTTAAGTCAGATTGCTACAGACTGTTCTGTTTTGACAGATTCTGTTTTCTTTGTGTTGTGTGCTTATTTTGATGGCTCTATGGTTTTATTTGATGAGTTTTTGCCATACAAAATTTGGAATACAGTAGATATAATACAAAAACAAAATATGAATTGGCTTGATACAACACTTATAGTAGTGGTTTACATTCTTACACTAACGGATCTCACGGAGGTTTTGTTGAGTTTTGTGTGATTGAAGTTTTCAAGTTTTGGGTTATCTTACGATGGATGAAAGAAGGATAGAAGAGCCTAAGCTTGGGGATGCCCCGGCATCCCAAGCTATTATCCAAGAATGAGCAACCAACTAAGCTTGGGGATACCCCCCCCCGAGTGGCATCCCCTCTTTCTTCTAACGATCGTCAGTATTTTACTCGAGACTATATTTTTATTCGTCACATAATATGTGTTTTGCTTGGAGTGTCTTGTATGATATGAGTCTTCGCTTGTTTTATTTTGTGTTTTAAGTCATCAATCCTTTCTGGGCACACCTATTTGAGAGAGCCAAAATTATGTCATGACTTGTTAGAATTGCTCTCTATGTTTCACTTAAATTTTTATGAGCAATGGACTTGCTCTAGTGCTTCACTTATATCTTTTTGAGCACGGTGTGCTTAGTATTTTTGAAGAAATGCTCTCTTGCTTCATTTAGATTTATTTGAGAGTTAGTAAAATTTTGAAGAAATTCTCTCTTGCTTCACATAAATTATTTTGAGAGAAAGAAAATTTGTTATGCTTTGTGTGAGCTTATGAAAAGCAACACATGAAAAATTAGTCCCAAAGTGATAGATATCCAAGAAGGATAAAAGAAAAAAATGTCATGAAGATCATTGGACAAAATAAATTTGATTCTTAGTAATAGTTTTGAGATATGATGATGTGATATATGAGTTATGTTGGTGAGTAATTGTGCTCTAGTAAGAATATTGGTGTTAAGGTTTGTGATTCCCTATGCATGCACGAAGGTCAATAATCATGCAATGAAATTATATCCTACTTGTGGTGCATTATTCGGTGTTAATTATTCTTAATGCTTGCTTATGAGATTATTCGTTTTTTTGGTTGGTCGCTTCCCAATCTTTTGCTAGCCTTCATTTTGCACTAAGTATGACCTCTACTTGTGCATCCAAAAATCCTTTAAACCAGTTTTGCCACATGAGTCCACTATATCTACCTATATGCGGTATTCTTTTGCTGTTCTAAGCAAATTTGCATGTGCCATATCTAATTTTCAAAATAAACTTCTCTTATGTGTGTTTGTTTCACTCGTGGAACAGTAATGGGTGGCTAATATTTCCATGCTAGATGTGTTATTCTCAAGATGAGTGTTTATTCACTTGTCATTGCACGAGAGTAAGGCAAAGGTATTAGGGATGCCCAGTCCCGAAATGCAAAAAAAAATGAATTTACTTTATCTTGTCAAATAATAAATTCCTTAGTGTTGGTATGGAGGGCACCCCTGGATACGGTTAGCCATGGAAAGTGAAAGTATGGAAGAAAAAGGAATAAACTTTATTTTCTATTTGGGAACCGCCTATGGCATATCTAGCATGGAAAGTGTTGGGAACTCTAAGCCGTTTTCGTTGGTGGGATGGATACACCTCCCAAAATGTTTTTATCTCTAAGTTTTCCGCTTTGAGCTCTGGCACCTCTACAAATCCCTACTTCCCTCTACGAAGGGCCTTTCTTTTACTTTATGCAATTTTTATTTTTGAAATTTGAGTCTCCATCTTCTCTTATAAAAGCACCAACTAGGAGGCAATATAATCGTACTTAAGTATTGGGTGTAGTTAATATTCGAGTGTGTTTCATGAATGGATCAATGTTTGAGCATGATGGGCTAGGGATAACTTATTTTAGCATTGATATTTTGAAAGACATGGTTGCGTATTGATATGCTTGAGTATCTAAATTGTTATGTCAAAACTAGACTATTGCTTTGAATCACATAAAAGTCCAAATGTCCATGCTATGAAGAAAAGAATATGATATGACATGATAGATAGCACTCCAAATAAAAAATTCTGTTTTTTATCACTTACCTACTCGAGGACGAGCAGGAGTTAAGCTTGGGGATGCTGATATGTCTCCAATGTATCTATAATTTTTTATTGTTCCATGCTGTTTTATTATCAATCTTGGATATTTTATAATCATTTATGGTCATTTTATATCATTTTTGGTACTAACCTATTGACATAGTGCCAAGTGCCAGTTGCTGTTTTTCCATGTTTTTTTACATCGCAGAAAATCCTTATCAAACGGAGTCCAAATGCCATGAAACTTTACACAGATTTCTTATGGACCAGAAGGAAGAAGTTGGGCC
Organism: Aegilops bicornis; assembly: GCA_021605145.1. Classification (NCBI taxonomy): domain Eukaryota; kingdom Viridiplantae; phylum Streptophyta; class Magnoliopsida; order Poales; family Poaceae; genus Aegilops; species Aegilops bicornis. Next base: position 533,746,032 of record CM038671.1, on the reverse strand, counting down.
CTGGTAGCACCTGGGGGCAGTCCGGAGGAGGGGACAACCCACCAGGGTGTGCCAGGAGGCCTAGGTGCGCCCTGGTGGGTTGTGCCCACCTCGGGTGCCCCCGGACCGCCTCTTTGCTCTATAAATACCCCAATATTATAGAAACCCTAGGGGAGTCGACAAAATATTCATCCAAATTACCGCAGAGTCCGTAACCACTGATCCAATCTAGACACCATCTCAGATGGGGTTCACCACCTCCATTGGTGCCTCTCCGATGATGTGTGAGTAGTTCTTTGTAGACCTTCAGGTCCGTAGTTAGTAGCTAGATGGCTTTCTCTCTCTCGCTGAATTCTCAATACAATGGTCTCTTGGAGATCCATATGATGTAACTCTTTTTGCGGTGTGTTTGTTGGGATCTGATGAACTTTGAGTTTATGATCGGTCATAACTTTTTATATCCATGAAAGTTATTTGAGTTTCTTTGATCTCTTATATGCATGATCTCTTATAGCCTCGTATTTCTTCTCTGATATTTTGGTTTTTTTGGCCAACTTGATCTATTTATCTTGCAACGGGAAGAGGTGCCCAGTAGTGGTTTCGATCTTACGGTGCTCGATCCCAGTGACAGAAAGGGAACCGACACGTATGTATCGTTGCTACTAAGGATAAAAAGACGAGATCTATATCTACTGCCATATAGATAAACATATCTTGTCTACATCATGTCATTGTTCTTATTGCATTACTCTGTTTTTGCATGAACTTAATACACTAGATGCATGCTGGATAGCGGTCGATGTGTGGAGTAATAGTAGTAGATGCAGGCAGGAGTCGGTCTACAAATCTTGGTCGTGATGCCTATGTAATGATCATTGCATGGATATCATCATAATTATTTGAGGTTCTATCAATTGCCCAACAGTAATTTGTTTACCCACCGTTTTGTATCTTTCTCGAGAGAAGCCACTAGTGAAACCTACGGCCCCCCGGGTCTTCTTTCTCATATATCTGCCTTTGCGATCTACTTTTTCCTTGCATTTATTTTCAGATCTATTAAACCAAAATACAAAAACATCTTGTTGCACTTTTATTTATTTGTGATCTACTTATTCAATCTATTATAATTTTCCCCCGTCCACGCACCAATTTCTGGCGCCGTTACCCGAAAGGGATTGACAACCCTTTAACACGTCGGGTTGCGAGTGGTTGTTGTTTGTGTGCAGGGACTGTTTACGTTGTGTTGCTTGGTTCTCCTACTGGTTTGATAACCTTGGTTTCATATCTGAGGGAAATACCTACCGCCACTGTGCTGCATCATCCCTTCCTCTTTGGGGAATTACCGACGTAGCTTCAAGCGACATCAGAGTCTTGCGCAACCCCGGGAATTTGGAGCGACTGGGTACAAATAATTGCGATTGAGTATATCAACGGTAAGATAATACGTCAACCCCACTTCAATTGGCATTTCCTCTTCTCTACATACCCCGCTTAAGTGTCCACCATCTTCATCGTCCCCGGCAGGCCGCGCTACACACTGGCACACACTCTGCAGCCATGTCGAGCGACAGCGAGGATGACAGTTTGGCCAGCAGTCTGGCGCCCGATGATAGGTCAACATCGGAATCATCTCGCTCGTCTTCCATGAGTCCGGCGTCGAGCCCAGACCTCGATTATATCTGGATCATGGAAGGGACGCTGCCTTCGGAGTCGTCAGACGACAACCAGACGGACAAGGAGCCGTCAGAGGACAGAGAAGAGGACGACTGATACGTCTCCGTCGTATCTACTTTTCCAAACACTTTTGCCCTTGTTTTGGACTCTAACTTGTATGATTTGAATGGAACTAACCCGGACTAACGCTGTTTTCAGCGGAATTGCCATGATGTTGTTTTATGCGAGAAAACAAAAGTTCTCGGAATGACACGAAACTCCACGGAATATCTTAGAATAAATAATAAACAATCCTCGCCAAAGATGAAGACCAGGGGCCCACACCTGTCCACGAGGGTGGGGCGCCTCCCCACAGGCGCCGCCCTACCTCGTGGGCCCCTGGTGGCCCTCCGACGCCAACTCCAACTCCATATATTGGCTTCCGGAAGAAAAAAATCAGAGAAAGTTTCATCGCGTTTTTACGACGATGGAGCCGCCGCCAAGCCCTAATCTCTCTCGGGAGGGCTGATCTGGAGTCCTTCGGGGCTCCGGAGAGGGGGATTCGTCGTTGTCGTCATCATCAACCATCCTCCATCACCAATTTCATGATGCTCACCGCCGTGCGTGAGTAATTCCATCGTAGGCTTCTTTGGGCGGTGATGGGTTGGATGAGATTTATCATGTAATCGAGTTAGTTTTGTTAGGGTTTGATCCCTAGTATCCACTATGTTCTCGAGATTGATGTTGCTATGACTTTGCTATGCTTAATGCTTGTCACTAGGGCCCGAGTGCCATGATTTCAGATCTGAACCTATTATGTTTTCATGAATATATGTGTGTTCTTGATCCTATCTTGCAAGTCTATAGTCACCTACTATGTGTTATGATCCGGCAACCACGAAGTGACAATAATCGGGACCACTCCCGATGATGACCGTAGTTTGAGGAGTTCATGTATTCACTATGTGCTAATGCTTTGTTCCGGTTCTCTATTAAAAGGAGGCCTTAATATCCCTTAGTTTCCAATAGGACCCCGCTGCCATGGGAGGGTAGGACAAAATATGTCACGCAAGTTCTTTTCCATAAGCATGTATGACTATTTACGGAATACATGCCTACATTATATTGATGAATTGGAGCTAGTTCTGTATCATCCTATGTTGTAACTGTTACATGACGAACCACATCTGACATAATTATCCATCACTGATCCGGTGCCTACGAGTTTTCCATATACTGGTTTACGCTTATTTACTTTTCCGTTGCTACTGTTATCATCACTACAAAATACCAAAAACATTACTTTTGCTGTCTTTACTTTTGTGACCGTTACCACCACTATCATATTACTTCGCTACTAAACACTTTTGCTGCAGATACTAAGTTTCCAGGTGTGGTTGAATTGACAACTCAGCTGCTAATACTTGAGAATATTCTTTGGCTCCCCTTGTGTCGAATCAACAAATTTGGGTTGAATACTCTACCCTCGAAAACTGCTATGCGATCCCCTATACTTGTGGGTTATCAAGACCTTTTTACGGAGCCGTTCTTGGGGAGCATAGCTCTATTCTTTGAGTCACTTGGGATTTATATCTGCTGGACACTATGAAGAATTTGAAAGACGCTTAAGACAACAATTTATCCCTCAACTACGAGGGGAGGTAAGGAACTGCCATCTAGCTCGCACTTGATTCACCTTCATTATAAGCAAGCTAGCAACACCTAAACACCTTACGCTATTCGTTCCGATATGTCGCATGTTATTGATGATGCCACTTCTTCTATGCATGATACTTATGATGAAACTACTTCTATGCTTGACACTGTTGTGCCCCTTGGTGAATTTTTAGATGAACAAATTGCTAGATCTAGAGAAAGAGAAATTATTGAAACTGAACACGATGATGTTAGTAATGATGATAATATGCCTGCTATTCCTGAGGGTTATCTTTTAATGTTGAATCTCTGAAGCTATTATTGCTTGCCGTGATAGTCTTGAGCGTAAGAGGTTGCTAGTTAAGTGGAGTAAAGAATCTTTTAGAGATATGATGAGACCCGACCACCTTTTTGCTACTTCACCTATCTGTGTTCCCGATCAGGATTATTATGATTTTTCTGTTGATCCAGATATAATTACTTTGGTTGAATCCGATCCTTTTTATGGCTACGAATCTGAAACTATTGTGGCACATCTTCGTAAGTTAGATGATATAGTTGCCATGTTTACTAATAATGAGATATCGTGCTACCTTTATTTACTCAAAATATTTCCGTTCTCATTAAAGGGTGATGCTAAGATATGGTTTAATTCTCTTGATCCTGGTTGTGTGCAAATTCCACAGGATATGATTTATTACTTCTCTGCTAAATATTTCCCTGCTCATAAGAAACAAGCTGCTTTGAGGGATATATATAATTTTGTGCAAATTGAAGAAGAGAGTCTCCCACAAGCTTGGGGGAGGCTTCTCAAGTTACTTAATGTTTTGCCTGATCATCCTCTTAAGAAACCTAAAATACTTGATATCTTTTATAATGGACTAATCGATGCTTCCAGAGATTACCTGGATAGTTGTGCTGGTTCTCTTTTCGTGGAAAGAACACGGATGAAGCTGAAATTTTATTGAATAATATGTTGGAAAATGAAAATAATTGGGCACCTCTGAGCCAACTCCCGAGCCAACTCCCGAGCCAATTCTTGAGCCTATTCCTAAACCAACTCCGAAGAAGAGAGGTGTTCTATTTCTCGATCTGAAGATATGCAAGAGGCAAAGAAATCTATGAAAGAAAAAGGTATTAAAGCTGAAGATGTTAAGAATTTACCTCCTATTGAAGAAATACATGGTCTTAATTTACTGCCTGTTGAAGAAGTATATGATCTCAATTACTTATTTACTGAAGAACCTCCCGATATCCCGACACGTGTAGTAAAGGTAAATTCTCTCTATAGATTTGATGAAGGTGATATCCCTCACTATAAGTCTGCTAGGCAGTGCTTTGATGAGTTTGATAATTTTATTGTCAAACAAGAAAATTTCAATGCTTATTTTGGTAGACAATTAAAACAGAATACCTTTATGATTAAACGCTTGAGTGATTATATGGCTAATATTAGAGGTGAACTTAAACTTGTTAGCAAACATGCTTCTATGGTTACCACTCAAGTAGAACAAGTAGTTAAAGCTCAAAAAGAAGTGCTTAATGAAATGAATAGTAAGAAAAATGATTATGCTGTTAGAGTGGCTACTAGAACTGGTAGAATGACTCAGGAACCTTTGTATCCTGAAGGCCACCCTAAGAGAATCGAGCAGGATTCTCAGAGAAATAATATTGATATGCCTAGTTCTTCTAAAAGGAAGAAAAAGAAAAATGATAGAATTGTGCAAACTTCTAGTGAACACATTCTTTGAACCACACGAGAATCCAAATGATATCTCTATGTGTGATCTTTGAAACACAATCTGGTAATGAACATGAACCTAGTGGAAATGTTAATGATAATGTTCATGATGATGCTCAACCTAGTAATGATAATGATGTAGAAGTTGAACCTGTTGTTGATCTTGATAACCCACAATCAAAGAATCAATGTTATGATAAAAGAGACTTTGTTGCTAGGAAACATGGTAAAGAAAGAGAACCATGGGTTCACAAACCCATGCCTTTTCCTCCCAAACCATCCAAGAAAAAGGATGATGAGGATTTTGAGCGCTTTGCTGAAATGATTAGACCCATCTTTTTGCGTATGCGATTGGTGATATGCTCAAAATGAATCCTCATGCTAAATATATGAAAGATATTGTTACAAATAAAAGAAAGATACCTGAAGCTGAAATTTCCACCATGCTTGCTAATTATACTTTTAAGGGTGGAATACCAAAGAAACTTGGAGATCCGAGAGTACCTACTATACCATGCTCCATTAAAAGAAATTATGTTAAAACTGCTTTATGTGATCTTGGAGCCGGTGTTAGTGTTATGCCTCTCTCTTTATATCGTAGACTTGACTTGAATAAGTTGACACCTACTGAAATATCTTTGCAAATGGCTGATAAATCAACTGCTATACCTGTCGGTATTTGTGAGGATGTGCCTGTTGTGGTTGCAAACATTACTATTTTAACGAACTTTGTCATTCTTAATATTCCCAAGGATGATAGTATGTCTATTATTCTTGGAAGACCTTTCCTTAATACTGCAGGGGCTGTTATTGATTGCAACAAAGGCAATGTCACTTTTCATGTTAATGGTAATGAGCATACGGTACACTTTCCGAGGAAACAACCTCAAGTTCATAGTATCAACTCTATTGGAAAAATTCCATCGATTATATTTGGAGGTTTCGAATTTCCTCTCCCTCATTAAGAAGAAATATGATATACTTATTATTGGGGATGTCCATATCCCCGTTGAGGTAACATAGTGTTATTCGAAATTTCTCCGGTTCCTTGATTATCGGAATGAGTTTGTTAACAAGACTTGATCAACCTTGTTAGTGGATTCTTTTTGATGAGCATGAGATGGATGAAACTAGAAGCACAACCTTCTGTACCCTCTTTATATTCTCTGTTATTTAGTAAAAATAAAGTAAACTAGTATTTTTCTGTCTGTCTCCCGACTTATTAGTGCAATATAAAAATATCCCGAAAATAAAAGTCCTCAGAATGCCATGCCAATTTAATATGATTTTTTTCGAATATTTGAGGATTTTAGTGCAAAAATTACATGGGAGCTGCCACACAGCCACGAGGGTGGAGGCGCGCCCTACCCCACAGGCGCGCCTCCCTGCCTCGTGGGCCCACGGTGGCCCTCCTCCACTTATCCCTGCACCCATCTTCTTCGTCTGTCTGACACAAATCCGAAAAACCAACTCAAGCTCGTGTTCCAGCAACTTTTGCTGCGATTTTCGATCTCCTAGCTCAAAGCACCTCTCACAAAACTGCTTGGGGAGATTGTTCCTTGGTATGTGACTCCTCCATTGGTCCAATTAGTTTTTGTTCTAGTGCTTTATTCATTGCAAATTTGTGCTGCATAGGTGACCATGTTCTTGAGTTTGCATGTCAAATTTATATGGTTCCAGGTAGTTCTAATACTTGATATATGCTCTAGGCACTTGTATGAGTAGTTTCTATCAGTTTTATTGAAGTTGGTTCACTTTTGTTTGAAGTTACTAAAAATTTCAGAATTATTTTTCAGAGAAAACAATATGCTTAGGAGGATGTTCCAAGGTGGTTCTTCAAGGAAGCAAGGTCCTGTGCTTGCAATGCGTGATGGTGGCGAGGAACCACCAAGAGACGCCTCCCGTGAGGCCCCATGAATGGCCTTCGGAAAATTTTATGAACCAAGTGGGAATTAAAGAAGAATTCTACGCATATTTGCGTAATGCAGTCTTGAGGACTTTGAAGCTGATAAATGCCCCAGATCGTGACCTCACAAGTTCATTTGTGGGGAGGTTTGATTTTTCATCTTCGTGTAATTCTCCTTCACCATGTTTGACCTTTATGACAAATCTTATACCATGGACTTAGAGGATTTCACTCTTGCATGCAAACTTCCATCTTGGGGTAGTATCGAGGATCCCCTAAATCTGAATATAGAGACTTTCTTGCTAGAATAACTATGGGGAATCTAGAGATATAGCGCAAGCCACTATAGGGAGCATTCACTTTCCTGCTATACATTATTTTGCTCTCTTCATTGGTAGATGCATAACTGCTAAGGATGAAGCATGTCACATGTGTGCCCCTGATCTCAGCATTCTCAGAAGTGCTGTGTTAGGGGACCAATCTTATCATTTGGGAGCCATTGTAGCTCGTAGGTTGCATCAGAATAGGCATAACGGAGATTTCTTTGGAGGAATTTATGCAACCCGCTTTGCTAATTTTCTTGACGTAGACATTCGTGAGGGTGATATGGAGTTACCTCCTTCTTATTTAGATCTTGATTCTATGTTTTCCCACCAGTTCATTGAGAGGATCGACCACCTTTCCAATGTCGACTAATCTTTAACAAAGCGGCATGTTGTCCGTGTTACTCTCTGCTCCTGCCTTCTTTGATTTTCGACGAGAGGAAAATATATTTTTACCAGAGAGGAGGCGGATGAGTACGAGAGGAGAGCGGAGGCGGCTCGACGCCACGCTGCAATTCAGAGGCGATAGCAAACATGTGATCTGACCCAGCTACACCTCTACGGGTATCGGCCGAGGCTATCCTCGGCAATAGACCAACTTAGGCCAAAAGCCTAAGCTTGGGGAATCGTATTTCTCACCGACATTACATTTATGTTCACACACACTCATTGCTAGATGTCGGTGCTCATACTCTTTCACTGTATATCCATGCTAGTTTATTTTCTTTTTCCTGCTTTCTTCTTGTGTGTTTAATAAACCTTAGAAAAACTAAAAAAAATTAGTTAGTCTACTTTCCATGCTTTTAGTAGAATTAAAAAGAAAAAACCCAAAAACATTTCCCATTCTTCTTTTGCTTGTTGGGAGCTTTCCCGTGTAAATAGTTTTATTTCTTTTCCTTTCTTTGGGGGTCGAGAAGACCATATTGAAAATGCTTAGTGGCTCTCTTATGCATGATCGTTTATTTACTTAGAGCCCATATTACTTGTCTTCTCTCTTGAGTTGAATGCTTGCAGATTCCAGCTTAGTCCAATGCACGTGCACTCTTATTATTATACACACCGCATTTGGTGCAAGTGAAAGGCAATAATGATGATATATGATGGACTTATTGGGATGAGAAAAGCTGGTATGAACTCGACCTCTCTTGTTTTTGTAAATATGATGATTCATCTTTCCTCATTCAGCTATTATGAAGTAAACATATTTGCAATGACATTTAGAGATTATAGTTGCTTGTGCCATGCTTGATTAGCTATGAGTTATAATGGTTTACCTTGCGTGCCAACATGCTATTAGAATGATTATGATGTGGTATGATGAGATGGTATCCTCCTTTAAATGAATTGAGTGACTCGACTTGGCACATGTTCACGCATGTAGTTGAATCAAATCAACATAGCCTTCATGATATTTATGTTCATGGTGGATTATATCCTACTCATGCTTATATTCTGTAAATTAATTTTAATGCATGTTTACGACTTGTTGTCGCTCTCTCATTTGGTCGCTTCGGTCTTTTGCTAGCCTTCACACATACTAAGTGGGAATACTGCTTGTGCATCCAAACTCCTTAAACCCCAAAGTTGTTCCATATGAGTCCACTATACCTTCCTATATGCGGTATCTACCTGCCGTTCCAAGTAAATTTGTATGTGCCAAACTCCAAACCTTCAAATAAAAATTATGTTTTGTATGCTCGAGCAGCTCATGTGCAACTAGGGTTGCCTATATCTTCCATGCTAGGTGGGTTATTCTCAAGAGGAGTGGACTCCACTCCTCATTCACGAGAAAGGGCGATGGCAGGATGCCCAGTCCCATGATCCAAAAGATCAAAGCAAATCAAAATAATTAAACAAAACTCCCCTTGGGACCCGTTGAATCTTTGGAGGCACTCGTTGTTTCGAGCAAGCCATGGATTGATGCTTGTGGAGGAGGGGAGTATAAACCTTTACCATTCTGTTTGGGAACTGCCTATAATGCATGTAGTATGGAAGATACAGCCATCTCATAGTTGTTGCGTTGACGGTGAAAGTATGCCGCTCAAAATATAATTTATCTCTATTTGAGAATCGAGCTCGGCACCTCTACAAATCCTCGCTTCCCTCTGCGAAGGGCCTATCTATTTACTTTTATGTTGAGTCATCACCCTTCTTATTAAAAAGCACCCATTTGGAGAAACACTTTGTCGTTTGCATTCATTATAATTGGTTTATTTTGGGTATGACTTGACTGGATCTCTTTTACCATTAATTACAATGTTTAGTCAGTCCTTGATCTTTAAAGGTGCTCTGCATTTATGTTTTGCGGTCTCAGAAAGGGCTAGCGAGATGCCATTTCGTTATATCATGTTATGATTATTTTGAGAAAGTGTTGTCATCCGAGTTTTATTATTATGGCTCGCTAGCTGATTATATTATTGATATGAGTAATTGTGAGATCTGCGTGTTATTGTGAGTATGGTTAATTCATAATAATTGCTGAAACTTGAATGCTGGCTTTTCATGTTTACAACAACAAGAGCAAACAGAGTTTGTAAAAGTTTTTCTTTTTCTCTTTCAGTTTGTCATCTGAATTGCTTGAGGACAAGCAAGGGTTTAAGCTTGGGGGAGTTTGATACGTCTCCGTCGTATCTACTTTTCCAAACACTTTTGCCCTTTTTTGGACTCTAACTTGTATGATTTGAATGGAACTAACCCGGTTGTGGCTGTTTTCGTGAGAATTGCCATGGTGTTGTTTTATGTGCGTAAAACATAAGTTCTCGGAATGACCTGAAACTCCACGGAATATCTTAGAATAAATAATAAAAATCCTCGCCAAAGATGAAGACCGGGGGCCCACACTGTCCCACGAGGGTGGGGGCGCCCCTCCCCAGGCGCCGCCGCCTACCTCGTGGCCCCCTGGTGGCCTCCCACGCCAACTCCAACTCCATATATTGGCTTTCGGGAGAAAAAATCAGAGAGAAAGTTTCATCGCGTTTACGATCTGGAGCCGCCCGCCAAGCCCTAATCTCTCTCGGGAGGGCTGATCTGGAGTCTGTTCGGGCTCCGAGAGGGGATTCGTCGCCGTCGTCATCATCAACCTTCTTCCATCACCAATTTCATGATGCTCATCGCCGTGCGTGAGTAAATCCATCATAGGCTTGTTGGACAGTGATGGGTTGGATGAGATTTATCATGTAATCGAGTTAGTTTTGTTAGGGTTTGATCCCTAGTATCCACTATGTTCTGAGATGGATGTTGCTATGACTTTGCTATGCTTAATGCTTGTCACTAGGGCCCGAGTGCCATGATTTCAGATCTGAACCTATTATGTTTTCATGAATATATGTGTGTTCTTGATCCTATCTTGCAAGTCTATAGTCACCTACTATGTGTTATGATTCGGCAACCCCAAGTGACAATAATCGGGACCACTCCTGGTGATGACCATAGTTTGAGGAGTTCATGTATTCACTATGTGCTAATGCTTTGTTCCGGTTCTCTATTAAAAGGAGGCCTTAATATCTCTTAGTTTCCAATAGGACCCCGCTGCCACGGGAGGGTAGGACAAAAGATGTCATGCAAGTTCTTTTCCATAAGCACGTATGACTATTTACGGAATACATGCCTACATTATATTGATGAATTGGAGCTAGTTCTGTGTCACCCTATGTTGTAACTGTTACATGACGCACCACATCGGGCATAATTATCCATCACTGATCCAGTGCCTACGAGTTTTCCATATACTGGTTTACGCTTATTTACTTTTCCGTTGCTACTGTTATCATCACTACAAAATACTAAAAACATTATTGTTGCTGTCTTTACTTTTGTTACCGTTACCACCACTATCATATTACTTTGCTACTAAACACTTTGCTGCAGATACTAAGTTTCCAGGTGTGGTTGAATTGACAACTCAGCTGCTAATACTTGAGAATATCTTTGGCTCCCCTTGTGTCGAATCAACAAATTTGGGTTGAATACTCTACCCTCGAAAACTGTTGCGATCCCCTATACTTGTTGGTTATCAACGACGACGATGATGAGGGGGAATGGTCGAACAAGGAGGAGGAGGACGACGACAGCAACAACGATGACAACGGCGATGGTGATGAAAAGCCAACCGTCAGCGGCAAGAAGCGTCCTCGCCAAGACGATGTTGCGGGGCCATCCAACAATAACAACAACAAGAAGAAGAAGAACTAAATTAAGCAGACTGTACATATCTCTGTTTCTGTTCGCTCATATTAATTTGTTATCTCTGTTTATCCTTTCAATCTCATCACAGACGGTTAGTAATAAGTATTCGACAGAGATCTTCTACATTATCGCCCACAAGTTGGTTTGTTGAACTGTGCCCTAACGAGCACACAATTCACGGAAAAAAGTCTGTATGGTGCAGATATAATGATCGCATTACGATTACGATTATCGACCTATTTGCTGGGTATCACACACATCTTGTTACGCCGAATCGTTTGTGTTCACCTCGATCATCGCAAACATTTCATCGGAGCGAACTGTATGCCGTATATCGCACACACATTGATATGGCTGCCCATTTACATTGTTACATCTAATTATAAGCAGTTCGTATCGATCAACCATATGCCCTGCATCGCACACGCAACTAAAATCTGAATCGTGTTTGATGCATCCTCCATCATAAATGGTTTGCACCTTATTTGCCGGTTATTTTACACCACCGTTTGCGATTATTGCATCGCACACAGTTTCTTTGAAGGGTCCCTGATCGTAGTGTCGCGTTAGCAGCATCCTGCAGTAGTGCTATGAACTATTCACTTACTGTTGAACCATTTGATGTTTGGGGATTTGATTAGATGGGACCTTTTCCTTCCTCTAATGGGTATACACATATTTTCGTTGTTGTTGATTATGTTACTAAATGAGTAGAAGCTATTCCAACCAGTAGTGATGATCACAACACCTCTATTAAAATGCTTAAGGAAGTTATTTTCCCAAGGTTTGGAGTCCCTAGATATTTAATGACTGATGGTGGTTCACACTTTATTCATGGTGCTTTTCGTAAAATGCTTGCCCGAGTATGATGTTAACCATAGAATTGCATCACCTTATCATCCTCGATCTAGTGGTCAAGTTGAACTTAGCAATAGAGAAAGAAAATTAATTTTGCAAAAGGCATCAATAGGTCCGGGAAGAATTGGTCTAAGAAATTAGATGATGCACTTTGGGCTTATAGAACAACATATAATAATCCTATGGGTATGTCTCCTTATAAAATGGTTTATGGAAAAGCTTGTCATTTGCCTCTTGAGTTAGAACATAAAGCATATTGGGCCATCAAAAAACTCAATTATGATTTCAAACTCGCTGGTGAAAAGAGGTTATTTGATATTAGTTCTTTAGATGAATGAAGAAACCAAGCTTATGAAAATGCAAAATTAATCAAAGAAAAATTTAAAAGATGGCATGACAAAAAAAAATCCAAAAGCAGGAGTTTAAAGTCAGAGAATATGTTCTTTTGTACAACTCTTGTTTCAAATTCTTTGCAGGAAGACTCCTCTCAAAATGGGAAGGCCCCTATGTTATCGAGGAGGTTTATCGGTCTGGAGCCATCAAAATAAATAATGTCGAAGGTACTAACCCGAAGGTTGTCAATGGGCAACGAATCAAACATTATATCTCAGGTACGTCCATTAATGTTGAAAGTAATATTATCCAAACTTTGACACCGGAAGAACACATAAAAGAGTCCTTCCGGAACACTCTAGAATCGTGAAAATAAGGAGGTACGTGATACGGTAAGTAAACGGACTCCAAAAATCCATAAAAATATTTTTTGTCGGTTTTGGAATGTTTAGAAAAATAGGAAAATAAGAAACTTCCAGAGCGTGCCACAGTGGGCACAAGACACCGAGGCGTGCAGCGATTAAGCGCGCCCAGGTGGGTTGTGCGCACCTGGGACACCTTTCGGACTCCGTTTTTCTACAATTTTCTTGTCCCCCAAGATAAAAAATCTGCATATACTCCCCGAACCTATTGATCACCGTATCATGGAGAAATCCTCTGTTCACTTTTCTTGCTTTTTTTCGGTCAGATCTATCAAGCTAGGCATCATGTCTTCCTCCTCCAACAACAACATGGAAGAAGATGCTTGGTTGATGAAGATTGATCTGAAGAGGGAGGAGCCTACAGACACCGTCAAGGGAGACAAGGGCACGGAGGCTACCATAGATCCACCCTCGGTGGCAGAACAAGCACTGCCAGCCGAGGAGGAAGAAGAAGATATCCTTAAGCCTTACCTTGCTCATCTTACCCCTACTGAGATTGAAGCATTTCACATCATTGGAACAGTTTGCGTGCAAAATAAGTATCTCACTCGCGAACGTATTCTGCATCAAGAGCATATCATCCATCTCTGGAGCGTCATCCGTCGATTGGAGAATTGCTTGATCCTTAAGGATAGGATCACTTCATCATCACCATCATCTTCTTACCACCAAAGGAAAATTGAGTATCAGGTATGGGCACTCCCCTTGGCTTCCGCCAAGCTTGGGGGAGGTGCCCCGGTATCGTATCATCCCACTATCTTTTTGCCATTACTTATTTTAGTTCGATCTTTTACTTTAGATGAATAAAAGTTTAGTTTGATCCTTTCTTCTTTGATAGTTTGCTTAGTGATCTATCCTTGTAATCGTGTGCAAGATATATAATAAAGTTTAGTTTGAGTTTTTGCTTTCTTTACTTTCATGATGCAAATAAAATAAAATAAATAAGGAATAAAAAGAGAAAGGAAATAAATAAAAGAAAGGAAATAAATCAAAAAGATCATATACTAATCTTATGGTAGGTGATGACACCACATAAGGAAAAGTATAAGTAGAAAATTTTATTAGAGATTGACAAACATAGCATTAGTCAATGATGCAACTCATGAAAGAATTAATAAGGGAAGAGAATATTCACATATAAATATACTATCCTAGAAATCTTTTGTGATTGTGAGCCCTCATCAAAATATTATATGCCAAAATTGTTGACGTTGGACAAGGAAGACAACTTAATGGTTTATGTTTGTTTATATTCACATAGAAGTCATATTGTCATGGATCCTTTAACATGTGGTGCTTGCCCCCTATCTTTGCTAGCCAAATATTCCGCACTAAGTAGAGATACTACTTGTGCATCCAAAAACCCTTAAACCCAAATCTTATTTTCAAGTGTCCACCATACCTACCTAGGGATTGAGCAATATCCCCCAAGTAAGTTGTCATCGGTGCAAAAAGGCAATAAAAATTGCTTCTAAAAGTGTGAGATCATTTAGTGTAAGAGAAAATTGAGCGTTGTATGAACTTGTGATGGTGAAGAATAAAAGCGTTGGACTGCATAATAAATGTTGCTGTCACAAGGGGCAATACAACGTGATGTTCTTTTGCACTAAGGAGTTGAGCATACAAACAAATAAGCGCATGGCAACCTCTACTTCCTTCTGCGAAGGGCCTATCTTTTACTTTTATGTATTTACTTTTATGCAAAGAGTCAAAGTATTCCTTCTATTCCTTTTTATTTTTCTCCTTTGGCAAGCATCATGTGGTGAGGAAGATCTAGGCACATATGTCCAGTTGAATATAGATAGCATGAGTTATTATTGTTGACATCACCCTTGAGGTGAATACGTTGGGAGGCGAAACTATAAGCCCCTATCTTTCTATGTGTCCGTTTGAAACGTTTTGCTCATGTGTACATGGTGAGTGTTAGCAATCATAGAAGACTATATGATGGTTGAGTATGTGGACTTGCCTAAAGGCTCCGATACGTGCCCCCTCCTGAAAAGATGATGAATTGTAGTTGCAAAGTTGACTGAGAACATAGTTTGTTGGTTTTTAATAGAGTTTTTGCTTTATACTTCAATAATGTGATGAATTGTCACTTATTCATGAGAAGTCTATGACAAGAGCTTTATGATAAGAGTCTTATGTTTAAGTTTGTTGCTGTTATAATAATGAACATGATGCTTCTATGGCCGTATTTTGTTTTTATCGACACCTCTCTCTTTCTAAGCATGTGGACATGTTTTTCGATTTCGGTTTTTCGCTTGAGGGCAAGCGAGGTCTAAGCTTGGGGGAGTTGATACGTCCATTTTGTATCATGTTTCCTTACTATTATTTATGATGTTTTTATGCATAATAATGCTTTTTGGAGTAATTCTAATGCCTTTTCTCTCATAATTTACAAGCTACACACATAGAGGAGAATTAAATTTGAAAATCTGGACACTGAAAAAGCTACGTCGGGCCACCTATTCTCGCACAACTCCAAACAAGCTGAAACTTCACGGAGATTTTTATCAAATATATGATGAATATTGGAGCAAATAACTACGGAGGGGCCCACCAGTGGGCACAACCCACTGAGGCACAACCCACACAGGTGCGCCAGGAGCCCAAAGCGCTCGGTGGGTCGTGGCTCACCTGTGTCCACCTCCGGTCCCCATCTTCTGGTATATAGGTCATTTTGACCTAGAAAAAATAAGGAGAGGACTTTCAGGACGGAGCACCGCCGTCTCGAGGCGGAACTTGGGCAGGAGCACTTTTGCCCTCCGCGGAGCGATTCCGCCGGGGGAACTTCCCTCCCGGAGGGGGAAATCATCGTCAACATCATCCCCAACAACTCTCCCATCTTGGGGAGGGCAATCTCCATCAACATCTTCAACATCACCATCTCATCTCAAACGCTAGTTCATCTCTTGTGTTCAATCTTGTTACCGGAACTATAGATTGGTGCTTGTGGGTGACTAATGGTGTTGATTACATCTTGTAGTTGATTACTATATGGTTTATTTGGTGGCAGATTATATGTTCAGATCCAATATGATATTTATTACCCCTCTGATCTTGAGCATGATTATCATTTTTGAGTAGTTACTTTTGTTCTTGAGGTCACGAGAGAAATCATGTGAACTTGATATGTGTTTGATATTTTGATAGTATGTATGTTGTGATTCCCTTAGTGGTGTCATGTGAATGTCGACTACATGACACTTCACCATATTTGGGCCTAAGGGAATGCATTGTGGAGTAGCAATTAGATGATGGGTTGCGAGAGTGACAGAAGCTTAAACCCCAGTTTATGCGCTATTCCGTAAGGGACCGATTGGATCCAAAAGTTTAATGCTATAGTTAGAATTTATTCTTGATACTTTTCTCGTAGTTGCGGATGCTTGCGGGAGGGTTAATCATAAGTAGGAGGTTTGCTCAAGTAAGAACAACACCTAAGCACCGGTCCACCCACATATCAAATTATCAAAATCTGAACACAAATCAGAACAACATGGTGAAAGTGACTAGATGAAAATCCCGTGTACCCTCAAGAACGCTTTGCTTATCATAAGAGGCTGTTTTGTCATGTCCTTTGCCTCAAAAGGATTGGGCTACCTTGTTGTACTTTTGTTACTACTATCGTTACTTGCTCGTTATAAATTATCTTGCTATCAAACTACTCTGCTACTTATAATTTCAGCACTTGCAGACATTACCTTGCTGAAAACCACTCGTCATTTCCTTCCGCTTCTCGTTTGGTTCGACACTATTACTTATCAAAAAGAGCTACAATTGATCCCCTATACTTGTGGGTCATCAGTACCCCATTGAGTAGCACAGAAGAGAAACCAGTTTTGTAAATCCGTCTGATCCATTGAATCCATCTATTACCAAAACCTTTAGCCTGCATGATCTCAAATATAGTATCATGGTTGAGCATGTCAAATTCCTTCTCAAAATCTAGTTTAAGAAGCACAATGTTACTCTTAGAATGATGACATTGGTGTATGTACTCATATGACCTTGCCAAACAATCCTGAATACACCTATTGTTCAGAAATCCATATTGGTTCTTGTGTATGAGTTGAAGGATGTGCCTTTGAAGTTTGTTGGCTAGAAGTTTTGTGATGATCTTAAGTGTGCAGTTGAGGAGAGCGATTGGTCTAAAGTCTCCAAGGTATAAAGAGAGTCCTTCTTGGGGATTAGGGTGATGAAAGAGTAATTAATGCTCTACAGATTTACTGTCCTTCATAAAAATCTTCAATCAGCTTATAAAAGTCTGGTGCCACAATCTCCCAGCAAGATTTAAGAAATGAAGCATCAAAACCATCAGGGCCCGGAGCTTTTGTCAGGAGGCATGTTCTTCACCACATTGCCAATTTCCTCTTTAGTGAATGGGATTTCAAGGTCATGCAAGGATTCTTGTTGGTGTAACAGATTGTGCAGCTGTAAAGGGTTTTCAGTGGTTCTGATACTGCCAAGTCTTTGTGTTAAAAGCTCTGAAAAGGACAGCTGCCTTAGCTTGGTGTTCACCGTGTTCATGATCAGCCTCATCTCTGAGGATGGCAATGTGATTGTTTCTGTATTTAATGATGGCCTTAAATTGAAAGACTTTAGTATTGGCTTCCCCAAACTTGATGGTTCTGATAGTAGCTCTTTGTTCCCAGTATAGCTTCTGTGAGTGGAGGCATGATTCTAGGTGAGCTTTGAGAATAATTCTTCTCTGTTGTTCTTCAGTAGTCTGATTTCTGTACTCTTCCATTGTGTCCCAAAAGAGAATCACTGAATTGGTGTTCTCCACCATCTGTCTGAGGTCTGACAACCTTTGATCCCAGTTTTTAAGACCTTTTCTTAGTCTTTTAAACTTGGTTGTAAGAACTTTAGCACTATCTAATCCATTAACAGATTGATCCCAGATAGTTTTGACAACATCCTTGAATTGTGGGTGTTCCAGCCAGTAGTTTTCAAATCTGAAAATTCTAGATTTGGGAATGGAGGTGCCAATTCTGATAACATAGGGAGTGTGATCTGAGGTGGTTTTAGCTAAAGGAATTGCCAAGGTGTTAGGGTATGTGATAGTCCAAGCCTCATATGAGAACCAGTCTAGTTTCTTGTTGGGGAACGTAGCAGAAATTCAAAATTTTCCTACGTGTCACCAAGATCTATCTATGGAGAAACCAACAACGAGGGGAAGGAGAGTGCATCTACATACCCTTGTAGATCACTAAGCGGAAGCGTTCAAGAGAACGGGGTTGAAGGAGTCGCACTCGTCGTGATCCAAATCACCGGAGATCCTAGTGCCGAACAGACGGCACCTCCGTGTTCAACACACGTACAGCCGGTGGCGTCTCCCATGCCTTGATCCAGCAAGGGAGAGGGAGAGGTTGGGAAGACTCCATCCAGCAGCAGACGACGGTGTGGTGGTGATGGAGGAGCGTGGCAATCTGCAGGCTTCGCCAAGCACCGCGGGAGAGGAGGAGGACTTGGGAGAGGGGAGGTTGCGCCCGAGGCAAGGGTGCAGCTCCCATGCGCCTCCCCACTATATATAGGGGTGGAGGGGGATTATTTCTTGCCCTCCAAGTCCATTGGGGCGTTGGCAAAGGTGGGAGGAAAGAAATCCCATCCTTTCCTTTCCCCACCGATTGTTATCCCCCCCTTTTTAGGGATCTTGATCTTATCCCTTCGGGATATGATCTTATTCCTTCTAAGGGGGAATCTTGGTGCGCCTTGACCAGGGGTGTGGGGCCTTGCCCCACTACCCACGTTCATGTGGGTCCCCATGCAGGTGGGCCCCACTCCGGAACCTTCTAGAACCTTCCGGTACAATAAGAAAAATCCCGAACATTTTCCGGTGGCCAAAATAGGACTTCCCATATATAAATCTTTACCTCCGGACCATTCCGGAACTCCTCGTGACGTCCGGGATCTCATCCGGACTCGAACAACATTCGGTAACCACGTATATCTATTCCCTATAACCCTAAGCGTCGCATCGAACCTTAAGTATGTAGACCCTACGGGTTCGGAAACATCTTGAACATGACCGAGGCGTTCTCCGGTCAATAACCAACATGGGGATCTGGATACCCATGTTGGCTCCCACATGTTCCACGATGATCTCATCGGATGAACCACGATGTCAAGGACTCAATCAATCCCGTATACAATTCCCTTTATCTAGCGGTATTGTACTTGCCCGAGATTCGATCGTCGGTATGCTGATACCTTGTTCAATCTCGTTACCGGCAAGTCTCTTTACTCGTTCCGTAACACATCATCCCGTGATCAACCCCTTGGTCACATTGTGCACATTACGATGATGTCCTACCGAGTGGGCCCAGAGAAACCTCTCCATTTACACAGAGTGACAAATCCCAGTCTCGATTCGTACAACCCAATGAGACACTTTTCGGAGATACCGTAGTGCACCTTTATAGCCACCCGATTACGTTGTGGCGTTTGGTACACCCAAAGCATTCCTACGGTGTCAAGAGTTGCACAATCTCATGGTCTAAGGAAATGATACTTGACATTAGAAAAGCTTTAGCATCTGAACTACGATCTTTGTGCTAGGCTTAGGATTGGGTCTTGTCCATCACATCATTACGCTAATGATGTGATCCGATTATCAACGACATCCAATGTCCATGGTCGAGAAAGCTGTAACCATCTATTGATCAACGAGCTAGTCAACTAGAGGCTTACTAGGGACATGGTGTTGTCTATGTACCCACACATGTATCTGAGTTTCCTATCAATACAATTATAGCATGGATAATAAACGATTATCATGAAAAGGAAATATAATAATAACTAATTTATTATTGCCTCTAGAGCATATTTCCAACATTTCTTTAGAAGAGGTGCTTCTTGCATGTTACTCCAGGTGAAATTTCTGCCCTTCAAAGGAATCTCTATCAAAGCCAATTTACTGATAGCTTCATTAAAAAGGAACATGTCTTGAATATTTCCCCCCTCTTTGTTCCTGTTGTTGGGGTATCTCACATAATTAAAATCCTCATGGATTAGGCAGTTGTCATCATCATCCATTTGTATATTTTGGAACCAGTTCAAAAAGTTTATTCTGCTATCTGTCTGGAAGGGTCCATATACATTAGTCAAAGTCCATCGATCTCCGTTAAGCTTTGAGGTAAATTCTATGACGAACAAATATTGGGGAAAACAATGTAATTAAGAACTATTGTGTGGTTGGTTTTAAGTACATGATCTCCAATATATGATTGGCAACAAGACTTTGGTGGACTGATGTCACATAATGCAATGTTTGCTTAGCGTTTCCTTTTCATGCAATCTGATTCAAGACAACTACTTGTGTGTTTACAGTTTTCTATCAATTTTTACGCTAACACATGAACACTAACATTTGCAGTGACAACCATTTCATTTGGCTACTGGAAATCTTATGCTTTGTGCAGAACATCAATGCATTTTCCTCCTGTTCGGCCAGGAGATGAATGCTTTCTACACACTGATAAAAACAATGAGATTAGAGGGTACCGCTCTATTAATTGCTCTTCTAAATCTTCTGAGTGCACGGTACGTAGGGATTCAAATATATTTATTAAGATCACTTCTCCCTTTTGACGAGCAAGCACTCTTTTATATTGGTGATAATAATCTCATAATGGTGTCTTGCTATGTAGAACATGATTGCAAGATAACACCTTTACTAATGATACCTTATTTGGTGCCTATGTTATTGTTAAAGTGAGTAACCATTTGTCGCCTCAAATTGCAAGGCATGCAAAGTGTTAACTATAACCCCATATGCAACACCACAAATTCCATTACTTAGCATGCAACATAATGAATCAAATTAGTATCTCTTTTCTTATTTTTGGCTAGGATTAGGATTTCCGTTCCTTGTGTATATACAGATTTACTACTACTGCTACATTGTTACTCCATTATACTAAGAGAATGGGACCTGGTCTGATCCTTCCTATAAATAATTGTGTTTGTCATGACAGATAGAGATACCCTACGACATTGCATTGTATTTGTTTGTAAGATAGATTTGAACTAGCTTAGTTCATCTGGTAACTATTATTAGTGCTATATTATTATTTTTCTCACCCAATTCTAGCTTCTTGTTATTATTTTGTGCAAGAGAGGAATATAGGTTCCATTATACTATTCCATCCATCCATCAATATTTCATACTTGCATTGCTGCGGTCGAAGAGTTTTGTCCTAGGCATTTTTTTGAAACAAATTTTTTGCATCATTCATATTGGCAGAAAATGCATGGCATTTCATTTGGCATGGAGACAAGCCAACAAGTTGGGGATTCTTCTTACTCCAAAAAAAAGCAAGTTGAGGAGAGAGGGTGAAGCATAGTTTTAAAAACCGGACCGGACCAGCAGTCGAACCGGAAAAAAATCGGAACCGGTGGCCTCAACGGTTTTTAAGCTAATAAGACCGTTCTGCAATTAGACTGGAGAAAACCGGTCGAACCGATCGGTTTTCTAGAAAACCGGTGAAAAAACCAGGCCATTAAACCGGGAAAAACCAGGAAAAATGTTTTAATAGAAATTGGGAGAAGTGGAATTCGATCGCAGGATGTGTGAGCAATACGCGGGGCCTGCCCACGGCCAAATAACCAACTTGACTGTCCTACTATGTTGTCCACTACATGAAAATAATTTTATTTGACCATTGTTTCACACTATATTAGCACATATATTACTCAATATATATTATTTTATTACTTTAAAAACCAACAATCGAACCAATGAACCGGCGGTCCGACCGATAAAAACCTGAACGGACAACCTTTTCGGTTCGATTTCCGGTTCAGTTTTTTAAACTATGTGGTGAAGAGGTTTCCTGGTTTCCCGTTGATCGCTCGGATCAACGGAATTCTGGTTTTCGGGTGTGGGCCCCATGGTGGAGGCGACGTACATGCTGTGATCTTTTAGTCAACTTTTGTTGAAGATAATCTTGGAAAACTAACATTTTCTAGATTTCTAAATTAGTAAATTATGATGTAAAACATGATTGCAATTCTTGCTGTGTTTGAAGCTCGCTATTCGGGTCCCATGCATGCGCAGATAAGCTTGGGTTGCATGTACGGACCTACAAAATATGAATGTCAAAAATGGCCTAAAAAATATGTATGCCAAATTACAATATTGGGTGTTCGAACCCACTCTACCTCCGTCCGGAATTAACTGTCGCTGAAATGAGTGTATCTTGACGAGTTTCAGTATATAGGTTGACTCATTTTAGCGATAGTTAATTTCAGACAAAGGGAGTATAATGTAAACAGAGCAATTTTTGGTTCCCGTTGCAACGCATAGGCACAAGTCCTATCAAAATGCCTAAAATAATTGTTTCTCTATCTCCTTAGTATGTTAGTCCATTATAATGGATGTTCTCGAGTAAGAAACTCTGTAGGCTCAAAGCTTTCATGTATAATTAGACTACCACGTTGGTTAGGTGTATTTTTTTATTCAGCATGCTATTTTTTTTCTCTTAACAATGCCGAATTGATATTAGGCTAAAATCTTGAGAATACTTGATGTGAACAAGGTAAGTACTCTAATATTCGTTTGTTTCGTCAACACCACCTCGCCTTTTGTATTATTGTCTCATTTTGTTTCGTCAACAGATAAGCTTGTGACTTGGTTGTGGCCGTCGTACTCGGAGAAGGTGCGGCGCTGCGGTGAGCAGCAGGTTGCGTCGTGGTGGTGGTTGCCCTTGGGTATGACGCAATGCACTCTTTGTCACCGGGAATCGGTCTAGAACGCCGAGGGGAGAGGAGACGGCCAAGGACGTCATGGAGGGAAGGAGAGACCGTAGTGAGAGCAAGATGCAGGCCGAACATGTTAATAGAAAAAGATGTATTTATATATATATGTTTATTTTTGCATATTATGATAGAGATGGAGATCAATTATGTCGATGTTTAAAAAGAATCCATCCCTATGTCGTTGGAAGGGACAAAAATTCACCAAATTTTATACAACAATACAAGTATAAATATTTAACCAAAAAATAAATTGAAAGGTCCGTGGCAACGTACGGACATCTAACTAGTAATTTCTAGAAGTTTGACCATTTCTTATTAGAAGATTATTAATTAATCTCAACAACACAGAAGCCAAAGGAGCTGCACTTAATTCCACGTGTTGTTTGTGTGGAGTAATTCCAATCAATACAGAAAGTCAAACCGCCACTTTTCAGTGGCATGCATGCGTTCCAGTTTTCAACCGCCCAAAGAGGAGACCGGCATGACAACATTGAAGACGTGCTTCCAAATGCACTAATTAAATACTACAGTAGTACCGATAATCAAGAGAAGAAATGAAGAACGATAAATGAAAAATTGGAAAAAGAAATCCAGTCAAAGCAGACTACCCCCAGGCAGGCAGCGTCGCCATCTCCCTCAGTTGCCTTGCTCCGTAGAAACCGTGTCCCCCTCTCCCTCCCTCCCTTCCCCGATCGACAGCAATAGCGGCGGTCAAAAGCCTCTCCTGCGACGACTCCTCCAACCCCCGTCCGTGTCTTCTTGGACGCTCCTCCCCCCTCTCGTAGTCTCCACGAAGGAGCAGCGCAGGCACCGGAGCGGCCTCTTCTCCTCTGGTTGCCGCGGCCAAGCTGAGTCGCCACGGATCTCGCGGCGGAGAAGGGGGAGCGCTGGAGGGGCCCATGAGCCTCGCCGGCTCCGCCCTGGAGGCGGCCCTGCAGGCGGTGGGGCGCGGCCTCGACGCCGCCGGCGACCACCGCCTGCTCTACTGCAAGGGCGCCGGGAGGCTCGTCACGCTCGACGAGGCCCGCGCGCGGGACCTGCCCATCGGCGGCGGCGTCCTCTGCGGCGTGCCCCCCGACGTCGAGGTAGAGGCCTACCGCGGCAACCCCGAGCGCAGCCGCCCGCCTCCCCCTGGTGCCGCCCCCGACGAGCCCTTCGTCTGCAGCTTCGATAAGGTGAGGGAGATGCTCCGGACCGGAGTCCCGATTTTGGGGCGTTTGAGCAGATCGTGCACGCATATGCATCATGCCTTCTCTCTTCTGCGTGTATTGTGATGCAAATCTGCTGTTATGCAAATCGTGCTACACATGTTAGGCTTCGTGGCCGTTCCCTTCACTGTCTCTGACATTTGGCATCACCATTTATCGCGCAGATGGCGGAGCATTTCAACAGGAAGGCGAGCTTGCTGGAAACAGTCCCGCTGGGTTCCTTCAACTCGCTCTTCAGCTTTACTGGTTCTTGGAAGAATGATGCAGCCGCGACAAAGGCCCTTGCAGTTGATGGCTACTCTGTTCCGCTATATAGAGTTAAAATAACTAGTGATGAACTGATTCTGCAAGAGAGTGTAAAGCTCGCAATTCCATATACTTGGGATCCACCAGCATTGGCTAGGTCAGTAGGTAATCTTCTCCATTGACCCTGCTCTCAGGGTCAGTTTTACATTTGGCTGTCCTACATAACTTTTTGCATATTACCTGCCCTTATCATACAATAATAACAAGGTGCCCTTGTCTCATTTCTGCTCAGCTTTATCGAGAATTACGGCACACATATTATTACTTCTGTAATGGTTGGTGGTAAGGATGAAGTATACATAAAGCAGCATTCCTCATCCCAATTGTCTGAAATGGAGTTCAGAAATTATGTCAGAGAAATTGGGAACGAGAGGTTCTCAGATGTGGAGAACAAGTCAAATGCACCCCCCATCAATTATAGCGAAAAGGTTAGTCAGTTCATAGTGTCAAAAATGATCTTACATTTTCGGACGGAGGGAGTATCTTGTTAATTGCAAGTGTTGATAGCAATAGGAAATTGGACATTCTTAATTTGTGCACCTTGTGAGCAGTGTCAGTTTACAAGATGCCATTACATAGCGGCTATTTATTTGACTCGTCTTTGAAAACAGCATAAAGTATCACCACTAGGAAATTAGTTACTTTGAACTGTCACACATGTTCAATTCAAAAAAAAATACTATAATAACATATGTGATATGTGTACCGCACCTCTTACTGTAAACAAATCCTAATTCCAGTCCCATATACAGGACATGACAGTAATCTTCAGAAGGAGGGGAGGTTGCGATCTTGTTCAGAATTCTGTTGAGTGGATAAAAACTGTTTCCTCAGCACCAGATGTCATAGGCATGACATTTCTCCCTATTGTTTCACTCGTCGATGATATACCTGGGAAGAAGCACATTGCTCGTGCCATTGATCTATACTTGACATGTAAGACATGCACCTGATTCTTTTTTTGGGCTATCCTCAAAGTCCATTTGCCATAAACCTGAGCTGTTGTTTTAAATTATATTGCTCTCTATATATTGTAGTAGCAGAGTCTCTGCACAGGTCTTCTATTTGGAGTATGTATTGAAAAATATGTTTTAGTAAGGGTGATGTGTTCATGATCAAGATAGACATATCTTTCCTAAAGTCAGAATGTCAACCGTGATTAAATCAGTAGCTCAATACAGTATTATAGCTATTGAATGATTGCAATCTGGAGAAATGTTTTCCTATGTCTACCAAAGAGTTGGGTAGTTGTCCTGGCTTTTTCCTGCTGTGATTAAACATTATCATATTACATGGTATCTTTTCAATGATGTTTTCATATTTTTTTACTCCAGATAAACCTCCAATTGAAGAGTTACAATACTTCTTAGATTTCCAAGTTCCACTAGTTTGGGCTCCGGTACCACCGGGTATTGCTGGACAAAATAGAAAAGAGCCTGTGTGCCCGTCACTTCAGTTCAGCTTGATGGGCCCAAAGCTATTTGTTAGCACAGAACAGGTAAATGC
This sequence comes from Aegilops bicornis, assembly GCA_021605145.1. Classification (NCBI taxonomy): domain Eukaryota; kingdom Viridiplantae; phylum Streptophyta; class Magnoliopsida; order Poales; family Poaceae; genus Aegilops; species Aegilops bicornis. Next base: position 533,720,194 of record CM038671.1, on the reverse strand, counting down.
TGCTCTCGGGTTTAAATACATGTTTATTATAATTTCCCTTTAGCTATTTTAGTTTTACCATTGATAGGTCCAATTTAGTGCCCCTTAATAGACCCTGTCAGTAGGCAAAATAGAAGCAAACACCATTTTGCTGTAGGATTAACAATAATTTACTTGGGATGCGATGAAGCGTTCGTATTTTGTAATGCAGTTCAATTGATCAAGCGATATGGAACACATTCTTGTGTTTGGTTGCGTGAAAAATGGAACCTACCGATTCTAGAGAAGGGAATATACCCCATATATGCAGAATGTGCTCTAAATCGGTGGAACCGACTAGCTCCTCACTCAAATCACGCGGACCCTCTATATGCAGAACGTGCTAGTTCCTTCAAGTCGGGGGAACCGAGCGATTCCTCGCTCAAATCACGCGCATGTGACACCCAACTCTCACCGCATAAAAGGAAAAAAACCTATAGCCTCTCTCTCTCCAGACCTCTCTCCCCTTGTCATCTCGTGGCAGCGGGCCTAGGCTGCGGCGGCGCGTTAGGAAATAACCAAGACACGGTGACGGTAAGGGGAAGGGGACGATGGCTTATTGGGAAGCGAAGCAGCAGCAACGGCTCTTTGGCGATAACCCGATTGGTAAGCGGGCTGTGGCGGCAAAGCAGGCGAGTGGTGGAGTTGGAAGGCGGGCGCTGCACTGTAGCGCTGGCCGATTTTTTTGCTTGTCAACATCCTGTTCTTGAGCTTGTCAACCTCAGCTCCCGATGCAGGCGGTGGCTGAGGTAGAATTCTGAACTTTGGCTGCTCTATCAGAGCTAGAATTCTGAACTTTGCAGCAAAGGAAAAGCGATGTAATATACCACTTTTCAAACTCTAGCAAAGTATAGTAGTTATTGTTTAAGCTAGGATTTTTTTTCCGCCTAGAATAAAATATATGATTGAGCAATTCATTTTCTTCATTTCATTTTGTTTTCACCGGGAAGGGGAGCCTTGGCGTAGTGGTAAAGCTGCTGCCTTGTGACCATGACGTCACGTGTTCAAGTCCTGGAAACAACCTCTTACAAAAATGTAGGGAAAGGCTGCGTACAATAGACCCAAAGTGGTCAGACCCTTCCCCGGACCACAATGTGCAGGGAGCTACATGCACCGGGCATTTTGTTTTCACCGGGCCATGTCAAGTGGAAATGCTCTAGGTCTTGAACTATATTTGACTTGGGCTCATATCTATCTTCTAGTCAAAATCCAGCCCACTTATCATCCTTCATTTGGTCCGGCTATCCAAACCTATTCCGACTCGGACTCGGAACCGATACCAACGCCCCATACTTGCCAAACCTCCTTACCCCTGCGCCAAGACGTCTCCTTACCTCTGTAAGCTTCTCTTGGGCGACCTAAACCAACCCAGGTTGTTTCGGATTCTTTCACCTTGTTGTATTCAAGTAGGAGAACCCTACTCCGTATCCAATCCTAACCGACCTAGGCAGTCCCAACCGACCTAGAACCACGAATTCACGACTTGAGCCACCCCGTGTCACCACCAAAGTTGATCACGCTGAGTTCCGCAAGGCAGCGTAAAACTGCTATGCAATCTCTTTGTTTTTGGCGACTCAATCATCTCCTCGACAACCCCACCGTTGTAGACGAGCCCATTGAAGTGCTGCAGGACCGAGTCCTCACCATTAAGTTTGACAACGACCCGACGGTGCAATCTTAAGTGACGGTGCAATCCCGTAAAGTTATTGTCGTCACTTAAGATTGCACTGTCAGATCGTCGTGAAACTTTACGGGAGTGGTGAGGACTCAATCGTCTGACACTTCAACGGTCGGACCGTCTTCAATGGTACATAACAGTTTTTTGCTGCTCGGAAGCTATGGATTTGTGGTTTTGGAGTCTTGGGAGGTACGAGGGGTTCTAGGTCGGCTGGGGCTGCTTTAGGTCGGTTAGGCCTCCTTTGGTTTGGAGGAATTTTATAGGATAGGATTCTTATAGGAATTTTTCCTTTGGAGCCCTTTGGTTCAAAGGAAAATAAACATGAGCCTAGACTCAATGGAAAAAATCCTATGATGTGAACCAAATGACATCTCTTTTCCTATTCCTACTCATAAGATTTGAGATACATGTCATCTCATTTCCTATAAGTTTCTTATTCCTATGATAATCCTATCCTATGAACCAAAGGAGGCCTTAGGATTGGATACGGAGTAGGGTTTATCCTTCTCGAATCCAATCCGAAACCACCTGGGTTGGTTTAGGTCGCCTAAGAGAAGCTTCCGGAGGTAAGGAGACGTCTTGGAGCTGGGATAAGGAGGTTTGGCAAGTATGGGGCGTTGGTCTTGAGTCTTAGTTGGTTTGGATCCTTTGGATCAAATGAAGGATGATAAGTGGGCTAGATTTTGATTAGAAGATAGATATGCAAGTTAAATATAGTCACTTCCGCTTGACTTGGCCCGCTGAAAAGAAAATGCAATAATGAATTTATTTTATTCTAGGGAAAGAAATTCCTAGCTCTAGAGTTTGAAAAGTGGTACTCCCTCCGTCCGGAAATACTCGTCGAAGAAATGCATAAAAATGAATGTATCTAGGCCTAAAATATGCCTAGATACATCCATTCCTCCGACAAGTATTTTCGGACGGAGGGAGTACGTTACAAGCGGGCTCACAGTGTGGTTTCTGCACTAGTTAACTTTAGAAATATTTGTGTATAACATAAAATTGTGCATAATGATATAGAAAAATTCCAAGAAAAAAGAGTCTTGGCTATTTTTGCTTGATGTGTATGCGGGTTGATGATTTTTGACCTATATACGTGTCTTGTTAAATAGGGAGCAATGCGAATTATTTGTTTGATATCATATCCTTATATAGTTGTTATGCTTGTGACTGTATTTTGTAGCGACCAGACCTCAAACAGTCTGATCTCTGTGCATCAGTGTCATCTACGGATCGATGTCTTGACACGCATACGATGCTTGAAGGATTTATAACAGTAGCAATCACACACTTATTACATCGAATGTCTCAAAAGAGAACTATTACAATAAATATGGCTTAAGGCCATCTAATAACGATAACGGTGAAGGCTTGGAAGATAAGTGAGTCCATCAACTCCAACGGCATCGGTGAGTATAGAATCACGACCTAAAGGCACCTTACTGTCGTAAATGCGAAAAGTCTCGCAACATGAGCGTTGCGGCCGAAACGGGTCAGCACATGGAATATGCTGGCAATGTAACACATAGAGAGTAATGAACAGAATTAGGCTATACTACATGCATATATAGCTGGTGGAAAGCTCTATGGTTACAGTTTTGCGTAAAGCTAATTTTTCCCTACTGCAAAGGAATAAATTTTATTTAACTAACATGGTGGTTGTTAAACATTGAGAATGGTTGGCAGCATTCTCAATCCCAATTAAGCATCATCATTAACCCAACAAAATTAATTAAAAGTAACATGATGAGATTCACATGATAATCCAAGTACTAGATACTCAAGATGTCCATAACCGGGGACACGGCTAACCATGTTAGTTTATACACTCTGCAGAGGTTTGTGCAATTTTCCCCACAAGACTCGATCTCCTCCGTTGGAATTCTCGCACTACATGGTGTTTGAGAAACGGATGACCGAGACATAGCCTTTCAGAAGTGCTAGCACCTTCTGAGCAGGTGAACCGTTACACCTACTTTCCCCTACATCGCTAGTCTACCACTATAAGAGTTCGCATACGACTTAATCAACTATGCTAGAGCCCATAATAGCTTGTGTGCACACGGAAGTTTCTAGCATGAATAATCTCATGATCCCTTTGAGCACAGGTGGCGGTCCATAAAGACAAGCAGCGATCGCTGGAATACCATGTGCCTCAATCCACCCGGATGTGTATTAAAGTTGCCACCTTAAATAAACCATTAATTAACAATCTCACATACATCATAGATACACTCACCCAATCCACGTCTACTAGCATAGCATGGCAATATAAGCAAGCGTAGAAGTAACTCCCAAGGGTTTGATAATAAAGCAGTAATAGGTACTACCTCATCTACTTCCCAAAACCCACAATTTAATTAGATTCTAATCATGCAATTGTTTGAGGATTGATCTAATGCAATAAAACTGGGTAGTAAAGAGGTATGATCAAAGTGTTACTTGCCTTGCTGATAATCCGTGAAACCTAGAGATTCGAAGTAGCAAGCGGCGCACTCCGGGTACTCTATCGCAAACAAACAAGCATACAATAAGTACTCATCTAATACACATGTAAGACCCCAATAAGAGAACTAACCAGGAAGTTCAACTTAAGAACTCCGGTTTGCAAAAAGAAACAAATCAAACGAAGCAACGAAAGACAAATGGCGAAAGAAACAAGCTTCGTTTACTAATCTGGATCTAAGTCAAATTTTGCAGAAGCAAAAACTTGTTTGAGTTCGTTAAACGGAAAAAGGGTTTCGAGACGAAACTCTAGGCGCTTGAATCGCCTGATTTTGATAAACGAGCGAAAAGTTATACTAAAACGAAAATCGGATCAGAAATCGCGATCAGAAATAATCGCGGAAAATCCGAGAAAAAGAAAAACGACGAACAGGCTAACGAATGAACGTTCGCTGTCTGCGACTAAACGACAAAAACCGTTCATTAAAACGAATGTACGGATGAACGTTTGCTAAATAAACTAAACCGAAAAAACACGAAAACCGATCTAAAAAAACAACCGCGGTTTTAAAAAGCAGGCGGTTTTCTAAGCGGCGAAGTTCGGCGACTACCTCGTGAGTCCGTAGTAAACTCGGCGGTGAGACGAAGCGATGGCCTTGGCAGATCTTGGCGTCGGCGCCCAGTGGCGGCCTTGTATGAATCGAGGCGGGGCTAGGGTTTGGCGGTAATTTGAGGCGACTCGAGCGCCTCGGGCTTTAAAAGGCCGGCCGGTCGAGCGGACCTGGCCGGTTAGGTCGGTTGCGCGTTTTTTTAAAAAATAATTACGCGCAGAAAAACAAATAAAAGAAATACTAAACTGACTCCAAAAATCCCGAAATAAATTTTCCTTGACTTCTAAAATCAAGCCGGACAAGATGTACATTTATTTGGGGCCTAAATGCAATTTTGAAAAACGCGCATTTTTCCTAAATTCAAATAAAATAGCAATAAAACTCCGAAATAAATCTTATTTGATTTTTTTATTAAATCCTCAATATTCCTTTATTTTGGGAAAGTCATTTTATTCCCTCTCTTATTTTTATAATTGTAATAATTGAAGATAAAATAAATAAAATCAAATAATCCTATTTTCAAAATTTGAGAAAACTCAAATATGAAAATAACGAAATCCCCAACTCTCTCCGTGGGTCCTTGAGTTGCGTGAAATTTCTAGGATCAAGCCAAAATGCAATAAAAATATGATATGCAATGATGATCTATGTATAACATTCCAAATTGAAAATTTGGGATGTTACATATTTGTAACTTATTTATGCTACAAATACAATTGAAATATTATGAAGAATTTGAATAATTTGTCGCTAAAAATACAAAGAGCTATCGTATTCATATTATACATATGCACATGAGATGATGAGAGGTATTCTCATCACTCCTACACAAGAGATGAGTTGAACGAAATGCATTCTATTTCATCTCGCCAACCAAATACTGTAATATAACCATTCCACTCCACCAGATTGCCCCCAACCAAATATAGGAATGGAACCAACCCATTCCAGTGGAATGGAACCATGACATTCCGTTCCACTTCGTTCCTGAACCAAACACATTCTAAGGGACCACCGCTTATGTTGGGGTTCTATTTGGTGACATTATGGAATATACTTTATAAGATGATAAACTACGCAGAACAATCTAATTCACGCTAATTTCCAATGGAATACATGCAGGTATCTGTTGGGCGTCGACCAATCACTGGCCTGCGGCTGTGCTTGGAAGGAACAAAACAGAACCGTCTGGCTATTCATTTGCAGCACCTTGGCTCGTTACCAAAGATATTTCTACCTCACTGGGACTCGCATATCACGATTGGGCCACCAAAATGGCAAGGACCTGAAGAGCAGGATAGCCGATGGTTTGAACCAATCAAGTGGAAGAATTTCGCTCATGTCAGCACTGCGCCCATAGAGTACACCGAAACAAATATCACGGATCTGTCTGGCGTTTATATTGTCACGGGCGCACAATTAGGAGTGTGGGATTTTGGCGCAAAGAGCGTGCTCCACCTTAAACTTTTGTTCTCCAGAGTTCCTGGGTGCACAATCAGGAGATCAGTGTGGGACCACAGTCCAAGTTCTGCGATGCATAGAACAGATGAAGCTTCATCGTCCTCAAGTGACAATGCTAAACTTGTGAAGATTGTTGACATGACAGAGACGTTGAAGGGTCCGCAAGATGCACCTGGCCACTGGCTGGTCACAGGAGCAAAATTAGGCGTGGAGAAGGGCAGGATTATTGTGCGTGCAAAATACTCCTTATTGAACTATTGACCAAAGTGTTGAGAGCATTCATTCATTCGCTCTGCTATGGAGCACCATGTTTAACGATAGCATTGTTCTTTCGTTCATGTATGGTACTGTATGTAACATGTTGCTTCTTGCGTTGATGCTACGAGCGAAGTAGCATGGACAACGTTTTTTTGTCCAGTTCAAAAATATTTGATCTGGCCTTGGTCATTTCCTTCCAAATCATCTTAGCGCGTCAACGGAATTTAATATATTGATTTTTTCGTCAGCAATATTGTTCTTTGCTTTTGTGGTGACGCTTACTCCAACAGAAGGGAACTGAGTTCAATGATGTTTAAACGAACATTCCTTGGGCGCACTTTATCTGCCTTTAAACTAAAACCACGACAAATATTTGGAACTAAGGGAGTAGATATGAGAGTGTTACTCCCTCTGTAAAGAAATATAAGAGCTTTGATCAATGATCATACCTCTTATACTTTAGTAGTGATCTAAAGGCTCTTATATTTTTTTCCAGGTGCAAATTTTGCTTGGAGAGGTGACTTCCTTCAAGGTTTGCTGTGCAACTCTGGTACTTACTATACTGCTTCACTGTTCGACTAGATAATTGATGAGAATTTTTTTTTAAAAAAAAGGCCATCATGGCAAGCTTTATTAACTTAAAAAAGAAACATGATGAGAACAATTGTAGCCCCCTTTCTCCGCTACGCATTCTGCCAGTAGATCTAGAAATTAATTGCAGACGTAATCAGGCATGTCACCTCTTCTGGTGGACATGGTGCCATGCTTCCAAATGGAACAAAGGAAAACCTTTCATATTTGCTACTTTTGCTGTCCATTTGCAAATTAACAAACATTTCTCAACAGCGACTCCATTTAGGCTGTTCAAGCCGGGGGAATTTACCGAGTCGATCTGAATTCCTGATCCCTTGTGAGTCCTGACTTGTTGTTTCCGCAGGAGGCAGGAACATTGTTGACGTCTCTGTGGGGAATGTGGAAGAATTGGGTGGTGCCGCCGGCACTTGCTGGCGGGCAACTGGGCTGCCGCATGCGAAGCTGTGAACGAGCTGTTCTTTGGTTTCATCAGCTCCTGCAGTGCTGCGCGCAGTGCATATGCCACACATGGCGTCATTTCAACTTTCTTAGGGCATCTCCAACGGCAACCCACAAATTTCTTTTCGCATTCGTTCACGGATAGCGGGAATCAGACAGCGGACATGGATGGGGAAAGACGCCATCCAATCGTAACCGCATACATTTCTAACTCTTTTTCAACAAATCGGATGCAATTCGTGCAAACAAGGCCGGATTTCATATAAACATGACGGATTTCATATAAACCAGACGAATACGATTACATTTTGGACATATTTTGAACTAAAAAGGTAAAATTATGTGCACGTACGGTCACTCCCACGACATGGATATGCTACACTAGTCTACGGCGGGCCTCGACTTGTCTTCCCCATGTCCGGCTGCCCGCTAACCGGACTGTCGAGAGCCCCAGAGATATATTTTTCTCCCGTATATTCCCAATGTCTGGCTGCGCCGCTCATTGGAGTAGCAAAGAGGGTGCTTCAGCCGGAGGGGAAGAGTGCTTTCGTGGAGTTCACACGGGTGACCAGGATGGTCTGAGATAAAGGAGAACCGGCCAGGTCTCCGGCGATGGCCTCCATGGGATACAAGCGGCGGCAGCCTCCTGTGTTCTACTTCTCCTTGATGATGGCGGCGGGCGCGGACGTGCGGGCTGCCACCTCGTCGACATCCGCGCAGCCGGCTTCTTTCTCTGCGTGCATGGCGCAGTCGCAGGCACTAGATGCGGCGATGCCCCGTGCCGGCGTGGAGCAACTCGCCACTCCTCCGCAAGCTGGCCTGATGCGACGAGTTGCTGAACCACGTGCCGGCTTGGAGCCGCGACAACTGGCTCCGTCGGGCTAGGCGAGGAAGGTGGAGCAGCGAGGAGCCTCACTCGTATCCGGCGGGCTCCACGGGCCACCCAGTCGGCTTGTATGCCAGAGAACTGCTCTTCGAAAACCATCAGAAGAGTGGAGAAAATGGTGAAGAAGGAGATGGGGAAGCGGTGGAGAGGTGCGATTCTTGCTCGACGTCTGGCCTCGTTTAAATAGAAGGCGGACGGGAGGAGCTTGGTCGGCGTTGCGTTTAATGCTGGTCCGTTCATGAACGGACGTGTGGCCGGAGTAGGTTTCTCGGCTCTCACACGGGTTTAATGGAGGCGTTTGAATGTGGAGAGGAGGCGTCTTCAGCCGAGCATGCAGTGGGCGGCGCCCTCGGCCGGCGCGCCGTTTCAATGGCGGAGGCAGTGAGAGGTCGAGTCCGCCTGAGCCGACTTTAATGTGGAGCGACACACTTTACAGCAACATGAACGCGGGCGGGTGGTGTCGGGCGGGAAGAACACGTGGGAGGAACGAGAGGTTTTTTATGGGTCAGGGCGGTCAGAAACAGGCTTGAAAGCGATCCGGACTCCTGCAAACCTTCTCACATTTGTTTTCGGTTTGCAGAAAAAACCATGTCCGAATCGCTCCGTGGATCGATACAGGACCGCGTTGAATGACTTTTATTGTCTGAATGGTTGCGGAAGGTTTGAGAGTGACGTTGGAAATGCCCTTACGCAACGCATATGCCACGCATTGCGTCATTTCGACTCTATCCGCGATGCAGCGTTCATCCTGAGGTTTGACTTCTGGTGCGATCCGCAGAAGGAAACCAAAAACATAGAGTATTTATTTGTTTGTTTGTTATAGAAACAAGAAGACGGCAACAAAATATCCTTTTCTCTAGGATCAAGATATCCTCTTCTTGAGGAACGGTAACAAAATATCCTACTCATGAATGGCACAGCCATGGACGCTTGCCTGGAGAGCCTAGCGTGCGCATGCATTACAAAACGACCGTAAAATTTTACAAGTTACGCAGGCGGTGAACAGAAGGAGCCGACTGATTCTTTTATGTGATCTTAGCTTTTGCTACACTCCGGCCCAGTACCTGACAACTGTGACCTGGCTGTATCAGTGAGTTACAAGATGCCCACATCTAGTGGACGTCGCCGCTGATAACGGATGCGACAAGAAGAGACCGAATGGTTCTTCATGAGTTGAGGATGCTTTATATTGCTTGGCAACTGCACCCCCTGCCTCTCGTCCACCTGAGAATCTGAGATCATAGCTCGCCTCTTGGCCAAAATGGTACTAGCTCATTCTCTTTCTTGTTCCAACTTCATTTTCGGTACGTGCGTGCCAACGTTCTCACTGCCGTGTGATTTTCTTGTTCACAGGAAAACGAGGAGATGAGCAAGGTAACCGAAGCCACCGGCAAATTAGAATCCATGGTATCTTCCTTGGTTCACCCCATCTTCTCTCCTTTCTTTCATCTCTTTTATTTACTTTTGAAACGGTTCATGCTTATCATGCCATATCGTAAAAACGTGCATATAGTGACCGTTTTATTTCAACTGCAATGGGAGTTTCCTTTGATCATATAATATATCTTTTACAAGAAAACCAAGAATAAGGTATAAACTACTGTGTATAAATTGTAATTGTATGGGCATCGACAGATAACTGAAATTCGTGTCACTTAATTTAAGTATATAATAGACACTACATGGGATTTTAAATTTTCTGCCTTAGCTACTCTGGCGTGGCCTGAGCACTGTAAACTGTCGTGGCTTTGGTTTGCTCCGTTTAAAATAAAATGGGGCGGGAGGCAACCCCTTTCTTTAAAAAAAAATAGTAGACACTAATTCATGAATAATCTCCCACTTTGTTCTGAACTTATGTGTTTATTTCTCATATCGACGTCTCTTACTTGCTAACAAAAATTAATAGGAATACAAGGAGGATGGCAAAGCAACTGAAACCAATGGCAAGGTAAATTACATGTTCATCAAATAGCTACTAGCTACTCCGTGCCCATGGGCATGAGAAGTGACTTTGTTATTCACATAAATGATCCGTAGGTGGAAACACATGAAGTCGTTGGAGGAAAACAATACGAAGTCATTGAAGGCAAGGTTAATTGGAGGGGAAGGCCTGCTGTACGGGGGCGCCATGGTGGTGTTGCCAATTCTTTCTTCATTCTTGGTATTTTCTAATCACGATCAGTTTCCGTTGTACATAAACTAGATTTGCCTTCAGGATTTACTATTTTGTCAACGTTTTTCTGAAAAAAAAATTTGTGCACCTATGCTTGTTACTGTGCTATTGTTTTAAGCAACCCATACATTACTAGATGGTAACATGGTATGAAAGGTACCCGCAAAAAAAGAACATGGTATGAAAGGTAAAATACATATAGAGTTGGCTTAACCAATCGGAGAAACATTTATATTCTCGCTAAAAACATGCAAGGATTAGTATTTTATGACCTCACCCATATAGTTAATGGATAAGTTTTTTTTTGGCGAGTAGTTAATGGATAAGTTGTACTACTTGACTAGTAGCAAATTAAGAAGCAACATGGTGTTTTAATAATAATCTAATGAACACTATAAATCTTTCTCCATCAGTTCAGGCTTTTGAATGAATTTGCCGGAGCATGAATTCAGGCAGAAATGAAGCCAACCTTGCTAATCTAGTAATATGAAACTGTCCTGGGTTTGTTTGTTGTTGCAGTGAACTTTGGGCTGGAGAACCTGGCGTCTCTGTCTCTAGCCGTGAATCTTATCATGTACTTCATGTTGGTCATGCACATCAACCTGGCCGATGCCTCCAACCTGCTGACCGACTACATGGGCACGAGCTACATGATCGCGGTGCTCATCACCGTCTTTGCCGACACCTTTGTGGGCCGGTACCAGACCGTGATCATATCCTCCGTGGTGGAGCTCATTGTAAGAATCTTTCCTTTCTTTCACTTGGTTGCATTGCAGCTGGTTGTTGATCCTCTCCGGTCTTGGTTGGTTGATTCCTATTTCTGCATGCAGGGGCTCCTGCTGATGACGCTGCAAGCTCACTCCCCGAAGCTACTACCGGAAGGGTGCAAATGGCCGGAGCCAACGTGCCAGAGGGTGGGCGGCCACAGCGAGACGCGGCTCTACATCGGGCTGTACCTGGTGGCGATCGGGTCGGCGGGCATCAAGGCGGCGCTGCCGGCGCACTGCGCGGACCAGTTCGAGGCGAAGCACCCCAGGGAGAGGCGCCAGATGTCCAGCTTCTTCAACTGGCTGCTGCTCAGCTTGTGCATCGGCGGAGCCGTCAGCGTCACGGTGTTCGTGTGGATCCAGAACGTCAAGGGCTGGGACAAGGGGTTCGGCGCCGCCACGGGCGTCATGGGTCTCGCCCTCATCGCCTTCCTCGCCGGCATGCCCCGTTACCGCATCTTCACGGCGCAGGGCAGCAGCGCGCTTCTCGAAATCCTCCGGGTGCGTCAGCAAATCAAACCTTCTCTAGCTAGCTAATTTTCCGTGTTAATCATGCATGCATACATGGAGGTGGACGGTTAGTATTTTCCGTGCTGTTTTCAGGTGTACGTTGCTGCGATCAGGAACAGGAATCTGCAGCTCCCTGAGAACCCTGCCGAGTTATACGAGATCAGCAGAAGCAAAGCTTCTCCTGAGGAGGAGTTCGTGTCCCACAGGGACCGGCCATTCAGGTTCCTGGACAGGGCGGCCATCGTCCAGGCGCCGACGGCGGAGGCGCCGAGCCCGTGGCGGCAGTGCCGGGTGACGCACGTGGAGCACGCCAAGACGGTGCTGGCCATGGTGCCCATCTTTTGCAGCGCCATCATCATGGGCACCTGCCTGGCCCAGTTCCAGACCTTCTCCATCCAGCAGGGCTCCACCATGAACACGTGGGTCGGGCACTTCCAGATGCAGCCGGCGACGCTCCCCATCATACCGCTGACCATGCTCATCTTCGCCGTGCCCATCTACGAGCGCCTCTTCGTGCCCTTCGCCCGCGGCATCACGGGCCACCCCAACGGCATTCCCTACCTGCAGCGTGTCGGCGTCGGCCTCGTGCTCTCCGTCGTCTCCATGTGCATCGCCGCCGTCGTGGAGATGCACCGCAAGAAGGTGGCCGTCCGGCACGGCATGCTGGACGCGTTCCCGATGCTGCAGCCGCTGCCCATGTCCGTCTTCTGGCTGGCCCCGCAGTACGGCGTGTTCGGCATCGCCGACATGTTCACCTACATCGGCCTGCTCGAGTTCTTCTACTCGCAGGCGCCGCCAGCGCTCAAGTCCATGTCGTCGGCCTTCCTCTGGGCCTCCATGTCGCTGGGGTACTACTTCAGCACCATCATCGTCAAGGCCGTGAACGCGGCCACCAAGAAGCACACGCTGAGCGGCGGCTGGCTTAACGGCAACAACATCAACCGGAACCACCTCGACCTCTTCTTCTGGCTGCTCGCCGTGCTCAGCTTCATCAACTTCCTCAACTATCTCTACTGGGCCAGCTGGTACAAGTACGTCAAGCCCCAGGACGAGGAGGACGATGTGGTCGCGCCAGTGGGGCAGCAAGTGTGACCAGTACTCGTATACCAGTTACTTCTTTCAAAATGCAAGGTTGATGGTTGTGTAGGTTTTTTGGTCGTCAAGTTGTCATGCACTTCATCCTCTTCTTTCTGTTGACGAACCTCGTCATTAACTATTACCCGGTTCTCATGTAGTAGTACCATATGAGTTTGCTGGCAAGGTCATGAAACTCACAAGTTTTCTGTCTTAGTTTTTTTATTTTAAAAATCGGTTTTGCTAATCCTCAGCCAACTGAAAAAAACTGCTCGCCTGAGCCAATTTTATAGAGGTAAAGGGCGCGTTTGGTTACCTGCATCGCCCCCTCCCCCCTTCATACTTGTCCTAATTGGGCCTGGCTGAGTAAATGTAGGCAAAAAAACCAACATCTGCACTTAGTTTGGTTGCCTGCATGTCTTCTCCCTGCATCTAACGATGCCTCTACGCATCGCGTTTGGTTGCTCGCATTGTATGTGGTCACATGAGTGCATGTTGTTTGGTTGCTTGCAGGGAATATAATTAAGGCTTAATAGCTACCCATAACACACAGTGTTACACTAGAGTGCCTCGGCGACAACGGTAGGCGGTGGTTGCGGCGCCGCGTCCAACACGAAGAGCATGGAGTCGCGGGCGAGCGAGCTCATCGGCGGCGCAGTGAACTATTTGCTAGCGCCATCGCCGCAGAGAAATTCCGTGTGGAGTACCGAACAAAAGGGCATTGAGGCAGAGGATGATGAAGAAAAAATGCAGTGTGCCCACCATGACGCCGTCAGTGTAGTAGGACGGGGAGGAGAAGGCCGAAAAGAACGGCTATGATGGTGGGGCCAGTGTAGTAGGACGCGCAGAAGGAGACCGAGAAGAACGACGATGATGACGACGCCATTGTAGTAGGACACGAGCGAGAAGGTCGAGAGGAACGACGTTAGTGATGGCTTCAGTGTAGCAGAACATGGGAGACGACACAGAGAGGAACGACGACCGAGCGAGTGTAGTAGGACGCGGGAGAGGAGGTTGAGAGGAGCAGCGGCGGCGATGGCGGTAATGCAACAACACGCGGGAGGAGCGACAATGGGGCGACACCATTGTAGTAGGGCCAGCGGCGAAGGCCGAGAGGAACGATGCCGGTGATGGCTTTAGTGTAGCTGGACATGGGAGAGAATGCAGAGAGGAACGACGACCGCGCGGGTGTAGTAGGACATAGTAGGACATAGGACATAGGACAGGAGGTTGACAGGAACGACGTCGATGGTGGCGCTAGTGTAACAGCACGCGGGAGAGGAGGTAGAGAGGAGCGATGCCGGCGATGATATCGGTGTAGTACGATAGAGGAGAGGAGACCGAGATTAATGAGTGTCATTAACACGAATCACACAGATGCGTATATACTTCACGAGGAAGAAATCAAATTTAATCATCTACGATCGTCGAAACAGAAAATATGCAACCCGAAAGTGGCGTGAAACTGTAAGCTAAAGCTACTGATCAAAGGAGAATTTAAACGGTCGACCGTGCACGACGAATTTGATAAAATTCATCCAAAATAGCTTCAAACATGAACATCAAATTAAACATTTACGATCGATGAAACTACGAACCGACCACAAAAATGAAACCATAACATCGATATGTATCTTTTTCTTGTAAAGCTTATCTTAAATTAATGCATCTTTGTGTGGTTTAGAAGGGACCTAAGAAGTGACCTAAGAAAGGAGATTAGAGTAGAAGTTTACCCGGTGGAAGAAGAAACAACTTAGAAGGTGTATTCTGCTTGCATGCTCTTCTGCAAAAGGGCCCATCATGTGCGCTTGAAGATGGCTCGTCTCAGTCTGGCCCGATAGAAATGGTCGATTTGAGCGTTTCTTCATATGCAGACTGAGAGACGCTTTAAGTTCCGCACGGACCAACTTTTCAATGCAATCTAGATAAGCAAACAGGCCATTAACCAAACAGGCCAGAAATATCCTGCATGAGTCTGGTTGGGTCTAATGAAGGCTACCAAACGCGTCCAAAAGCACGACGCGGAAAGCAGAGGGCTGCGGAGAGGGCAGTTTGGCTCGTGCCTCCTTGACGGAATCCCATTCTGCCTTGAACCGAGCAACGGAATCTGCTATTTCATGTGGATCGGCGATACGTTTCCCGTCCCTAGCTTCGTTCCTTGCACCACCAGGCGAGCGGTGTGGGTGAGAGCCTCGAATGCTCAAACCCCATGCGAGCCAACACTTGTCGCCGCAGCCGCACAACACATCTGCACCTACGTTGCATGCCGTCTGCCACGTCCTACGTCGTCACCACGTACGTGTCACCCGGCAGCCCGTCCAAGTCCCTGTGCCGCCACGACTTAAAAGCCCACCCGAAGCGCGCGCTCCTCACCCAGCAGTGCAGGCCAACGAGCTGACTCCCGATCCATCGATGGCGTCTAGCGACGAGAAGCCTGTTCCGACGCCGGCCTCAACCGGAGGCGACGGCGGGCCGCCAGGAAGCCGACGACCACGTCGACGATGCTGCTCGACAAGGGCGCGGCGGCGCTGCAGTCGCTGCGCCCGGTGAAGCAGATGAAGCAGCACGTGTGCACGTTCGCCCTGTACGCGCACGACCCGCACCGGCAGGTGGAGACCCACCACTACGTCTCCCGCCTCAACCAGGACGTCCTCCAGTGCCCCGTCTACGACTCCGACGACAAGCACGCCCGCCTCATCGGTGCGCGCCCGCACGCCACGCTCTAGTCCGTTGCCCTGCCTTGTCCGGCTCACCAAAAGAACGCGCCGCGTGTTTGTTTTGTGCGTGCATGCAGGCGTGGAGTACATCGTGTCGAGGAAGATCTTCGAGTCGCTGCCGGCGGAGGAGCAGAAGCTGTGGCACTCGCACGCGCACGAGATCAAGACGGGGTTGTGGGCGAACCCGTGGGTGCCCAGCATGCTGGGGAAGGCGGAGCTGGACCACATGGCCGGCACGTTCGGCAAGTTCTGGTGCACCTGGCAGGTGGACCGCGGCGACCGCCTGCCGCTCGGCGCGCCCGCGCTCATGGTGTCGCCGCAGGGGGAGCGCGACGGCGCCGTGCGCCCGGACCTGGTGCGGAAGCGCGACCAGAAGTACAGCTTCTCCACGGAGGAGCTCAAGGTCGCCAGGGCCGACGTGGAGGTGCCGCCCGAGCCGCGCCCGGGCCAGGCTGACTACTGGGTCCGCCACCACAAGGGCTTCGCCGTCGACGTCGTGCCGCACGAGATGAAGCGCCACGCGCCGTTTCCGTGAGCGACCCCGTTCCTCGGCGCGCCGGACGTGTTGGCACAAGTGGGTTATTACAGCGCTTTCGTGTTGTGTGTGTGTGAAACTGTGCACTTTGTTTCGTAGTTGCCGTCGAGCTAGCACTGTGTAATAGGGGTACTGGTCTGAAAATAAAAGCATGTAGTAATTCAGTTCTGCTGCCTGTGCTTGTGCTATGTGGCGCATTTGAAAGGCTGGAAATGCTCAATTTTTCATAGTGCAGTTTGGTCTCATACTAAAGTAGGTCTGGCGACTGATACTAGTTACTCTGGCAGGAGAGGCGTTTTGGAGGCCGAGTTCCATGAAGGCCTTTATTTTTGAAAAATTCAAATTTAAATTTTTATGGTTCAAAAAATTCTAAGAAAAATATGTGTGTATGTATGGACATAATTCATTTTTGAAAAATTCGAATTCAAACTTCTATGGTTCAAAAAATTTCTGAAAAAATATGTGTGTATGCAAGGATATAACTGAAAAATTCATGATAAAATACCTTGAGCTGCGATTTGTAAAAAAAGACAAATTTATGGCCCGAAAGAATTAATAGTATAATGTGTTAAACAACCCCCCAGATTTGGCTTTTTTGCAGAACCCTCATTTCAATGTATTGTGAGCTAAAAATTTACACACATGTGTGTTATGCCTTCTTTTTTAGATTTTTTTAAAATGTAAAAATATAAATTTTGATAAAATCTCAAATTTGAATATGAAGGCCTCACTGGAGGCCGAGCTCCAAAAGGAATTTTCGCTCTAACAGATCTTACTCATGAAGGATCCCGGAAAATGCAATAATAATAATAATAATAATAATAATATTATTATTTTTAAATTTTTTTGAAATGTAAAAATATGAATTTTGATGAAATTTCAAATTTGAATTTAGAGGCCTCACTAGAGGCCGAGCTTCAAAAGGGGCAGATCCTACTCATGAAGGATCATCTGGAAAATGCAATAATAATAATAATAATAATAATAATAATAATAATAATAATAATAAATCCCAGATGATCTCCCAGCGGATAAATCCTCGTCCTCAACAACTGGCTGATGGGTGACATAATTTGTTTTAGTCTAAAGAAATGGCATATCCAAATGATCTACCATCAAATGATATTTCTCACCAATTGCTGATGGGTGACAAAATTTGGGTTGTGCATTGAAGGTGCTCTTAATCAAGCTCTGCTCTCTCATCTATCCATATTTAATGCATGCTTTGCACCGTCACACTGTTTGAGCTGATGAAGAAGACCAAAACGGCGTCTACACCATCCCCGACTGAGATCCAGAAAAGCTTCGATAGCCTGGATGCTATCTGATGATAATATGAATAAGATGATCCTTCATTATGTGTTGACTTCTTATAAGCTCTCCTCGGGAGATCCGTGAAGGCATCTGCGGATCGACATTGGGTGAGCTCGGACGAACCCCTTGCTGCCAAAAACACATTGAAGTAAATATGGCTTACCCGGGCCGATCCG
Organism: Aegilops bicornis; assembly: GCA_021605145.1. Classification (NCBI taxonomy): domain Eukaryota; kingdom Viridiplantae; phylum Streptophyta; class Magnoliopsida; order Poales; family Poaceae; genus Aegilops; species Aegilops bicornis. The sequence continues at coordinate 533,702,539 of CM038671.1, read as the reverse complement.
CCTCACTCTCTGGAGCACTTCACGGTCGGCCCGGGCCTGAGTCTGGACCTTGGCGTGCGCCAGCCGCAGCTTCTCGAGCTCCTCGACCACCGCCTTCTCCTTGTTTTGAAGGGCATCTCGCTCCTGGTACACGCCCTTCAAGGCCTCCTCCACTTCCAGGACTAGCGACTGGTCCTTGCCTCTCTCCGCCTTCTCGACAGCCAGCTCCTTCTTGGCCTTGGTAGCTATAGTTGCCTGCTGCTTGGCCTCCTGCCGAGCTTTCGCCAGTTCGTCCTTGAGCGCCTCAAGCTCCATTGTAGTAGATGTCATGAAAAACAGCTCGGCGTCAGCATTAAACATTTTTAAGCGTATTTTCAAAGTCAAATTGATAACCTCGCACACCTGAAATTTACCTTGAGACAACTCGATCTGCTTCTTCATCAGATCGAGGTCCTCTCCGGACCTCTTGAGCTTCCGGTTCATCTCCGCTATCTCCTCGGAGGCGGAGCTCGGAGCCGAGGTCGATACCTGCAACATGTACTCGACGCCTTAGTCCCTGTTTTCGGTTTCAATCCCCCGGCCCATCCTTTTTCAATGACCGGTCAGGGACTTGGGGGCTACTATTCAGCGTGACATGATATTATACTTTGACCCTAAAGCCCGTTTGTTAAAACCAACTTTAGGCTCGGGGGCTACTGGCTAGCTATGCTATTATAAGCGCTATGCCATGATGTGAGCATAAAAGTCCTCGGACAAAAAGCCCATTTTTACGAGCTATTCTAAATAGAGAGGTTACTCTTAATACAAGAAAGTGTACCTCAAAGCTCTTGACGAGGCCCTTGAAGACCTCGTGCATTCCGGCTTTCACGGACCGGAAGCCCCGCAGTGCCGCGCCGATCAGGGCACGGTACTCTTATGTAATGGAGGAGCCTTTTAAGTCTATCTCCATCTCTTCCGCCCATCCCACAGTGGCCCGCCCTGGGGTGGGACGCGGGGGCGACACGACCTCTGTGCCCACCACCGAAGTGCTATGAACGAGGGTCTCCGGCATTGGCGTTGGCGCCGCAGACAGTTCAGGCAGAGCCATTGTCTGGTTCAGCCTTCCCTTGGGGACCTCGGGGGTTGCCTCCCCTTGGCCCTGTGTGGCCAACGTGTCAACCTCGGCCATGGTGACCGGCACCTCGGCCCCCGTTGTGTGACTGGTGATACGTCCATTTCGCACCGTGCTTTTATATTGATATTTAGTGCATTATGGGCTATTATTACACATTATAGCACATACTTATGCCTTTTCTCTCTTATTTTACAACGTTTATACAAAGACGGAGAATGCCAGCAGCTGGAATTCTGGACCGGAAAGGAGCAAATCTGAGAGACCTATTCTACACAACTTCAAAAGTCCTAAAAATTTATGGAGAATTATTTTGGAATATATAAAAAATAGGGATTTTTATTTCTGTGCCCCTAGTTCCTTAGTTCTACTCATTCATCCCCACGCTCTTAACTTTTGCTCATTTTCCCCACTCCCTTGCCCGAAACCCTCAGAACTGGTCACAACGGACGTTCCCGTCGGGTAAATGGCTTGACCGTTAACTCTGACGAGTGGGGCTACGTAGGGCCGAGTCCACATTTTGACCGTTACGTGCTAATGAGTTGGTCGCAATACTGACACCCACTGTAACCTGAATCAGATCGAGTCACTTCCGCGCCGGCCCCTTCGTCGCTGTCGTGCCGCCTCCGCCGCATCTACCCTCTCTCCCCATCTAGGATTAGGAAGAGATGTCGGGGGAGCACCCCGTCCGGCCCATCGACCGTGGAGATGATTGGGTCGAATTAGAGGTGGATAATTCATGGATTCCACCTGGGTAAGCATCGTTTTCCTCTCAAATTGATTAGGAGATCCGTAAATTAGGCTGTATTTGACCACCGTTAGCGTGAATCAGTGCAATTTATCTAAAAAGTTTCGGCCTAACTGCGCCCTTTATTTCAATCAAATAGGGTTGATCCTGCACTTGCTTTTCGGCTGGCGGTTAGAATGGAAACTAGCGAGCTGCGTGGAACTAAACCGTGTCTGATTTCTGGAATTTTCTATCCGAAAGTGGTAGAAACCAGCATTTTGTTCACATATTTCCGTGAGGCACTCTGTTGTGAGTATCCGTGGAGCCCTACCGATGCCGTTTAACTGAGATATTTCGATAATACCGAGCAGAGATTTTTCCCATTAACTTGTGATGAGCATCTGGGATTGCTATTTAGTTTGAATGCTGACAGCCGTTTTGGTAAAATCCATATTGGTATGCTTCAAGCACGCAAACAACGTATCCCGAAGGGGAAGGGTGTTCAGACATCATCTGTCTCTGCTAATTGCGAGCGTCCTCGCACTCCTTGTGGGTCGAGACCAAGTAAACCTAGTGGTTCTGAAAGCCACAACATGTCGGTTGCCGTTAATTCTGCCAATTCTCCTCTCCCTTCTGCACCTGATGTAGAAGTAGATACAGATCCTGACGAGGAAGTGCCTCAACATGATGATGTGGATGAAATTCTATTCCTTGAATTGGTAGATAGAGTCAGTCAACAGGCAGTGGAAGATGAATATCCATAGGAGCCTAGTAGCCGTGCTAGATTTGATGACGCTGACGATGAAGAGAGGGAGGAGAACATCGACTCCTTAGTTTTACAAGAATATGATGGTGAGGACATGCTAACAATTGAGTGGAACAGGAAGAATCCTGAGCTTACTTCAGGAACCGTATTCGAATCGATGGTGGACTGTCGTAATGCAGTGACTACATATTGCATTCTCACTAAAAACTCCTATGAGGTTGATAGGAGTGAGCCAGGAAGATTCCCTATTCATTGCCCTTGTGATAGGTGTAGGCGGAGGTTGCATGCATCCACTATATGCTAAAGAGCAAATTGATTCAGGTATTACAACTGAATCTTTTTTTCAGATTATTTATCCATTCTATATTCAGATCATGTGTACTGTTTCTTAATTGTATTTGACATCATTTTCATTTTGTTTCAGATAAAAAACAACCCACACGGGCACACTTGCCCACCTGGAGGGGGAGGGGGAAAGGACATATCAAAGCTTGCAAAGACTAGGTGGGTGGCAGATGCAATCTTGGATTAATTGGGTGAGGGAAACACCAACAATTGGTCCAACAGCACTCCATGGGAAGCTATTTGAGAAGTACAAGATTAATATACCTTACATGAGGATTTTCTATGCTAAGGAAAGGGCTCTTGATAGGATTAATGGTCCATGGAATGAGAGTTTTCAGTTGCTTTACACCTTCAAAGCTGAAGTGGAGACAACTAGTCCAGGGAGTGTTGTAGAGATTGACAAGCATACTGTTAAGTACAAACTAAAAGGGAAGGCACTGGAGAAGAAGTGCTTCAGGAGGGCTTTTGTTTGTTTCAAGGCTTGCTGGCAGGGGTTTCTGAATGGTTGTAGGCCCTATTTGGCTGTCGATGCAACTTCTTTGAATGGAAGATGGAGAGGCCAGCTAGCAGCAGCTTCTGCAGTTGATGGACACAACTGGCTATTCCTAGTTGCATTTGGTGTGTTGGAGGTAGAGTACGAGGAGAGTTGGGTCTGGTTTCTGCAGCAGTTGCACAACATTGTAGGTACACCCTGAGGTTTAGTTATACACACAGATGCTTGCAAGGGTTTAGAGACTGCAGTAGAAATTGTATTCCCTGGAGTGGAACATAGGGAATGTATGTGACACCTAGCGCAAAATTTTAAAAATAAATTCAAAGGCAAAGTTTATGATGAGAATCTATGGCCAGCATCATACACATGTGGCTTGCGGAAGCATGAGCACCATTTGAGAGTGTTGTATGCTCACAATCCTTTGGTGAAGGAGTACATGGATGAAAATCATGCAAAGGTGTGGTCAAGAAGCAAATTCAATGAAATCCACAAAGTAGACTATGTGACCAATAACCTCGCTGAGTGTTTCAGTGCAAAGTTCAAGTCAGTGAAAGGGCTTTTGTTGTGGCAAGAATTTAATAAGATCAGGCAGATGATCATGATAAAGATGGATCTTCGTAAAAGAATTGCAGAAACACAATATGTTAACCATCTTATGCTCCCATCTCTGATTAAGGAATTGCGTGCCAAGACAAGAGGACTAAGAATGAAATGCATTCGACCGTCGACATACGAGGCTGAGGTGAAATACACTGACAATAAAAATAGGGAATGGAGATATCCAGTGAACCTTGCAACTAAGGGATGCAGTTGTAGGCAATGGCAGATCCGCGGGAAGCCGTGCTTACATGCCCTACATCTCATGACTGTTATTGGAGGTGAAGATGGTGAAGTTGATCAGTATTGCTCTGAATATTTCGCTGTTGCCAAATTTAGGGCTGCTTATCTTTGAAAATGTGCCTGCACTCTTGGGAAAAGACCAATGGAACATAGTAGACCCAGGGTTCAAACTCTATTCTCCTGTACTGACTAGACCACCAGGAAGACCAAGGAAAAACATGATAAGAGCTGGTGAAGAGGGTCGTGTAAAAAACAACGCAAGTGCAAAAGATGTGGTATTCTAGGGCATATTGCTAGGCTTTGTACCAATCAAGTTGATGCATCATTTGGAGAAGAGGAACAATGGGCAACATCAAATGTAGAGGAGAATGCAGCAGCAGAGGAGAATGCAGCAAGTTTAGAGGAGAATGCAGCAATAGAGGAGAATGCAACAAGTTTAGAGGAGAATGCAACAACAGAGGAGAATGCAGCTTGGTATGTGTGCAACCTTTCCATTTTTTTGCATTTGTTCTCTTTTTTATCGATGGCTAAGCTTATTTCTATTTGACCCAGCTCTAGGATAATTAGAGGCACCAAACAGAAAAGACCTAGAGAGGAAGAAACTTCGCTTGAACCATCATCTAATGCAGAATTTGAAGCCATGGCTTATGAAGGTTTTGCAGCTATAAGAGAGGAGGAAGTTATTTTGTCTGAAGTTCCTTCAAGGATTAGTGAACCCACAGATGACCGTCAACTGGCCATCACTTGCTCGGTCAGTCAAAGCTCAACAAAACCGCCACCACCAGAAGTGAAGATCATAAGCAACAAGTAAAAGCTTTCAAAAGCACAAAATATCCCAGCTAGGGAAACCAGGAGCAAGACGGTTAACCCATCCCGAAACACAAGGAGCAAGGCAAAGATTTGAATTTGAACTTGAATGCAAGTCATAAACTTTGAACTTTAAGGATTTGTAATAAGGATTCTGTCGTCAATTTGAACTACTATGAAAACTTGTAAGGTGTAATAATTCTATTTGTAATTTGATGTGAAATTTGAGGTAGAATACAAAACTAAGGCAAAATTTGAATTTTAGGCAAACTTTGAATTTGAACCAACACTTGAAGTCCATTGCCTTGTGGTGTGAGTTGAAAAGTTTGCTGAACTATTATAAACGTTAGGTGATCAATCCGGTCTCTTTTGCGTGGTAAAACTTGTAGTCATGACAAATGTGCTCCAAATGAGCTCCCAATCTAGGGTAAACAGCCCCATTTGTAATCAAGTTTTTTTGGACCTACTCCAAATGAACCAAATATTTTTTATTAACACCTATTCAATCTATATAGTGTAGATTCAAATATCACTATTTATTGAATTAATCTTTATATTTTACATTTTTTAAAAATATACTTTAATAGAAAACCATTAAAAACACATTTAAAATATGAAAATGGAAAACTAAATTCAGATCCTTCTTATTCACTTTGAAATCAAGCTTTGGTGGTTTTTTTGATTTTTTTTAATTTTCAAAAACCGAAGGGAACCCTACCTCCTTTCCTTGGTCTCTATGAAATGTTGTACGTGATAGCTCTTATGTGTGAAGGTTTTTTCATGAAAATGTCCATAGACAAAGTTTATGATTTTTGGTTGGTAACAGGTCACACAAGACAACATTGTGCGCATGTTTTATATTTTTTGTTTTTTTTAAATTAATGGTGCTCATTTGACCTCGATCGTGCTAGCTAGGTTTTTTAAAATGTCCATATACCAAGTTTAGTATTTTTCCTCGTTAGTGTGTCTTATAAAACGACGAACGGCGATGGTTTCATATTTTTTTGATTTTTTTAAATTAGTTACGCTCAATCAAAGCCTTGGAAACCCTGTTGACCAGCTCAAAACCCCTCTAAACCCCGCGGGGTTTCGCCTAACCCTAGCTTCAAACGTCAGCCGTCCGATCATACCCTAGCGCCAAGCGACATCCCTCAGATGTGGTCTTATAGAAGGAATTTCGAGGGCAGGCTACATGCAGGCTCCGCGCCGTTGGATCACATGGACGGCTCCGCATCGTTGGATCGTGGGGCGATCCGCGAGACTTGTTGGTTGTGCCTCCCCTTTCTTCTGCTGCTTATTCTGCGGCTACGAGAGGAGCCACTCCTCTGCTTCTTCTTCTCCGGGGACGAGAGGAGCCACTCCTCTGCTTCTTCTTCTCCGGCGACTTTGGGCGATATGTCGAGCTCCACTTCAGCCTCCCACCCCTCGTGGACCTAGTATGGTCCACTTCCCATGGAGCGATGTCCTGACTACCCACGCAACGCGCCACTGATACAATTGACTTTGAAGGAGGTCAAGAATGGCAATATGAGCGCGAGTTCATGAAATGCGAGAGAAAGTGAAACGTCTCCAACGTATCTATAATTTTTGATTGTTCCATGCTATTATATTATCTATTTTGGATGTTTAATGGGCTTTGATATACCTTTTTATATTATTTTTTGGACTAACCTATTAACCGAAGGCCCAGTGCAAATTGCTGTTTTTTTGCCTATTTCAGTGTTTCGCAGAAAAGGAATATCAAACGGAATGAAACCTTCGCGAGGATATTTTTTGGAACAAACGCAATCCAGGAGACTTGGACTGGAGGTCAAGGAAGCCACGAGGCGGCCACGAGGTAGGAGGGCACGCCCAGGGGGGTAGGCGCCCCCCACCCTCGTGGGCCCCTCGCAGCTCCACCGACCTACTTCTTACGCCTATATATACTCTTATACCTTCAAACCATCGGGGAGAGCCACAAAACACCTTTTCCACCGCCGCAACCTTCTGTACCTGTGAGATCCCATCTTGGGGCCTTTTCCGGCGCTCCTCCGGAGGGGGATTCGATCACGGAGGGCTTCTACATCAACAATATAGCCTCTCCGATGATGTGTGAGTAGTTTACCATAGACCTTCGTGTCTGTAGTTATTAGCTAGATGGCTTCTTCTCTCTCTTTGGATCTCAATACAAAATTATCCTCGCTCTTCTTGGAGATCTATTCGATTTAATTCTTTTTGCGGTGTGTTTGTTGAGATCCGATGAATTGTGGGTTTATGATCAAGATTATCTATGAACAATATTTGATTCTTCTCTGAATTCTTATATGCATGATTTAATATCTTTGCAAGTCTCTTTGAATTATCAGTTTGGTTTGGCCTACTAGATTGATCTTTCTTGCAATGGGAGAAGTGCTTTGCTTCGGGTTCAATCTTGCGGTGTCCTTTCAGAGTGACAACAAGGGCAGCAAGGCACGTATTGTATTGTTGCCATCGAGGATAAAAAGATGGGGTTTATATCATATTTCTTAAGTTTATCCCTCTACATCATGTCATCTTGCCTAATGCGTTACTCTGTTCTTATGAACTTAATACTTTAGGCTGGATAGCGGTCGATGTGTGGAGTAATAGTAGTAGATGCAGAATCGTTTCAGTCTACTTGTCACGGACGTGATGCCTATGTTCATGATCATGCCTAGATATTCTCATAACTATGCGCTTTTCTATCAATTGCTCGACAGTAATTTGTTAAGGAAATATGCCCTAGAGGCAATAATAAAGTTATAATTTATTTACTTATATCATGATAAATGTTTATTATTCATGCTAGAATTGTATTAACCGGAAACATAATACATGTGTGAATACATGGACAAATAGTATGTCACTAGTATGCCTCTACTTGACTAGCTCGTTGATCAAAGATGGTTAAGTTTCCTAGCCATTGACATGGGTTGTCATTTGATTAACGGGATCACATCATTAGGAGAATGATGTGATTGACTTGACCCATTTCGTTAGCTTAGCACTTTCGATCGTTTAGTATGTTGCTATTGCTTTCTTCATGACTTATACATGTTCCTATGACTATGCAACTCCGTTTACGGAGGAACACTTTGTGTGCTACCAAATGTCTAGCGTAATCGGGTGATTATAAAGGTGCTCTCTGGTGTCTCCAAAGGTACTTGTTGGGTTGGCGTATTCGATATTAGGATTTGTCACTCCGATTGTCGAGAGGTATCTTTGGGCCCTCTCGGTAATGCACATCACTTAAGCCTTGCAAGCATTGCAACTAATGAGTTAGTTGCGGGATGATGTATTACGTAAACGAGTAAAGAGACTTGCCGTAGCGAGATTGAACTAGGTATTGAGATACCGACGATCGAATCTCGGAAAGTAACATACCGATGACAAAGGGCACAACGTATGTTGTTATGCGGTCTCGACCGATAAAGATCTTCGTAGAATATGTGGGAGCCAATATGAGCATCCAGGTTCCGCTATTATTCGTTATTGACCGGAGACGTGTCTCGGTCATGTCTACATAGTTCTCGAACCCGTAGGGTCCGCACGCTTAACGTTTTGATGCCAGTTATATTCTGAGTTTATATGTTTTGATGTACTGAAGGTTGTTCGGAGTCCCGGATGTGATCACGGACATGACGAGGAGTCTCGAAATGGTCGAGACATGAAGATTGATATATTGGAAGCCTAAGTTTGGATATCGGAAGTGTTCCGGGTGAAATCGGGATTTTACCGGAGTACCGGGAGGTTACCGGAACCCCCCGTGGGTTAATGGGCCTTAGTGGGCCTTAGTGGAGAAGAGGAGAGGCGGCCAGGGCAAGGGCCGCGCGCCCCTCCCCCCTAGTCCGAATAGGACAAGGAGAGGCAGCCCCCTTCCTTCTTCTCCTCCACCTCTTTCCCCCAAGTCCTAATCCAACTAGGAAGGGAGGAGTCCTACTCTCGGTGGGAGTAGGACTCCTCTGTGCGCGCCCTCTCTGGCCGGCCGCACCCCCCCTCCCCTTGCTCCTTTATATACGGGGGCAGGGGGGCACCCCAAAGACACACCAATTGATCGTTTGATCTTTTAGCCTTGTGCAGTGCCCCCCTCCACCATAGTCCACCTCGATATCTTGTGGCGGTGCTTAGGCGAAGCCCTGCGTCGGTAGAACATCATCATCGTCACCACGCCGTCGTGCTGACGAAACTCTCCCTCAACACTCGGCTGGATCGGAGTTCGAGGGACGTCATCGGGCTGAATGTGTGCTGAACTCGGAGGTGCCGTGCGTTCGGTACTTGATCGGTCGGATCGTGAAGACGTACAACTACATCAACCGCGTTGTGCTAACGCTTCCACTTTCGGTCTACGAGGGTACGTAGACAACACTCTCCCCTCTCGTTGCTATGCATCACCATGATCTTGTGTGTGTAGGAATTTTTTTGAAATTACTACGTTCCCCAACAATTTGTTCACCCACCGTAATATATGCTATCCTGAGAGAAGCCACTAGTGAAACCTATGGCCCCCGGGTCTATTTTACATCATATTAGTTTCCCGTCAACTAGCTATTTCTGTCACCGTTTATTTTGCAATCTTTACTTTCCAATCTATACAACAAAAATACCAAAAATATTTATCTTATTATCTTTATCAGATCTCACTTTTGCAAGTGGCCGTGAAGGGATTGACAACCCCTTTATCGCGTTGGTTGCAAGGTTCTTGATTGTTTGTGCAGGTACTAGGCGATTTGCGTGTAGTCTCCTACTGGATTGATACCTTGGTTCTCAAAAACTGAGGGAAATACTTACGCTACTTTGCTGCATCACCCTTTGCTATTCAAGGGAAAACCAACGCGTGCTCAAGAGGTAGAAAGAAGGATTTCTGGCGCCGTTGTCGGGAAGATCTACACACAAGTCAAGACATACCAAGTACCCATCACAAACTCTTCTCCCTCGCATTACATTATTTGCCATTTGCCACTCGTTTTCCTCTCCCCCACTCCACCCTTGCCATTTTATTCGCCCTCTTTTTCCGCCCATCTCTTTTTGCTTGCTCCTTCTGTGTTTGTGTGTTGGATTGATTGTTTGTCACGATGGCTCAAGATAATAGTAAGTTGTGTGACTTTTCCAATACCAACAACAATGATTTTGTTAGAACTCCGATTGCTCCTATTACCAATGCTGAATCTTGTGAAATTAATGCTGCTTTGTTGAATCTTGTTATGAAAGATCTGTTTTCTGGCCTTCCTAGTGAAGATGCCGCTACCCATCTAAACAACTTTGTTGATTTGTGTGATATGCAAAAGAAGAAAGATGTGGATAATGATATTGTTAAATTGAAGCTATTTCCGTATTCACTTAGAGATCATGCTAAAACTTGGTTCTTTTCTTTGCCTAAAAATATGATTCATGGAATAAGTGCAAATATGCTTTTATCTCTAAGTATTTTCCTCCTGCTACGATCATCTCTCTTAGAAATGATATTATGAATTTTAAGCAACTTGACCATGAGCATGTTTCACAAGCTTGGGAGAGGATGAAATTAATGATACATAATTTCCCTACACATGGTTTGAATTTATGGATGATTATACAAAATTTTTATGCTGGATTGATTTTGCTTCTAGAAATCTATTAGATTCAGCCGCGAGAGGCACTTTCATGTAAATCACTTTAGGAGAAGCTATTAAACTCCTAGATAATATTATGGTTAATTATTCTCAATGGCACACCGAAAGATCTACTAGTAAAAAAGTTCATGCGATAGAAGAGATTAATGTTTTGAGTGGAAAGATGGATGAACTTATGAAGTTGTTTGCTAATAAGAGTGCTTCTTCTGATCCTAATGATATGCCTTTGTCTACTTTGATTGAAATAATAATGAATCTATGGATGTGAATTTTGTTGGTAGGAACAATTTTGGTAACAACGCGTATAGAGGAAATTTTAATTCTAGGCCGTTCCCTAGTAATTCCTCTAATAATTATGGTAATTACTACAACAACTCTTATGGAAATTTTAATAAGTTGCCCTCTGATTTTAATACTAGTGTTAAAGAATTTATGATTTCACAAAAGAATTTCAATGCTTTGCTTGAAGAAAAATTGCCTAAGATTGATGAGTTGGCTAGGAACGTGGATAGAATTTCTCTTGATGTTGATTCTTTGAAACTTAGATCTATTCCACCTAAGCATGATATCAATGAGTCTCTCAAAGCCATGAGAATTTCCATTGATGAGTGCAAAGAAAGAACCGCTAGGATGCGTGCTAAAAAAGATTGCTTTGTAAAAGCGTGTTCTTCTAGTTTTCAAGATAATAATGATGAAGATCTAAAAGTAATTGAAGTGTTCCCTATTAAATATTTGTTTTCCAATATGAATCTTGATAAAGATGGGACTGGAGATGAGTCAACTTTAGTTAAAAGGTGTCCCAATGATTCGGAGTTTTTAGATCTATTGCAAAAATTGGTAAAAGTGGGATTGAAGAGGTCAAAACTTTACATAGCAATGAACCCACTATTTTGGATTTCAAGGAAATTAATTATGATAATTATTCTTTGATAGATTGTATTTCCTTGTTGCAATCCGTGCTAAATTCTCCTCATGCTTATGATCAAAATAAAGCTTTTACCAAACACATCGTTGATGCTTTAATGCGATCTTATGAAGAAAAACTTGAATTAGAAGTTTCTATACCTAGAAAAATTTATGATGAGTGGGAAACTACTATTAAAATTAAAACTAAAGTTCATGAATGCTATGCTTTATGTGATTTGGGTGCTAGTGTTTCCACGATTCCAAAAACTTTGTGTGATGTGTTAGGTTTCCGTGAATTTGATAATTGTTCTTTAAATTTGCATCTAGCGGATTCCACCATTAAGAAACCTATGGGAAGGATTAATGATGTTCTTATTATTGCAAATAGGACTTATATGCCCGTAGATTTCATTGTTCTTGATATAGATTGCAATCCTACTTCTCCTATTATTCTTGGTAGACCTTTCATTAGAACGATTAGTGCAATTATTGATATGAAAGAAGGAAATATCAGATTCCAATTTCCATTGAGGAAAGGCATGGAACACTTTCCTAGGAAGAAAATTAAATTACCTTATGAATCTATTATGAGAGCCACTTATGGATTGCATACCGAAGATGATAATACCTAGATCTATTCTTGTTTTTATGCCTAGTCAGGCGTTAAACGATAGCGCTTGTTGGGAGGCAACCCAATTTTATTTTTGTTCCTTGCTTTTTGTTTCTGTTTAGTAATAAATAATTCATCTAGCCTCTATTTAGATGTGTTCTTATGTTTTAGTTAGTGTTTGTGCCAAGTAGAACCTTTGGGAAGACTTGGGTGAAGTCTTTGCGATCTTGCTGTAAAAAATAGAAACTTTAGCGCTCACGAGATTAGCTGCCATTTTTTACTGGAGAATGCTTTTAGGTTGATTATTTTTGCAGATGATTAATAGACAAATTCCTCACGTCCACCAATTTATTTCAGAATTTTTGGCGTTCCAGAAGTATACGTTTGATACAGATTACTACAGACTGTTCTGTTTTTGATAGATTCTGTTTTCCGTGTGTTGTTTGCTTATTTTAATGAATCTATGGCTAGTATCGGGGGGGGGAGGGGGGTATGAACCATAGAGAAGTTGTAATGTGACCATTAATAACAGAATGAAGGATATCACATGTGTTGTAGGAGCTATGCCACACATTAATCAAATAGAGAGACACGCTTGTAACGTCAAGGCTCCTGTACATGCAACTACAAAACCTTCATCTACGTTTTACATTGGTTCTATTTGCATGGAGGTGCCACCTGTTGAGCCAAAGAAAAACATGATGATGCCAAACTTCAGAACTCCTCTAAGATGGTAATCCACAACGTGCCAAGAAACATATCATTTGTATTTATTTGATTAGATAGTATGTGATCAACGTGGCCAGAGTATTTAATTAGTTTCCTTATAATTAGAGAGTCCTGTTACTAGAAGGTGTACTTGGAGTCTGTATGTTGGTGCAACGAGACCAAGACCAGGAGGACGGCAAGAAGAGGTCATCGTGGAGCCCAAGACGATGTCACCACTAGAGCTTTTCGTAGGCGAAGACTACTTTTGTCAGGATAGCTTGTACTAGCTGTCCCCCTTCAAATTTGCCCGCCGTTGTTGGCTCCCTTCTCGCTCGATATTTGGGAAGAGGACCAGGGCCTATATAAGTAGAGCTAGCCACCATAGTAGAGGCATCTCATCTTAGCTTGACCGAACCCGATCGAGAGCCTACTCACAAGAACACATAAACCTCAGGAGGCTGTTCTTCCCTTGTACTGTTCATCATCCGACTAAGAGGCAATCCACCACCACCACACTGGAGTAGGGTATTACACCACAATGGTGGCCTGAACCAGTATAAACCTCATGTCTTTCTGTGTTGCGAGTTCGTCGAGTTCGTCTGCGAGATCTTAGTGAGCTAGGGCGTAGATCGGTAGGAGGGAAAGACTTCGCGCACCAGTGTTGAACCTTAAGGGTTTGCGGAACCCCACATCCGACATTTGGCGCGCCCGGTAGGTGCACCGTAGCTTTCCGTTCATCAGTTCGTCGCTCCGTCGCTCCGTCGTCTCCATGGCGGACGCTCGCCGTGCTCGAGCTGAGCGTCGGGCTGCCCTCACCGCCCGCGTCACTCGGACGGATCCCGTCGGCGGGCCACCTCGTCATTCTCCATCCCCCGCCACCAACGCTGCCACCGGCCCGACGGGGAACGAGCAGCAGGCGTCCTTGCTGCATCCTTCAGTGCGGCAGGACGGCCGTACCGCTACTCCAACACTGACCCCTGCAGGTTCTTCGTCTCACGCGCGCCGCGCTCCCTTGGAGGCACGGGCCGCGCTCCTCGTGGCGAATGAACTCCTGCACTACCGCCTCGTCGACGACCTCTACGAGGAGTGGCTCAACCGCATCGCCGAGCTCGTCCGTGCCGCAGGGGGCTCTCCGGCACCGTCCCTCTCTCTACCTCCCCCTCAATCAGTCGCGGGCGACGGGGCTCATGGCGTGCCTCCACCACCTCAGACCCAAGACGGCACCTTGGCACCAAGGCGCGCGGCTCCGCGGCGTGAGCCGCCGCGCCCGGCGCCCACGCGCGAAGAGAGAAGGTGCCAAGAAATCCCGCGGCCGCGAGAAGCTGCACCTGCGCTCCCCGTGCTACCTCGTCAAGACTGCGCGCCGCCTGCAGCGGCGCAGTGCGAACCTCGTCAAGGCCAAGCTTCACCTCCGAAGCGGGCCCCGGCAACCACGGTCGGAGCCCGCTCCTGACTCCTGAACCTGTAGCACAGCTCGATCTCCTCCTGGGATGAGATGCGCGACCGCTTCGTCACCAACTTCCAGGGCACTCGCGACCGCCCGCCAGCCACGGGTGACCTGCGCTGCACCAAGCAACAACCAGGAGAGACCCTCCAGAAGTACATCCAGCGCTTCAATAACACCCGCCTCAAGATCCCCAAGGTCACGGACGAGCCATCATCTCCGCGTTCTCTGACGGCGTCCATGACGTCAAGATGAAGGAAGAGCTCGCCATCCACGAGGAGCTCTGCATATCTCAGGAGCTGTTCAACCTGGCGACCAAGTGCGCAAGAGCTGAGGAGGGGCGTCTCTCTCTCCTCGAGCTGCCCGGGAGCGGAGGAGAAGAAGGCCAAGGCCAAGGACATGAAACGCAAGGAGGCGGTGGTGCTCGCAGCGGAGCCTGACACCAAGCGGGGCAGAGATCAGCCTGAGTCATCCAAGAACAGCCGGCCGTTCTGCGCCTTCCACAACCTGAACACCCACAACACCAGCGGCTGTCAAGAGCTCAGAGCTATACGAGAAGGACGCTACGGTCGATGCCCCGAACGCAACGACCGGGGCTACGGCCGCGGAGGAGGACGTGGAGGAAGACGCTGGGACGACCGTGGCCCACGCCAGGAGTGGCGCGACCGGCCTCGTGAGGACCGCTGGTAGGACCAACCTCGCGAGGGAGCCTGGAGGGACCCGCCTCGTGAGGATAGCCCCCAGGGCAATGCCGGTCTTCCCCCGCTGCCGCCACCAAGAAGGAACGACGACCACCACCAGGACGAGGGGGCTGGGGGCTTCCAGGAGCCACGTGCAATCGCCTGCATCTTGGGCAGCGCCCAGGCCCCAGCCTCTCAGCGCATCTTCAAACAGTTCGCTCGCGAGGTGAACGCGGTGCTCCCCAAGCTTGAGACCACGCGCCCGCTTAGGTGGTCCCAATGTGCCATCACTTTCAACTCGGCAGATCAGCTCAAGTGCGCAGCCACCGCTGGCGCCCTCCCAATGCCATGTTCCCCAGTCATCAGCAATGTGCAGGTCACCAAGACCCTGATCGACGACGGCGCAGGGCTCAACGTCCTATCCGTCGACACGTTCGACAACCTCCAAGTGCCATATGAACAGCTCCAGCCCACCAAGCCTTTCTCAGGAGTGACCGACGGCTCCACCACATCGATTGGGCAGGTCCGCCTGCCTGTCACCTTTGGGGAACGCAAGAACTACCGCACCGAGCTCATCAACTTCGACGTCGTGCACATCCGCCTGCCGTACAATGCCATCCTCGGGTATCCGGCCCTGGCCAAGTTCATGGCAGTCACTCATCACGGCTACAACATTCTCAAGATGCCAGGAAGCGGAGGAATCATCACGGTCTCGTGTGAAGAGAGGGATGCGGTGTGCTCCCTCGAGCGTGCCTTTCAAGCTGCAGCAATCAGCGACCCTGACAGCAGAAGCGAGGGCCCTCCGGAGGCCATCCCCAAGAAGAAGCAGCTGCGCTGCGCAGGACCTCAGGAGGATGGCATCGCTGCAGGAGCCCCATCAGGATCAGAGCCCGCTCCAGGGGCGCCTCCCTCCATCGCATAGGAAGACGCGCCCGGCGCCCTCCTCGGGCAGGGCTCGGGGGCTCTCTTCTGGAGGGCCTCAGACCTTGCCAACCTCACGAGGGAGGCGCTTGGGCACCACTTGGAGGCATGCTTCGCGGCACGTGACCCTCAGGAGAGCACAGGGCAAGGAGTGCCAACCACTCAAGAATTCATCACCAAGACCATTTAGGAACTGCAAGATGCAAGGGCCATGCGCGGCAACAGCCGCTCACAAGGCGCAGCTCCCCATCCAAGCGAGGATGCCGGGCTGCATGTCTGCGTAGACATCCCAGGGCTCAACAGGGCCGCATATCAGGAGCGCTTCTGGCCATCGCGTGTGGGCCGCTGCGAGGGCCCGCCACACAGCTACGTTCGCATGCCCTTTGGCTTGCCGAGCGTGGCGTCATCCTATCAACGCGACCTGCGGCGTGTCCTGGCGGCTCATGAGGTCAGGTACCACGCCGTCCTGGAGGAGATGGCGATGGTCTTCAAGGAACCTCCCGAGCCCCCAGAGCCTCCCGAGGCTCAGGGTCCCGGTGGCTCATGAGGAGTCGTTTCTTCAACGCACGCCTTCAGCTGCACCAACTCTACTTTGTCTACAGAACCAGGTGACACCTTCCAAGATCGTTTAGCTGGGAGCGCCCCTCGGGCTGCATTATTCCCAGGCCACGTGGGTCCATCCCTGTGGCATGTATCCCTTTTGCTTATGTCTTTAGCTTACCTTGTTGGGGGCGCCCCTCGGGCTGCATCATCCCCAAGCCGCTCGGGCCGAACTCGGTGGCATGTATCTTCCTGCATTTACTTAAGCTGATCCGCTCTCCATGCTTAACCTGCCAACTGCTACCACCTGCCTAATCATCGCCTCCCTCGGGGCCATCGCACAGGCACGTCGCCGGTGCATGGGTCCGTCCCTGCCACGCCGACAAATCTGAGCGGTCGAGCTCGGCTCATGGCACGCCCACAAGACGTCACCTCACCAGGCCCTCAGTGCCTTCACCTCATCCAGAGCAACCAGCGGCAGGCTGACAGCCGTAACGACAAACCGTGTCTCTTCTTGTGCCAGTTCACAAGGATCCCAAGGGAAGGTTCGCAGGCGGCACCGCGAGTCTCCTTTTCTCTCGTGCGATTCGCTTGCGCGTTAAAAGGGGGGCTCCTGAGCATCGCGACTCGGGAGCTCTTACTGGCTCTCCAGCCCTCACCCCCTGGCCTTGACCACGGCATCGCGACCTGGCATACCAGCGGCGGCTGAGCTCGCTCAAGGGCCGAGACCTGAGGACGTAGATCACCAAGGAGAGCATGAGGGGAGGGAAACTTGTATGGGCCGGCCTAGCTGTGCCGCACGAGTAGCCGCGCAGCCCTAGCGCAATGTCAGGAGGTGTCATGAAATCAACAAGATAAGTCCCGTACTCGGATCGGCTAAATGTTCGGGCCTAATGGTCACTCACGCTTTGCCGCAACCCCGTTGCGGCCACGTCGATTCCCTTTATCGCCTTACCATGGCTGCTTGAGCGCTAAGGGGGACCTCCTGAGCATCGCGCCTCAGGGGCTCTTACTGGACCTAGGTCCGCACACCTCCTGGCCTTGACCACGGCATCACGACCTGTCATACCAGCAACGACTATAGCCGCCTTGGGACCGGGACCCATCAGCGTAGAGCAACAAGCTATCGCGAGGAAAGAAAGGGGGGACCGAGCCTTAACGGGACATGCGTTCACCAAATTCTCATTACAGGGAGGATAAGCACAAAAGACATTACATACCCTTACATGCCCCCATGGGGTAATTCATGATTCTCCGCAGGAAACAAAAGCTGATACTAAGGGGAATCCTATCTACATCCTTGCGTGGCAGACACCATCATCAACAGTGGGCCATGGGAGGCCGTCGCCAACCCCATCCAGATCAGCGGTGGCGACGGCCGGATGCTGCGGCTCTGCTCCGAGCGCGGCGAGATCTCGGGGGCGTGTAGCTGTCATCGCATCGCTCGTCTCCGGAGTCTCATAAGGCTCGAGAGAGCTGCTGGACTCCTAAAGGCTGCTGCTTCTGGAGTAGCCGCGAGCGGAGCACGCATCAGTTTGGCGCTCCTCTCCGGAGCACGCATCAGTTTGGCGCTCCTCTCCGGAGCAGCACTCCAGGCGGTGGCCCTCAGCGTTGAAGACCTTGAAGAAGAGCGTGGAGACACCATCATACTCAAAGTGGATCGCGAGAGCACCCCTCGCACGGCAGACCCGCGTGATCTCGCCCCAGCCGCGAGTCATGAAGATCTTGCCGGCGGGGACCGCTTCGATCTCCGCTCCGGTCGCCGGAGCGCTGCAGCCAGAGCTCGAGAGGCCCCCTCGGCAGCATCACGTCGGAGAAGAACTGCGGGAAGTGGATCCATGAGCTTGGAGGCATCGGCGCCCACATCACCAACTCGGGCGAGGAGTCCGCGGCGTGGACCCCAGGGGCAACGGCACGCGTTGCCGTGGCGCGGCGACCCCGGATGCGACGTGGGCGGCGCTCCTCGTCACTTCGTCCTCCCGAGCCCTCCGCTCGGGGGTACAAGGGTAGCGGGTACCCCGGAGGAGGCTGCTCGTACCAAGGCCTCGTCACCACCTGCATCGCCACCTCATTACGATGATGGATCGACCTCTTCTTCGGCGGAAGTGGCCCCGGGTCATCACGGGGAGCCTTTCCTTTCTCTTCAGTAGAAAACCTTCTGATGGGCGCCATTGTTGTCTGCAGTGGAGCAAGAAGGAAGAAGCAAGCAAGCGAGGAAGAGATGGGCGACGGGGGCTCTGCCCCCTCCCCATTTATAGCAAGAGAAGGCCAACCGGCGTCTCCCACAATCACAGGTAATGATGGTTTTCCTTGCATGCCGCAGGTACTTGTCAAGCCGTGCAGTTGCCGAGGCAGCATGGGGAAGCGGAGATGCCCACGTCCAATCAACTGCCACGCGTCAACCAAGGCCGTAGGCTTTTGGGGGCCCGCGGTGCTCCGAACTTGACCCTTGGCTTCGCCGCGAAGCCAAGCCCGAGCGCACCTTGGGCCCGGGGGCTACTGTCGGCGTTCTGGGAACGGGGGTCCCCAGACTTGCCTGCCTGCGGCCCCCGGCGTGGCTAAGAAAGCGGGCCGTACGGCCCATCTTCATCAACAAGGCATCCAAGACCCTCGCGAGAGTCCAAGCCTCGCGAGGTGGACGATGCAAGACCTCCTCTGGAGTAGCCAAGCCAGGCAGGCTCGCGAGGAGTGGAGATATCAAGGCGGGGCAAACCTCACGAGGCTCTCGTGACGTGAGCCATGACGAATGGCATCAGGCGGGCGCCAGCGCGCGCAGCGTCCTTGTTTCCTCTTTGGTGCTAAGGAGGCCAACGCAGGCGAAGAGTACCGAAGCATCAGGAAAAGGTTGCTATATTGGTGCAACGAGACCAAGACCAGGAGGACGGCAAGAAGAGGTCATCGTGGAGCCCAAAACGGCGTCACCACCCGAGCTTTTCGCAGGCGAAGACTAATTTTGTCAGGATAGCTTGTACTAGCTGTCCCCTTCAAATTTGATCGCCGTTGTTGGCTCCCTTCCCGCTCGATATTTGGGAAGAGTACCAGGGCCTATATAAGTAGAGCTAGCCACCATAGTAGAGGCATCTCATCTTAGCTTGATCGAACCCGATCGAGAGCCTACTCACAAGAACACCTCAACCTCAGGAGGCTGTTCTTCCCTTGTACTGTTCATCATCCGCCCAAGAGGCAATCCACCACCACCACACTGGAGTAGGGTATTACACCACAACGGTGGCCAGAACCAGTATAAACCTCGTGTCTTTCTGTGTTGTGAGTTCATCGAGTTCGTCCGCGAGATCTTAGTGAGCTAGGGCGTAGATCAGAAGGAGGGAAAGACTTCGTGCGCACCCCAGTGTTTGAACCTTAAGGGTTTGCTGGAACCCCACATCCGACATAGGAGTTCGATTGTCTAAGGAGACAGATTAGAGTTGAATAAAATAGAGAAAACACACCATGTTGGGATGCACCAAAAATCCTTGTGTTTGCTGATCCGTGAGGGATTTCAGAGCTGCTACGCGTAGGATTTGATCCGAACGAGTTCTTGCGCAAGTTCTTTTTGTTATTTGGTCTTCTTGCATCTCTGCTTGATCTGAAGAGCCGTTTGACTACTTCTACATACGTTGTTGCTGTTGTGACGAGTTCATCGACGTTCTTGTAATTTCGTTGAGTACCGTGAAAGATTGGGCCTATGAAGGACTCGCAGTATAGTCGGGTCTCATCAAGTTGGAATACAGTAGGTTTAACACCAATATAAATAAAGAATGAGTTCATTACAATACCTTAAAGTGGTGATTTGTGTTCTTATACTAACGGAGCTCATGAGATTTTCTGTTGAGTTTTGTGTTGTGAAGTTTTCAAGTTTTTGGGTAAATATTTGATGGATTTTGGAATAAGGAGTGGCAAGAGCCTAAGCTTGGGGATGCCCAAGGCACTCCAAGGTAAAATTCAAGGACAACCAAAAGCCTAAGCTGGGGGATGCCCCGGAAGGCATCCCCTCTTTCGTCTTCGTCCATCGGTAACTTTACTTGAGACTATATTTTTATTCACCACATGATATGTGTTTTGCTTGGAGTGTCTTGTATGATTTGAGTCTTTGCTTGTTAGTTTACCACAATCATCCTTGCTGTACACACCTTTTGGAGAGACACACATGAATCGGAATTTATTAGAATACTCTATGTGCTTCACTTATATCTTTTGAGCTAGATAATTGTGCTCTAGTGCTTCACTTAAATCTTTTAGAGCACGGTGGTGGTTTTATTTTATAGAAATTATTGATCTCTCATGCTTCACTTATATTTTTTTGAGAGTCCTTTAGAACAACATGGTAATTTGCTTTGGCTATAAAATTAGTCCTAATATGATAGGCATCCAAGATGGGTATAATAAAAACTTCCATATAGAGTGCATTGAATACTATGAGAAGTTTGATACTTGATGATTGTTTTGAGATATGAAGATGGTAATATTAGAGTCATGCTAGTTGAGTAGTTGTGAATTTGAGAAATACTTGTGTTAGAGTTTGCAAGTCCTGTAGCATGCACGTATGGTAAACGTTGTGTGACAAATTTGAAGCATGAGGTGTTTCTTTGATTGTCCTCCTTATGAGTGGCGGTCGGGGACGAGTGATGGTCTTTTCCTACAAATCTATCCCCCTAGGAGCATGCGCATAGTGCTTGGTTTTTGATGACTTGTAGATTTTTGCAATAAGTATGTGATTTCTTTATGACTAATGTTGAGTCCATGGATTATACGCACTCTCACCTTTCCATCATTGCTAGCCTCTTGATTGCCGTGCATTGCCCTTTCTCACCTTGAGAGTTGGTGCAAACTTTGCCGGTGCATCCAACCCCCGTGATATGATACGCTCTATCACACATAAACCTCCTTATATCTTCCTCAAAGCAGCCGCCATACCTACCTATTATGGCATTTCCATAGCCATTCCGAGATATATTGCCATGCAACTTTGCACCGTTCTGTTTATTATGACACGCTTCATCATTGTCATATTGCCTTGCATGATCATGTAGTTGACATCGTATTTGTGGCAAAGCCACCATGCATAATTTCATACATGTCACTCTTGATTCATTGCCCATCTCGGTACACCGCCGGAGGCATTCATATAGAGTCATACTTTGTTCTAGTATCGAGTTATAATCTTTGAGTTGTAAATAAAAAGAAGTGTGATGATCATCATTAATAGAGCATTGTCCCGAAAAAAGAAAAAAAGAAGAAAGGCCAAAAAAAGAAAGGCCAAATAAAAAAATAAAAAAAGAAGAAAATAAAAGGGACAATGCTACTATCCTTTTTTCCACACTTGTGCTTCAAAGTAGCACCATGATATTCATGATAGAGAGTCTCTTATATTGTCACTTTCATATACTAGTGGGAATTTTTTATTATAGAACTTGGCTTGTATATTCCTACAATGGGCTTCCTCAAATGCCCTAGGTCTTTGTGAGCAAGCAAGTTGGATGCACACCCACTTAGTTTCTTTTGTTGAGCTTTCATACATTTATAGCTATAGTGCATCCGTTGCATGGCAATCCCTACTCCTCGCATTGACATCAATTGATGGGCATCTCCATAGCCCGTTGATTAGCCGCGTCAAGCCCGGGTCGGGACTCTCTCCTCTCCTCTCCCCTCCTCTCCTAGGCTCCTCCTAGGCGCCCACCACTGGTGGCCACTCCGGCCCCGGCGGCCACCTCTCCTCCCGCCGCTGGCCACTCCGGCCCCGACGGCCACCACCTCTCTGCCACTTGTCACTCCGAGTGTGGAAGCCACCACCTTTTTTGCTTCTTTGCTGGAGGAGAAGGGGCAGGGAAGACGGTCATGGACCCTCCATCTCTCAACTGCTAGAGGTAAAGATTTTCAGCGCTCGATGAGGCAAAAGTTTGGTCATCCTGTGGTGTTTTCACCTGGTTTTCGTCAACGGGAGTTCACTTTGGTCGTTTCTTTCTGTCGTGCTCGTTTCCGGTTGGATTGTCACACGGTTAGCATCACTCTTCAATCTTGTTTTGGTGGGTATCCTCAAGGGTTTCGTGTGCATCACCTCAAGGATAGATCCTTCAAGTTTTCTGTTGCGTCCAAGGCAGTGGGTTTTGAAATCTATAATCATGGCCGTATGGTTGAGAAGGATTTTGAATTGGTGTTTAATCTTTGGGGTTTTGGGGGCCCCAACTGGATGCGTGAAGAGCAAATTTTTTATCATGAAGAGGATGCATCTTGGACTTTGGTTACTAGTGGTCCGCGCCCACGAGCTGCCATCGGGAATGTTTCCGGCGATCAACTCCGGCCATCGGTTTTTTTCTCGCCTCGCGAATATTTTGAGCTCTAGCAATAATGTGGTTGTGGATAATAATGAACCCTTAATGCAGAATCTTAATACCTCAGGAGAGGTTCACGCTGCGGTTTCACAGGGCGGCAATCAGGGTTTTTCAAATGGCTAGCTTCAGTGCTATGCGTGTGGTCAGGTGGGCCACTTTGCCAGGGCGTGTCATGAGAAACGGCTACCTGGGCTTTTTCCTTTCCTCTGATTTGCATCTTTCCCCAGCCCACCGAACGAGGCCTGGGACCTGGATGCGGTCCAGGACTGGTTTAAGTCTGTTGACCTGGCCTGCGACCCTTCGGTAGTTTGCTCTTTTAGCGAGCTTTGTTTGGGATCCTTCCTTGATTTCCAGCCTCGATTTGCACTTGCCTCCTCAACTTCTCCGCAGTGCTCCTCTGCTTCTCCACAGTGCCCAAACTCTGCTCCCGTCACCTCAAGCTTGACTCCGATGGTGTGTGCTCGTGCGGCGGCCCCAATGGCCAACATTCCATTAGACCCGCTCCCCTTTGTGCCCCACGGCTTTGATATTCAGCAGATTGCAGGCCGCAATGGTGTGGCTTGGGTGGTGCTTCTGCAGCTCCCTCGTCGCCATGAAGATTGGGTGATTGCAACCATCCATCCTCTCCCCGCTGATGCTCCTTTCCCCAATGTAAGAGATGTTCTTGAAGAGTTTATAGTTGAGCATAGGCAGTTGGGTTTGCGGGGCATCCAGCGGTGCCCTTTTGGAGAAGCATATGTGCGTCTTACGAGGGTTAGAGATAGGGATAAACTGGTGCTCGATAGCCCGCGTGAGTTTGGCGATGTGTTCATTTCCTTCGTGAAGCATGATGAGGGCAGAAACCATAGGCGGGTCCATTTCAATAGGACCGTGTGGTTACTTCTGACAGGAGTTCCATTTGATTTTTGCAACATGGATGATTTGGCTTGTGCTGTCAGTATGTTTGGTCGTATGATCTCCTGGGACAAGGAGGACGATCACATGGGGCGTATTGTGGTCAAAGCTCGAGTTATGAATCTAGTAATCATCCCCAAAAGTATGAGATGGTCTGAAGGGGACGAATTTGAGGAAGATGGTTGGTCTTCTTTGATTGAGGTACTGGCTAGTGAGCTCTTTGGTGGGGGCCCAGCAGATGAGGATCCTATTCCCCCTGACAATGTGGACCCACATCCTTTGCCTGAGATTGCTGAGCCTGGAGTTGGTTTCCATAATGCTGCTCTCAACAATGACCATATGGATGTTCAGAATGAGGATAATTGGGCACGCGAGGATAACTGGAATGAGCCTCAACAAGATAACCAGAATGCATCCCTTGATGATCTTTTGGATGCTGTGTAGCAAGAAGAGATGGCTTGGGCAGATGGAGAAGAACTGCTTCCTGCTGCTAGCAATAGTAGCTTATCTTCAGACATGTCTTTCTCTGAAGGAGATAATTCAAACTTCTTTTGCCACATGTACTAGCAGGAATATTCTTTTTAGGGCTACTGAGCATGCTGTGTTACCCCCTCCTCCTGCCATTGTGATTGCTAATGGCCTCCAGAACATTATTCAGGCATATTAATTTGATGATGAGGAGCCTCATATGCTGCAAGAGCAGAATGTGGTTGCTGCACCAATTGTTGTGGATCTTCCTGATCAAGATTTTGCAAACCAGTTGCAACAAGTTGCAGTCAGTAATCCCCCTGGGAATGATGAGGTGGTTCTCCCTGCTATTGTATCTGAATCTCAAGATTTGGGTGCTCACTCCCCTATTCTGCAAGTGGGCTCTGCCTTGGAGACTGGCTTGGTTCCTATCTTAACTTTGGGAGATTCAGTGCCGGTTTCATTGCAGTTCTAGACACATCAATACTTCTAGAGGAAGCCTTGAGCTTATTGCAAACATTGGGGATCTCCAGTCTGGGCTTCAAGGTAATTGGGTTGATCAAATTAATGAGCATTTTAGCATGGCACCCTCTCTTCTTGGTTTGAATTGCATTCAGCTTGCTGCTACTGCTAATCATGATCATGTTGTCTCTGAAGAAGGCCTCTTGCTGTGGAAGAAACACTTCCAGGAGCAATCCTTGGAAAATAAGAGCTCCTTTTCTGCCAACATTCCTGTAAGTTGCTTTAACTTTGTTGTCCACCTGCTCTTGTCTCCTGATAAGTTAGATTGGACTATCAGTATGCTAAAGTCTAGAATGTGGGAACTTTTTTCTGCTGTGGAGAACATGGAACAAGCTATACTGTTTCACATACCTGATAAGTGTCCTGCCTCACATGCACCTATTTGTCAGGTCATGGTCCTTGAGGAACAACTTGCCAAGGACAAGGATAAGGAGAATATTGGTGTGGCTTCCAACATGCAAGATGTGGAGTCCCAGGCTTTACTGCAACCCTTTGGTCCTGACAATTTAAGGAAGAGAAGGAGTGGAAAAACTCCCCTGGTAGGAACTGAGGTAAGGAGGAGTGATAGAATTAAAAAGGATAATGCTGGCTACAAAAGAAACTCCTGCTCAAATAATAAATGCTACCTTGTAATGTTATCGCTCCCATCACTCAAAAGTCAGTTGTTAAAAATCTCACTGCCTCTTTCTGTAAGGTTGCTGAGAGGGAGCTGGAGGACAAGCTGGTTAAGAAGCCAAGAAGAAGGCAAGAAGATGAGCTGGCCAAGGTGCCCTTGGCCAAAGGAGAGGAGAACACTTCCAAGTCTCCATGATGATTGCTGACCTCAGTTGGAGTTGTGGTTTGAGGGGTAGTGTGTTTGGTCCTTCTTCTTCTATTTTGGATATCCTAATGTATGGTGTAAACCTTGGCTGCTGGCAATTCATAGAACTTGTTTACCTGGTGATGTACTATCTTAATAACACTTTTGTGATGTATGGTTATTGGATGTTGTGCTGGTCTTGTGCTGTGGTGTGGCTCAGGGTCCTGTGCCAGCTTTTCTCACTTCTATTTGTTGATCAAGTGTTGGAGCTTGGTTACTGGTGCAAAAATCATCTTTGTTTCCATGAATAACACAAACAGAAATTGGAACATTCTTAACTGGAATATTAGAGGGATGAATTCCGAGGACAAATGGTTGGCCATAAGGCAGAAAATAGATGAGAGTGACTGCAATATTCTGTGTCTTCAAGAAACAAAAAGAGAGATCTTTGACCCTGCCTACATCAAAAACTTTTGTCCTAATAGAATTAACAAATTTGCTTTCGTCCCTTCTGTTGGAGCATCAGGGGGTCTTCTAGTTGCTTGGAATGGTTCTCAGTTTGTTGGTGAAGTTATTGCACAAAATAGATTCTCTCTTTCCATTCAATTCACCAGTTTGCTCTCAAATCAATCATGGATTCTCACCAACATATATGGACCATGTGATCCACAGGACAAAATTGAGTTCATTAATTGGTTCTTGAATATTCACATGCCTGCTGATGTGGACTGGATTCTCATGGGAGATTTCAATTTTATGAGGGCTCCCTCAGATAGAAACATACCTGGTGGAGATGTTAATGACATGCTCCTATTCAATGAGGCAATTAGCAACCAAGGATTAGTTGAATTGCCTTTGCATGGTAGAAAATTCAGCTGGAGTAACATGTAGCAAGATCCTCTTCTGGTCAAGCTTGACTGGTTTTTTACATCTGCTGCCTGGATGACCTGTTTCCCAAACACCATTGTGCTCCCCCTTGCAAAGCCTATATCAGATCATTTGCCATGTGTAATAAAGATTGGTACTTCTATCCCAAAAGAAAGAGTTTTTTTATTTGAAAACTATTGGTTGCAACACTCAGATTTTAAACAGGTGGTTGCTGCTGCTTGGAATATCCCTGTGGGCAATCTAGATGCTGTCAAAAGTTTGAATGCTAAGTTTAAGAAATTAAGGAGAGCTTTGAAGCCGTGGGCTAGATCTTTATCTTGTCTTAAATCTCAAATTGCAAAAATAATTGAGCTCATGTTTTTGTGGGATTTTTTTGAGGAGTTCAGAGAGTTGGACATCTATGAGTGGAACTACAGGATCATTCTTAAATAACATCTGCTCATTCTTTTGAAGAACCAAAAGATCTACTGGAAGCAAAGGGGAAAAATTAAGGGGGTCAAGTTTGGGGATGAGAACACCAATTTTTTTCATACTAAAGCCTCTATCAACTACATGCATAATCACATTGCAGTGCTCCAAAATGATGACCAAGTTGACATATCTGATCATGCTGGGAAAGCTGCAATACTCTGGGAAACATATAATAAAAGAATGGGTACTTCACATAAAACCTCTATGCACTTTGATTTGGATTCCTTGTTTGGCCAGAGACAAGATTCTGCTATATTTGATAACCTGGAATTGCCTTTCACTGAGGAAAAAGTTAATGATGTCGTCAAAGAACTTCCACTGGACAAATCCCCAGGTCCTGATGGTTTCGTTTCAACAATGAATTTTTTAAATCTTGTTGGGACATTATTAAAGGAGATGTGCTCAAATTCATATATGCTTTTCATGTTGGGCAAGTATCACTTGAAAGTTTAAACACCTCATACATTACCCTTATTCCTAAAGGAAGTACCCCATTGACAGCAAATGATTACATGCCAATCTCTCTCCTTCACTGTTGTCTCAAACTTTTCACTAAACTGTTGGCAAACAGGTTGCATAAAGTGATTCTAAAATTGGTGCACATTAACCAATATGGATTTCTCAAAGAGAGATCCATCCATGACTGTTTGGGTTGGGCCTATGAATATCTGCATCAATGCCACAAATCCAAGGAAGATATTATTGTGCTTAAACTGGACTTTGAAAAGGCTTTTGACACCATTGAACACCAGGCAATTCTGGATATTTTAAAAGCCAAAGGTTTTGGAGACAAATGGATTAACTGGATCAAAATGTTGTTCATCTCTGCTTCATCTGCTATCTTGCTCAATGGTGTACCTGGCAAAAAGTTTTATTGTCTTAGAGGAGTTAGACAGGGAGACCCTTTGTCACCTCTTCTATTTGTGCTTGTTGCAGACCTATAGTCAATCATCAATAGGGCCATGCAACTGGGTCTAATTACTTCACCTTTGCAAGTGGAATCCTGTCCTGATTTTCCCATAGTTCAGTATGCAGATGACACTCTGGTTCTCCTTCAAGCAGATGCAAAGCAACTTCACTTCCTCAAAGCCCTTCTTAATACTTTTGCAGATGCTACTGGCCTCAAAGTAAATTACAATAAATCAAGCCTCATCCCAATCAATGTGTCAGATGAGAAAGTTGATATTTTGATAAACACTTTTCAATGTAAAAAGGAAACATTCCCCATACAATACTTGAGAGCACCTTTGGGTCTTCATAAACCTACTGTTGAGCAATGCTTCCCTCTAGTCAGAAGGCTGCAGAAGAAACTTGTGGGCTTGTCTTCCTTCATGACCATGGCTGGGAGATTGTTGCTGGTGAAATCTGTTTTAAATTCTCTGTTGATTTATCTCATGGGATGTCTTGATGTGCCAGTCACCATCAAAACTCAAGCCATCAAATTATATAGGCATTGCCTTTGGAGAGACCCGGACCTGGAGGATCAGAGGCCTGCCATGGTGGCCTAGAACACTGTTTGCAGACCAAAAGATCAAGGAGGTTTGGGCGTGATGGACATCTTTGTCCAAAACAAAGCTCTGTTACTTAAGAACCTGCACAAGTTTTATAATAGACAGAACATTCCATGGGTTAACTTGATTTGGGAATCCTATTACAGCAATGGTTTGCTGCCTGGCAGTAGTTGGATTGGATCTTTTTGGTGGAAGGCAAACCTTAAGCTCATTGATAACTTCAAATCTTTGGCCAGATGTAACATAGGAGATGGAAAAAGTGCTCTATTTTGGTCTGATTTATGGCACACTGCCTGTCTGCAGGACATGTTCCCTCACCTCTTCTCCTTTGTGCAGAACAGGAATACTACTTTACACACCATCATACACACTGAATTTCTGGAGGATTTGTTCCATTTACCCTTGACTATGCAAGGTTTCCAAGAATTTGAAGCTATGGAAGACATTTGTATGGCCTTAAGAGTTTCTGAGTCTCTATAATGCACTGATACCTGGAGTTACATTTGGGGAAAGATCAATTCTTAGTTTCTAAGGCCTATAAAATGATGATGGGAGTCAAAACAGTGCCTCAATAGTTCAATTGAATTTGGAATAGCTCCTGTCAGCCAAAGCACAAGGTGTTTTTTGGAGGCTTCTTCATGACATGCTCAATACTAGGAATCTTCTACGAAGGAAAACTTTTCATCTGGATAACTATAACTGTGCTGTAAATAATTGTCCACAGGAGGAAACACTTCAACATCTCTTCTGGACCTGCCCCTCTGCAGCCCAGTGTTGGGACCTGATTTGTCCCTCAGGACAGGCCAATGTTTCAGTGCTTGAAGCTTTTGCTGATCTCAGGCAGAAACTTCATGTGCCTTTCTTCATGGAAATCATCATCCTAGCTTCTTGGGCTATTTGGATTTCAAGGAATAATCTCATCTTTCAGGCCATTCAGCCTAGTATTCAGAGGTGGAAAGTCATCTTCTTGGAGGAGCTCAACTTGCTCATATTTAGAATAAATAAGAGCTATGCTAGGGCTTTTTGTTCTTGGCTTGATAGCCTTGTCTTGTAATTATAGGTAGTTTTTGTTTTGTATTCTTTTATTTTGGCTTACCTCAAGCCTTTGTATTTATGGACCTTTGTTCGTCTGAAATAATATAAAAATTGCAGTGGGGTTTTGCCCTACTGTGTATAGTCAAAAATTAGCCGCATCAATGTGAGACTTTCTCCTTTTTTGTCTTCTCCACACAACCCCCATCATTATATTCTATTCCACCCATAGTGCTATGTCCATGGCTCACGCTCATGTATTGCGTGAAAGTTGAAAAAGTTTGAGATTACTAAAGTATAAAACAATTGCTTGGCTTGTCATCGGGGTTGTGCATGATGGGAGCATTTTTGTGTGTCGAAAATGAAGCATAGCCAAACTATATGATTTTGTAGGGATAAGCTTTCTTTGGCCATGTTATTTTGAGAAGACATAATTGCTTAGTTAGTATGCTTGAAGTATTATTATTTCTTATGTCAATATTAAACTTTTGTCTTGAATCTTTCGGATCTGAACATTCACGCCACAATAAATAAAATTATATTGAAAATTATGTTAGGTAGCATTGCACATCAAAAAATCTGTTTTTATCATTTACCTACTCGAGGACGAGCATGAATTAAGCTTGGGGATGCTTGATATGTCTCCAACTTATCTATAATTTTTTATTGTTCCATGCTACTACATTATCTGTTTTGGATGTTTAATGGGCTTTAATATACCTTTTTATATTATTTTTGGGACTAACCTATTAACCGAAGACCCAGTGCAAATTGCTGTTTTTTTTGCCTATTTCAGTGTTTCCCAGAAAAGGAATATCAAACGGAATCCAAACAGAATGAAACCTTCACGAGGATCTTTGTTGGAACAAACACAATCCAGGAGACTTGGAGTGGAGGTCAATGAAGCCACGAGGCAGGAGGGCGCGCCCAGGGGGGTAGGCGCACCCCCACCGACCTACTTCTTTCGCCTATATATACTCTTATACCTTGAAACCATCAGGGAGAGCCACGAAACACCTTTTCTACCGCCGCAACCTTCTGTACATGTGAGATCTGATAACCCACAAGTATAGGGGATCGCAACAGTTTTCGAGGGTAGAGTATTCAACCCAAATTTATTGATTCGACACAAGGGGAGCCAAAGAATATTCTCAAGTATTAGCAGCTGAGTTGTCAATTCAACCACACCTGGAAGACTTAATATCTGCAGCAAAGTATTTATTAGCAAAGTAGTACGGAAGTAACGGTAACGGTGGCAAAAGTAACAGTAGCAGTTTTCTACTAATTGTAACAGTGGCAACGATAAAGTAACTAAGCAATGATTAATATGTGAAAAGCTCGTAGGCATTGGATCGGTGATGGAGAATTATGTCGGATGCGGTTCCTCATGCAACAGTTATAACATAGGGTGACATAGAACTAGCTCCAGTTCATCAATGTAACGTAGGCATGTATTCCGAATATAGTCATACGTGCTTATGGAAAAGAACTTGCATGACATATTTTGTCCTACCCTCCCGTGACAGCGGGGTCCTATTGGAAACTAAGGGATATTAAGGCCTCCTTTCAATAGAGTACCAGACCAAAGCATTAACACTTAGTGAATACATGAAATCCTCAAACTACGGTCATCACCGGTAAGTATCGCGATTATTGTCACTTCGGGGTTAACGGATCATAACACATAATAGGTGACTAATGACTTGCAAGATAGGATCAAGAACTCACATATATTCATGAAAACATAATAGGTTCAGATCTGAAATCATGGCACTCAGGCCCTAGTGACAAGCATTAAGCATATCAAAGTCATAGCAACATCAATCTCAGAACATAATGGATACTAGGGATCAAACCTACAAAAAACTAACTCGATTACATGATAAATCTCATCCAACCCATCACCGTCCAGCAATCCTAAAATGGAATTTCTCACGCACGGCGGTGAGCATCATGAAATTGGTGATGGAGGAAGGTTGATGATGATGATGGCGACGGATTCCCCTCTCCGGAGCCCCGAACGGACTCCAGATCAGCCCTCCCGAGAGAGATTAGGGCTTGGCGGCGGCTCCGTATCGTAAAACGTGATGAATCCTTCTCTCTGATTTTTTTCTCCCCAAACGTGAATATATAGAGTTGGAGTTCAGGTCGGGGGAGCACTAGGGGGCCCACGAGGCAGGAGGGCGCGCCAAGGGGGGTAGGCGCGCCCCACCCTTGTGGACAGGGTGTGGGCCCCTGGCCTTGATTCTTTCGCCAGTATTTTTTATTTATTCCAAAAATATTCTCCGTGAAGTTTCAGGTCATTCCGAGAACTTTTATTTCTGCACAAAAATAACACCATGGCAATTCTGCTGAAAACAAATACTCCGAGTTAGTTCCATTCAAATCATGCAAGTTAGAGTCCAAAATAAGGGCAAAAGTGTTTGGAAAAGTAGATACGATGGAGACGTATCAACTCCCCCAAGCTTAAACCTTTGGTTGTCCTCAAGTAATTCAGTTGACAAACTGAAAGTGATAAAGAAAAAACTTTTACGAACTCTGTTTGCTCTTGTTGTTGTAAATATGTAAAGCCAACATTCAAGTTTTCAGCAAAGATTATGAACTAACCATATTCACAATAACACTTAGGTCTCATATTTACTCATATCAATGGCATAATCAACTAGCGAGCAATAATAATAAATCTCGGATGACAACACTTTCTCAAAACAATCATAATATGATATAACAACATGGTATCTCGCTAGACCTTTCTGAGACCGCAAAACATAAATGCAGAGCACCTCTGAAGATCAAGGACTGACTAAACATTGTAATTCATGGTAAAAGAGATCCAGTCATAGTCATACTCAATATAAATTAATAGTAATGGATGCAAATGACAGCGGTGCTCTCCAAATGGTGCTTTTTAATAAGAGGAGGATGACTCAACATAAAA
The DNA here is from genome assembly GCA_021605145.1 of Aegilops bicornis. Classification (NCBI taxonomy): domain Eukaryota; kingdom Viridiplantae; phylum Streptophyta; class Magnoliopsida; order Poales; family Poaceae; genus Aegilops; species Aegilops bicornis. The sequence continues at coordinate 533,670,204 of CM038671.1, read as the reverse complement.
GTAAATAGATAGGCCCTTCGCAGAGGGAAGCCGGGATTTGTAGAGGTGCCAGAGCTCGATTTTGAAATTAATATTTGAGTGATATACTTTCATTGTCAACATAACAACCGAGAGATCTCGATATCTTCCATGCTACACACATTATAGGCGGTTCCCAAGCATAATGTTAAAGTTTATACTCCCCCACCACCAACAAGCATCAATCCATGGCTTGCCCGAAACAACGGGTGCCTCCAACTAACAACAGTCCTGGGGGAGTTTTGTTTGCAATTATTTTGATTTGGTTTGAACATGGGACTGGGCATCCGGTGACCAGCCATTTTCTAAATGAGTGAGGAGCGGAGTCCACTCCTCTTGAGAATAACCCGCCTAGCATGGAAGATACTGAGACAACCCTAGTTGATACATGAGCTATTCGAGCATACAAAACAGAATTTCATTTGAAGGTTTAGAGTTTGCACATACAAATTTACTTGGAACGGCAGGTAGATACCGCATATAGGAAGGTATGGTGGAGTCATATGGAATTATTTTGGGGTTTATGGAAGTGGATGCACAAGCAGTATTCCCGCCTAGTACAAGTGAAGGCTAGAAAAAGACGGGGAAGCGACCAACTAGAGAGCGACAACAGTCATGAACATGCATTAAAATTAATAAACATTGAGTGCAAGCATGAGTAGGATATAATCCACCATGAACATAAATATCGTGGAGGCTATGTTGATTTTGTTTCAACTACATGTGTGAACGTGTGCCAAGTCAAGCCACTTGAATCATTCAAAGGAGGATACCACCCTATCATACCACATCACAACCATTTTAATAGCATGTTGGCACGCATAAGGTAAACCATTATAAACTCCTAGCTAATTAAGCATGGCATGAGCAACTATAATCTCTAATTGTCATTGCAAACATGTTTCATTCATAATAGGCTGAATCAGGAATGATGAACTAATCATATTCACAAAAACAAGAGAGGTCGAGTTCATACCAGCTTCTCTCATCTCAATCAGTTCATCATATATCGTCATTATTGCCTTTCACTTGCATGACTGAACGGTGTGGATAATAATAATAGTGCACGTGCATTGGACTAAGCTGGAATCTGCAAGCATTTTAATACACAGGAGAAGACAAGGTACTATGGGCTCTTTGTTAAATCAACAATAATGCATATAAGAGCCACTTCAAGATTTTCATTATGGTTTTCTCCTCTCGACCCCCAAAGGAAAGAAAAGAAATAAAACTATTTACACGGGAAAGCTCCCAATAAGCAAAAGAAGAACGAGAAATCTTTTTGGGTTTTCTTTTAATTATTGCTACTACAGGCATGGAAAGTAAACTAGCTAAAAACTATAACTATTTTTTTTGTTTTTTCTTAAGGTTTTTCAAACACACAAAAAAAACGAGAAAAAGGAAAAATAAACTAGCATGGATATTACAATGAAAAAGTATGAGCACCGACAACTAGAATAAGTGTGTGAACATGAATGTAATGTCGGTGAGAAATACGTACTCCCCCAAGCTTAGGCTTTTGGCCTAAGTTGGTCTATGCCCATGGATAAAAGTTGCTCTCTCCGGGGTACTGAGGAGGTTCCTCAGGATGCCACTGGTTGGCGATCTCCTCTAGATCCTACTGATAAACAGAATGCCGATAAGGGTCAAGTGGTGGCTCCGGCTCAACCTCTGGAGTAGGTGTCCCACTTAAGTATGCATGAATGGCCTCCGGCAAAATGAGGTACGTGCCTGAAAATATGTTAAACAAAGAGGGCGCAGGCAAAGTAATAATCTCATAATAATTTTTTATCAAATATCACATTAGACTTAAGCAGTTTCTTCTTATTTTTAACAATAAAGTCATGTGCTACCATACTCTTATAATCTAGAGAGACAAGGGGCAGCAACCTTTCTTCTTTCTCATAATTCTTAATAGGTATCTCAAAATATTTAGCAAGACGCGAAGCAAAGACACCTCCAAAAATGGGGCCCTTTGTACGGTTTAGACTCAACCGTCTAGCAACCATAGCACCCAAACTGAAAGTTCTGTCACGGAATAAAGCATGGCGCAAAATGGCGAGGTCAGGAGTGTCGGATTTCGGGTTCCGTCAGGCCCTCTAGGTTCGAAATCTGGGGTGCACGCGGAGATCGCACCTCCAACCTACCTATGTCTCATCGCCTCGCAAGGATCTAAACTACACAAAGAACAACACAAGGGACACGAGGTTTATATCGTTCAGGCCACCATTATGGTGTAATACCCTACTCCGATTTGTGGTGTGGTGGATTGCCTCTGGGGCTGATGATGAGCGATGCGAGAGGGAGAACAGCCTCGCGAGGGGCTGTTCTTGAGCTGGTGCGATGAACTGCTAGGGGAGTTCAGTCGCCTCTCTTTCTCTCTCTCTAGACGCCGATCCTCTACCCTGTGGGTGGCTAGTCCTATTTATAGGCAGAGGCCCTGGGCCTCTCCCCAAATATTGAGCGGGAAGGGCGCCAACAATTGGCCATTTTGAAGGGGAACATCTAGTACACTTATCCTGACTAAATTCGGTCCTCGCCTGCCAAAGACTCTGACGGTGACGCCGGCTTGGGCTCCATGATGACCTCCGTTCTGCGTCCTGCTGGTCTTGGTCTTGTTGCACCAAAATGGTTGCCTTTGCCTGATGCCTTGGCCTGCGCTTGCCTCCTTTGCAACAAAGGGGAAATGAGGACACTTCTTGGCTGGCGCTACTTTGGCGCCCTCGGTCGTCATGGCTTGCGTCATGGGCACCTCGTGAGGTACCCCGCCTTGATCTCTCCGCCTCCTTGCGAGCCAGCCTGAGGAGGCCGTGCCTGAGGAAGCTTCCTGTCGTCCGCCCAGCGAGGCTTGGCCCCTCGCGAGGGTCTTGAGCTTGTGTTGATGAATATGGGCCGTACTGGGCCACCCTTTGAGCCACGCCACAGGCCGCAGGGCGCCCGTTCCCAGAACGCTGACAGTAGCCCCCGGGCCCAAGGCGCGCCTGGACTTGGCTTAGCAGAGAAGCGAAAGGGCAAGTGCGAAGCGCCGCAGGCCCCAAGAGCCTGCGGCCTTGGGCGCCGCGTGGCGGTTGATTGGACATGGGCGTCCCCGCTTCCCCACGCCTCCTTATTTTGCGCCCAGCTAGGCGGACCCGCAGTTGCACACAGTCATCCCTCTTCTCGCCGCTCGCGTGCCTCCCGCTCTTCCTCCTCTCGATCTCCAGCTTCTGCTTCCAATCCAATCTCGAATCCTCCCCTTCACACGCCATGGCGCCGACGAAGAAGCGAAAGGGCGGAAGCATGTGCCTTCGCCCGCTTCGCCCGTCAGCCGACGGCTCCTGCTGCCGATCGGTCGATCATACTCAACCCGGAAGGCTTGGGCAAGGTCAGTTTGGCCTCGCCACCATCTTCAACGAGTGTGGGAGGACGGCCAGTCCGCCCGCGTCTCACTTCTCCATTGACAGAATAGTCACCGAGGTCCGGTACTTCGCCGACGCTCTGTGGGCGGGACTGGTTCCCCCCTTTTATGATTTCTTCAACGCCGTAATTTCCCATTACCAGATCCACATGATGCATTTGGGTCCCGAATCCATCACTCTCCTTGCCGTTTTCGCCTTTCTTTGCGAGGCGATGGTCGGCATTCCTCCTTCGATTGCCTTCTTTGCGCCACTTCTTCTCTTTGCGCCTCAGCGACCCCACCCAATGCTCGGGGTGCGTGAGTTTCCTTGTTGCACTGGAAACGGCGGCCTCGGGATTGATTTCAGCCTTCCCCCGCCTGCGACTGGGTTCCGAGAGCGGTGGCTGTACGTGGACGTTGGAGTGCCCAGCCCCCTGCTCTCGGAGCCTACCTCGCCCGCTATCCCCAATTCGGGCTGGGGCCAGGAGACGCTCACGAGCCCCCGGCTCGTCTTCGTCTGGCGTCGCTTTGCGAACTTGAGGGCGCTCGGTGTGACGGCACCCAAGGTGGTGAAGGAGTTCCTCCTGTGCCGCATCACCCCTCTCTAGTGCCATTCTCGCCGGATGTGGGCCTTCGTGGGGAGCGAAGACCGCATGAGGCTTCAGGAGGAAGATCTGACGCCTGAAGTGCTGAGGAAGGTTCTCATGATCCTGATTGGGGACCCTTCCCCCGGCAGCCTCCGGCGAGAGGGTGCCCTGCTGTACCTTTGCTCGAGCAGGGCCGATTTCGTGAAGCAGATGCCCAGCTTTGACGAATGGGGGCTGCGCCCCGCGGGCCTCATGGGACCTTGTGAGAACCCAGTTGTGGTGGTTGCCCTTCCGGTTGCCCACGGCGGTCCTTCCTCGAGTGGTGGAGCTGGGAGGCAAGGGCCGCCGGGGGATGAGGAGGCCGTCGTCGAGACGATGACGCCATGAGGAACTCCTGAGGCGGCAGCCGCTGAGGCCCGCCCTGTGGTGGCTGGAGGTGTTGAGCCGCGGCCCGCGGCTCCCGTGGCAGAGGCTCTTGAGGCCCCGGCCACCCTTCATGGGGCGGCATCTGGCGGCGTGGGCCAGGGCGATGCCCCCGACGCCGGTCACATTGGCGCTTCTTCCTCGTCGCAGGCCGACCCCTGCGCCGAGCTCCTAGGCCGCTTCCGCGTGGACTTCGAGGCTCTCCGAAAGAGAAAGGAGGCCTTGGGTGATGATTACCCTTGCCGCCTATTGAAGCGTAGGAAGTACTTCGCCATTGATGAGTAAGCCTTCCCCTTTCTTAGTTCCTTACTTTCCCGTTGCTTCAACTAATCATTGCCCTGAAGGGCCCTCCCTGCCGAGCTCACGGAGACGGCTGAGGAGCCATCCCCCCAGGCCTCGCCCTCTCCACCTTCCCCAAGCGCCCCGGGCTCAAGCACTGCCCTCGTGGTGAGGCGGTTGGAGAGGTGAGCCATCCTGTGATGCATTATGATCCTGCGCACCTCGCGACCCTCCTTCGTGAGCCCTCCCGGGGTATAGCCAGCCTGCCTTGGGCTCTTCGATTGGTCGTGGACGGCGACTGGCTGAGGTCGGCCTTGCGTTCTTCCTTTGAGGACGAGCCGGCTCTGGGCCGGGCTTCTAGCGAGGCGCGTCCGGCCATCGCGAGGGCGCCAGCCCCCAGCCCCCTGCCCAGAGGGGGAGTGCTGGTTCGTGGCCCCCCGCGCACACCTGGGGTGGAGGACGACGCGGAAGACGTGCTTGAGTGCGCCCGGGAGCGTCGCGCCCTTCGCCAAGGGTTTCTCCGGAGGGCGGCTGATGCAGTGAGCCAGCTCGGTGTAGAGCTTGCTGACGAGGACGCGCGCCTTGAGGCCGAGGGCCTGCGCCTAGCTGAAGAGAGGCGCAAGCTGAAGGTGGCCGTTGCCCTTACGCGCCACCAGCATGACCTCGACAATGAGAAAGCCGAGGTGTCGCTGGCGGCTTCTCGGGAGGCCCGCTCCCGGGCCATCGGGGAGGCTCGGGAGGTTGACCGGCGTGCATGGCTACGGAGGAGCGGGCGCAGGAGCTCCAGGCCTGGAGTAACTCCCTAGAGCAGCAAGTGGAGCTGTGTAAGGCGGCCCTTGCATCGATGAAGGGGGCTTCGGTCGACCAGGCGGAGCTCCAGAGACGTGAGGAGGCACTGACGCTGGAAGCTGCCGAGCGCGCCCGTGACCTTGAGCGGCTGGAGACGAGAGAGCGCTTGGTGGCGCAGGCGGAGGACGATGTCGCTGCGCGGGAGGCCCGAGTCCTGGAAGAGGTTAATCGCCGGGTGGCCACGGCCCGCTCGAACCTCGAGCGCGAGTTCGAGGAGAGGTTGGAGTTGATTAAGGTCGAAGCAGAAGGCATGACCGCCGCCCTGAAGGCCAAGCTGGATGAAGTGACGCGGCGGGCGGACGCTACCCGGGCCGCCCTTGGCGCGGCACAGGGGGACCTGACTTCCTCCCGCGCCGAGGTGCTTCTTCTCCGTCAAAGGGTGGACGCGGCTGAGGCCATCGCGCGGCGGAGCGAGGACGAGATACGCCAGCGGCAGACCCTGAAGCACGAGCATGGCCCTATGCTCCGCACGCTCCGGGAAAGAGCTAACACGGCCTTGGGCAACATCTGTGAGGCAGCCGTTGGGGAGCCTCATGTGGTTAACTATGCTGGTAACCTCTAGTTCTTCACTGATGTGGTGACGCAGCTGGAGGCGCGGTCGGGCAGAGCCAACAGGTTGGTGGAGGAGAGGAGGCGTGCCCTGCTCGGGCGTGCTTTTTCTCGCGTCTTGATCATCTTGAACATGGATCCCCACTTTGACTTTGATGCCGCCATCGCCTTACCCTGGCCATCCGGGACGACCTGGCGCACTGGGTGGAAGACAACGTAGATGCCCTCATCAGGGCCTTCACTACCGATAACGACGGCATGGTCGTGGTTGCTGATGAAGGCGGCGTGGTGAATGGCCCGGATGTTGCCGACGGCGAAGCGGAGGATGATGGCGAGGCCAGCGACGCCAGTGATGATTCAGGAGGTGTCCTTGAGGATGCATTGGGGGATTTATCCGATTGACCGCGTGTTGTTCCCGCTTTCTACCCTGCGCAGAGAGAGTTCGGGCTTGGCCCTGAAGGTTGTAAGAGCATTTTGGGAGGGGGAGCCCCTCGTGTAAAAACTTGCAGTTAGCGCATTAGTAGACACGATATCACCCGTACGCCTACGCCAAGTGGCTGGTCTTGCGACGAGCCGACTGGCTTGTTTACCTTCGACCCGCGTGGGCCCTGAGATAGCCTGCGGAGGGCTGTGGTGTCCTGAGTGCCTCCTGAATGAGCCCATTGAACCTGTAATGAGAACCTCCTGAGAGGGTGTGGTGACGGCAGTCCGGGCTGCATGCATGCTAGGCATGGCCCGACTCGTGAGGGGCTCGCGAGGGGAGGCAGCTGAGGCGGGATGGACGCAAAGAGGTAACCAGAACGCGAGAGATTGCTCGAACGAGACTAAACACCCCTTCCCCGAACACACACAAGTCTCAAGCTCAAATCCAACTTAAATCCAAACGGGGGAAAAACGACAACCAAAGGAATGGCAAAAGAAGCAAAAAGGCCGCGTCCGGCACCTAGTCTAGTCTTCAACGTCTTCTCACCAGCGCGGAGCTAAGTGCTGCCACTGGGCGTGGGCGGGAGCCCCCGAGGCACGAGGGCGGCTCTCCGGAGACTCCGGGGCGTGTACAGCCCCACTCATTATTACGTGAGAGTGTCACGGGGCGGCGAGCTTCACAGGCACTGGGCCTTCTTCACAGGTACCGGCCTTGCTTCATATCGCCAGATGAGGGCCCCACCTTGCGCCACACTCTATTGCCATCGACGACGGCTGGAGACCGAGGACGCCGCCAATGGGATAGAGCGGTCGCCAGCGGTTCCCCTGACGACCACGGGTCCTCTGCCGGGGGTAGGCCCTGAGGCACGTCCCCGGCAGAGGGCCTACCTCCTGAGGACGCTTTGCTCCGAACGCCGCGGTGGTGATGCCGGATCTCGGCCCCTCTCCTGCAGCCCCCGACGCCCTCCTCCTGAGGGGTAGGAAGCTGCTGGATTGGGGCAGCCATCCGCCGCGATGACCTGTACCTCCTGCGATCCATGGTTATCGTATGCCTGATCCTGAAGAATTAGCGGTACCCGACAATCGCTGCCTCCAGCACGGTCGATGGGGCTTTCCCGGGGCTCCTGAAAGAGCTCAGCTTCAGGTGTCTCTTCCCCCCAGCTTGGGCCGAGGAGCGAGCCACGGTCTTCCTCCTGCGCGTGCCCTTGATCCATCATGTGGGGCACATACGCTTCCGGGGCCGCCACCCCGAATGCTTCGCTGTAGTGCCCCGTGTGCCATGCAGCCCTGCTCGAGGCGCCAACCTGGGGGTGGTAGCGCGGCGGCCCACCGGGACCATGGGCTGTGGCGAGTCCTCCTTCGCTGGCCTGGGGCGGAGGCAGCGCCGTTGTTAGCCCGGCGCTGACGGCCTGGTTGGCGTTGGAGTGGCCTTGGAATCCGCTCGGAGCTGCGCGGGCGCGCGCGAGGCCTCCGTGCGGTCCGCCTTGGACCTGAGGCGGCGGCTGGGTGCAGAAGGGGTGAGCCCCGATGCGGCGAAGCAGTAGCACGTCGCGACCGCCCTCCAACAGTCTGCATTGCAGTAGCTCTCGGGCCACCGTGAGCACGGCCCTTGAGTTCGCCTGCTCCCGTCTGGTGTGCGGCACCGTGGCCGCGGCGTGGCTCGAGGCCCTCGCCGCCGACCGCACCTGCCGTGGCGTGAGAGCCGACGTCGCTGACCGCGTCGCCCGCGGCTGGCGCCCTGCGGATCATGGGCGCTGTGGCACGGTTGAGGTCGCCTGGCGAGCGGCTCTGCGCGGGCGGGCCAGGTTGCCCAGGGATCGAGATTGCCCGTTGGGTCGCCGGACATGATGATGACGATGCGACGGGGCGCGAGGCGGCAGAAGGCGGATTCCGGTGCACCCCTACCTGGCGCGCCAAATGTCGGATTTCGGGTTCCGCACCCTCTAGGTTCGAACTCTAGGGTGCACGCGAGATCGCACCTCCAACCTACCTACGCCCTCATCGCCTCGCAAGGATCTAAACTACACAAAGAACAACACAAGGGACACGAGGTTTATCTTTGGTTCAGGCCACCATTGTGGTGTAATACCCTACTCCAGTTTGTGGTGTGGTGGATTGCCTCTGGGGCTGATGATGAACAGTACAGAGGGAGAACAGCCTCGCGAGGGGCTGTTCTTGAGCTGGTGCGATGAACTGATAGGGGATTTCAGTCGCCTCTCTTTCTCTCTCTCTAGATGCCGATCCTCTACCCTGTGGGTGGCTAGTCCTATTTATAGGCAGAGGCCCTGGGCCTCTCCCCAAATATTGAGCGGGAAGGGCGCCAACAATTGGCCATTTTGAAGGGGAACATCTAGTACACTTATCCTGACTAAATTCGGTCCTCGCCTACCAAAGACTCTGACGGTGACGCCGGCTTGGGCTCCACGATGACCTCCGTCCTGCCGTCCTGCTGGTCTTGGTCTTGTTGCACCAAAATGGTTGCCTTTGCCTGATGCCTTGGCCTGCGCTTGCCTCCTTTGCACCAAAGGGGAAATGAGGACATCTTCTTGGCTGGCGCCCCTTGGCGCCCGCCTGGCGCCCTCGGTCGTCATGGCTTGCGTCACGGGCACCTCGTGAGGTACCTGCCTTGATCTCTCCGCCTCCTCGCGAGCCAGCCTGAGGAGGCCGTGCCTGAGGAAGCTTCCTGTCGTTCGCCCCGCGAGGGTCTTGAGCTTGTGTTGATGAAGATGGGCTGTACTGGGCCACCCCTTGAGCCACGTTGCAGGCCGCAGGCAGGCAAGTCTGGGTACCCCCGTTCCCGGAACACCGACAAGGAGCACTGAGGCCCCCACTGTTCCCGCGGCCAATTAAACATCTACTAGCAAATATTGCATAGTAACATAGAGCAGGGAAATGTATGCTAGTAGTTCTTGCTTCTAACACTTTTCTCGTTTCACCTACAACAATCATATCAATAAATCCTGCCACATCCCTAGGATGTGGTTCCTCAATGCTGCCCGCAAAAGGCAACTTGCAAACCGCACAAAAATCATAAAGTGACATCTCCCTATACTCATCATATAAATAAAAATCCACCGAAGGTGGTGATCTCCTAGCATGGAAATGAAAATTTTGCACAAAAATATTAGTGACGAGGAGATACTATTCGAGCTAATCTTGGAGGAAGTCGGTGAGGCACGCATTCTCAGCCAAATAATAAAAATCATCATGAATCCCGGCTGCTCTCAAGAACTCATCACAAGGCCATTCACACGGTCGAACCTCCGCGGTGCGAGGGAGATTATATTTGGGCTTCTTATCCTCTTCACTTTGCTTATCCTTTGAGCTTCGGCTTGAAGAGCCCCTCAATAATCTCTTCATCATTTTCTGAAAATTTCTGAATTTTTTTTTAGTAACTCAAAATGAAAGTTGAACCAAACTTAACAAGATTGATAGCAACCACTCCCACAAGTGCCTAGAGACTATATCATGCATTAGAACTACTTGGGAGCATATAAATTTGACATGCAAGCTCAAGAACAGGGTCACCTACGAAGCAAAAATTTGCAATGAATAAAGCACTAGAACAAAAACTAATTGGACCATTGGAGGAGTCACATACCGAAGAACAATCCCCCAAAGCAGTTTTGTGAATGGAGCTTTGAGCAAGGAGATCGAAAATCGTAGCAAGATGAGCTAGAACACGGGTTTGAGCTGGCTGGTGATTTTTTCTGGAGGAAGACGAAGTGTGTGTGAGGGAGTCCTGGATTAGGGGGTGTCCGGATAGCCGAACTATCATCGTTGGCCGGACTCCTGGACTATGAAGATACAAGATTGAAGACTTCGTCCCGTGTCCGGATAGGACTTTCCTTGGCGTGGAAGGCAAGCTTGGCGATACGGATATGTAGATCTCCTACCATTGTATGGCGACTACGTGTAACCCTAACCCTATTTGGTGTCTATATAAACCGAAGGGTTTTAGTCCGTGGGGACGAACAACAATCATACCATAGGCTAGCTTCTAGGGTTTAGCCTCTCCGATCTCGTGGTAGATCTACTCTTGTACTACCCATATCATCAATATTAATCAAGCATGAGTAGGGTATTACCTCCATCGAGAGGGCCCGAACACAGGTAAAAACATCGTGTCCCTTGTCTCCTGTTACCATCTGCCTAGACGCATACGCTCAGACCCCCTACCCGAGATCCGCCGGTTTTGACACCGACATTGGTGCTTTCATTGAGAGTTCCTACGTAGCCGTCACCTATAGGCCCGTTGGCTCCTTCAATCATCAAGAACGACGCAGTCCGGTGGTGAGACTTTTCTCCCGGACAGATCTTCGTATTCGGCGGCTTTGCTGCGGGCAATTCGCTAGGCCATCCGGAGCGGATCGAAAGCTATGCCCCTGGCCATCGGTCAGATTTGGAAGCTTAAACTATACGGCCGATGTCCGCGGAGACTTGATCTTCGACGGATTCTAGCCACGACGGCGTGCCACCTTTGTCTCGATGGGCACGATCTAGCTCTGCCGCCCGAACAGTGCCACGAGGCTGCACGATCACCGCTCCGACCCTTAATCCGGAGCCGGTTTCGCTGATCGAGGGCGGTTGGTTGGACACCGCCTCGGGGCTGAAATATCTCTGGCGATTGAGCGAACACCATCCCTGTCCTTTGCAAAGCTCATGACACCCGGTGCGGACTCCTTTCCGGACTCCGAACCTCCAGCGCCCCTGCCCGGTCGAATCCGGTAGGCGCCGGTTATGGAGTTCACCGCCACGGACATCTTCGGACTCGCCCTTTGGCGATATCCTGAACTCATTAAAGTCTCTCTCTTTGTCGAGAGCCACGGCGAAACTACGATCGGGGAAGGTTGGGATTACGGCGGCGAAGAAATTCAACGCCCACCCACCACCCACTTTGTAGCCACCGTCGATGACTTAACAGACATGCTCGACTTCGACTCGAGGACATCGACGATATGGACGACGGCGGAGGCGACCAAGAACCAGCACCCACAGGGCACCGGATGGCCACCTCAACTTACGATATATATATATGGTGGACACACCTAAGGGAAGCGACAACGAGGAACGACGAGACGCTGCGAAAGAAAATTCCCTCGGGAAGCAGTCAAAGCAGCGGCGTAAGCGTCGCTCAAAACCCCACCTTGACAAAGATAGCACCCACACAGACCCAGCCATAGAGCAGGGTGAGCCGGCCAACGACGAACAGGCCAACTTGGACAAACAACCCGTCCCCGGCAAGGACAACAGTCCGGACGATCTCACGCCGGACACGTCATTGGATCAGAAGAACCTCCACAAAGAGCTCCTCGCTACTGCGCGTAATGAAAAAGCATAAACAGAGGCTCGTAACGATTGGAAGACGCACTCCGAATGAGATGGAGTAAATTACTCAACACTGCAGACAAATATGGCGACAGCCGCCAAGCAAAGAGCTACCCAAAGCGCAAACTACTGCCCGAATTCGATGAGGAGGCCGTAGAGCCCCCACGATAAAAAAACAAAGAGGCCGCCGGGTCGGATAGACGACCACATGGCAAACGTAGAGCGGCAAGCGGCGCCGCACACAAGCCAGCACGCGATCCGCATAAGGATTCGCACCAAAAGGATGGCCCAGTTAGATCTATCTACGGGCCAAGGAAACAAGTTCTGGCGAGCAATACAACACGTAAAATATCCGAACATCACGACACACCCAAATACAGGGGCGCCACACACCCTCTATGTTTCACCGATGAGGTCTTTGGATCATGAATTTCGGTGAATTCAAGCCCGTAAACATAGAGGCATCTGACGGAACGACAAACCACAGAGTCTGGATTGAGGATTATATCCTCCACATACACATGGCGAGAGGAGATGATCTCCACGCCATAAAATACCTACCCTCAAGCTCAAAGGGCCAGCTGGCATTGGCTTAAAAGCCTCCCGAAAACACCATTGGTAGTTGGGAAGAGCTTGAGGATGCTTTTCGCCAATTTCCGGGGAACCTATGTCCGACCTCCTGGACGCAGACGATCTAAGTCACATAACCCAACAGCCCGGAGAGTCATTTCGAAAATTCGAACAGGTTCCTCACCAAAAGAACCAAATAGTCGATCGTCCGGACGCCGAAGCCTTAGCAGCTTTTAAACACAACGTCCAAGACGAATGGCTCGCCAGACACCTTGGCCAGGAAAAGCCAAGAACAATGGCCGCACCAACAAGCCTCATGACCCGCTTTTGCACGGGAGAGGATAGCTGGCTAGCAAGGTGCAGTACCAGCGACCCAAGTACATCCGAAGTCAGGGATGGGAATGGGAAACCACGACGCAGCAAGGACCAGCGCCGAATTAAGGGGAACGGTCCAAAAAGCACGGCAGTCAACGCCGGATTCAAAAGCTCACGGCAGAACAATAAAAACTGCCCCTTAAGGACAATAGCGATGAGCTATCCAACTTAAACAAAATCTTGGACAAGATATGCAAAATCCACAGTACTCCCGGGAAGCATGCAAACCATACACACAGAGATTGTTGGGTCTTCAAGCAGTCCGCAGACTCAACGCCGAACACAAGGGCTCGACACACCAAGTGAGGATGATGACGAGTAGCACAAGCGAGCCCCGGAAAACAAAAGAATTTCCCACAAAAGTCAAAACAGTGAACTCACTTCAAGTGACAAAGGGAAAAAGCAGCGGCGCCCATAGAAACACGTGCCACACAGTCTATCCCAGCAAAGTCCCAACGATGGTTGTCAAAACCAATCACCTTCGATCATCAGGACTATTCCGGAAGTATCCGGAGCGCAGGATGGACTGCCTTAATATTAGATCCTATAATTGACGGATTCCAATTTACACAAGTCCTAATGGACGGAGGTAGCGATCTAAACCTGCTATATCAGGACACAATTCGCAAAATGGGGATAGACCCAACCAAAATTCGCCATAGCAACACCTCCTTCAAAGGGGTAATGCCATGCACAGATGCCCATTATGCGGGCTCCCTACTGCTCGAAGTTGTGTTCGGCTCATCCGACAACTTCCGCCGCGAAAAGTTAACCTTCCACATCGCCCCATTCGAAAGTGGCTATCAAGCACTACTGGGGCATGAAGCTTCGCCCGCTTTAATGCAATACCGCATTATGCATCTCTTACACTTAAAATGCCTGGTCCACGCGGCATCATCTCATTAAAAGGGAGTATTAAGTGTTACTCGAGCACGGAAGAACGTGAAACTGCCATGACAGCCCCACACCAATCCGGCTCCGCTAATCAAAGCACCTGAATAGGTCATTCAAATCCCGGACACGGCTAGACGAGTCCGGCGCCTACTAGCGGCATACCCCCATACAAGGGGCTGCACGCACGTACAACAAGAGACAATAAAGCTCAATTTTATTCACCTTCCGAACCGTACTCTGTTTATTTAATATAAAGTACATTTCTCGCACGATATTTTTTATTTTCAACTAAGTTCTTCTCTTCTACAGATGAACACCATGCTACACCCGTCCAGGATACGGCACTTGAGAACCAGTAGCAGACGTGCAGCGAGGACCCGTCGCAAGGATTCTTTTCAGATTAAGACCTGCGTAAACCTTTTTACTATCTCTTGTTGATACACATCCCCGGTTTCTTACTATAACCGAGGAGGAGGCTGGCGTTTTGGCATCGGCCGCACCAGAATTTTTTGCGGCGTGCACGGACACGAGGGGCTTAGGGCATTATTCTCGCCTGCTTTCATAAAGACCGAATACCTTAGGGAGTGTTCGGCGTCTCGAGTTAGGCCTTATATGCATCAGCTCGAATCATGTCTTTGGTCAAATGTTGGGTTTGCCCGGCTCCCATGTTTTGGTACCTTACGTTCCATTATATCGGCTAAGGTAGCTGGGAGAACCATCATGCGATTGTGCCCGGTTGAGCCGGGTTGAGCACTGAGTGGAGAAAGCTAAAACTGACTGTCATGATATAGCGTGAGACTGGTCAACCACTCGATGACCCAGCGGAATGTTTAGAATTCCCCCGCATTGACGAAGGGCCATTTCCCGGTCAGGCACATACGCGCCCCTAATTCGGGAGAGCGCGGTGCCCCTAGGGGCTATATAGTAGCCCCACCATCGAACTCCTATGGCTAAGTGAAAGTGATAAATCATTATAGTCCGGTTGCCTAGTTTGCTACGCTATCACCTCCTTTCACAGGACCAAGACGTTGGATTAAGTGTGAAAATGCGCCTTTTTTGCAAACAGCCCCGCACTATGTGCGTGAAAGCTGAAGTCAAGACTGCCATCTTTCGTGTTATATACACATATACATCAACGGCCGCACAGGAGGCGTTTTAATACTTGAACGCACAAGTATAAAAAGCTCTTATATTATATTGAAACGTTGTTTTCAAAAATCATACATGTCATTTAAACATAATATCCTTCGAGCACTGCGCCTCTATTAAACGAGCGCCCTGCAGGACTTCCTCAAAATAGTGCTCGGCAGGTACTCGGCTTTTGTCCGAATCTTGGGATGCAACGTCGGTGGCCTTCATCTCCGCCCAGTATGTCTTGACACGGGCAAGAGCCATCTGCGCTCCCTCTATGCATGCTGACCGCTTCATTGCATCGATATGCGGCACCGCACCAATGAACTGTTGCATCCAGCCAAAATAACTCTTCGGCTTGGGGCTTTTCGGCCACAAATGAGTCACGACAGCCTTCATGGAAAGTCCGGACAACCTATTCAGCTCCGCCCATTCGGCCAAACGATCGGTTAACGAAAGTGGACGCTCCGGACTATGGAACTGCGACCAAAAAAGCTCTTCCATTCCGTGATCCTTTTGACCTCGGAAGTGTTTGGCCGCGTCTGCGGCACTCGCTGCCAAGTCCAGATAAGCATCCTCCGCACCCCATAGCCTGTCCAATTGAGCGTACTTAGGATCCGTGAATTTCCTCCGCAGCAGAAAGGGCTTTCCAGCCGCAATATCTTCGGCCTGACGTAGCTCCTCCTTCATAGCTCTCATCGCAGAGCGAGTATCCTTGGCCTCGGTGGTGGCCTTTTTCAGGTCCTCTTGTTTCGCTCGATCTTCTTTTTCAAGAAGCTCGCAACGGTCAGTAGCATTCTTCAATTTCACGGCCATATCGGCCATCTCTTTCTTGCTTTGGCTATGAGCAGCCTGTTCGGTTTTTAGCTCTGCGGCCGCCTTTAAAGCAGCCGCATCACTTTTTCTGGCTTGCTCCTTGGCTCGGGCGAGCTCCACCCGAAGGCTCTCCATAGCAGCGGCACCATCTGCATTAAGCATACATGTTGTAAGGCATGGGCATCAAGCTCCCTTACCAGGTGTCCGCGGAGAAGTCGCATACCTTGTGACTCGTCAAGCCGCTTATTAACTAGCGCGATGTCCACATCCGCCACGTCAAGTTGCTGCTTCAGCTCGGCAAATTCATCGGTCGGCTAGACACGGACGCCCGCCACCTACATAGGAACGGAGACATGTTAGTATCGAGATTATGATCCTCGGCACGCTGTCGGTTGTGACGGACACCGAGTCTCGAGGGCTACTATTTATATAGGGAGCATTCTATATGCATAAGCTGCCGGAAGGTACATCATTTTTTCAGACGTCAAACCCGTCGATGAAACTTCGGCGGCTTCATGCAATCCGCTCTTAGCGGATGCAATTCTTTCAATTACCATAGCCATTAGCGCACGGTGATCTTCGAGATATACGCCGCCCGAGAAGGTCCTTGACTCCTCCGACCGCCACGCCCGATTGGCCGGACCGTCCGGCCCGCGGACTCGGGGAAACTCTCCGTGATGACACTTCAAGGTCGCCCGCCTCGCACGAAGGCGCGATAGGTGGAGGCGTTTCGCTCTCTATCATCTCCGGACGAAGATCCCCCGAAGACGAGCTCTGCTGAGAAGGGCTGAGATCCGAACTACAAGCTTAGACCTGCGTCTTCGGTCAAGTCCAGACACTTTCTCTTGTGATCCGAAGAACAGTTTGTACATCTCCTTGGTTGTCGTGCCCATAAAATGTTGGAGAGCTCGTGGTCCCTCCGGATTAAACTCCCACAAACGGAGGGGGCGACGTTTGCAGGGCAGAAGGCGCCGAATCAGCATAACCTGCGCCGCCACGACCAGATTGATCTCTCCTTCTTGGAGGTCTCGAATACGGCCCTGCAACAGAGGAACGTCCTTGGACGGACCCCAATCAATCCCCCGGTTGACCCATGAGGCCAGCCGCTATGGTGGACCTGAGCGGAAGGCGGGTGGCGCCACCCATTTGGTGCCCCTGGGAGCGGTGATATAAAACCATTCCCGTTGCCACAAACCAAGCTCCTCTTGAAAAGAGCCCTCGGGCCACGGAGCATCAGCACACTTGCTTATGACCGCCCCTCCGCACTCTGCTTGTTGCCCCTTGATCATCTTCGGCTCCACCTTGAAGGTCTTGAGCCACAATCCAAAGTGAGGGGTAATATGGAGGAAGGCTTCACATACGACAATGAATGACGAGATATGGAGGATGGACTCCGGATTCAAGTCATGAAAATCCAGCCCATAATAAAACATGAGCCCCCGCACAAAGGGATCCGTCGGGAAGCCTAAACCCCGAAGGAAGTGAGACACGAACACCACGCTCTCGCCGGGCTCAGGAGTGGGAATGACCTTCCCTGGAGCAGGCAGCCTATCACGAGATCACGCCGGTTAGATACCTGGCGTCTCGCAGCTTTAGCACATCTTCTTCTGTGATGGAAGAAGACATCCATCGGCCGAGCTGGTCGGAGCCGGACATCGTCGAAGGTCCGAAGCGCCTAAATTTGAAGCTTTGGGTGTTAGAGCTCGAAGCGCGAGGCGAATTCGATGGAGGATGGAAAAAAGAAGAGGGCCTTGGTCTCATTATAAAGAGGTTGAATACCAAGAGCCCTCCCCGTGGTCGATTAAGACTCGCCTTCGATAGAGGAGGCGTGCCAACGGGCACGGTCAGGTTACCCACGTACGTATTGATGAGAATCCCGGAATAAGGGGGCATGATCTACGCTTTGATAAGACGTGCCAAGGAAACCGCCTCGCTAAACGCGCCGAGGTGGATAGTAAAAAATGATTCGAATAAAGGCTTGGCCGTGGTGTGATGTCACGCCGCGAAATACATCAGCAGACCTGTGCAAAAATTATTCTCTCTACGGTGGTATGTGGAACTTGTTTTGTAGAGCCGGACACTATCCTTGTGTTCAAAATCTTCTATGAAGTATTCGGAGGAGGAACCCGCCTTGCAATGCCGAAGACAATATGCGCGCCGGACTAAATGCGTCATTGAAGCTTTGGTTCGTGGTCTCTTGAGGAGTCTGGATTAGGGGTGTCCGGATAGCGAACTATCATCGTTGGCCGGACTCCTGGACTATGAAGATACAAGATTGAAGACTTCGTCCCGTGTCCGGATAGGACTTTCCTTGGCGTGGAAGGAAAGCTTGGCGATACGGATATGTAGATCTCCTACCATTGTAACCGACTCTGTGTAACCCTAACCCTATTCGGTGTCTATATAAACCGAAGGGTTTTAGTCTGTAGGATGAACAACAATCATACCATAGGCTAGCTTCTAGGTTTAGCCTCTCGATCTCGTGGTAGATCTACTCTTGTACTACCCATATCATCAATATTAATCAAGCGGGAGTAGGGTATTACCTCCATCGAGAGGGCCCGAACCTGGGTAAAAACATCGTGTCCCTTGTCTCCCGTTACCATCCGCCTAGACGCACAGTTCGGGACCCCCTACCCGAGATCCGCCGGTTTTGACATCGACAGTGTGGGTGCAGGAATAAGTGGAGGGGGCCACGTGGGGCCCATGAGGCAGGGGCGCGTCGTAGGGGGGTGGGCGCGCCCTGGACCCTCATGACCAGGTGGTGGCTCCCCCTGATGTGTTCTCAGTGCCAGATATTCTTAAATATTCTACAAAAATCATATTTCATTTTCGGGACATTTGGAGAACTTTTATTTTTGGGGTATTTTTCATTACAAGGATAATTCAGAAAACAGACAGAAAATACTATTTTTGCTTTATTTAATCTAAATAACAGAAAGTAAAAGGAGGGTACAGAGAGTTGTGCTTTCTAACTTTATCCATCTCATGCTCATCAGAAGGAATCCACTAACAAGGTTGATCAAGTCTTGTTAACAAACTCATTCTGAATCGCATGAAACTGGAGAATTTTCGAATAGCACTAGGTTACCTCAACATGGATATGCATGTCCCCAACAATGAGAATATCATATTTCTTTTTGACAGTAGGAAGAGGAAATTCAAAACCTCCAATAGTAATCGTTGGATTTTTTCCAATAGAATTGATACTGTAGACTTGAGGTTGTGTCCTCGGAAAGTGTACCGTGTGCTCATTACCATTAACATGAAAAGTGACATTTCCTTTGTTGCAATCAATAACAGCCCCTGCAGTATTCAAAAAAGGTCTACCAAGAATAATCGACATACTATCGTCCTCGGGAATATCAAGAGTAACAAAGTCTGTTAGAATAGTAACGTTTGCAACCACAACAGGCAAATCCTCACAAATACCGATAGGTATAGCAGTTGATTTATCGGCCATTTGCAAAGATATTTCAGTAGGTGTCAACTTATTCAAATCAAGTCTACGATATAAAGAGAGAGGCATAACACTAACACCAGCTCCAAGATCACATAAAGCAGTTTTAACATAGTTTCTTTTATGGAGCATGGTATAGTTGGTACTCCTGGATCTCCCAGTTTCTTAGGTATTCCACCTTTAAAAGTATAATTAGCAAGCATGGTGGAAATTTTAGCTTTTGGTATCTTTCTTTTATTTGTAACAATATCTTTCATATACTTAGCATAAGGATTCATTTTGAGCATATTAGTGAAACGCATACGCAAAAAGATAGGTCTAATAATTTCAACAAAGCGCTCAAAATCCTCATCATCCTTTTTCTTGGATGGTTTAGGAGGAAAACGCATGGGTTTCTGAACCCATGGTTTTCTTTCTTTACCGTGCTTCCTAGCAACAAAGTCTCTCTTATCATAACGTTGATTCTTTGATTGTGGGTTATCAAGATCAACAGCAGGTTCAATCTCTACATCCTTGTCATTGCTAGGTTGAGCATCAACATGAACATCATCATTAATATTATCACTAGGTTCATGTTCATCACCAGATTGTGTTTCCGCATCAGAGATAGAAATATCATTGGGATTCTCAGGTGTGTCTACAACAGGTTCACTAGAAGCATGCAAAGTCCTACCATTTTTCTTTTTCTTCTTTTTAAAAGGACTAGGTGCATCAACATTAGTTCTCTGAGAATCCGGCTCAATTCTCTTAGGGTGGCCCTCGGGATACAAAGGTTCCCGAGTCATTTTACCCCCTCTAGTCATAACTCTAACAACATTATCATTTTTCTTATTGTTTAATTCATTGAGCAAATCATTCTGAGCTTTAAGCACTTGTTCTACTTGAGTGGTAACCATAGAAGCATGTTTACTAATAAGTTTAAGTTCACCTTTAACTCTAGACATATAATCACTCAAGTGTTCAATCATATAAGCATTACGTTTCAACTGTCTACCAACATAAGCATTGAAGTTTTCTTGTTTAACAATAAAATTATCAAACTCATCTAAGCATTGGCTAGCAAACTCGATGAAGCGGGATTTCAGCTTTATCATATCTATAGAGAGAATTTACCTTTACTACGTAGCCGGGTTATCAAGACCATGTATTTCTTCAATAGGTGGTAAATTCTTAACATCTTCAGCTTTAATACCCTTTTCTTTCATAGATTTCTTTGCCTCTTGCATATCTTTAGGACTGAGAAATAGAATACCCCTTTTCTTCGGAGTTGGCTTAGGAGTTGGTTCTGGAAGTATCCAATTATTTTCATTAGTCAACATATTATTCAATAGCAATTCAGCTTTATCAACTGTTCTTTCCTTAAAAACGCAACCAGCACAACTATCCAGGTGGTCTGTGGAAGCATCGGTTAGTCCATTATAAAAGATATCAAGTATTTCATTTTTCTTAAGAGGATGATTAGGCAAAGCATTAAGTAATTGGAGAAGCCTTCCCCTAGCTTGTGGGAGACTCTCTTCTTCAATTTGCACAAAATTATATATTTCCCTTAAAGCACCTTGTTTCTTATGAGCGGGGAAATATTTGGCAGAGAAGTAATAAATCATATCCTAGGGACTACGCACACAACCAGGACCAAGAGAATTAAACCATGTTTTAGCATCACCCTTTAATGAGAACGGAAATAGCTTAAGGATATAGTAGTAACGAGTTTTCTCATCATTAGTGAATAGGGTGGCTATATCATTTAATTTAGTAAGATGTGCCACAACAGTTTCAGATTCATAGCCATAAGAAGGATCAGATTCAGCAAAGTAATATCTCAGGGTCGACAGAGAAATCATAATCCTTATCAGAAATACAGAGAGGTGAAGTAGCAAAAGCAAGGTCATATTTCATTCTAGAATTCAAAGATTTTTCTTTCAGCTTAGCTAATAATGTCTTAAGATCATATCTATCATTGCAAGCAAGAAAGTCTCTAGCAGTTTCTTCATCCATAACATAACCCTCAGGCACAACAGGCAATTCATATCTAGGGGGAGAATCTTCATCATCACTTTCATCAATATTATCAGTTTCAATAATTTCGTTCTCTCTAGCCCTAGCTAGTTGTTCATCCAGGAATTCTGTAACATCCCAAATTTTCAATTTGGTATGTTATACATAGATCATCATTTGCATATCGTATTATATTGCATTTTGGCTCGATCCTAGAAATTTCACGCAACTCAAGGACCCACGGAGAGAGTTGGAGATTTCCTTGTTTCCATATTTGAGTTTTCTCAAATTTTGAAAATAGGATCATTTGATTTTATTTATCTTATCTTCAATTATTTCTATTATCAAAATATGAGAGGGAATAAAATGACTTTCCCAAAATAAAGGAATATTTAAGATTTAATAAAAAAATCAAATAAGATTTTTATTTGGAGTTTATCGCTATTTTATTTGAATTTAGGAAAAATGCGCGTTTTTCAAAATTGCATTTAGGCCCCAAATAAATGTTCATCTTGTTCGGCTTGATTTTAGAAGCCGGGAAAAATTTATTTCAGGATTTTTGGAGTCCATTTAGTATTTCTTTCGTTAGTTTTTCTGCGCGTAATTATTTTAAAAAAATGCGAACCGACCTACTGGGCGTGAACCGGCCAGGACTCCTCTGGCCAGGGGCTTTATATAGCGCTCCAGCCCAAGCCGCAGCCCACCCGCGCCCGCCGCCTAACCCTAGCCCGCCCACGGCCGCCCATGGCAGCTGCCGCCGCCGAGCCGCCCGCCGACCGCCCGCCGCCGCCGAAGCTTGACCCCGCCGCCGCCGGTTTTTTAGAAAAACCGATCGATTTTTCCTTTGGTTTTTTAGACCCGTTTTTATTAGATCGGTTTTTCGTTTAGGTTAATTAGCGGCGTTAAACATTGTTCGTTCGTTTTAACGAACGCGTTCATCGTTTAGATCCGGATAACGAGCGTTAGATTCGTTAGTCATTCATCGTTTTCTTTTCTCGGATTTATTCCGCGATTTTTCGATCGCGATTTCTGATCCGATTTTCGATCTAGTATAGCTTGTCGCTCGTTTATCGGAATCAGGCGATTCAAGCGCCTAGAGTTTCGTCTCGAAACCCTCTTTCCGAATAATCAACTCAAACAAGTTTTTGCCTCTGTAAAATTTGACTTAGGTCCAGATTAGTAAACGAAGCTTGTTTCTTTCGCCGTTTGACTTTCGTTGGTTCGATTTGATTCTTTTTGCAAACCGGAGTTCTTAAGTTGAACTTTCTGGTTAGATCTTTTATTTGAGTTTTACCTGTGCATTAGATGAGTACTTATTGTATGCTTGTTTGTTTGCGATAGAGTACCCGGAGTGTGCCGCTTGCTACTTTGAATCTCTAGGTTTCACGGATCATCAGCAAGGCAAGTAACACTTTGATCATATCCCTTTATTACCCAGTTTTATTGCATTAGATCAATCCTCAAACATTGCATGATTAGGATCTAATTAAATTGTGGGTTTTGGGAAGTAGTTGAGGTAGTACCTATTACCTGTTTTATTATCAAACCCTTGGGAGTTACTTCTACGTTTGCTTATATTGCCATGCTATGCTAGTAGACGTGGATTGGGTGAGTGTATCCATGACAGATGTGAGATTTTAATTAATGGTTTATTTAAGGTGGCAATTTAAACACACATCTGGGTGGATTGAGGTACTGAGTATTCGAGGATTACTGTTTCTTTTGGACCGCCACCCAGGCTCAAAGGGATCATGAGATTATTCATGCTAGAAACTTCCGTGTGCAGCCACAAGCTACTATGGGCTCTAGCATAGTTGACTAAGTCATGCGAACTCTTACAGTGGTAGACTAGCAGATGTAGGGGATGTAGGTTGGTATGGTCTACCCGTTAAGTAAGGTGCTAAGCGCTTCTGAAAGACTATGTCTCGGTCATCCGTTTCTCAAACATCATGTAGTGCGAGAAATCAAATGGAGGAGATCGAGTCTTGTGGGGAAAAGTGCACAAACCTCTGCAGAGTGTATCAAACTAATCATGGTTAGCCGTGTCCCCGATTATGGACGTCTTGAGTATCTAGTACTTGGATTATCATGTGAATCTCATCATGTTACTTTAATTAATATTGTTGGGTTTTAATGATGATGCTTAATTGGGATTGAGGATGTTGTCAACCATTCTCAATGTTTAACAACCACCATGATAGTTAAATAAAATTTATTCCTTTGCAGTAGGGAAAAATTGGCTTTACGCAAAATTGTAACCATAGAGCTTTCCACCGGCCATATATGCATGTAGTATAGCATTACTTTTTCATATTACTCTCTATGTGTTACATTGCAGGCATATTCCATGTGCTGACCCGTTTTTAGGCTGCAACGTTCATGTTGGAGACTTTTCAGACGACGAGTAAGGTGCCTTAGGTCGTGGTTCTATACTCAGTGATGCCGTTGGAGTTGATGGACTCGCTTATCTTCCAAGCCTTCCGCTGTTATCGTTATTAGATGGCCTTAAGCCATATTTATTGTAATAAGTTCTCTTTTGAGACATTCTATGTAATAAGTGTGTGATTGCTACTCGTTATAAATCCTTCAAGTCTTTGTGCGTGTCGACATTCTTGATCCGAGGATGACACGATGCACTGAGATATCGGATTGTTTGAGGTCCTGTCGCTACAAGATGGTATCGAGCACATCTTGTTGTGAGACACGACCACTAAGCTAAAGCCCTAGATCACTAATCTTTCTTCTCATTTCTGACTCCTCATCTTTTCTACTCTTTTAGGATGGCAGATGCAAGGAACAAGTTCATGCAACCAGATGATGATACACCCTTTGGACGTCACTTGAAGGAAGTCACTAGATACCTGAACATCGGAGTACCAAGCTTCACCGGGACCTACAATGCCACTTTACCCGAAGAGGAGCGCTGGATGATTCAAGTTCAAGTTCCAGAAGGGCGTTCGCACCGATCCACGGAGCCCATAGAGTTTTCCTTTGATGCACCAACCTGGAATCTAGGAAAGAGCATGGCAGCCCACATCACCATGGGACGTATTGTAGAAGTTTACCGCAATGATCTCAAGGATACTATCTACCAGATTTGTGGGCGCAGAGATGAGCAATGGGAGATGATCAGCACCAGGAGGGATAGATGAATCACAGCTTTTATCCAGGAGTTAAACCAGCACATTCATTGTCAGGAGAACCAGATGTGCGCAGACATGATGGATCTGCAGAAGGCCTTGACCAAGATCATGTAGCTAGAGTCAGAACTCCAGGCTACACGTGAAGATTACATGGAAGAAATTGAAGTGCTAGTGGAGAAGAATGACGACTTAACCAGGAAGCTAGGAGTTTTCATGGGAGACCCCGCACCAGGAAGAGAAGACGACAATTCCACTTGCCCGAATAACTATATCATCATCGACGACACCGACTCGGACCCCGACGACAGCGATGATGACTATGTTGATGAAGCTGGAGCAGATATCATGGAGTCTTCATCGGAGCAGTTTTTCTAGTTGACCACTGAGGGAGTCCCAGATTAGGGGGTGTCCGGATAGCCGAACTCTCACCGTTGGTCGGACTCCTAGACTATGAAGATACAAGATTGAAGACTTCGTCCCGTGTCCGGATGGAACTTTCCTTGGCGTGGAAGGCAAGCTTGGCGATACGGATATGTAGATCTCCTACCATTGTAACCGACTCTGTGTAACCCTAACCTATCCGGTGTCTATATAAACCGGAGGATTTTAGTCCGTAGGACGAACAACAATCATACCATAGGCTAGCTTCTAGGGTTTACCCTAATTGATCTCGTGGTAGATCTACTCTTGTACTACCCATATCATCAATATTAATCAAGCAGGAGTAGGGTATTACCTCCATCGAGAGGGCCCGAACCTGGGTAAAAACATCGTGTCCCTTGTCTCCTGTTACCATCCGCCTAGACGCACAGTTCGGGACCCCCTACCCGAGATCCGCCGGTCTTGACACCTACATTGGTGCTTTCATTGAGAGTTCCTCTGTGCCGTCGCCATCAGGCAGGATGCCTCATCTCGTCTTTAAAGATGATACCATCGCCAAAGAAGCCTTGGCCACTGGTCAGACTCTTCGGTTAGGCGGTTTTCTCATGACCGCTAGTTCGGCCGCCGCGCCGACGATGACCTCTCGAGTCATCGAAACCAATCTCCATGTTAGTTCGGAACTTGCCGAACAGTTAGATCCGATCGACCTCTCCTCCATAAACGAGCTCTTGGATCGCGCCATCGCATCTCGAGTCGCCCATACGACACGACCGGATCGGGCCTAAAACCGATCCGAGAGAGATCAACTCTCCCTGTGCTACCCATCATGTTGCTGTGATAGAGGAGCAATGCGGCGACTCTTCTTCTACCTTAAGGACTAGCTACGTCCGGATTCCCGATCCCCCATGCCGGATTCCCACGGAGGGGCGGATGTCGATCAAGCCACGAACTTAAAGTCGGTGGCGGGTTGGACTCATTGGATAACGCTCAGATATCCAAACTTCCGAGTTCGGAAACTTCTCGGCCCCTGAGTCCTAAATTGGACAGGGTTACGGATCTAGTTCCACCCGCCCACCCAAATATTAGCGATCTCTCTCGAATTCGGCAAGAGCCCGCTGAAACAAGACATCATTCTTTGGGCGATTCCTCCTGGTTATGAACAGGATAAAGGACTGCCGAGAGGAGGACGCAATCCCAATTTTCTTCAATAATTGCATGGACAAAGGAATCATAAATGCCATAAGTCGTCGCGAAATTACACGCTTTGCTGACTTGGTGACCATAGTACAAAAATACTGTGCGATGGAGAGCGCCTGGAAAACCGAAAGTAAATTTTGGGATAATCCGGCCCCGAATACATCCCTAGTCCGAAATAAAAGGTTGCATCATTATCAAGCACCTGGGTCAAATACCAAAAAACCAAAACCCCCTAAAGGGTACGGAAGCGTACTAGAGGGTTGGCTAAACGGACCCTGCAAAATTCATAGCACAGAGGGCGCCACTCCAACTCATAGCCTTCGAGCATGTTGGATACTACGGCAGGTGGCCAAAAGTGGCAAAGAGCTTCTAGCTTCGTAATCCCAGCCCAGCAACATCGGTATGGTGTTAATAGTCTTGAGACTTTCGCATCAAATAACATGCTAAAACGAACACTCCGCAACCTTGCGAAGTCTACCAAGTAGCAACAATAAATCCATGGGTGACACGGCTATTACCTTTAATGCCGGATTTAACCTAAATTCGAACAGCCCGAGCACCAGCCGCATTGGTTCTCAGTCCGATAGTGGACGGTTTTCGCCTTACTAAGGTACTCATGGATGGCGGCAGCGGACTAAACCTCATCTATGAGGAAACCTTCCGAAAAATGGAAATAGACTGGAACCGCATTGAGCGAAGAAGCACAACCTTTCGAGGAATTATCCCTAGCCGGGAAGCATGCTGCACAGGAAAAATTACACTGGACGTAGTGTTCAGCTCGCCGGACAATTACAGGTCCGAGGAGGTCACATTTCAAGTGGCCCCGTTCAACAGCGGATAAAATGCTTTATTAGGACGAGAGGCATTCACAATCTTTCAAGCTATACCCCATTATGGGTACATGAAGCTTAAAATGCCCGGACCTAACGGAATCATCACTCTCGCTAGTGATCTAAACATAGCACTCCGCGCCGAAAACAAGACAGCCGCATTAGCCCTCGAGGCACTATCTGAAGCCCTAGCGGCCGAGGAACTCACCGCGATGCGCTCCACGGTGAACTGGGACAATGTGATACTTGATAAAAGATCCAAGTCCACCTCTTTTAAACCAGCGGATGAAATAGTCAAATTCCAAGTCCACCCAACGGACCCTACAAAGACGGCCTCCATTGGGGCACAACTAAACCCCAGCGTCGGCCTTGCGCACTATGAGAATTTCTCTGAGAAAAGCGGGACATCTTTGCACGGCACCCTTCGGACATGCCAGAATCCCGTCGGCTGGCCGAGCACAGCCTAAATATCCTAAAAGGATTCAAGCCGGTCAAACAGGCTCTTCGGCGCTTTTTCGAACCCAAGAGACAGGCCATGGGAGAGGAGCTAGCCAAACTCTTGGAAGCCGGATTCATCAGAGATATCAAACATCCGGACTGGCTAGCAAACCTGGTGATGGTACCAAAGAAGGATAAATCCTGGCGCCTATGTGTTGATTTTAAAGACCTTAATAAGGCTTGCCCAAAGGATCCCTTACCCTCCCTCGAATTGATCAAATTATTGGCGCTTCTGACGAGGCACGACTCATTGTGCTTCCTCGACGCGTACTCCGGCTACCACCAAATCAAGATGGCGGAGCCAGACCAAGCTGCAACAGCATTCATCACTCCATACGGCCCGTTCTGCTTCAACACAATGCCCTTTGGTCTCAAAAACGCCGGCGCAACATATCATCGCATGATTCAGACATGTCTGGCAAACCAGATCGGCAAAACAGTGGAAGCATATGTAGATGACGTGGTCGTCAAAACCAAGCACGTCGAAACTCTAGTAGACGACTTGAAGCTCACATTCAAAAATCTTCGAAAATATGACATCAAGCTCAATCCAGAAAAATGCGTCTTCGGCGTTCCAGCCGGAAAGCTCCTGGGCTTCATTGTGTCCGGTAGAGGAATTGAAGCAAACCCAGCCAAAATCCAAGCTCTGTCACAATTGGATATTCCAAAAGACCTCAAAAAAATACAAAAATTGACGGGATGCGTAGCGGCTCTAAGCCGCTTTATTTCCCGTTTGGGGGAAAAGGCGTTACCCTTTACCGCCTCCTCCGCCCGCACCGAACACTTCGAGTGGACGGATGCCACTGCCGGACTCGAAGAAATAAAGGCCATTTTGGCAACAAATCCGGTCTGGCAGCGCCCAACGTAGGCGAACCAATGCTATTATATATCGCCGCAACACATCAAGTTGTCGGTAGCGGTGCTCGTTGTCGAGCGAAAGCGGACGGACACCGGTTCCACTGTTCAAAAACCGGTTTATTATGTGTCCACTGTCCTAACTCCATGCAAGTCCGGTACCCACACTATCAAAATATAGCATCTGCGGTGTTCATGGCATCCGGAAGCTGCGACACTACTTTCAAGAGTGTTCGATAACGGTAGCCTCGAAGTACCTCTTAACGACATTATAAACAACCACGGCCAGACGGGCGGATTGCTAAATGGGCCATAGAGCTCCTTCCATTCGATATAACTTATAAGCCACGACGAGCTATTAGTCGCGAGTTTTGGCGACCATTGGCGAATGGACCGTCGAACTCCCTAAAGAGTACAAAGACATACTCCAATTGGATCATGCACTTTGACTTCTCTAAAATGTTGGCGGCACAGGGGCTGGCGTCGTCTGACGTCCCCAACCGGGGACACAGTCGATCGTCCTTCGAGATAATGTATCACGGACTCCAACAACGTAGCCAAATCTGAGGCCCTTACGCACGGCCTCCGGATGGCGATCTCCATGGGCATTCAACGCCTAGAGGTGCGCGAGATTCAAACCTCGCAATATCTCAAATAAACGGAGACTTTGATGCCAAAGATCCGAAAATGGTAGCATACCGCAATGCGGTCCTAAAAATGTCAGCACGGTTCGAAGGGCTCGAATTTCATCATATAGCCCGGGATAACAACCAGGCGGCGGATATATTGGCACACATTGGTGCAAAACGCGATGCTGTCCCTCCCAACGTCTTCCTGGAACGGCTGTTCAAGCCATCTGTACTATGGGAAGGGGAGTCCGGCAATAACAATCTGGACCCAACCGTACTGCCTGACGCGGAACACTCTGACACAACCGGAGGCTCTGCCCCCGAGATAACACCCTCCGCTCACGAAATAATGGCGGTTATCGCCCGTGGGCCAAAACCATTCCTAGCCTACCTAACTAGGCAGGAACTCCCCGAAGACCAAAATGAGGCTCGCTGCATAGTACGGCGATCTAAAGCCTATAAAGTCCATGATGGAGAGCTGTATAAGAAAAGCACTACCGGAGTCCTCCAAAGGTGTATCTCCGAAGAGGAAGGGCGAAACCTCCTGGCTGAAATTCATGCCGGACTAGGTGGGCACCACGCCGCAGCCCGTGCCCTTGTAGGCAAGGCCTTCCATACATGATTTTATTGGCCAACGGCCCGGGAAGATGCGCAGGACTTAGTCCAACGATGCGTCGCTTGCCAGCTTTTTGCTAACCAAAGCCACATGCCACCGACCGCCCTTAAAACTATACCCATCACCTGGCCGTTCGCGATCTGGGGGCTTGACATGGTTGGACCCCTTAAGGGAGGAACCCACAAGCAAAAATACCTATTGGTCATGGTGGATAAATTCACCAAATGGATAGAGGCCAAGCACATTAAAACGGCCGAATCCGGACCGGTGATAGACTTCATATCAGGGGTAGTGCACCGTTACGGTGTCCCCCACAGCATCATCACTGATAATGGCACCAACTTCATGGCCGATGAGGTCAAATTATGGTGCAAAAACATGGGCATCAAGCTCGATTACGCCTCAGTCTATCACCCTCAAACCAATGTCCAAGTCGAACGGGCGAATGGTCTAATCATGAGCGGCATTAAACCAGTACTAGTGCGGTCCCTCAAGGAATCTAACACGCCTTTGGGTTGAGGAGCTTCGACTACGTACTGGGGCTGCGGACCACGCCCGAATCGTACTACCGGATTCACACCATTCTTCATGGTGTATGCGGTAGCGAGCAGTCTTGCCCTGCGATATAATACATGACTCATCTCGCGTGCGCATGTATGAAGAAAGAGAAGCCGAGCTTGATCGGCAGGACAGTTTGGACGCATTGGAGGAGGAGCGCGGCGTGGCAAAAGCTCGTTCCGCATTCTATCAACAAAGCAGGCTCGAAGATATCAAAGCGAGGAAATGCGGGCCAAAGCTTATAACGTTGGCGAACTAGTTCTCGCTGCGGACAAGAAAAAGGACAAACTCAAGCCCAAATGGGAAGGTCCCTTCATCATCGACCAGGTCCTGACCGGCGGAGCATACCGTCTGCGAAACGCATCGGATAACCGACTCGAGCCGAACCCATGGAACGCAGACCGTCTATGAAGATTCTACGCCTAAGCGCCGGACTCCAAGTTCGTCTCCTTCCTCCGTCCACATTTTCTATTTTTCTTGTCCTTTATTTCTCTCCTTCCTCCACCTTCTTCCTGCAGCCTTTTAGAGGCTCGTTTGCACTTTTTTCGCACATACTTGACGCGCCTTCCGCGCTCATTATACCTGGGGGCTTCTTTAACAGAAGCTTATTTATACGGGCTTCATGCCCAACACATGCGTCAAACTTCTGCATGTACCTTTTATTCATCATTATATGCATCGATATGACTTAAGTTTTGGCCAAGCTGGGTTGCCTGGCTCCTGTGCTTACCCCTACGTTCCCGATTGTTCGGCTAGGTGGTAAAGGGAGCACCTCTGTGATTGTTCTTGCCGAATTCACGGATGTGTACCTCAGACTGGGTGAAGCCGAAAGCTTGCGTTCTTAAGGGAATATTCGGTCGGTGAACTGAAAGATGATTTTTAATTATTTACCCATCTGCCCCCAGATGATTTTCTGCTTTCATAACAGCTTTGACATGCACTTTAGGGCCTGCATCCCAGCGAAAGGAACCCTTAACGGAACTATTCTCCCTGGAAGATGTTTCTTACTACCCATGTAATATAACATAACTAGTTGGGCACTACTCTGATACTGACAACAATGACCCCTACGCCTTTGTCTCCATGCATACCCGGTTCTTATATAACCACGAAGGTATTGGACACACCTGCACTATTGGGTCCGGAGGTTGAAGCGAAAAGGTCCGCTATGACAAACGATCTACAATCCAGCTAGAAGACATTTTTTCATGTCATATTTTTACATAGTCAACTCGACTCATTGTATTCTTCCTCAATGCCATCTAATAGGCTATCTAATTTACAATCTTGCAGGGAATACTTGGCGGCCAATTCTACCTGGCCGTACACTAAGCTTACAGGGATCTCCATCCCATCCGCCCCTGAGGTCCGACCTCGGCCATGTGGTTTGGGTCAGCAACCGTGTACCGCGTCTTTACCATGGCCCAGGCCTCCCTGGCGCCTTGACGGCAGGCCGATATCTTCCATAGTCGGAAGCGCTGCCGTGCTCCTTGAAGCCGCTCTGCCAGCTCCCCAATGCCTTCGGGCAGGGAGATAGATGGCCACAAGGCATGGCCGATGCTTTTCATCACCTGCCGGACTCGTTAAATGCGGTGGCATAGTCGGGAAGAAGATCACCAAGAATGGGCATCTCCTCCTCGGGGCGACACATGAGCAAACCTACATACATGTTTATGTTAGTGGCCTTCCTCGCGAACTCTTTTCAAAGTTCGCTCAAGCACTTCTTGAAAATGCCGCGGCAAAGCCGATTCTCCTTACTGAGTCGGACAACCGGGCACGAACATCCTTTAGTCCCTCACCCAGCTTGGTGTTGGCATCTTGGAGGTTATTTTTCTCTGCCGCACCCTCGTAAGCACGCTCTCGCCGACCTTTAGCTGGCGCAAGAGCTGCTGCTTGTCGAGATCTAGTCCGGCGCCATCTGCAATATTTTTGTTAGATTTACAAACCATAGCACTTCATAAACTATTTTTAAAGCTTATATTACCGATGGGGGTCTCTGCGGCTCCCCAGATGGCGGCTAGTGCGGGCCTCAAGTTGGGCCTTGCATTCTTCAAGCTCACAGGACGATCGGGTATTCTTTTACGTAAGATCTGCATAACAAATGATCCTTAAATAAGTTATTCTAACTATTTTAAGTCTCGGGGCTCTTGGCATATATAATCATCAAATTTCCTTACCGTATGTCCTTCACATACTGCTCCGTGGCTCTTGCTAGACCATCTTGAGCGGCACGGAGGTGCGCATCTCCCGAATCGAAGGCATTCAAGGCCTCTGGGAGAAACATGCGTCCACGAAGAACTGTCCAAGCGCCTGTGATTCAAGGCGCTCTCCACCTCGGAGTTGGTGGCGGACAACCTGTCGGCGTCCTCTCGTCAAGGAGCATCCGACGCACATCTCGTGCTCGCCTCAGCCTCCGGACCCGGCTTTGAAGCCTGGCCGGTGTAGGTTCGATTGGCAACCTCTCCGGACTCAGTCCGGCGAACGCTCTTTTTCCTGAAAAGAGCACCAGCGTTAGTATGCCTTCCAGGAATCAATCCTAGGAGTATGGTGACACGCCATACCGTTGCGGCGGAGTTTCGATCCGGACCGCACTTCTTTTTTTTTAACTGAGGGGCCGCCCTTGGTTGGCCAGCCGCCACGGGCTCGGCTTCCTGCCTCGAAGGTACCCCCTGCGAAACACCATTGGGTATCGGTGATCAAAAATAAGCATGGATGGGTCATTATCAGGGTTTTGGGATCTCGATCTCAGTTACCTGTGAGGCTGGAAGTATTCCGGGGTAATCAGCCGTAATGGCAACCAAAGCATTGTCGATGCTAAGCTAGTGGAATACCCCGTCGATCAACTCCACCTTTATATCTGAATCCTCTTCGGAGGTCGGATCGAGGGACCGTTTCAGATCCTCGGGTTGTGGGGGCGGGCTGTGTATCTTCTCCACGATCAAGCCACAGTTCTGTGTAGAAACCACGAAATGAGATATCTAACCATGGGAACATGGATCGACAGTCACAAAGATGTTTGCTTACCCAGCTTCGAGGATTATTCAAAGAAAACTCCTTGATGGATTGACACGGAGGAAATCCTCCTCCTCCCCTTTATACATGGCAGACAAGATCTTCACCAGTTCGATGACCGATCCTGGCCCTTTGCGGCCATGGCGGGTGGCATCGTCCTCCCTGTTGAAGTCCCACATGGGGTGGCCCCTGTATTGGAGCGGCTGCACTCCCCTCATAATGCAGATTGCCATGACTCCAATCATAGTCAATCCGGCATGAGCCAATAATGTTATTCGGCTCATCAAGTAGAGGACATCCCGGTCATTTTCCCTCCGGGGGCTCCGAGGGCTCCAGCTTAAGCGCTTCTTCAGAGGAGCATTGCTGAACTCCGGAAGGCCGATCCGAACAGGATCCGGCAGTGGGACGTCCTCCATGTAAAACCATTCCGAAGGCCGGTCTTGGACGCCTTCTTTGGGGTTCCGGATAGGTATCCGGTCCGGCGATCTTGCGCCATAGCTCGGCTCCGCCCACTTGATATATTGACCCCTCATGAGAACGGGGTACTAGGCAGAATAATCTCTTCCACAATCCGAAATGAGCTTCGACACCCAAGAACAGTTTGCAAAGGGCCACGAAGCCCGCGATGTGCATGATGGAGGCAGGAGTAAGGTGGTGCAACTGGAGGCCGTAGAACTCCAAGAGCCCCCGGAGAAACGGATGGATTGGAAATACGAGTCCTCTTACTAGATAAGAGATGAAGCATACCCGCTCTCCTTTAGAGGGATCGGGGACGCTCTCCGCTTGCTTTCCGCCCTTGTAGGTGGCAAGTCCGGCTCGAACCGGAATCATGAAGGCCGGGGGGAGAAATCCCTTGGTTTGGAGTATAACTAGCTCGCTATGCGGGACTATGCATCTCTCCCAATTTCCAGGCTGAGGGCTGGGAGCGCGAGAGGAGGAGCCGCGTCGACTATCCATGATGGAATAGGGCTTTGGTCAGAGGCGCTCCGATGAAAGCTCGCAAAGGGGGGATGGTGTGACTCAGATCTAGATCCTTGCCCCTTTTATAGTCGGCTCATTTCATGCGGCTAGGGGGTAATTGTAAAAATACCCTGGCTTTTCGCATTCATTCAAACACGTGGAAGATGGCCATTATTGGGCGTAGAAGCCAAGGAGCACAACACTTATCAGAAGCCGGACAATATTCAACAAGTATATGGAATTTGGAGAAGAACCCGCCTCGCAATGCCGAAGACAATCAACGCGCCGGACTCATCGTCATTGAAGCCTGGTTCGGGGTCTCTTGAGGAGTCCGGATTAGGGGTGTCCGAATAGCGAACTCTCACCGTTGGCGGACTCTGGACTATGAAGATACAAGATTGAAGACTTCGTCCCGTGTCCGGATGGGACTTTCCTTGGCGTGGAAGGCAAGCTTGGCGTCTGGATATGTAGATCTCCTACCATTGTAACCGACTGTGTAACCCTAACCTATCCGGTGTCTATATAAACCGGAGGGTTTTAGTCCGTGGGGACGAACAACAATCATACCATACGCTAGCTTCTAGGGTTTAGCCTCCTTGATCTCGTGGTAGATATACTCTTGTACTACCCATATCATCAATATTAATCAAGCGTGAGTAGGGTATTACCTCCATCGAGAGGGCCCGAACCTGGGTAAAAACATTGTGTCCCTTGTCTCCTATTACCATCCGCCTAGACGCACAGTTTGGGACCCCCTACCCGAGATCCGCCGGTTTTGACACCGACAACCACCATAACACTAGTAGTATTTCCCCCATGTATCTAGTTTAGTCCAAGCACTTTTGTAACGATAGACAGACTGTTGTATGCCCTTGTTTGAATTGATTGGAGTGATTTTGTTTGCATTGGTCTCATGTGCATATGGGTAGTGTTTTCTCACTAGACCTCATTCTATTCTATATTCTCATATTCTCTAACACCCTCACATGCCTCCGAGACGCGACACCGGATTTGTTTTCCCACCGGAGATCACTCAGTTGATTCAGCAGCAGAATGCTTTGATGCAAGCACTAGTACAGAACCAAGGAAACAATAACAACAACAACAACAACAACAACAACAACAACAACCCACCACCACCACCACCTGTTGACCATTTGACTCGTTTCTTGAGGCTAAATCCGCCGGTGTTTTCCAGTAGCACCGAGCCGATTGTTGCAGATGATTGGCTCTGCAAGGTTGGAAGGGAGCTGACCACTGCAAGATGCACAGATGCGGAAAGAGTGCATTTTGCCGCACATCAGCTCGATGGACCCGCATCATCATGGTGGGAGAATTACACAGCCACACATCCTATTGACACTGTCACATGGGATCAGTTTCAACAAGCTTTCCATATTGCCTACGTTTCAGCAGGAGCTATGGCCATGAAGAAGCGTGAGTTTCGCAACGTACGCCAAGGAGGACACACTGTAAGCCAGTATGTGGAGGACTTTAGTAAGTTAGCACGTTATGCCCCGGATGACGTTGCTACAGATGCGGCTAAGCAGGAGAAGTTCCTGGAATGACTAAATGATGAGCTGAGCATGCAGTTGATGGTAGCAACTTTCAACAACTACCAGGAGTTGGTAGATCGTGCTCTTATGATTGAAGGGAAGCAGCAACAGATTGAAAGTCGCAAGAGGAAGTATGGTCAAGGGAAGTACAATTCTGGAGCTCAGCAGAAGCTACGCTTTACCCCGAAACCGGGAGGACAATTCCAGCATACCCATGGAGGAGGTAGCTCGCACAATCATAATGGCTCCAAGAATGATAACGGGAATGGAGGAAGCAAGGACAAAACCGCACCAACCCGTCAATCCCAGCCAAGAGAGACCTGAGCCAAGTCACTTGCTTTACGTGTCAGAAGACTGGACATTATGCCAATGAGTGTCCTGAAGCCCATTATGGAAATGGCAATGGAAGCTCAGGGAAGAAGCCGAACCCTTTCAACAGGGGACAGGTGAACCACGTTACCGTGGAGGAGGTTGAAGCTTCGGCCGGATGCGTGAATAGGTAAGTTTTTGGTTAAGACATTTCTGCGATCGTTCTTTTTTGATCTTGGTGCATCGCATTCATACATATCAAGGGGATTTGTGGATAAGTATAAACTGCCAACCCAAGCCCTTAGGACACCCATGCTAGTAACCTCGTGCGGAAGCGTAATATATGGCTAGTCTATGGTGTGATCGATTACCATTAAGGATTGGTAACTACGTGTTTCCCTCGGACCTAATAGTATTGGAATTGCAAGGATTGGATGTGATATTAGGCATGGATTGGTTATCAAAGTATGGAGGAAACATTGATTGCGCCAGTAAGTCGATTTTGCTTACCACCCCAGAAGGAAGAAGAATCAAGTATGTGTCACGGCATGAGCCGAGAAGGACACAAGTAAATTCCTTATCAGGAGTTATGCGGGAGGAAGTACCGGTGGTGAAGGATTACGGGACGTATTTCGGAGAAGAATTGCCGGGCATGCCACGGATAGAGACATTGAGTTTTTATTGAGCTTTTGCCGAGCCAGGCCGATATCTAAGAGACCGCATCGATGCCCACACAAGATTTGGAAGAAATTAAGAAGCAGATTAAGGAGTTACTGGATAAAGGTTTTATTCGCGCAAGTTCTTCGCCTTGGGGATCACCAGTACTTCTAGTGGAGAAGAAGGATGGATCATTGAGAATGGTTGTTGATTATTGTGGATTGAATGAAGTGACCATTAAGAACAAGTACCCGTTGCCGATGATCAACGACTTGTTTGACCAATTGCAAGGAGCTAAGGTATTTTCCAAGATCGATTTGCGATCAGGGTACCATCAGATAAAGACTCGGGAGCAGGATATACCCAAGACGGCTTTTACTACCAGGTACGGGCTGTATGAGTATACTGTTATGTCATTTGGTCTGACTAACGCACCTGCCTATTTCATGAACATGATGAACAAGGTGTTTATGGAGTTTTTGGATAAGTTAAATCGTGGTGTTCATTGATGATATTTTGGTCTACTCAAAGAATGAAGAAGAGCATAAGGAACATTTGCGTTTAGTACTTGAGAAGCTCGAGAGAACATCGATTATCTCGCCAAGTTCGCAAATGTGAGTTTTGGTTGAAAGAAGTTGGATTCCTCAGACACGTTATATCCGGAGAAGGTATAGCAGTAGATCCCACCAAGGTTGTCACTGTGACAAACTGGGAAGCACCAACAACTGTTGGAGAGATCCGGAGTTTCCTTGGACTGGCAGGATACTACCGGAGATTCATTAAGAATTTCTCGAAGATTGCAAAGCCTATGACGGAGTTATTAAAGAAGGATACCAAGTTCAATTGGACTGAAGAATTTGAGGCTAGTTTCCAAGAGTTGAAGAAACGTTTGGTCACATCACCAGTGTTGATTCTGCGGGATCAACGCAAGGATTATGAGGTGTATTGCGACGCTTCACGTCGAGGACTTGGAGTAGTGCTTATGCAGGAGGGAAGAGTTGTTTCGTATGCTTCACGACATCTTAAGCCCCATGAGTTGAATTATGCTACTCATGATTTGGAGTTAGCAGCCGTGGTACACGCGCTAAAGACTTGGAGGCATTTTCTCATTGGAAACCACTGTGAGGTGTACACGGATCACAAGAGTTTGAAATACATCTTCATGCAGAAGGAGTTGAATCTCAGACAAAGGAGATGGTTGGAGCTCATAAAGGATTATGATATGAGATTGCATTATCACCCCAGAAAGGCTAACATAGTAGCAGATGCGTTGAGCCGCAAGAGTCATGTCAACACACTAATGACCGGAGGTTTACCAAAGGAGTTAGCCGAGGAATTTCGAGAGCTATGTTTGGAGATAGTTCCGAGAGGCTATGTAGCAGCGTTGGAGATACAATCTACATTGATGGATAAGATGAGAGAAGCTCAAAAAACTGACAAGGAGATTGCCTCTATAAAGGAGAAAATGAGCAAGGGAAAAGCTAAGGGATTTCGTGAAGATGAGCACGATACCCTATGGTTTGAGGACCGAGTCTATGTGCCTAATGATCCGGAGATCAGGAAGTTGATTTTGCAAGAGGCCCATGATTCTCCGTACTCGATTCACCCAGGAAATACCAAGATGTATCTGGATTTGAAGGATACTTTCTGGTGGACCGGAATGAAGAAGGATATTGCGGAGTTTGTAGCAGTTTGTAATGTATGTCAGAGAATGAAGGCAGAGCATCAGAAGCCAACTGGATTGTTACAGCCATTGCCGATACCCGAATGGAAGTGGGAAAAATTAGGCATGGACTTTATCACGGGATTACCCAGGACTCCTCCAGGCTATGACTCGATTTGGGTGTAGTTGATCGCTTGACGAAGGTAGCTCATTTCATCCCAGTGAAGACCACTTACAGCAGTGCCAAGTTGGCTAAGATATACATGACCAGGATTGTATGTCTGCATGGAGTTCCGAGGAGTATCGTATCAGATAGAGGAACCCAGTTTACCTCAAAGTTCTGGAATCAGTTGCACGAAACCTTGGGTACCAGGCTAGAGTTCAGTACATCTTTTCATCCTCAGACAGATGGACAGACGAGAGAGTCAATCAGATTTTGGAGGATATCTTTGAGAGCTTGTGCACTAGATTATGGATCTAGTTGGGACGATAATTTGCCGTATCTGGAGTTCTCTTATAACAACAGCTATCAATCCGGTTTGAAGATGGCCCCTTTCAAGCCTTATGCGGAAGGAGGTGTAGAACCCCGTTGTTGTGGGATGAAGTTGGAGACCGCCAGTTGTTTGGACCAAATTTGATTAAGGAGTCTGAACGGAAGGTGAAGTTGATTCGCGATAGGCTCAAAGTAGCCCAGTCTAGGTAGAAGAGCTATGCGGATTCTAAATGCAAGGAGACAGTTTTCGAAGTCGGAGATAGAGTCTATCTTCGAGTATCCCCACTTCGAGGAGTTAAGCGTTTTGGAGTTAAAGGAAAGTTAGCGCCACGTTTTGTGGGGCCATACAGAGTTTTGGAGCGCATGGGAGGAGTTGCTTACAAGTTGGAATTGCCCGAAGGATTGTCAGGAGTTCACGACGTGTTACACGTTTCCCAGTTGAAGAAGTGCCACGCAGGGATGGCTGATATACCGAGGGATCTTGTGCCCTTTGGAAGCGATTCATTGGGTAATGATTTGA
This sequence comes from Aegilops bicornis, assembly GCA_021605145.1. Lineage (NCBI taxonomy): Eukaryota > Viridiplantae > Streptophyta > Magnoliopsida > Poales > Poaceae > Aegilops > Aegilops bicornis. Next base: position 533,631,254 of record CM038671.1, on the reverse strand, counting down.
CCTCTGAGGAGAAACCGGTCAAAATTCTCGAGTATGCGGCCGAGTCACCCGCCCAAGGTTATCAAGTTTTGCAAAGTCCGGTGGAGCCACCACACCGAGGATGAAGCCACACAGGAGCGAGAGGAAGATCTGTGAAGGACCACCTCACCTATTTTCTAGCCAACCAGAATCTCGAGGGCGAGATTCATCTTAAGGGGGGTAGGTTTGTAACATCCCAAATTTTCAATTTGGAATGTTATACATAGATCATCATTTGCATATCATATTTTATTGCATTTTGGCTCGATCCTAGAAATTTCACGCAACTCAAGGACCCACGGAGAGAGTTGGAGATTTCGTTATTTTCATATTTGAGTTTTCTCAAATTTTGAAAATAGGATCATTTGATTTTATTTATTTTATCTTCAATTATTTCTATTATCAAATTATGAGAGAGGGAATAAAATGACTTCCCAAAATAAAGGAATATTGAAGATTTAATAAACAATCAAATAAGATTTTTATTTGGAGTTTATCGCTATTTTATTTGAATTTAGGAAAAATGCGCGTTTTACAAAATTGCATTTAGGCCCCAAATAAATGTTCATCTTGTCCGACTTGATTTTAGAAGCCGGGAAAAATTTATTTCGGGATTTTTGGAGTCCGTTTAGTATTTCTTTCGTCAGTTTTTCTGCGCGTAATTATTTTAAAAAAATGCGAACCGACCTACTGGGCCGGAACCGGCCATGACTCCTCTGGCCGGGGGCTTTATATAGCGCCCCAGCCCACCCCGCGCCCCGCCGCCCTAACCTTAGCTGCCGCGCCGCCCGCCGCCACCGCCGCCGCCGAGGTTGACCCCGCCGTCGCCGATTTTTTTTAGAAAAACCAATCGGTTTTTCCGTCGGTTTTTCGTCGATTTTTTTAGATCTTTTTTTTTATTAGATCATTTTTTTCGGTTTAGGTTAATTAGTGAGCGTTCGCTCATTCATTCGTTTTAACGAACACGTTCATCGTTTAGATCCAGATAACAAACGTTCGTTCGTTAGTCTGTTCGTCATTTTTCTTATTCTCGGATTTATTCCGTGATTTTTCTGATCGCGATTTTTGATCCGATTTTTGATCTAGTATAACTTTTCGCTCATTTATCGGAATCAGGCGATTCAAGCGCCTAGAGTTTCGTCTCGAAACCCTCTTTCCGAATAATCAACTCAAACAAGTTTTTGCCTTTGTCAAATTTGACTTAGGTCCAGATTAGTAAACGAAGCTTGTTTCTTTCGCCTTTTGACTTTCGTTGCTTCATTCGATTTTATTCTTTTTGCAAACCGGAGTTCTTAAGTTGAACTTTCTAGTTAGATCTTTTATTTGAGTTCTACCCGTGCATTATATGAGTACTTATTGTATGCTTGTTTGTTTGTGATAGAGTACCCGGAGTGCGCTGCTTGCTACTTTGAATCTCTAGGTTTCACGGATCATCAGCAAGGCAAGTAACACTTTGATCATATCCCTTTACTACCCAGTTTTATTGCATTAGATCAATCCTCAAACATTGCATGATTAGGATCTAATTAAATTGTTGGTTTTGGGAAGTAGTTGAGGTAGTACCTATTACCTGTTTTATTATCAAACCCTTGGGAGTTACTTCTACATTTGCTTATATTGCCATGCTATGCTAGTAGACGTGGATTGGTTGAGTGTATCCATGACAGATGTGAGATTTTAATTAATGGTTTATTTAAGGTGGAAACTTAAACACACATCTGGGTGGATTGAGGTACCTGGGTATTCCAGGATTCCCTGTTTCTTTTTGGACCGCCACCCAGGCTCAAAGGGTCATGAGATTATTCATGCTAGAAACTTCCGTGTGCAGCCACAAGCTACTATGGGCTCTAGCATAGTTGACTAAGTCGTGCGAACTCTTACAGTGGTAGACTAGCTGATGTAGGGGATGTAGGTTGGTACGGTCTACCCGTTCGTAAGGTGCTAGCCCTTCTGAAATACCATGTCTCGGTCATCCGTTTCTCAAACATCATGTAGTGCGAGAAATCAAACGGAGGAGATCGAGTCTTGTGGGGAAAAGTGCACAAACCTCTGCAGAGTGTATCAAACTAATCATGGTTAGCCGTGTCCCTGGTTATGGACGTCTTGAGTATCTAGTACTTGGATTATCATGTGAATATCATCATGTTACTTTAATTAATATTGTTGGGTTTTAATGATGATGCTTAATTGGGATTGAGGATGCTGTCAACCATTCTCAATGTTTAACAACCACCATGATATTAAACAAAATTTATTCCTTTGCAGTAGGGAAAAATTGGCTTTACGCAAGATTGTAACCATAGAGCTTTCCACCAGCCATATATGCATGTACTATAGCATTACTCTTTCATATTACTCTCTATGTGTTACATTGCCAAAGATATTCCATGTCTTGACCCGTTTCGGGCTGCAACGTTCATGTTGCGAGACTTTTCGCAACGACGAGTAAGGTGCCTTAGGTCGTGGTTTTATACTCAGTGATGTTGTTGGAGTTGATGGACTCGCTTATCTTCCAAGCCTTCCGCTGTTATCGTTATTAGATGGCCTTAAGCCATATTTATTGTAATAAGTTCTCTTTTGAGACATTCGATGTAATAAGTGTGTGCTTGCTACTCTGTTATAAATCCTTCAAGTACTGTGCGTGTCAGCATTACTGATCCAGGGATGACACTGATGCACAGAGATCAGACTGTTTGAGGTCTGGTCGCTACAAATTCACCTAGTGGCACAATAGTATCAAGCATAGAAGTAGTTTCATCATAAGCATCATGCATAGCAGAAGTGGCATCATCAATAACATGCGACATATCAGAATTAATAGCAGAAGCAGGTTTAGGTGTCGCAAGTTTACTCAAAACGAAGGTGAATCAAGTGCAGAGCTAGATGGCAGTTCCTTACCTCCCTCGTAGTTGAGGGATAAATTTTGGTTTTCTCGTCTTTCAAGTTCCTCACAGTGATCAGCAGATATAAATCCCAAGTGACTCAAAGAATAGAGCTATGCTCCACAGCATGGCCTTGAGAAAATAGTCTTGATAACCAACAAGTATAGGGGATCGCAACAGTTTTCGAGGGTAGAGTATTCACCCAAATTTATTGATTTGACACAAGGGGAGCCAAAGAATATTCTCAAGTATTAGCAGCTGAGTTGTCAATTCAACCACACCTGGAAGACTTAATATCTGCAGCAAAGTATTTAGTAGAAAAGTAGTATGGAAGTAACAGTAACGGTGGCAAAGTAACAGTAGTAATTGTAAAAGTGGCAACGGTAAAGTAACTAAGCAAATATCAATATGTGAAAAGCTCATAGGCAGTGGATCGGTGATGGAGAATTATGTCGGATGCGATTCCTTATGCAACAGTTATAACATAGGGTGACACAGAACTAGCTCCAGTTCATCAATGTAACGTAGGCATGTATTCCGAATATAGTCATACATGCTTATGGAAAAGAACTTGCATGACATCTTCTGTCCTACCCTCCCGTGGTAGCGGGGTTCTATTGGAAACTAAGGGATATTAAGGCCTCCTTTTAATAGAGTACAGGACCAAAGCATTAACACTTAGTGAATACATGAACTCCTCAAACTACGGTCATCACCGGTAAGTATCCCGATTATTGTCACTTCGGGGTTAACGGATCATAACACATAATAGGTGACTAATGACTTGCAAGATAGGATCAAGAACTCACATATATTCATGAAAACATAATAGGTTCAGATCTAAAATCATGGCACTCGGGCCCTAGTGACAAGCATTAAGCATAGCAAAGTCATAGCAACATCAATCTCAAAACATAATGGATACTAGGGATCAAACCCTAACAAAACTAACTCGATAACATGATAAATCTCATCCAACCCATCACCATCCAGCAAGCCTACGATGTAATTACTCATGCACGGCGGTGAGCATCACGAAATTGGTGATGGAGGAAGGTTGATGATGACGACGGCGACCGATTCCCCTCTCCGGAGCCCCGAATGGACTCCAGGTCAGCCCTGCCGAGAGAGATTAGGGGTTGGTGGCGGCTCCGTATCATAAAAGGCGACGAATCCTTCTCTCTGATATTTTCTCCCCGAACGTGAATATATTGAGTTGGAGTTGAGGTCGGTGGAGCACCAGGGGGCCCACGAGGCAGGGGGCGCGCCCAGGGGGGTAGGCGCGCCCCCCGCCCTTGTGGACAGGGTGTGGGCCCCCTAGCCTTGATTCTTTCGCCAGTATTTTTTATTTATTCCAAAAATATTCTCCGTGAAGTTTCAGGTCATTCCGAGAACTTTTATTTCTGCACAAAAATAACACCATGGCAATTCTGTTGAAAACAGCGTCAGTCCGGGTTAGTTCCATTCAAATCATGCAAGTTAGATTCCAAAACAAGGGCAAAAGTGTTTGGAAAAGTAGATACGATGGAGACGTATCAAGATCCCATCCTGGGGCCTTTTCCGGCGCTCCGCCGGAGGGGGATTAGATCACGGAGGGCTTCTACATCAACACCATAGCCTCTCCGATGATGTGTGAGTAGTTTACCACGGACCTTCGGGTCCATAGTTATTAGCTAGATGGATTCTTCTCTCTCTTTGGATCTCATTACAAAGTTCTCCTCGATCTTCTTGGAGATCTATTCGATGTAATTCTTTTTGCAGTGTATTTGTCGAGATCCGATGAATTGTGGGTTTATGATCAAGATTATCTATGAAAAATATTTGATTCTTCTCTGAATTCTTATATGCATGATTTAATATCTTTGCAAGGTTTTTGGAATTATCAGTTTGGTTTGGCCTACTAGATTGATCTTTCTTGCATTGGGAGAAGTGCTTAGCTTTGGGTTCAATCTTACGGTGTCCTTTCCCAGTGACAGCAATGGCAGCAAGGCACGTATTATATTGTTTCCATCGTGGATAAAAAGATGGGGTTTATATCATATTGCTTGAGTTTATCCCTCTATATCATTTCATCTTGCCTAATGTGTTACTCTGTTCTTATGAACTTAATACTCTAGATGCATGTTGGATAGCGGTCGATGTGTGGAGTAATAGTAGTAGATGCAGAATCATTTCGGTCTACTTGTCACGGACGTGATGCCTATGTTCATGATCATTCCTAGATATTCTCATAACTATGTGCTTTTATATCAATTGCTTGACAGTAATTTGTTCACCCACCGTAATATATGCTATATCGAGAGAAGCCACTAGTGAAACCTATGGCCCCCGGGTCTATTTTACATCATATTAGTTTCCCGTCAACTAGCTATTTCTATCGCCGTTTATTTTGCAATCTTTACTTTCCAATCTATACAACAAAAATACCAAAAAATATTTATCTTATTATCTTTATCAGATCTCACTTTTGCAAGTGGCCGTGAAGGGATTGACAACCCCTTTATTGCGTTGGTTGCAAGGCTCTTGATTGTTTGTGCAGGTACTAGGCGAGTGCGTGTAGTCTCCTACTGGATTGATACCTTGGTTCTCAAAAACTGAGGGAAATACTTACGCTACTTTGCTGCATCACCCTTTCATCTTCAAGGGAAAACCAACGCATGCTCAAGAGGTAGCAGCAAGCCAGAGGGGCAGGTTAGATCTCATGATTTTTCTCTGATTTCTTTTTCTATTTGCTTTTAATTATTTTTCCTTGGATATGAGATTTAGGGTTCATGTTTTCGTTTCAGATCGTGAAGAAATGCACACATTTTGAATGGTTGGATGACTACGTTAAACTGATTCAATTCAATGGGGCCCCAACCCGGGAGCTCAATCTGCCGTCAGCGCCAACGAATTTGGTCTATGAAAGTGCTGCTCTGACAGTTGGGGATGCAGATCTGAAGGGGGAATTAAAGAAGAGAACAAGAACTTGAAGCAGATGATTCAATTGAACAAGCAGGCGAATCTGATAGCTTTAGGATTTTATCCCTTTTATTTTTGTATAGTTGTTCTAGGATTTTCTTACTTGCTGGTCATCACTCGTTAGAGATGTTATTAGTGTGGTGTCATGTGCTCTAGGATTTGGTTAAATTTGTGGATCATGTGCTCTACGATTTGCTTAAATTTGTGGATCATGTGCTCTATGCTCTGTGTTGCTTAATTTGTGGATCATGTCGGTTTAAATGGGTTTGTACACTTTCGGTTTCTTGATTTAGGTGGATAACACCGTAGAAGAAAAAAAATGTAGTTCTAGGGCCCAAATTGAAACTAAGCTCTGGTTGGGCCGTCTCATTGCATTGAGTGTCGAAGGCCCACTAAGATAAAAGATGTCTAGAAAATAGTGCACGTGTTGGCTCTGTTTTTTTTCTTGATTTTTGCCATGGTAAATCCATTTATTGTCATGCTGAACAAAAATAATGCATGATGGCAAATCGATTTATTGTTGGACTTGCCCATGTCAAATTTATTTGTACATATCGTGGAAATTTCCTTCTGTATATAGCCTACGACACAACACTTTCATTTTTTGACATGCGGGCATTATAAACATGTTTTTGTTGCAAGAAAAATATTGTATACACGATTTTTTGTTTTTGTTCATGCGAGACTTAATTATGTAGATCATGATATCCATCTGAAACCATGTCTAAAATAAAGTCCGGTGGCACCATTAGCCACCATATCCATCTAGAGAGCATGTGTAGGGCTCGGCTACGACACCATATCCATCTAGAGAGCATGTCTAGGGCTCGGCTACGGCACCATATCCATCTACCGATATCTCACGTAGCAAGCATACATCCATAACATAGAAAGTAGCAACCATATCATACTTCTTACATAAAACATAGGGTGCCCTAAACCATAGCATAGGCCACAAACTATTCAAAAATTAGCTTGTTTGTTCATACAATATACGGAATAGGGCCACCAACAATTCAAAAAAAATAGCTTTTCTTCTTCTTCTTTTCAACATCAACGTGGCTCATTTTTCTAGCTTTAGTTTCCTTTTTGACACTTCAACTAGTCCATTATCCACACGTGCAAAAACTTGACCCTACTCTAAATGGGACATTTAAACTTGACCTACACAAGTACACACCATGAATATAACAAGACGAATGGGCTACCCTCCAACCATTTTTACAAGGCTAACCCCAAAACTTGCTGGTTTTCATTGAGGGATACCCTTTCATTGATTGACTTAGCAGAAGGGCTCGTCTACGGCACCATATCCATCTAGCAATATCTCATGTCAAATAAGATAGAAATAGCAAGCAAAACACAGATAACCAACAACATATCATCCCTGTCAAATAAGGGTAGCAAGCATAACATAGTTCTTAGGGGATAACACGATAGAGATAAAAAGTTCATGGTACAACCAACGACATAATTAAGATAGAAATATATAAAAGATAAAAATCCCTAACACCCTAGGGAAAGACAAGCTTTACGAGACCGGGCCTTCACCACCATCTTCACTGCACCTCCTCTTCACTGCTCCTCTTTACTGCTCCTCCTCCATGTCGTCCTCGCCAATGTAGTAGGGGAGGTTGTGCATACCATTGCGGGTGGGTAAGATGTTGTTGAAGTCCGTGAAGATGTTGTAGGCGGTGAATGCGATGAACTCGCACCCACACCAAAACACCTTGCTTAGTACGCATCGAATCTGTTGGTGAAGTTGGCGATGATCCCTATCGCTGGAGTGGTGGAGTTTGGACGCACTTCCTCCAGTAGGAACATCACCGGTGAGCCCGCCGGGAGGTGGGCGAAGCCGGCACCGAGGAACCACTGGGAAAACTCCTTTCCACCCCTCCAGCGTGAGAACACCCACATGCAGAGCGTCGTCTCCACGACAACACCGGCGGGATACTGCCTCTCCGGCACGGTCGGTGGGAGCTCAAAGGTGGGGTATTGTACTGCATCCTTGCCTGGCTTTGAGAGTGCTCTGGGTTTGGGTGAAGAAGAGAAGGGGGCGGTGCAAATGGATGTGTGGAGCACAGGTGGAGGCGTGGGTGGTTTAAATAGAGAAAGGGAAGGGAAGGGGAGTGGCACCGGCCGCGCTTTGGATTTGCTATGTTCAAACGAGCGGCGTCGATTGATATGCCACTTTAATTGCCACGTTGAATAGATGCGAGTGGATCAAGAAGTTTGAAACCATGCTCTACATCGCGGAGACAAGCGTGCGAGATGAGATGAACCAGCGGCATCGACCGTCACTGCGTCCATGGCGGCTCGCATGTAGAAAGAGGCCAGTCAGTGTTCGTGGTGGCTCACATGTAGAAAGAGGGGACGTCACCGCATCGTGACGGTGGGCATCAGCGCATGCAGGCAGGTTAGCTACGTGCATGCATAGCGGGCTACCTGGACATGTCGTGCATGCATAGTAGGCTCATGTCGTTGCGGCGCGCGCAGGGCCCAACAATCTAAACATGGCCCAACGGGCGAACAGCGGCTTCGTCGACGGCCCCAATTGTCGAGTCCAGCAGGCGACCACAGTATGACCCCACTTGTCAGAGTTAATGGTCAAAGCACTGACCCGACGACATCCACCATTTGTGACTATTTCTAAGGGTTTTAGACAAGAGAGTGGGGAAAAGTGAGAAAAAGTTAAGAGCGTGGGGATGAATGACTACAACTAAGGAACCAAGGGCATAGTTGTAAAAATCCCTAAAAAATATTGGGCGAAGAAAGTACCAGAGGGGACCCACCTAGCAGCCACAAGGGTGGGGGTGCCCCCCCTACCTTGTGGGCCACCTAGCAGGCCTCCGGTGCCCATCTTCTGCTATATGATGTGTTTTGACTTGGAAAAAAAATCAAGAGGAAGCTTTCGGGACGAAGCGCCGCCGTCTTGAGGCAGAACCTAGGCAGAACCAATCTAGGGCTTTGGTGGAGTTGTTCTGCCAAGGAAACTTCCCTCCGGCAGGGGGAAATCATCGTCATCATCATCACCAACGATCCTCTCATCGAGAGGGGGTCAATCTCCACCAACATCTTCACGAGCACCATCTCCTCTCAAACCCTAGTTCATATGTTGTATCCGATCTTTGTCTCAAAACCTCAGATTGGTACCTGTGGGTTGCTAGTAGTGTTTATTACTCCTTGTAGTTGATGCTGGTTGGTTTATTCGGTGGAAGATCATATGTTCAGATCCTTAATGATAATTATTACTCCTCTGATTATGAACATGAAAATGCTTTATGAGTAGTTACGTTTGTTCCTGAGGACATGGGAGAAGTCTTGTTATAAGTAATCAAGTGAATTTGGTATTCCTTCGATATTTTGATGAGATGTACATGTTGTCTATCCTCTAGTGGTGTTATGTGAACGTCGACTACATGACATTTCACCATGATTTGGGCCTAGGGGAAGGCATTGGGAAGTAATAAGTATGGGTTGCTGATGTCTACTACGCAACCTTCTTCTTGTAGACTCGTGTTCGCCCTCCAAGCGCAGAGTTTTGTAGGACAGTAACAAATTTCCCTCAAGTGGATGACCTAAGGTTTATCAATCTGTGGGAGGCGTAGGATGAAGATGGACTCTCTCAAACAACCCTGCAACCAAATAACAAAGAGTCTCTTGTGTCCCCAACACACCCAATACAATGGCAAATTGTATAGGTGCACTAGTTCGGCGAAGAGATGGTGATACGAGTGCAATATGGATGGTAGATAAAGGTTTTTGTAATATGAAAATATAAAAACAACAAGGTAACTAGTGGTAAAAGTGAGCGAAAACGGTATTGCAATGCTTGGAAATAAGGCCTAGGGTTCATACTTTCACTAGTGCAAGTTCTCTCAACAAAGATAACATAATTAGATCATATAACAAGTGCCCCAAACGGCATCCGCTGGTTTGATTATACGATATGCATCACACAATCTTAGATTCATATGTTCAAACCAACACAAAGAACTCCAAAGAGTGCCCCAAAGTTTCTACCGGAGAGTCAAGACGAACACGTGTGCCAACACCTATGCATAAGTTCACAAGGTCACGGAACCCGCAAGTTGATCACCAAAACATACATCAAGTAGATCACGTGAATATCCCATTGTCACCACAGATATGCACATTAAAGACATACATCAAGTGTTCTCAAATCCTTAAAGACTCAATCCAAGAAGATAACTTCAAAGGGAAAACTCAATCCATTACAAGAAGGCAGAGGGGAAGAAACACCATATGATTCAACTATAGTAGCAAAGCTCGCGGTACATCAAGATCGTGCCAAATCAAGAACACGAGAGAGAGAGAGAGAGAGAGAGAGAGAGAGAGATCAAACAAATAGCTACTGGTACATACCCTCAGCCCCGAGGGTGAACTACTCTCTCCTCGTTATGGAGAGCGTCGGGATGATGAAGATGGCCACTGGTGATGGTTTCCCCCTCTGGCAGGGTGCCAGAACGGGCTCCCAATTTGTTTTTCATGGCTACAGAGGCTTGCAGCGGCGAAACTCCTGAAATAGGTTTCTTTTCTGGGGTTTCTGTATTTATAGGAATTTTTGGCGTTAGTTTCATGTCAGGGGGTCCACGAGGAGCCCACAAGGACGTAGGGCTCGCCCAGGGGGTAGGGCGCGCCCTCCACCCTTGTGGAGGCCTCGTGGCTCTTCTAGCACAACTCTTTTGCTTCGGGGGCTTCTTCTGGTCCATTAAAAAATAATTGTAAATTTTTAGCTCATTTGGACTCCATTTGATATTCCTTTTCTGCAAAGCTCAAAACCAAGGAAAAAACAGAAACTGGCACTGGGCTCTAGGTTAATAGGTTAGTCCCAAAAATCATATAAAATAGCATATAAATGCATATAAAACATCCAAGATGGATAATATAATAACATGGAATAATAAAATATTATAGGTACGTTGGAGACGTATCAAGCATCCCCAAGCTTAATTCCTGCTCGTCCTTGAGTAGGTAAATGATAAAAACATAATTTTTGATGTGGAATGCTACTAACAAATTTATCCATGTAATTTTCTTTATTGTAGCATGAATGTTCAGATCCATAAGATCCAAAATAAAAGTTTAATATCGACATAAAAAAATAATACTTCAAGCATACTAATAAGGCAATTATGTCTTCTCAAAATAACATGGCCAAAGAAAGCTTATCCCTACAAAATCATATAGTGTGGCTGTGCTCCACCTTCATCACAAAATACTCAAATCATGCACAACCCGGATGACAAGCCAAGCACTTGTTTCGTACTTTTGATGTTCTCAAACTTTTTCAACTTTCACGCAGTACATGAGCGTGAGCCATGGACATAGCACTATAGGTGGAATAGAAGGTGGTTGTGGAGAAGACAAAAAGGAGATAGTCTCACATCAACTAGGCGTATCAACGGGCTATGGAGATTCCCATCAATAGGTATCAATGTGAGTGAGTAGGGATTGCCATGCAACAGATGCAGTAGAGCTATAAGTGTATGAAAGCTCAAAAAGGAACTAAGTGGGTGTGCATCCAACTTGCTTGCTCATGAAGACCTAGGGCATTTGAGGAAGCCCATCGTTGGAATATACAAGCCAAGTTCTATAATCAGAAATTCCCACTTGTATATAAAAGTGACTACATACGAGACTCTCTATCATGAAGATCATGGTGCTACTTTGAAGCACAAGTGTGGTAAAAGGATAGTAGCATTGCCCCTTCTCTCTTTTTGTATTTTTGTATTTTTTTGGGCCTTCTCTTTTTTATTTGGCCTTTCTCTTTTTTTTATTTCCTCACATGGGACAATGTTCTAATAATGAAGATCATCACACTTTTATTTACTTACAACTCAAGAATTACAACTCGATACTTAGAACAAAATATGACTCTATATGAATGCCTCCGACGGTGTACCGGGATGTGCAATGAATCAAGAGTGACAAGTATGAGAGACTTATGAATGGTGGGCTCTGCCACAAATACGATGTCAACTGCATGATCATGCAAAGCAATATGACAATGATGATGCGTGTCATAATAAAACGGAACGGTGGAAATTTGCAGGGCAATATATCTCAGAATGGCTATGGAAATGCCATAATAGGTAGGTATGGTGGCTGTTTTGAGGAAGGTATATGGTGGGTGTATGGTACCGGTGAAAGTTGCACGGTACTAGAGAGGCTAGCAATGGTGGAAGGGTGAGAGTGCGTATAATCCATGGACTCAACATTAGTCATAAAGAACTCATATACTTATTGCAAAAATACATTAGTCATCGAAACAAATTACTACGCGCATGCTCCTAGGGGGATAGATTGGTAGGAAAAGACCATCGCTCGTCCCCAACCGCCACTCATAAGGAAGACAATCAAAAAAATATCTCATGCACCAACTTCGTTACATAATGGTTCACCATACGTGCATGCTACGGGACTCACAAACGTTAACACAAGTATTTCTCAAATTCACAATTACTCACTAGCATGACTCTAATATCGGGATTCTCTAAAAATCCAAGGTCTTAGGTGGCCAAGAGGGCCCACATGGAGACTTGGGATTTCAGCAGGAAATGTGAAACCATCTTCATATCTCAAAACAATCATAAGGAATCAAACTTCTCATAGTATTCAATGCACTTTATATGAAAGTTTTTATTATATCCCTCTTGGATGCCTATCATATTAAGACTAAATTCCCAACCTAAGCAAATTTCCTTGCTGTTTAGAGACTCTCAAGATGATATAAGTGAAACATGCGAGTTCAACAATTTCTTCAAAATAAAACTATTGTTGTTCTCTAAAAATATATAAGTGAAGTACTAGAGAAAATGACAAACTACTCCAAAAGATATAAGTGAAGATCAATGAGTAGTCGAATAACTATGTAACTATGTGAAGACTCCTTCTCATAAATAAAATTTCAGATCCTAAGTACTTTATTCAACCAGCAAGCAAAAAAAATGACATTGCAAGGATAGCACATATCATGTGAAGAAGCAAAAACTTAGGTTCAACCAAAACTGACCGATAGTTGTTGAAGAAACAAGGTGGGATGCCTATCGGGGCATCCCCAAGCTTACATGCTTGAGACTTATTTAAATATTCACTTGGGATGCCTTGGGCATCCCCAAGGTTGAGCTTTTGTGTCCCGTTAATTTCCTTCATATCGCGGTTTCCCTAAATCTTAAAAGCTTCATCCACACAAAACTCAACAAGAACTCATGAGATAAGTTAGTATAGATCCATGCAAAACCTTATCATTCTCTACTGTAGAAAATCACTAAAATTATAATTTTACATTGCATACTAAATGCCTCTGCATATTTAATACTCCCATCCTCAAATAGAATAATTAAACAAGCAAACATATGCAAACATAACAACAATTTGTCTAAACAGGAACAGTCTGTAAAGAATGCGAGAGGAATCATACTTCCCTAACTCCAAAAATTCTGAAAAATTACCACACTGTAGAAAATTTGTTGTTAATCATTTTTTAAAAATTTCAAGATTTTATTATGTTCTGATCATTCACAAATATTCAAAACATAACAGCAAACTTCCTGTTTTCAAACAGCAACATATAGACTTGAATAATAAGCATGGTAAAGGCTATCCCTGACATTTTTATTGAAATAAACGATGCAAAACAGTACTCTAAATAATAGCAAGCAAATCTTAATAAAATAAAATGATGCTCTAAGCAAAACACATATCATGCGGTGAATAGAAATATAGCTCCAAGTAAGGTTACCGATGAATGAAGATGAAAGAGGGGATGCCATCCGGGGCATCCCCAAGCTTACGCTCTTGGTTGTCCTTGAATATTACCTTGGGGTGCCTTGGGCATCCCCAAGCTTAGGTTCTTGCCACTCTTTTTTCCGTAGTCCATCAAAACTTTACCCAAAACTTGAAAACTTCACAACGCAAAACTCAACAGAAAACTTGTAAGCTCGTTAGTATAATAAAACAAATCATTCACTTTGGTACTGTAAAGACAAGATGAAAGTGCAACTATCCCTAGGTGGTTTTTGTAATTACTAACAACATATAGCTCACTGAGCTAACATTACTCCAAGATAAATATTTCAGGAAAAGCTCAATGAATGGCATGGCATGGATGAGAAAAGTGGACCCCTCAAAATACTAAGGATAAAAGGATTGGCTCAAGCTCAAAGCTCAAGACTCTAAATTTTATATTTTAGTGATCCAAGATCACATTGAGTCTATAGGAAAAGCCAATACTATCAAGGAGGGATGAGGTGTTGCTTAATGAGGTTCTTGCTTCACAGTGCTTAGTGATATGCTCCAAAACCATCAACTACTTTCTCACATCCACATATGACCTAAACCAAAAGTCCAACTCGGCCCCACCGATTCTATCTATCCGGTGCCACCGAGTTCAGATGTCATAGCCACTGCCACAAACCCTAGGCAAATCGGTCTCACCGATAGGGATCTCGGTCTCACCGAGATGGGATTGTAATCTCTCTGTTTCCCTTCGTAACATTTCGGTCCCACTGAGATTGCAATGTAAACTCTCTGTTTCCTTTTTGTAACATTTCCGGTCTCACCGAAATGTGCGAATCAGTCCCACCGAGTTTACCTGACCAACTCTCTGGTTAGCTTATTACCAAAATCGGTCCCACCGAGTTTGTGTAATCGGTCTCACCGAGATTACGTTATGCCCTAACCCTAACCATATCGGTCCTACCGAGTTGCATGTCAGTCCAACCGAAAATCCTAACGGTCACTAGATTTGCTGAATCGGTCCGACCGAGTTTCTCAATTCGGTCCCACCGAGATTGGTAAGTTGTGTGTAACGGTTAGTTTTTTGTGTGGAGGCTATAAATACCCCTCCACCTACTCTTCATTCATGGAGAGAGCCATCAGAACGAACCTACACTTTCAATACACATTTTCTGAGAGAGAACCACCTACCCTTGTGTTGAGGCCAAGATATTCCATTCCTACCATATGAATCTTGATCTATAGCCTTCTCCAAGTTGCTTTCCACTCAAATCTTCTTTCCGCCAAATCCAAATCCTGTGAGAGAGAGTTGAGTGTTGGGGAGACTATCATTTGAAGCACAAGAGCAAGGAGTTCATCATCAACACACCATTTGTTACTTCTTGGAGAGTGGTGTCTCCTAGATTGGCTAGGTGTCACTTGGGAGCCTCCGACAAGATTGTGGAGTTGAACCAAGGAGTTTGTAAGGTCAAGGAGATCGCCTACTTCGTGAAGATCTACCGCTAGTGAGGCAAGTCCTTCATGGGCAAAGGCCATGGTGGGATAGACAAGGTTGCTTCTTCGTGGACCCTTAAATGCATGGAGCCCTCCGTGGACTCGCGCAACCATTACCCTTCGTGGGTTGAAGTCTCCATCAACGTGGATGTACGATAGCACCACCTATCGAAACCATGAAAAAAACATCCGTGTCTCCAATTGCGTTTGAATTCTCCAAACCCTTCCCTTTACATTCTTGCAAGTTGCATGCTTTACTTTCCGCTGCTCATATACTCTTTGCATGCTTGCTTGAATTGTGTTAAGATTGCTTGACTTGTGATAAGATAGCTAAAATCTGCCAAAGACTAAAATTGGGAAAAGGATAAGTTTTTATTTGGTCAAGTAGTCTAATCACCCCCCTCTAGACATACTTTCGACCCTACAAGTGGTATCAGAGCTTGTCTCTCCATTTGCTTTGATTTACATAGCTTTTGCTAGTCATAGCCTTGGTTTCACAACCTAGGAGAGTATGGCATCTAGTGAGGGAAATTATCACCGTAGAGGTCCTTACTTTGATGGTATTAATTTTGCTAGTTGGAAGCATAAGATGAAAATGCATATTCTTGGACATAACCCCGCCGTTTGGGCTATTGTGTGTATTGGCTTGCAAGGTGAATTCTTTGATGGGAGAGAACCGAACCGTGAAGCTACCGCAGAAGAGTTGAAGATGCTGCAATACAACACTCAAGCTTGTGATATCCTCTTCAACGGATTGTGCCCCGAAGAATTCAACAAAATCAGCCGCCTTGAGAATGCAAAGGAAATTTGGGATACTTTGATTGATAAGCATGAAGGTACCGACTCCGTCAAGGAATCCAAGTTGGATGTGCTTCAAATTTAGCTTGACAAGTTCAAAATGAAGGATGGTGAAGGTGTCGCTGAAATGTACTCTAGGCTTGCTCTTATCACAAATGAGATTGCCGGCTTAGGAAGTGAAGAGATGACCAACAGATTCATCATCAAGAAGATCCTAAGAGCCTTGGATGGAAAATATGATACCGTGTGCACATTGATCCAAATGATGCCCAATTACAAAGATCTCAAGCCAATGGAAGTCATTGGAAGAATTGTTGCTCATGAGATGTCACTCAAGGATAAGGAGGAACTTCACAACAAGTCAAGTGGTGCTTACAAAGCCTCATGTGAAGCCCCCACATCATCAAGTGAGAAACAAACCTTCAATGAAGAATTGAGCTTAATGGTGAAGAACTTCAACAAATTCTAAAAGAGTAGAAGCAAAGAGAGAAGCTCCAAGTCAAGGTCCTACAATGACAAAAGATCTTCTAGTCGAGAGCGTAATTGCTACAATTGTGGAAGACCCGGACACTATTCCAATGAGTGTACGGCACCCTACAAAAGAAGAGAAGATTCTCCCAAAAGGAGAAGTAGAAGAGAAGAATCACCACCAAGAGAGAGAAGGAGTAGAGATGATCGTTATGAACGAAGAACATCCCGGAGAAGCAAGGGTTTGGAAAGGAAGGACAAGTCATCAAGGAGCTACACAAAATGAAGACATCAAGCTCATGTTGGTGAATGGGTATCCGGCTCTAACTCCGACAATCACTCCGAGAGAAGCTATCACTCCGACTCCGAATATACTCAAGATGAAGGTGTTGCCGGTCTAGCACTTGAGTCAACCAACTCCTACGACATATTTGATTCACCAAATGAAGGAATTGGAAGATGCTTCATGGCCAAAGGTCCAAAGCCAAGTTACACTTGAGCAAGCAAATAGCTTATTGAAGGGAACTATAGAGAAAGGTGTTTACAAGAGCCTTGCCGGGAGTAAGCAATTTGAGGAAATTGTACGCAAGCAAGAAAGGCACCGGAAGAATCAAGGTGTTGGTTTTGAACGAAAGTTCAATGCCAATGGAGTTGAGTGGGAAGAAGATCAATACCCCAAGATGAAGTTTGTTCCTCAACAAGAGAAGTATGATCCTACTTGCTTCATGGGGACACAAGCTCAAGATGATCTTCCACCACAAGACCACAAGCAAAAAGGCAAGGACAAGCTTCAAGAAGAAATTGATGCATTTGAAGAAGCTCCTAAGGCCTTGGTCAAGTGGGTTCCCAAGACTACATCAAGTTCCACTTCATCAAGTACGACTACAACTCCGGGGATTCCCATCGAGATGATGTGGATCCAAGAAGAAGAACTAGAGAGTTCTTGAGGGTGACTCACCAACATATTTCACTCATATCATTTTGGCAAGAACAAGTGCAATCAACTTCCACATCTTGCACTAGTTCAAGGAGGCACAAACCCTCTTGTTAGTAAGACAAGGGACAAGGTAACCTAATGCTCTCATAGACATTATCTTGTGTGTGCATCACTCTATGTCTATGGATATCCTTGTTTGTTCCATGTGGGACTAACCCGTGTAGGTATTGAAAGTGCAACTCACTCCAAAGGATTGCTCCAAATGATCTACATAAACATTGAGCATCCACATCTTCAACGCCTACATGAAGTCATCATCAACAAAACCCAAGGTTAGTTCATCCCTCTAAGGGGGGATCTCACATCTAGGGGGAGCTTTACTCTAAGAATTGAGCTAAAGCAACTCTAATGGTGTGAACATCAATGCATTATGTAAAAGTGGTAACCCCACTTGAGCTTAAACGATGAGTATGACCTATGATCAAATGTTCTCATTTGACTCCTAAGTAAATATACTCATATATAGATGACCTAGTCATCGCCAATTGCTTGATAGATGCTAGAATTGGTTGTGCATGCTTTGCCACATATTTCATTTGCCATTTTATTGTGTGAGCATGTTGGTTGCATATTTTACTCATTCGAGGACATCCACTTGTTGTTTTGATTGATTGTTTTCTTTTTCTTTTGCCAAGTGGATGGACAAGAATGCCTAAGAACCTTCTTTAGCTATCTATGCTTTTCTCGTCTCAAACTCTATTCATGCTACATCACAAAATTTGATCAAGTCAGTTTCGAACCACTCTGTGAGGAGCACTCGGAGTCCTCGATTCATCATAGACTTAAACTTCCAAAACTTCTTTGTGCGTTTAGGTCTGACCGATTCTTCCATTTCGGTCATACCGAGATCACTAAGTCGATCTAGGTTTTCAATCTCGGTGCAACCGATTTGAACTTTTCGGTCACACCGAGTTGCTGCTTGTAGTTATGCATCTCGGTGCCACCGAGTTGTTCAAATCGGTCACACCGACAGGGTCGGGCTATATATACCCACGGGCAAAATTTTGGAAATTTTCTCCGAACTCTTTCGCCCGCGCTCAGCCCGCTCTGCCTCCAGGGTCTCCGGATCGTCCTCCTCGTCGCCAGCTGCCTCCTGCCGCTGGTCTCCGCCGCCGTCAACGGGAATCATCCCCGCCGTTGCCGCCGTAGCGAGTTCATCGCCGAACTAGGGTATGAACTCGATCACTGTGCTATCCCTATCTGATTTCTAGCACATTGTGTTTGCCATGAATCTTGCCATGATTGAAATTATCTTATCCAGTCAAAACACTCCGTAGATTAGAGATGAATTGAAAATTTAGGGTCAGGTTTCCGTCGAAACCATCTCGGACCAACCGAGTTGTAGAACTCGGTACCACCGATTCGGCTAAGGCCATTGCACATGTAATTTTCGGTCTGACAGAAAATTGCAAATCGGTGTGACCGAGTTCAGGACTTTGTGAAACCCTAGCAGTCTCGGTGCCACCGAACTGTGACTCGATCTGGCCCGAGTTCACTAGTTTAGGTTCCAAAAGCTGCTTCGGTATCACCGAGTTCACAAAAATCGGTAGATCCGAAATGCTTTCTGTGGAAAACTAAAACTAAGTTTTTGACTCATTCTTTTGCAAAAAAACCTCTGTATTTTGTGATGCTCATCCACTCTATCTCATCTATATCTACTCATAGGGTCTGTTGTCAGTGTTTGCAATATGTCTGATCAAAGTGACAGCCAGAACAGGGAAGAGGAGCAGGTTCACATGAGTGAGGGCACTAGTCCCTCTAGCAGCTATGATGAGGGCAGCAGGAGCACCCCAAGCAATCTACCCAAAGCTGCCACCAGGGCCAGAAAGAAGAGAACCTCAGAATCTGAGGATGAAGACTATGTGGCTGTTGAGGATGAGGCCACTTCCAAAAAGAAGGTGCTCAAGAAAGAATATAGCTCACCGCGACAACTAAGCCGGTCCGAAGGCGAAAAGGCCAGCAGGAAGACAACCCATGTCTAAAGCCAGAGCCTCCACTCAAGCATCTTTGGAAGCTGGACCCAAAGAGGCTGCTGCGGAAGGAAAGAAGAGGAAGGAAAGGGTCAAGAAGACCATGGCGAGAGTAATTGGAAAGCCTTCCATGATGGAAGAGGAGGAAGAAGAAGAGGACGCTGCACCAGCACCCAAAGCTCAGAAGCTTATGGGTGATGCCATTAGGTCAGGGGCTGCTTCATCAAAGCCCAAAGTAGCACCCAAGGCTGCCTCCAAACCCAAGACTGCACCCAAGAGGAGTACCGTAAACATTCCATTCTTTGAGAAGAACAAGGCCCCAAAGTGCACAAGCTGTCATTGAAGAAGAAGATGATGAGTCACATGTTTTGAGAAAATTGAAGCCTAAAATTCCAGATCATAATGATGCCCATCATGTAGCTGAGAACATGAAGATCAGGAAGGACTCATGATTGAGGCTATGGAGAGAGTCAGATCCATATGCCACCAGAAGGAGAACTGCTGTAGACTACAGGTTCCACACAAAGGAACAATAGGACTTCTATGAGACAATTCTGCTGGACAAGAAGCCAATAGTGTGTGACATGAGATGGGTGAACTGGGAATACATCAAGGAGAATGAAGAACACTATCCTGGTGTGTATGACAGCTTCAATGCTTGTGGAGTGGCAGACTTTGTTGGGCAGAAGCTCACAAAATGGAATGATGAGCTAATAATGCAATTCTACTCCACAACACACTTCTATCCAGATGGCAGGATAGTATGGATGTCTGAAGGTACTAGGTACCAATCATCAATTGAAGAATGGGCTAATATGGTCAATGCACCTAAGGAGGAAGAGGATGACTTGGATGTCTATGCCAAGAAGAAGATGGATCACAACACTATGGCACATATGTACAAGGAGATCCCAGATGCTGCCATTGAATCACACAAGTTTGGATCAGTACATTACCTTCTGTCAGGACTGCCAACCATTAACTGGATTCTCAGGCATACTCTTTTGCCCAAGTCAGGTGATCACAACATGATCAGAGGCCATGCAATAAACCTGCTACACTTATTTGATGTGCCACAAAAGTTCAAGGACATGAGTCTTATAGTTGAAACTATCAAGAGGACAAGCTCACGACCAAAGAGAAGTTGTGGGTATGCCCCACGCATCCGTGGAGTTGATTAACTCCAAGATGGGCACCGCACATACTTGTTGGACAAGGAGAACATGCCTATCTATCCAGACTTTGAGGACAACCAAGTGGTTATGAATGAAGATGAACCATCTTCTGTGCAAGCACAAGCGAAGAAGGAGAAGGCAAGGACTGAGAAGGCTGCCAAGATGCCAACAATTGAAGAGGCATCTCAGTACTTCTTGAAGAGCAAACAAGATCAACTTGGCTACTTGATTGCATCCACTATGAGGATTGAGAAGGGGCTGGCCACCTTGACTCAAAACCAGGAGAGGCTGGAGAGGATCATGGAGCTGAAGTTCTATGACATGGATGTGAAGGTAACTAAGATCCAGTCTGTTGTTGAGCAACTTCAGGATGATATGCAAGAGAGGAAGGGCAATACAACCACTAAGGCATTTGCCAGTGCGCCTAGAGCTCAGAGGTCAGCTGCAGTGCCAGCGACAGACACCAGAGCCACTTCATCTGCACCAGCTACAACTTCAGTGCCACCAGCTCCAGCACCTACTCCACCAGCTCCATCTACATCAACTGATGCCTTCGTCCTTGGCGTTACATCTACACCACCACGAAGATTAAGCACGAGAGGCGATTTAGTGCTATGCATTTTCTATGAACTTTACGGTAAGTTGTTGCCAAAGGGGAGAAAATGTATAGATCATAGGCTTCGAGAGAGAGCGTTGCTTTTATTCTCTCTTGCTTTGGTGGTTGAACTTTATCTCGCTTGATTGAGATACTTTACATGCATGTGATACTTGGATGATCATGTGTTTGATCATATGCTACATTAATGCTTGTTGGATAACATTATCCTTTTATCTCTATATGATCATTCACTTTGCTTGGTGATGAGTGCATGTATTCTATTGTTATCATTTCGAGCGCTCCACCAAGATGTATGTGACATGGAAGAGTAACCCATGAGCCTAACTCTTTGTGCATTTGCAGTCCAAAGCAAATCTTAAACTATGCACAAATTTAGGGGAGCTCTTGCTTATCACATACTTCTCAAAGCGACAATGTTTTTCACTCTTATTATCATTTGTCGAAGCTTTGATCTATATGTTGTCATCAATTACCAAAAAGGGGGAGATTGAAAGTGCAACTATCCCTAGGTGGTTTTTGTAATTCCTAACAACATATAGCTCATTGAGCTAACATTATTACAAGATAAATATTTCAGGAAAAGCTCAATGAATGGCATGGCATGGATGAGAAAAGTGGACCCCTCAAAATACTAAGGATAAAAGGATTGGCTCAAGCTCAAAGCTCAAGACTCTAATTTTATATTTTAGTGATCCAAGATCACATTGAGTCTATATGAAAAGCCAACACTATCACGGACGGATGAGGTGTTGCTTAATGAGGTTCTTGCTTCATAGTGCTTAGTGATATGCTCCAAAACCCTCAACTACTTTCTCACATCCACATATGACCTAAACCAAAAGTCCAACTCGGCCCCACCGATTCTTTCTATCCGCCGCCACCGAGTTCAGATGTCATAGCCACTGCCACAAACCCTAGGCAAATCGGTCTCACCGATAGGGATCTCGGTCTCACCGAGATGGGATTGTAATCTCTCTGTTTCCCTTCGAACGTTTTGGTCCCACCGACATGAGAGATCGGTCCCACCGAGATTGCAATGTAAACTCTCTGTTTCCTTTTTGTAACATTTCGGTCTCACCGAAATGAGCGAATCGGTCCCATCGAGTTTACCTGACCAACTCTCTGGTTAGCTTATTACCAAAATCGGTCCCACCGAGTTTGTGTAATCGGTCTCACCGAGATTACGTTATGCCCTAACCCTAACAGTTTGTGTAATCGGTCTCACCGAGATTACGTTATGCCCTAACCCTAACCATATCGGTCCTACCGAGTTGCATGTCAGTCCCACCGAAAATCCTAACGGTCACTAGATTTGTTGAATCGGTCCGACCGAGTTTCTCAATTCGGTCCCACCGAGATTGGTAAGTTGTGTGTAACGGTTAGTTTTTTGTGTGGAGGCTATAAATACCCCTCCACCTACTCTTCATTCGTGGTGAGAGCCATCGAATCTAACCTACACTTCCAATACACATTTTCTGAGAGAGAACCACCTACCCTTGTGTTGAGGCCAAGATATTCCATTCCTACCATATGAATCTTGATCTCTAGCCTTCCCCAAGTTGCTTTTCACTCAAATCTTCTTTCCACCAAATCCAAATCCTGTGAGAGAGAGTTGAGTGTTGGGGATACTATCATTTGAAGCACAAGAGAAAGGAGTTCATCATCAACACACCATTTGTTACTTCTTGGAGAGTGGTGTCTCCTAGATTGGCTAGGTGTCACTTGGGAGCCTCCGACAAGATTGTGGAGTTGAACCAAGGAGTTTGTAAGGGCAAGGAGATCGCTACTTCGTGAAGATCTACCGCTAGTGAGGCAAGTCCTTCGTGGGCGACAGCCATGGTGGGATAGACAAGGTTGCTTCTTCTTGGACCCTTCATGGGTGGAGCCCTCTGTGGACTCGCGCAACCGTTACCCTTCGTGGGTTGAAGTCTCCATCAACGTGGATGTACGATAGCACCACCTATCGGAACCACGACAAAAACATCCGTGTCTCCAATTGCATTTGAATTCTCCAAACCCTTCACTTTACATTCTTGCAAGTTGCATGCTTTACTTTCCGCTGCTCATATACTCTTTGCATGCTTGCTTGAATTGTGTTAAGGTTGCTTGACTTGTGCTAATATAGCTAAAATCTGCCAAAGACTAAAATTGGGAAAAGGATAAGTTTTTATTTGGTCAAATAGTCTAATCACACCCCCCTCTAGACATACTTTCGATCCTACACAAGATTCATAATTTTTCTCACATGATGCCTAATGTACCCTATCATTTCTACAATTTATATTAAGCAATATAAGCCATAGAAACTAGGAAACAAGCAAACTATGCATCGAAAACAGAATCTATTAAAACCAGAACAGTCTGTAAAGATCGGAATTGAAATCATACTTCTGTAACTCCAAAAATTCTGAAAAAGTAGGACAATCTAGAAAATTTGTATATCAATCTTGTGTAAGAAAATCAGATCAAAATCACGTTCCAGTGAATTTTCAAAATTCCTGGACTGGGAGCAAAAGTTTCTGTTTTTGCACAGAATCAAGTCAACTATCGTCCATACTATCTCAAAGGCTTTACTTGGCACTTTATTGAAACAGAAAACATGATTAATACAGTATCTTAATCATGTGAACACACAAAAACAGTAGGTATAAGTATTGGGTTCCCTCCCAACAAGCGCTTTTCTTTAATGCCTTTGTAGCTAGGCATGATGATGTCAATGATGCTCACATAAAAGATAAGAATTCAAACATAATGGGAACATCATGAAGGATATGACTAGCACATTTAAGTCTAATTAACCCTATTCCTATGCATGGGGATTTTGTGATCAAACAATTTATGGGAAGAAGAATCAACAAGCATAGGAAGGCAAAACAAGCATAACTTCAAGATTTTCAACACATTGAGAGGAAACTTGATATTATCGCAACTCCTACAAGCATATATTCCTCTCTCATAATAATTTTCAGTAGCATCATCAATGAATTCAACAATATAACCATCACATAAAGCATTCTTTTCATGATGCACAAGCATAGAAGTTTTATTACTCTCCACATAAGCAAAATTCTTCTCATGAATAGTAGTGGGAGCAATCTCAACAAAATAACTATCATGTGAGGCATAATCCAATTGAAAATTGAAATAATGAGGACAAGTTTCATGGTTATCATTATTCTTTATAGCATACATGTCATCACAATAATCATCATAGATAGCAACTTTGTTCTCATAATCAACTGGAACCTCTTCCGAAATAGTGGATTCATCACTAAATAAAGTCATGACCTCTCCAAATCCACTTTCATAATTATCACAATAAGATTCAACATCCTCCAAAATAGTGGGATCAATACTTCCTAAAGTTGACACTCTTCCAAACCCACTTTCATCAATATAATCATCACAGATAGGAGGCATGCTATCATCATAATAAATATTCTCATCAAAACTTGGGGCACTAAAAATATCATCTTCATCAAACATAACATCCCCAAGCTTGTGGCTTTGCATATCTTTAGCATCATGGATATTCAAGGAATTCATACTAACAACATTGCAATCATCCTCATCATACAAAGATTTTGTGCCAAACATTTTATTAACTTCTTCTTCTAGCACTTGAGCACAATTTTCCTTTCTATCATTTTCACGAAAGATATTAAATAGATGAAGAGGCAACCTCAATTCCATTTTCTTGTAGTTTTCTTTTATAAACTAAACTAGTGATCAAACAAGATACTAAAAGATTCGATTGCAAGATCTAAAGATATACCTTGAAGCACTCACCTCCCCGGCAACAGCGCCAGAAAAGAGCTTGATGTCTAGTACGCAACTTTCTTCTTGTAGACTCGTGTTGGGCCTCCAAGCGTAGAGTTTTGTAGGACAGTAGCAAATTTCCCTCAAGTGGATGACCTAAGGTTTAACAATCCATGGGAGGTGTAGGATGAACATGGTCTCTCTCAAACAACCTTGCAACCAAATAACAAAGAGTCTCTTGTGTCCCCAACACACCCAATACAATGGTAAATTGTATAGGTGCACTAGTTTGGCGAAGAGATGGTGATACAAGTGCAATATGGATGGTTGATAAAGGTTTTTGTAATCTGAAAATATAAAAACAGCAAGGTAACTAGTGGTAAAAGTGAGCGAAAATAGTATTGCAATGCTTGGAAATAAGGCCTAGGGTTCATACTTTCACTAGTGCAAGTTCTCTCAACAATGATAACATAATTAGATCATATAAAAATCCCTCAGCGTGCAATAGTGAGTCACTCCAAAGTAACTAATAGCGGAGAACAAACTAAGAGATTATTGTAGGGTATGAAACCACCTCAAAGTTATTCTTTCTGATCGATCTATTGGGCTATTCCTATAAGTGTCACAAACAGCCCTAGAGTTCATACTAAAAATAACACCTTAAGATACACATCAACCAAAACCCTAATGTCACCTAGATACTCCAATGTCACCACAAGTATCCGCGGATTTGATTATACGATATGCATCACACAATCTCAGATTCATCTATTCAAACCAACACAAAGAACTTCAAAGAGTGCCCCAAAGTTTCTACCAGAGAGTCAAGACAAAAACGTGTGCCAACCCCTATACATAAGTTCACAAGGTCACTGTCGTGGATTTGTCACGGCAGATGTCCTTAGTGTCAGGACTTAGTCGCGAGGCCAACGCATCTATGTGGTAGCTTGAGAGGTGTTGAGCGGAATCGAGAGACGCAACACAAGACAAGGATTTAGATAGCTTCCGGCCCCGGGAAACACCATCCGGTAACAACCCTACATGCTGTTTGAGGTTAGGTCTCATTATGATCACGAGGGAGTCGCCTGTAAACTGGCTCTTTGTGTCTAGCCCTAGAGATTGTTTCTTCTTTCTTCTGTCCCTCTTTGGGGAGCCCTGCCCCTCCTTATATATGTTGAAGGGGCGGGTTACATGTGGAGTCCTATTAGGATTAGGACTAGTCTATCTCTAATATAAACCGGATACAAGTCCAGGTCTTAACTCCTCGTAAGACAAATATTCCTCACGCCTTTCCTCTTAAACCGGCCCACCATAACATGAGCCGGCCTTCTGGGCCTTGGGCCTTGTCATCCGTCTGTCCCACCCATCGGGTTACTAGTGAATCATAATGTTTAGTCAGGTTGCTTGTAAACCGTCTGGTCTGTGCGGGTCGCCGGTGAATCGCCACGTCCGGCCGGGTTATACTACCGGCCGGGTTACACCACGGGGTATATCCCCGACATTAGCCCCCCAAGTTTAGCTTGGATTTATCCATGGTAAACTTATGCTGCAAAATAGACACAAGAACAAATTTGACAGGTTGTGCTCCGGGTTAAGAATTCTTGTAAATCGGCACCTGATCATCCTGAAGTCCTTGTCATTTCCTCCTTCTAGAAAATCCTAGTCAATAACCAGCTTCATACTCAAATTGCTGACATTGGTTTCTCATAGAAAAATATTGTGAAGAATAATCCACTTGAGTCGGTTTCCAAAGCGCCGGCTTAAGAAATGTTGGTCTTGAAATACTCATCTGATATTCAGCCGGTTTGAAGATGTAAAACTTGTCGGTTTAATATTACCAAAATTGTCGGTTTGTAAATACCAATGGCACTGAGTCATAATTTTTGCCGTCGCTGGGTCATAATTATTGATGACGCCGGGTCAATCTGGTTTGCTCAAAACTGATAATTTGAAAATATTTCTCCTTATATGCATATTACCTGTAGCCCCCCCAAGTCTTGAGCAGAACAAAGTGATGGTTTAAGAGTTGCTTCAATATAAATACTGCCACTTTTGAAGAAATCCATGTTGTTCATCCCAGTCACTAGTACAAACTGAACACTCCATGTTATGTAGCCCCCATGTACCGGGTTGTCATGCTTGCAGCAACCTGGGACTTGTAATTGCCTGATGCTCAAAAAACTTCAACCAGTGTAGCCCCCAAGGGCCGGGTCATTATGCGATAATGACCAGGGACTTTATAAATATGATCATGCTTCATTGAAAATAATATCATATGATGTAACTCCACCATGGGGCTTGAACCCACGTCCACAAGGTTAAGAGCTTTGTGCTTTACCAACTGAGGAGTGGGACCTTGAATATAATGGATTAAATTTTGTGTACCTTGAATTGTTGATAGGAGCAATTGGTAGCTCCCAACGGCCGGCTCATTATGATGTGATGAGTCGGGTCTTCAATAAGATGAGCAAAAAATGACTTTGCATTAGCCCCCAAGTGTCATGGTGCATGCTTGCAGCGACATGAGACTTGCATATTTGATATAATCTCAACTTTGAATAATGTAGCCCCCAAGTGCTGGGTCGTAAGCCTGCAGCGACTCAGGACTATTTCCTCCATTGTAGAATAAATCATATCCATTGATAATACAATAGCCATTGCGCTAAGGTGACTTTGAAAACCTTAATCATAATATTGGTTATTGATAACCATAATAAAAATCTAGCCATGTTGGCTATTAAAGATTTGAACAATATACCCAATGATTTATAAGCGCATGATTCCAATTGCGCAATCCAAATATATACTGGCGACTTATAGTCCAAAGCCAGGACGGGTTAACAAACACCGGATAATTTCTCATCATACACTGGCGACTTATCGCCTTAAAGCCATACCGGGTTAAATGCCGGTGATTTATAATCATGCTTTATTCAACCTATTTCTGCATACAACAAATTTAAAGTGTCCTATGGCATTGAATCACATCGTTGGTTTACCAACTTTTTATAGTAAAGGTGATAACCCCAATCTTGAGTACTGATAACTCCTTCCATATTGTGCCGGTTTATGATAAAACCGTACCGGGTTGTGATAAACACCGGATTAACCATATATAATACTGGCGACTTATAGTCGAAACCAGACCGGGTTAATAATCGCCGGATTATAACTGATCATGTACTGACAGCTTGTAGTTGACAGCCAACCGGGTTAATGAACGCCGGTTTACCAAAACATTATAAATCTCATCAAAGGAGAAAAAACTTAGCAAATAAAAGCAGATGAAAACTTGTAGTCGAGGCTTTTCACGGGCTGCCAGGCCCCAAATTCGAGGCTTTTCATGGGCTGCCAGGCCACTGAGTTAAACCATTTTGCAAAGCCTTTTAAGATGGTCCTTAATCCTTAAACAAACATCATTTTAACTTGACAAGTTCAGGGTCTTATCAGAGTAACTTGTCAAAGTTCGATGGGTCATACCAGGTTTACCTGGGCGGAGTGACTTACTTAAAGAGGCAAAGCTAACACAGGGTTTTAGGTGTATACACCAGGCTTCCAAGACATGGCTTGATAGCCTATTACAAGTGTAGATTCTTTGTTCATTTCGACAGCAAAGAATCTCCAAGTAACATTTTGAGCTGTGCTCAGTGGGTGCCTATGTTTGAGTTGTTGTTTTACAACACTCTCTTTGGCCCCGGATTGATTTGGCTTTGAACCAATCCAGAGGTGTGACTATGGTTCAAATACGACCAAGCCCCCAAGTGATATTGTGGCATTGTGCCGATCAAGAGGTGTAGCTATGGTTCAAATGCAACCAAGCCCCCAGGTGATTTTTATATAAAGCTTTGATAAGATGAATCAAGGGGTAAACCGGACGTTGCTTTATAAACAGAAGCCCCCATGTGATCAATAATATGATAAGCCAATAAGGCAGGATACCCATGTTTGAACCGCGCATCATGTCAGCAGGTCCTCTTTGGCAACCTTTAACTTTTTGCAAGAGATAAATTCTTCGTGAACCGGAATTTTGAACTGGATATTGAGAGCTTCAAAGCTTTGTGGGAGACATCTTTCCCTTGAACCGGATTTTAAACCGGAATCTTCATTTTCAGCCGGAATTTTTTTGAAGGCCTTTAAACTCGAACTTGCAAGAAGTTAATTCCTTTTTGAACCGGACATTTTTAAACCGGATTTGAGAGCTTCAGAGCTTTGTGGGAGAACAAATTTCCCTTGAACTGGATTGTAAACCGAATATTTGAGAGCTTCAGTGAGACTGACTTCCCTTGAGCTGGATTTTAAACTGGAATCCTTTCTGACGACCTGAACTTCTTCGTTGAGCCGGGATTTTGTAACTGTTATATACTTTCTAAGCCGGAAATTTTCTGACAGCCTTTAAATTTTCATCCATATGGTAGTAGCCTCCGGGACCGGGTTATCTTCCCCTCCAACGTCCTGGGGTTCTTGACTTCACTGAAAACTGGCAACATTTGCTGAGTCATATCATTGTAGACCCCGAGTCTCAAGGTGACTCGAGGAATTGGCTTGAGATTCTCCATATTTGACCGTGATGTAAACCGGAATAATTTGTATATCATTGGTGTTGATATCACGATGTGAATCCACAGAAGGTTGAGGTGACTGTGGCGGGTTATAAATGATCATGTATGAGCCGTGTCAGCAACTCGGCCAATGGTTCCTTCCAACCGCTTATTTGAAGTTAACCAAACTGTAGTAGCGGCGATTCGTGCGCCTGCTCATTGAGCCATCCAGTGCAGACGACGGTTGATAGTATATGATAATTTGCCTCCATTTTGTTGAAAGAAAACCGGGCTACCAAAGTTGTGACTTGCTCATACTCAATAAACAGCTCATGTAGACGGGTGCGGCCTGGTGTGTTGATGTAGACCAGGCCGCGAGAGACGGGCGACAAAGACGACCACGGCTTCAGAGGCGGCACAGACAGATGAATCGGCCGCGGTGTTGTAAACCGGTGTGGACAGGCGAATTAGCCACGTCATATTGCTGTAAACCGGTCTGCAGAATGGCGGTTTGCACATATATTCATCGAGCTTGATGGCATGATAAGATACTAGCGCATTTATAATGGTGGCACGAGTTTATACATCCATGACACAGCCATAGCTTTTGCAGTGAACAATTGTCCTGCATAAACAATATTGCAGACAAGGGCAAAGGTAAACTGTTCTTTGACAAAAATAATATGTGCTAAAAATATATTTTAGATGGATATCACCTGATGTGTTTAGGCCAAAAATAATCCGCCATGAAGTTGATGATCACTAGGTGAAACTGAAATCCCTCACAGGTGAATCGGCCGCGGGAGTGGACAGATAAACCGGCCACGGCGTTCGTGAGCCAGTGTGGACGAGCAAGTTGTCCTCCGCGTTGTAAGCCGGTGCGGACACGTGAACCGACGGTGAAAGCGGACGGGCGAGTCGCCCGTGGCGTTGTAAGGTGGTGCGGATGGGCGAGTCGGCCGGCGCGTTGATGTAAGCCGGACCGCAGGGGCGGATGTATATAACAACACTATAGGGCAGAGTGGTTGTTTTCAAAAAAATAAGTACTAATAAAAGTAAACCGGATGGATATCACCTGATGTATTCTACGGCTGAAGAGGCCTGCGGCGATCCGAAGCCTGCTCCTGCGGCTCGGAGGCAGTGCGAGTCTGTGCCCCACAACCAACTCTCCCTCCGGGTCGTGGCTAGTTTGACCATTCCCTTTTTTAACGCGCTAGCAATCCGGCTTAGATCGGTGTATTTTGTTGCGTAGCAACTTTTTGCAACTAGTGATGTGCCTCGGCGGCCGTGACATCTGATGGTAAAAAATAAAGTCTGGACTAACACTTTGTACTAGTGCCTCCGTACGTCATAGTGGACAACGGTGTACCAGTTGATGGTTTGTTTTTGGTCTTCTTGAGAGGAGTCAATGACCGGTCAAATCTGGAGTTGTTGTCGTGCGTCCTGAGTTGATGCTTCCACACGTTGCTGTTTGACTGCAGCATCACGAGGCCGTAGCGGTAAAGGCGGGCCGGCTCGTGGCCACGGCAAGCGATGACACTCGCGACCCGTGGCGGGAACCGAGCTGGATTAGTAGCGGCCATAAGAACGGCCCGGCCCAAGGCAGCAGCTGAAGCAGTGCGAGGTGGCGGCTCGGTCGAGGCCAGCGGAGATGACACCGGCTCAGGCAGCATCGGCGAGCTCGACGAAACCAAACCAGAAAACTTGCGAGATATCTCAGTTTCCTACCATGACACACCAAAAAGACCGATCCGACTTCCCATTGATGATCGTCTGGCTATCTGAATCGGAATAACTTGTTGATTTGCTCAATATAGTAAGCTGAGAAAATTCCGATCCGTATCGTACTAGTAGCTTCATATGGTAGATTCACTTAACTTGCTCGAAAATCGTGCAAGCTAAATAATTCCCGTGTGGTTGGATGCCATCGACCCCATAGTTCTGTGCATGGACAGATCTCATTGACTTTGTTTTGGCTATTCTTTCCGTCACTTCTGTCTTTCATTGATATGATGATCAGGCTTGGGTCCAACCCTCGGTTTTGCTACAAATCAGATTGAACCGATGACTTGTATTTTCCCTCAGCATATACGCATCTAGTCTCGTGTGCTGGCGCATAAACGCTGCCCTAATTTTCTTGATCTAAAATCTTGTATATCTCGCTTTGACTGATCGTTGATGATGTTATCTTCTTCGCCGGCTCTTTTTCATCCGGCTTATCGCGAGCTTCTCGATCCCTTAAGAAATCCCTCAAAGAACTCAACACCACCGTGCGCAGGCCCCACGGTGGGCGCCAACTGTCGTGGATTTTTCACGGCAGATGTCCTTAGTGTCAGGACTTACTCGCGAAGCCAATGCATCTATGTGGTAGCTTGAGAGGGGTTGAGCGGAATCGAGAGACGCAATACAAGATAAGAATTTAGACAGCTTCGGGCCCCGGGAAACACCATCCGGTAACAACCCTACGTGCTGTTTGAGGCTAGGTCTTATTATGATCATGAGGGAGTCGCCAGTAAACCGGCTCTTTGTGTCTAGCCCTAGAGATTGTTTCTTCTTTCTTCTGCCCCTCTTTGGGGAGCCCTGCCCCTCCTTATATATGTTGAAGGGGCGGGTTACATGTGGAGTCCTATTAGGATTAGGACTAGTCTATCTCTAATACAAACCGGATACAAGTCCAGGTCTTAACTCCTTGTAAGAGAAATATTCATCACGCCTTTCCTCTTAAACCGGCCCACCATAACATGAGCCAGCCTTCTGGGCCTTGGGCCTTGTCATCCGTCTGTCCCGCCCGCTGGGTTACCAGTGAATAATAATGTTCAATCAGGTTGCTTGTAAACCGTCTGGTCTGTGCGGGTCGCCGGTGAATCGCCAAGTCCGGCCGGGTTATACTTCCGGCCGGGTTACGCCGCGGGGTATAGCCCCGACAGTCACATAACCCGCAAGTTGATGACCAAAACATACATCAAGTAGATCACGTGAATATCCCATTGTCACCACAGATAAGCACATGCAAGACATACATCAAGTGTTCTCAAATCCTTAAAGACTCAATCCGATAAGATAAATTCAAAGGGAAAACTTAATCCATTACAAGAAGGTAGAGGGGAAGAAACACGATATGATTCAACTATAGTAGCAAAGCTCGCGGTACATCAAGATCGTGCCAAATCAAGAACACGAGAGAGAGATCAAACACATAGCTACTAGTACATACCCTCAGCCCAGAGGGTGAACTACTCCCTCCTCGTCATGGAGAGCGCGGGGATGATGAAGATGGCCACTGGTGAGGGTTTGCCCCTCCGGCAGGGTGCCAGAACAGGCTCCCGATTGGTCTTTCATGGCCATAGAGGCTTGCGGCGGTGGAACTCCTGATCTAGGTTTCTTTTCGGGGGTTTCTGTATTTATAGAAATTTTTGGCGTCAGTTTCGTGTGACGGGGCTCCACGAGGAGCCCACAAGGATGGAGGGTGCACACTGGTATGCGTTGGTGCTATACAAATGGTTTTTAACCCCTTTCCGCGATGGCATTTGGGACTGTCACCAATTGAGTGTGGGCGATAGGGGGTCCTTCCCACATGACCCAGAAACCGTCGGTGATATGGAACAATGATCTAGAGGCCTTCCAAAATGTTATCGTGTGCGATGCAGCACACACTAAATTCTTTCGCACGTGTGGGATCGGTGATTAAATGTTTCTAATGACACGGTGAAACCGAACGGTGTGTCATAATAAACCGTTTGGGAAATAGTATGTAAGGCACACGGGCCAACATATGAATTGTGTGCGATTTGTGCCCCATCGAACATGAGTTTGCTGCGTAACCCGTCTGCCATGCAAGACTCCATCGCACACGTTTCCCAACAATTACCGTCTGCGATAATGTTCTATCACAAACGATTCAGGAGCCCCTTCGCACACATACAAGTGCTTCAGACCGTTTGTGATTTGTTGTGTATCACCGATGGTTGCGGCAAGAGTGACGTGTGCTTTTCGTTTGGGATCCCACACGTTTCCTGAAATAATTACGACTGGGAATGTATTTTACATTGGGGACGGTTTACTCTGAGTTCTTGTGTGCGATAACGCGATATCACAAATGGTTTTGGAGACCCTACGCACATGTAGTAGCGCTGCAAATCGTTTGCCATCTGCTGTGTATCACCGACAGTTCCGCTATGATTGACGTATGCTTTCTGATGTGGACTGTCGTGGTTCTAAGTCTGACAGTAGAATGGGGGTAGGTATGGAGAGGCAAGATACTAGCTATGGAGTAGTTGTATATGCAAGAGATTTACGAGTTCAGGCCCTTCTCGGAGGAAGTAATAGCCCTACGTCTCAGAGCCCGGAGGCGGTCGACTGGATTATATGCGTATGTGTTACAGGTGCGAACCCTTCTACCGTGGGAGGGGTGGCTTATATAGAGTGCGCCAGGACCCCAGCCAGCCCACGTAGTAGAGGGTTTAAGGTGCGTTAAAGCTAGGTGTTACTGGTAACGCCTTATGAAAGTGTGTTATATCGACTAGAGGGGGGTGAATAGGCGATTTTTATGAATTCTTCACTAAGGAATTTGCCGGTGAGGAAATTCCTTAGCGAAGAACTACTTGCAGCGGAATAGGTACTCAGATGTAAGCATAAGAGAATGTGAGCATGGTCATCATGATGAAATGAAGACAATCAAGAGTACATAAAGCGTAAACACAGAATAGCACAAGATGAAGACAAAACAGACTGAAGAAATTGAACTGAGGAAATTGAGAAAGTCTTCAGTCAAAGTCTTCAAACACAGATATGAACAAACACTCAACACAATAATGAGGAAATGAAAGGGTTGAGGAAATAGAACCCGATTAGGTTGGTGAAGACAATGATTTGGTAGACCAGTTCCAAGCTGCCTCGGTTATGTACGTCTGGTTGGAGCGGCCGAGTATTTAAACTCGAGGACACACAGTCCCAGACACCCGGCCGAAAGCACGCAGCTCAGGACACCAAGTCCTCACCGTATTCTCCTTGAACTAAGGTCACACGGACCTCGTCCAATCACTCGTGGTAAGTCTTGAGGCGACTTCCAAACCTTCATTCGGCGATCCACAATTCCTCTTGGATGCTCTAGACCATGACGCCTAACCGTCTGGAAGAAGCACAGTCTTCAAAGGTAACAAGCGTCGGATCCACGCAGGATCAATCTCTTCAAAGGATGCTCAATCACTTTGGGTTTGTAGGGGTTTGATTTTTGGGTTTTTCCTCACTCTATGATTTTCGCTCAAAGTCCTCGGAGGATGGGTTGCTCTCAAATGACAAGTGTCAAGTTCTCTTGGAGCAGCCAACCAGCTAGTGGTTGTAGGGGGCGGCTATTTATAGCCTAGGGAGCAGCCCGACATGATAAGACATAAATGCCCTTCAATGATATGACCGTTAGGTGGATAAGATATTTTGGGACAACATGCCAAGAAGACAGAACGGTCGGAAATTTGAATCTCAAATTCCTCGTATTATCATGTTCCTCATCGTAGGCAATCCGCATGGCGAATTCCTAACTCTTCGGTCGAACAAATTCTCGTGACCGGAAGAACTTCGTCTCATCAAGAAATTGATCGAATCTGTATGAGATTTCCAAAGGCTTCACTCAAGGGATTGGTAGGTGTAGGATTTTGAGTTGAGCATCACATGGAAATTTTTCCTTAGTATTTCCTCAACCCCCTTTAACAAAGACGGTGTTTCCTATGACTCAAGAAAGAGAAAATGAAACTACGAAAACAAAAGTCTTCACGCTTCATGTTCCTCAAATGAATACCAAGTCTTCAAGGTCACACCAATTTCTTCACTTTCAAAGTCTTCAGAAAGTCTTCAAAATATCAAAGTCTTCAGTCGAAGAACTTCATTTTTAGGGGTCGACTTTCTCTATAAATATCAAACTCCTCATAGACTTATAGACATGTGTATACTCACAAACGCATTAGTTCCTTAACCTATAAGTCTTCAATACACCAAAATCACTAAGGGGCACTAGATGCACTTACAATCTCCCCCGTTTTGGTGATTGATGACAATATAGGTTAAGTTTTCAACGGGATAAACATATGAACTGTAGATACCGATATTGAGGAATTTGATTGCAAGATATAGAAGAACTCCCCACGAAGATGTGCATAGTGAGGAATTTGCTTTTGAGGCAAAGCACATTTGAAGAGTTGAATCATGGAGATCTCCCCCTATATCTTGTAATTCATACACGCATTTGACATATAGTATGAAGAATTTGAAATGCATGATGAAATACGGTGCTTGATGTAATTCAACATGCGTGCGATAACATTAATGAGGAGCAAGCATGCAAAATAACACATCAAGAGTGTCAGAGCTCAAGAGAATCAGAGCTAGTATCAGAGCATAGTGCAAGAGCACAGTGCATCAGAAGTATCAAAGCACCATCGGGTTTAAGATTACAACTCGATCCAATAAAAGTTTCAGAATAACGAGAGTTGTAACTTAATAAAAAATTTGCCCATATAATAGACCCGCTTGAAGACTAACTCAAATTTCTCCCCCTTTGTCATCGAATGACCAAAAGGATCGAAACTGAGGACTAACGCCCCTGAAGAATTTCAAGTTGAAGAAGGAGCACCAGCGTTGTTGGGGTCGGTTGTTGTAGTAGGGCCTGCCATGTGTCGCCCAAGTCTTCATTTTCATCAGTGTCTCGTGATGAAGAATTGGAGCTGGCCACCAAGGAAGGAACTTTGACTTTCTTGTATTTCTTCGGTGGAGGTGCAGACCAGTCAAATTCTTCCTTGAGTCCCATTGTCGTCAATTCTTCCGCACTGTAGACATTTGAAAGAACAGCCCAGGTGCGTTTGAAGGTTTCATGGAGGTAGTTGTGGCTTTTCTTCACTGCATTGTGTGTTGAGGTCATGTTGTGAAGAATTGAACCAAACTGACGCTTGACCCATTTATGATTGCGATCAACCTTCTGATGAAGACTGAGGAGTAACTCACGATCAGTCATCACCCTGGGTGCAGTAGCTTGAGGACTTTGCTTGACTGAGGTATTTGCGGCAGAGTCATGTGTGGCAGAGTCATCATTGGTGGAGTAGGATGCTGCTTTGCGAAACTGTCCATCCAATGGACGAATGCCTTCATCGATCACAACAGTAGCCTTGCCCTTGTCATCAGTTGAGGTAAATGTCCGTTTGAGGACTTCAATCGGGGCAAGTAGCTGCGATGGTTCGTAGTATCAGCCTTGTAATTGAGTGAAGACCTTGTCCCGATGAATCTCATTATCCAAGACGCATAAGGCTTCAGCTCAAATGGTGACATAGCAATGTTTGCGAGTCCTCATGAAGAAATCATGGAAGTTGACGGAACGCCATGAATGATATTGAAAAGCATATTCTTCATGATGCCAACGACTTCTTCATCATTCGAAGTCGTGGCCTTTGATAGGACTCATTGTCTTCGTCGAATCCGATAGACAGTCGAGGCACATACAATAATTCCTTGACGAGGAATTTGGTTCTTGGGGCCTGCCTTGGCTTCAATGGCTTCATCAAGACTTGCATATAGTGATTTGAAAGTTCTGTTCGTTGTAGATACAACGAGCACCGTCAAGTGGAGGACTGAGTGGTAGAGCGCCAAGCAATTCGATTCTTTGGTGCCTTGTAGTGAGTATTTTCGGACATCCAGTCTAACACCCATGAGTTCACGTCTTGACGTCTCCGGTGATGTGCAGCGTTGCATAGAATTGAAGAATGAGTTCTTCATTCCAGCCACAGATATCAGTCAGAAATTCGTAAGTCCTGCGTCGTGAAGAACACCGAGGACCGGCTCAAGCTGGCAGAGACTCCATGTCCACATGAGGAATATGAGCATGATCGAAGACTTTGTCTTTGTTGAAGAGCATTGAGGAATAGAAATTGGCTTGGTGGCAGTCCGTAAACGCCTCTTCCTTATGCGAAAGCGTAATCATATGGATTGTAATCAGTGAAGAATACGTGCTCGTGAAGAAGTCTTCAGCCTTGAACTTTTGCTTTGTTGAGAAGGGATCCTTTGGCTTTGGCAAAGGAGTGTCGATGAG
Organism: Aegilops bicornis; assembly: GCA_021605145.1. NCBI lineage: Eukaryota > Viridiplantae > Streptophyta > Magnoliopsida > Poales > Poaceae > Aegilops > Aegilops bicornis. The sequence goes on along the minus strand of CM038671.1, from coordinate 533,593,746 downwards.
TTGCATCACGACCTCGTGAATCGCAATCTCGTGTTCTTCAGTGAGGAATTTCTTGTTCCTCAACAGTGCGATCGAGGATCGGCGGCAGTTCATCGGCTTAGTGGCTGGAATTTCTTCATGGACGGATGAAGTGGGATGAGTTTCTTGAGCCCATTTGAACAGTTGGAGCAGGGACCGAGGTATCTGTTGGATTGGGGTGAAGAGTGGAGAATTTGGATGCTGACTTTCCCAAAAGTCATCCATCATCACTGGCGTTGTGCTTCCAATATCCACATCTTCTTCAAGTTCCTCAACACCGGCCTCTTCAGCTGTGAACTGAGGCATAGGCGAGGAAATGATTGGGGTTGAAGGGATTGCTTCCACTTCAATTTCTTCATCAATCTGCTCTGACGAAGCAGAAGAATGATTTTCTTCATCAGATCCGCTTGGGATCACATAATCTTCATCAAAAGGAACAAGGTCCTTTGATGGAATTGAGGAAATTGGAACAACATCAATTGGATTTTCAAATGAGCTGGTCATTGGCTTCATTTTCTTCGCAGTCAAGAATTTGACGCAGCTGATGCTTTCCGTTTCTTCACAGCAGCTCGTTCTGCAGCCTTGGTCTTCTTCACATCAGAGGCAGATGGAAGAATTGGAGTTGGTGTTGGCGCAGGAGGAGATGAGGAATCTGGTTTATTTTCCTCAAAGCAATCGATGCGTTGCCTGTCTTGTTCGATTTCTTCAGCGCACCACTAGTGGATGCCACCGCAATTTCTTCGGTGGAATATCATCAGCCTCGAACTTGCATTTTCTTCAAAGACTGAACTTCATCGGTGTCTTGGCATGTTCTTCAGTCGGCTGAGCTGAGGCTCCAGCCTGAGGAATTTCATGTTGCGATGGGGCAGCAACATTGGTGAACTTCTTCGTCAGGTTGACGAATCTGACCTTGGCCCCTTGCCAATCAGCATAATAAGCATCGAAGTTTTTGCTGAGGTCTTGAATTTCAGTCTGGACCTTGAGAAGTTCCTCAGGTGTCATTCTGACAACGTTTTTCTTCAGGAACTTCTCCTTTCTGTACTGAGCTTTCTTGATCTCTCTTGCCTTTTCAAACTTCCATTTCTCTTGAGTGATGAAATGGGTCAGCATATGATTTTGTCCAGGAGTCAGATGAAAATCAGGCATAGGGGTATTTGGATCCTTGTGCCAGAGATCAATATAATCGAGGATTTTCCTCGGATCCAATAGCAGAGGCACAGATGTGCCTTTGGCTCTAGCGGCCCTTTCTTGGCGGTCTCTGATGATTTCCGCAAGTTCATCATCATCAGCCTCATCATCTTCAGGTGGCTCTTGGAAGGCGACTTCTTGGGACTTGGCCGAGGACCTCGTCCACCGTGGCTTTAGTCTTCAAAGCAGAGTCGGACCAGATGAAGACTTTGGTGCGGTGAGGAACTTGAGAGACACCAGAGGCAATGGAGAAGCCAACAGTCCTTTGGCACGTGGCGGATGCACAGTCTTGAGGACTTTGTCGGAATCACTGAGGACTTGGGAGGCGCTGAGGATTTTGGAGGAGCTGAGGATTTTGGAGGAGCAGGGGCAGCATGAGGAATTGGCCGTGAGGGCACTGCTAAGGAACTTGGCCGTGAGGGCACTGTTGGTGAAGCACTTGGCTTGTGTGCGGGCTTCTTTGCCATAGATTTTCTTGGCTTGACAGAGGCCTCAGTGGCAGCAACAGTAGCAGAGTCCTCATTGAATTTTCTCACTGCCTCATTGGCTTGTCTTGCCAATTTGACTTGGCGCTTGGTCCATTCTTCAGGAAAGTCCTCACCACGCTTGATGCTGGTGGGGTCAGCTTCTTGACCAGGTGCCAATGGAGCTCTTGGGCATGGAGGATTGAGTGTGAATTTCTTCATGTACTTTGGAGTTACATATCTGTACTCCCTCCATTCCCTTGCCCATCTCCGTTCAATCCTTTGGATGCGCACCTTGCACTGATTTTTGTTCTCTTTGCCGAACTCGGCTTCATCAGGTGTGCAATAATCAGCATATATTTCCTCAGGGATTTCAAACGCGGTCATGACCTCAGGCCTCTTTCCTCCTTTACGTGGCTTCTTTCCTTCTCGCCATATTCTTCGGTGAGGAATTTGAACAAACGAATTCTCACGAAGAAGTATGCAACTTTTCTTCGAGGAACGCTGCAAATGAGTTAAGTTGATGAGAACCTAGTGATTCAAGATGGCGGACATGAGTACCTGTGAACAGAGTATAGTTGCGAGGAATTTGGAGAGATCATATGCGTTCTCGTAAGGTTTTTCAAAAGAACAAGTTTTGAGGATTTTGACCAGATGAGCCTTGAAGAATTTCACTAAGCGTTCTTTGTCTTAGGTTCCAGAGTTGTACAGATCGAGGATCCACACAATTGAGGAATCTTGAAGAAAAATGATTGCTTAGAGAAACGAATCAAGAGCATATAACTAGTGAGGTGTTTGTGTGTGAGGATTTGAAGAATAAAACACCTTTGAAGATTTTGTAGTGTAAAATTTGGATCAACGAGGGTAGTAAAAGTAACTTTTAATTACCCTAAATGAAGAACACGATTTAACTGGGTGTTGTAGATGTGAAGCTCGTCTGCTCAGATCTTCCACGCCTAACTTGGCGGAGGAAGACAGCTACGGCGGCGGAGTGAGGAATTCCTTGATCGGCGAAAGTATCGTCGGCGACGAGGTCGAGGCAGCGAAGCTCTTCCTCACCGGCGACGATGGAGTAGCGGCGGCGCTAGGGTTTGAGGAGCTCGAGCGAGAGAGAGAGAGGTCGAGCGGAGTAAAAGAAGTGAGGATGGAGAGAGGGGTATTTATAGAGGCAGTGAAAAACTGTTTGCCCGAAGATTTAGGACGAACGTGCCCCTGACCATTCTCCTTCTCACTTAGAGTGTTATTCTTCATCGATTGAAGAAAAACGTTTCTTCATGTGTTGCACATCTAAGTCATCAATTTTGCATAAGTGTCAGGATGTGTGTCCTTTTCAACGAACATTCGAAGATTCTAAGATATTTAGCTCACACCGCAACTTGCTAAATCTCTTCTCATCCAAGGGCTTAGTGAAGATATCGGCTAGCTGTTCTTCGCCTTCACATGCTTTCGATGGAGATGTAAGCCCTTCAACACATGATCACGAAGAAAATGATGACGAATTTGAATGTGCTTTGTCTTCGAGTGCTGAACTGGGTTGTGAGCAATCTTGATGGCACTCTCATTGTCACAGTAGAGAGGCACATTCTTCATGTTGATGCCATAGTCCTTGAGAGTTTGCTTCATCCACAGCAATTGAGCACAACACGAGCCAGCAGCAATGTATTCAGCTTCCGCAGTAGACAGTGATACGCGGTTCTGTTTCTTCGAGGACCAACAGACCAAAGATCGTCCGAGGAAATGACAAGTACCAGATGTTGACTTGCGGTCCACACGATCACCAAAGCATAGTCGAGTCGTAATATCCAATGAGATCAAAAGTAGAGCCCTTGGGGTACCATAATCCTAGTGTTGGCGTGTGAGCTAGATATCGAAGAATATGCTTCACAACCTTATGGTGTGATTCCTTGTGTAGCTTGAAATCGGGCACACATGCAAACACTAAGCATTATATCTGGCCTAGATGCACATAAGTACAATAAGGAACCAATCATGGAGCGGTATACCTTGTGATCGAAGTCAATACCATTTTCATCGGTGCATAGATGGCCATTTGTGGGCATAGGAATTTTGACACCTTTGCAATCTTGCATGCCGAATTTCTTCGTGACATCTTTGAGGTATTTCTCCGAGATATGAATATGCCATTGTGTTGTTGATTTAATTTGAAGACCTAAGAAGAATTTCAACTCTCCCATCATAGACATTTGATATTCTTCACTCATCATATAGGCAAATTCATCACTATAACGTTGGTCAGTACATGCAAAGATAATATCATCAACTATATTTGGCACACAAACAGTTCACCATCATATGATTTAGTAAAGAGAGTAGGGTCGAGTGAACTGGTGTGAAGCCATTCTTCACGAAGAATTCCTTCAATGTATCATACCACGCCTGCGGGGCTTGTTTGAGACCATAGAGGGCCTTGTTGAGTCTCAAGACTTTGTCGGGATTCTTTGGATCTTCAAAACCTGGGGTTGAGCAACATATACTTCTTCCTCAAGCTTACCATTGAGGAATGCACTTTTCACATCCATTGATATAAAGTGATATTGTGATGGTTAGCATAGGCGAGTAATATGCGAATAGACTCAAGTCTAGCAACATGTGCAAAAGTTTCATCGAAATCAATTCCTTCAACCTGTGTGTAGCCGTGAGCTACAAGTCGTGCCTTATTCCTCACCACAAGGCCATTTTCATCTTGCTTGTTGCGGTAGATCCACTTTGTGCCAATGATATTATGTTTGCGAGGATCTGGACGTTTGACGGTTCCCAGACATTGTTGAGCTCGAATCGATGTAATTCTTCTTGCATGGCCTGAATCCACTCGGGCTCCGTAAATGCTTCATGTACCTTAGTGGGCTCTGTGATAGAGACAAAAGCATAGTGCCCACAAAAGTTAGATAAATGTGAAGCTTTTGAGCGTGTGAGAGGACCTGGCGCTTCAATGTCATCGATGATATTGTCCACTTGTACTTCTTTTGCAACGCGAGGATGAGCTGGTTGTCGTCGAGGAATTTGATCATTTTCCTCAGCACCAATGTCTTCAAAGATTATCATCAGTGCATCATTTCGGCGTTCTTCGCGTCTTTGGAATGAATTCTTCAAGATGGGAATGACATCCTCAGTTGCCTTGAACTTGATTGATTCCTCAGGTGCTGGTTCATCTAACACAGAAGGTAGGTGCTCTCTTTGCGAGCCATTAGTTTCATCGAACCGCACATCTACAATGTGAACAATCTTGTGAAGAGCGATGTTGAAGACTCTGTAGGTGTGCGAGTCCTTTCCGTAACCAAGCATAAAACCTTCATGTGCTTTCGGTGCAAATTTAGAATTGTGACGAGGATCTCTAATCCAGCATTTAGCAATCAAGACTTTGAAATAACTTACATTGGGTTTCTTGTCGTTGAGGAGTTCATAGGCAGTCTTCTTGAAGAATTTGTGGAGATATACTCTGTTGATGATGTGGCATGCAAGATATCAATTGCATCAATCCAAAACGACTAGGCGCTTTGTATTCATCAAGCATAGTGCAAGCCATCTCAACGAGAGTTCTGCTCTTGCGCTCCACGACGCCATTCTCGCCGAGGAGTATAGGGAGCAGATAACTCATGAGTAATACCAAGTTCATCAAGATAGGCATCAAGACCGAATTCTTGAACTCAGTTCCATTGTCACTCCCGATGTGTCCGATCTTCACACCAAAGTTAGTTGAAGCCCTCGAGGAAAATCGTTTGAAGACTTCTGCACTTGATTTTTGTATGTAACAATGTGTACCCATGTGTAACGAGAGTAATCATCAACAATAACAAAGCCATATAGAGATGCATCATTAGTGACAATTTGAGTAATGATTAGGACCAAAGAGGTCCATGTGAAGCAATTCAAGGGACGAGTAGTGGTCATGATTGTCTTTGCTGGATGCTTGGCCTTGGTCATTTTCCAGCTTCACAAGCTCCACACAAGTGATCCTTGAGGAATTTGACATTCTCAATGCCAATGACATGCTTCTTCTTTGCAAGCGTGTTCAAATTCCTCATGCCTGCGTGACCAAGTCGCCGATGCCATAGCTATCTTTCTGAAGCTTTTGCAAGTAGACACACGGCTGGTTGTGGTCCTGTAGAGAAATCAACAATATACAAGTCTCCTCTCCTAAAGCCTTCGAAGACTTTGGAATTGTCAGTTTCCATAATCACAACACAACGATACTTGCCAAAGATAACAACCATATCAAGATCACAAAGCATTGAGACTGACATGAGGTTGTATTCTAAGGACTCAACAAGCATGACTTTGTCCATGTGTATGTCCTTAGAGATCGCAACCTTACCAAGACCCTATACCTGACTTTTTCCTTTGTCAGCAAAGATGATATGCTTCAGATGTGACAGTGATAAGGGAGCATCCATCAATAGATTCTTGTCACCAGCCATGTGATTTGTACATCCACTATCGAGAACCCACTCAGTGGCTTTGGGTTGATCATCCTGCGAGATGAATTAGTACAACTTACGATCTCATATACTTCATCGATGAAGAATATGATATCAAGTTCATCGATGAATTTCATCGGTCGAAGATAATGATAAGCGAGATGAGGACGTGTGAAATGAAAGTTCATTTCATCATGATTAGCTCAAGGCCCTATCGTGCATTTTGTCGTGCCCCCATCAAATTCTTCAGACGCTTAAAGCACGCCCGAGACCTGACCTGCAGAAGAGGTTAGTTCTTTTTCTTCACCACCCACATCTGAAGGGGTGGCAAAGAGTTCATCACTCTGCGAGCACCATATGAGAATGGTGGCATAGAAGCCAAACCATTTCGTTTCACATAAGAGGGGTTAGGGTAAGCATATGAATAAGCGAAATTCTTCGAGGACTTATGAACATATTGGTTTGAAGAATAATGCACATATTCATAGCCCTTAGCTCTACCCTCATGAAACAGAGTTATTAGCACGATGATAATCATATGAGGACTTTGATCCTTTTGAGGAATTTGATCCATGTGAGGAATTTGGTTCGTATGAGGACTTGGATCCATATGAAGAATTTGGTCCATATGAAGAGTTTGATCTGGGGTTCCTTTTCTTCATAGGTGGTGTCATGAGGACATTCACCTGAAGACTTTCAAGGCACTTCTTGGGAACCCAGATTTTCTTCATAGGGGAACCGTTCCTGCAGTTAGTGCCAACATATCTAGCAAATACTTCACCATTCTGATTTTTGAACAGTTTATAGTTGGAGTCAAATGACTCATCGAAGAATGAGGAGATTCGCATGTAAAGCCAGATAAGTTAGATGGATCAAGCTGGAGGTCCCTTTGCAAAGCAACCCATGAGGTTTTGGGATACCGCCAGCTTCCAATACGTTCCATCAAGATTGAGTTTCCTCTCAAAGGCAATACCCTCTTTCCTAGGGTTCTGTTGAGGATCTGCTTTTTAAGCACATCACAAAGAGTCGATGCCCTTTGAGGCTTTTGTACATGCCTGTCATATACAATTCCTTCAAATTTCGCATCGTCAGTGATACTAGCAATGTCCTCAGATGAGGGATTAGTGATAGTAGAGGCAGGTGAAGAATTTGTAATAGTTGAAGCATTTGAACATTCAGGTGAAGAATTAGCACATTCACGTTCAATGCACTTTAAGCATGGAGGAACAAATTCTTCCTGAGAAGCGCTGATTTGTTGAGCAAGTAATGAATTGCGCCTTGAAGATCTTCATAATTCACTCTTAGCTTCTCAAGATCTTGCTTTCTTTGAAGAAATTCATAAGAAAGTTTCTCATGATCGATAAGAGAGTGTTATGATGACCTTGAAGGCTGTCAAACCTAGACCTAAGTTTACGAAGATTTTCAAATGTGGCTTTAGTGCGATCCATTTCTTCACCTAACATATCATCACTCTTATCTAGCATGTTTTGAACCTTTTCAAAAGCCCTTTGTTGTTTTACAGCAATCTTAGCAAGTTTTGAGTAATCGGGCTTTAGATCTTCATCGATTCATTTTCACTTGATTCGTGAGGAGGTATATTTGAGTACCTTGGCACCCTTTGCCATGAAGCAATAGGTGGGAGCGTAGTCATCACTATCTTCATCAGCTTTGTTGGTGAGGTCATTTTCTTCAGAGTTGAAGATGGACTTGTCGATTTAAAGCAAAGAGCGAGTGCTAGACTCGCCACACCAGACTCAGATTCTTCTGATGCCTCCTCTTCCTCATGTTCCTCAGATTCAGCTTCAGAGTCCATTTCCTTGCCAATGAATGCCCGAGCCTTTTTGGAGCTGCTCTTCTTGTGAGAAGAAGGCTTTGAGGATTTTGATGATGAAGATTTCGATGATTTCTTCTTCTTCTTCGGCCATCGTAACTGTAATCCTTGTGTTTCTTCTTCTTTAATTCCTTTTCCCACTTAGGACAATCTTGGATGTAGTGACCAGGTTTCTTGCATTTGTGACAAAGTCTTCTCTTATAGTCACTGGATGAGGAATCACTACTTCTTGAGGATTTTCCAAAGCGACCACGCCTTGAGAACTTCCGAATTTCTTCACGAGCGGTGCTAGCTCCTGGCCTAATTCTTCAGGATCTCCAAGGCTACTACCGTAATCTTCACACTCAGTTCGCATACAGCCTTGGCCTTCAGGCACATGTTTTTCCATAGCTAGAACCGTAGAGATCTCTCTTTCAAAGAAGTCGAACTCATGAGTATTTAGCCTCTCGAGGATATCAATTTGGATCAAGTGACTTGTAGTCAGCACGCTCTTGTATCATCAGTGCCAGAGTATCAAATGAGGAATCAAGCAATCTCAACAATTTCTTCACCACCTCATGGTCGGTGATGTCAGTGGCGCCAAGTGCTTGAAGCTCATTTGATATGTCAGTGAGGCGATCGAAGGTTTGTTGAACATTTTTGTTGTCGAGTCTTTTGAAGCGATTGAAGAGATTGCGAAGAACATCAACTCGAGAGTCACGCTGAGTTGAGACTCCTTCATTTACTTTGGACAGCCTGTCCCGGATGAGCTTGGCAGTTTCCAAAGCACTCACTCTTCCATATTGTCCTTTGCTCAGATGGCCACATATGATATTCTTCGCTTGAGAATCGAGTTGCTTGAATCTCTTCACATCGGCAGCATTCAGAGAAGGTGTGACTAAGGGAACACCATTTTCCACAACGCACTGCAGATCGTTGTCAATTGCCTCAAGATGCATTCGCATCTTGTTCTTCCAAAGAGGGGTAGTCCGTCCCATCAAAGGTAGGACACCCAGCCGAGACCTTGATCATACCTGCGGTCGACATAACTAAAACTCCAGGTGGTTAAACCAAAATCACACAAAACAAGGGAGTACCTTGCTCTGATACCAATTGAAAGTGCGTTATATCGACTAGAGGGGGGGTGAATAGGCGATTTTTATGAATTCTTCACTGAGGAATTTGCCGGTGAGGAAATTCCTTAGCGAAGAACTACTTGCAGCGGAATAGTTACTCAGATGTAATCATAAGAGAATGCATGCATGGTCATCATGATGAAATGAAGACAATCAAGAGTACAGAAAGCGTAAACACAGGATAGCACAAGATGAAGACAAAACAGACTGAAGAAATTGAACTGAGGAAATTGAGAAAGTCTTCAGTCAAAGTCTTCAAACACAGATATGAATAAACACTCAACACAATAATGAGGAAATGAAAGGGTTGGGGAAATAGAACCAGTTAGGTTGGTGAAGACAATGATTTGGTAGACCAGTTCCAACTGCTGTCTCAGTTGTACATCCGTTGGAGCGGCCGAGTATTTAAACTCGAGGACACACGATCCGGACACCCAGTCGCTGAGCACGCAGCTCAGGACACCAAGTCCTCACCGTATTCTCCTTGAACTAAGGTCACACAGACCTCGTCCAATCACTCGTGGTAAGTCTTCAGGCGACTTCCAAACCTTCACAGACTCAGTCACTCGGCGATCCACAATTCCTCTTGGATGCTCTAGACCATGACGCCTGACCGCCTGGAAGAAGCACAGTCTTCAAAGGTAACAAGCGTCAGATCCACGCAGGATCAATCTCTTAAGTGATGCTCAATCACTTTGGGTTTGTAGGGGTTTGGTTTTGGGTTTTTCCTCACTCTATGATTTTCGCTCAAAGTCCTCGGAGGATGGGTTGCTCTCAAATGACAAGTATCAAGTTTTCTCGGAGCAGCCAACCAGCTAGTGGTTGTAGGGGGGCGGCTATTTATAGCCTAGGGAGCAGCCCGACATGATAAGACATAAATGCCCTTCAATGATATGACCGTTAGGTGGATAAGATATTTTGGGACAGTGGCCAAGAGACAAAGCGCCTCGGAAATTTGAATCGCGAATTCCTCGTGGCTATCATGTTCCTCATCGTAGGCAATCCGCACCGGCGAATTCCTAACTCCTTAGTCGTATCGAACAAATTCTCGGCGACTGTAAGAACTTCGTCTACATCCTTTGAAGAAATTGAGTGAATCTGTATGAGATTTCCAAAGGCTTCACTCAAGGGATTGTTAGGTGTAGGATTTTGAGTTGAGCATCACATGGAAATTTTTCCTTAGTATTTCCTCGACCCCCTTTAACAAAGACGGTGTTTCCTATGACTCAAGAAAGAGAAAATGAAACTACGAAAACAAAATTCTTCACGCTTCATGTTCCTCAAATGAATACCAAGTCTTCAAGGTCACACCAATTTCTTCACTTCAAAGTCTTCAGAAAGTCTTCAAAATATCAAAGTCTTCAGTCGAAGAACTTCATTTTTAGGGGTCGACTTTCTCTTTAAATATCAAACTCCTCATAGACTTATAGACCTGTGTACACTCACAAACGCATTAGTTCCTTAACCTATAAGTCTTCAATACACCAAAATCACTAAGGGGCACTAGATGCACTTACACCTTACATAAAGTGCCATTAAGATCATAAATACTATTTAACTACAGACCGTTTGGGCACCGAGTGGCTCTTGGACTCCTGGTGATCGAGTGGGTCTTCATGGTCGAGTGTCTTTGAATCTGTCGAGTGGAAACCTACCAGGTCGACTGTAAGGCTGCTTCTCTTGCGAGTGTCCTTGTGGTGGGTACCTTTGGGCAGGTCTATGACCCTACCCCAGGTACATGACTTCATCATTAGCCCTCGAATGGATCGAGGTTTGAGTGAGAAAGGAGTTAATAATCTTTCCGGCCTGTTCTTCATGTTGCGAGTGTGTCTTACTCTGGATCAACGACCTTTTAGTGATGGCATCAACTTCTCTTTCAGTCGCCTTGATCCATTCTTCATGTTTGTCGAGTGAACTCCGTGAACTTGAGGATTTCCGAGCGACGGATCGGAGGAAATCTGCTATCTGACGAGTTGCTCTGCGGTTAGCGGATTTCACGGGATCCGAATTTTGGGAAGTGCGCGAAGCAGAGAAAACTGCGGCACTCGGATGGGATAAGACGATGACGCCTCGATCTTCACACCGTCTTTTTCGCCACGTATCGTGTGCGCGCCTGTTGCGGGATTGTGACGGGATTGCCTGGGGCTACCGGTCAGCCACTCGGAAGCGGCTCCATATAAAGCGTTGGACAAGGCATTTTGAACAGTGCGACCTCAATCTTCTCCCCCTCCGCCTCCAAACCTTCTCGCTGCGCTCTTCGCCTGTCCAGCGCCGCAGCTCTGTACTTGCTTTGCCGGCGACCATGGTGAAGGAGAAGACCGCAGCCCTGGAATGGGTGAAGAAGGCGGCGGCGAAGGCCAAGGGGAGTGCGCCCAGTCGGGGCGGATCCTCTTCGCGGTCCAAACTTCCGCAAGGCTGGGTCCAAGGAGATTGGATCCGCTCGACCATCACCGAGAAGGATCTCACCGATCTGGCCAATGAAGGACTGATCCCCCATGGGTCGGCGAGGCTTCCGGGTATGGAGTGGCAACCGCAGCCTGAAGAGGGTGAGTGTGTCCTCCTGGCCACCCACGTAGATCGGGGGTTTTCTCTGCCGCCAAATCCTTTTTTCCGGGGGTTCTTGAACTTTTTTGGAGCGCAACTCCATCATTTCACTCCAAACTTCATTGTCTATCTTGCTGCTTTCATTTTGCTATGCGAGAACTTCTTGGGTTGTCGACCGCACTGGGGTCTCTTCAAGCACATATTCACCTGTCGCTCTCGGACGGTGAAGAAAAGCGAACCGAATGACGAGAGGACCCAAGTAATCCAGATGTGTGGGGGACTCGGGGTCCAGATGAGGGGGAAGAGCGCCTTTCCAGCTATGACTCTCCCTGACTCGGTTAGAGGGTGGCAGTCGACCTGGTTCTACTGCCAAGACCAGCCGACGCCGGGGCAGTCGACTGGGCTCCCTCCTTTCTCCATGAGTCGAGTGAACAAGCCATCTTCCCTGAAGGTGTTACCAGAGGAGAAGGCCCAAGTAAAGTTGCTGATGGAGCGTGTAGTCCAGCTTATTCGCGACGGGGTGACCGGCATGGATCTCCTGGAGGTTTTCCTCCGACGGCGTATTCAACCACTCCAATACCAAGGTCATCCGATGTGGATGTACTCTGGTACGGATGATACCACTCGGGTCCATCCAGAGGAGGTCGATGACGCCACGCTAGAGAAGTGGATGACTGCCATCACAGGAAACAAAGACAACCCTCACGGAGCTAGGAGGATTCCACCACTCGACCAGAGTTACGAACTGCATAAGGTATAACCACTTATCTCCGACTGTAATTCTGCTGCATTCATTCTGTTTTGATGCCAATTTGTCGACTGACTTTCGCCTTGTTTTGTTGTCTTCTAGGTCACCACTGAGATGTACTCAATGCCCAACGGGGCGCAGGAAACAGTCGGAGAAGAAGAAGGAAGTGGAGGTGAAAGTCCGGAGGAATGGGAGTCCAATGGCGAGGAGGATGAGGAGGATGATAGCTCTGATGAAGAGGAGGAGGAGGAGGAGGAAGAGGAGGAAGACGTCGATCCTCCTCGCCGGAGGGAAGGTCCAAGTTGACGCATGACCCGACGGGCCGAGCGCCAGTAAAGCTGTTGTGCCCATCGGGCAGTCGATGAAGCGACCTAGGACAACTTCCCTACCGGTGAGAAACCGGGCCAAGCAACCTCGAGCAACGTCGTCGTCAAAAGCCGTGAAGGCCCTGCCCAAGATGCGAATGGTCATCCCCACCATCTCCGGGTAACCAATGTAACCTTGTATTTCCTTATTCAATCATGAGTGAACTTTTGGTCGACTTGATGGTGATCAGCCGATTCTTGAAATCTACTGGCCGCTACCTCCGAGACTTCAGCCAAGCACGAAGATCAGAAATGGAGGATGCTGCCACCTCCAACCTTGGTAAGATCTCGAGGTTTCGCTTTTAGTCGACGGAGCTTTTAGTGGATTGGACTTCCATGTTTACTTCAATCTTTCTTATAGTTCCGCCACGCCATTGATCTCCCGATGATGACGAGGAAGCGCCATTGAGGAAGAGGAAGAACAAGAAAGTGCCTGGCAAGGCTGCTCCAACAAGGCGATTCCCCGAGACGCTGATTTCGAGGGAGGCAACCCCACTCGGGCTTCGTGTCTTTCGCTGTACCGCTAACAAGTGCCCACCCACTTCACGATCGCTGATCCACCATCTCTCTTTGCTATACACCACGTCCCGAAGACCAAGTGAGTGCTGCTAAGGAGGCCATACGCCAGTGTGGATCATGATGGAGCAAGTGAAAGCGGTCCAAGAGGCTAGTCAGCGGCCTATGATGCTAGTTCAGCTCTCGAGCAATCTCCAAGTAAGTCAATCATTGCTTGCTTTGTTAGGATATGCTACCCAAACTGCTTCCTTCTGGAGATTTCCATATCTGTACACCCACTGGGTGGGTGTGACGATTGAACTTTTGTGGGGGCACGCTGAGTGCACCCACTAGGTGTAGTCCCCGAGACTATGGTCATTGCGTGCGATCGGCTATAGTCTTTATGTTGTGAACTTCTTCACTTTCGACACAGGGCCGGACCAAGTCGAATGGAACCGTAAACCGGTGGGGGCATGCTAAGTGCACCCACCGGTGTAGTCCCGAGACTATGGTCGATCAAGGCAATCGACTATAGTCTAAAGAACTGTTTTTTTACTGCGGCTGACCGCTGACAATTAGCCATGGTTTTAGAATCATAACCTTTTGCCTCTTTTTGTCGACTGGTCGAACCAAATTGGTAAACCAGTGGGGGCACGCTGAGTGCACCCGCTGGGTGTAGTCCTCGAGACTACTGTCGAATGTTTTGATTCGACTGTAGTCTTAGAAATGCTACTATTTTTCCTTAATCACTCGGAAGTGATCTGTCTTTGATGTCTTTCGTTGGTTGACTCTTTGTAGAAATCTTGCGAGCTTGTGGCTCGCTATATCGAAAGTTAGAGAACAAGCAGATCCAGCTCAACCTCGATTTGAAGCTTGCTCAGGAGAACTTGCAGAAGGCAAAGGATGAAGCAAAAGGTATGGCTGGTGAGAATTTTGACGACTGCCTTTGTTTTTCTGCTCATTCTCAACTCTGTTCTCATTGTTGCTTTGGCAGATAAACTCGAAGAGACTTTGAAGAAGAAGGACCTTGACCTTGCAGAGCCTGATAAGGCGGCTTTGGAGAAAACAAAGCTCATTTGAAGAGAAGCTTGCCTCGGTCGACAAACTTGAAGATGAAAATGCCAAGCTGAAAGCCGCTCTTGACGCGGCTAACAAGGAAGTTAGTCGATCAAGAACGACAAGATTGTTACATCGACAAGGCTGGCCAATGGCGGGAAGCGAAAGCGACACGGAGATTTATCTTGGAGGGCTCGCCAAGAAGCTGTTTCTCATGCTTGAAGGTAATCTCTTTTACCCGATTGTCTTTCTCTCACCGCTCATCACATGATCGTTATTTTGAGTCTGAGCTGTGTTTTTGAGAATTCTGCCAAAACTTTGAAGAAGAAACCGGTCAGTGGAAACCAGCTTGGACCCCATCAACTCTCTGTGAAGGACGAAGCTGCTATGAATGTGCTCATTTGGAGTCTCGCTTTGCTAAGCGTGGTGGATTATCTTGCTCGACCGAAAGTTGCGATGTCGCGGATCGACTCGACTCTCTGTCCGCAATGACTCTTCGTAATGACCTTGAATCCACGATGACTCATTGAATGAGATTCCAAGTCGAGTGCAAGAATGGAAAAGTCTTACGCCAGGTGTGGTGCGATGTTGCTCTATCTACGGTTCGTGTCCACTTTGCAAAGAAGCGCAAGAGGACAAGCTGGTGTCTCTCAAGGTTGCCAATACCAAGAAGCACGACTTCAGATCTTTCATGGAGACTTTCATCGCTGCTGCTACCCGTATTGCCGACGGGATCGACCTCGACCAGTTTGTTGCACCTTCCAGTCCTCCGCCGGAGGAGTAAAAAACTTCTAAGTCCCACTTTAAATTTTCCTCGGAATGCCGAGTGGTTTCTGTAACCGATAAACTTTAACAGGCTTAACGCCTGAGCACCTTTGGATCCGTAGGACATTTATCCGAACTTGATTTTTCCTTTAACATGCTTTGTTTGCCTTCGAGAGAACTTTATTCCTCATTCGAAGATATTCCGTTGAAATTCGATCGACTTGTGCTTCATCTATCCTGCGGTAGAGACGGAACACAATTGCGATCGACCTTTGTCGCCCTTATGGATTGGGATGAACCGCACGTTGTACTTGTGGCGAAGCTCGAAGGAGGAGGTAGCGATCGACCTGCACCTCGTCGTCCTTGCAGATTGGGATGGAACGCACGTTGTACTTGTGGCGAAGCTCGAAGGAGGAGGTAGCAATCGACCTGCACCTCGTCGTTCTTATGGATTGGGATGAATTCCTTACTTAGGCGAGCACTGGCTGCAGCTAAGCTTCCGAGTGGGAGGTTTGCTCTCCACTCGGTAGGATTTTTATTACTTAGGCGAGCACTAGGCTGCAGCTAAGCCCCCGAGTGGGAGGTTTGCTCTCCACTCGGTAGGATTTCTATTACTTAGGCGTACACTAGGCTGCAGCTAAGCCTCCGAGTGGGAGGTTCGCTCTCCACTCGGTAGGATATTTATTACTTAGGCGAGGACTAGGCTGCAGCTAAGCCCCCGAGTGGGAGGTTTGCTCTCCACTTGGTAGGATTTCTATTACTTAGGCGAGCACTGGACTGTAGCTAAGCCCCCGAGTGGGAGGTTTGCTCTCCACTCGGTAGGATTTTTATTACTTAGGAGAGCACTGGGCTGCAGCTAAGCCCCCGAGTGGGAGGTTTGCTCTCCACTCGGTGGGATTTCTATTACTTAGGCGAGCACCTGGCTGCATTAAGCCCCGAGTGGGAGGTTTGCTCTCCACTCGGTAGGATTTTTATTATTTTGGATGTTAAGGTGAATCCTTGGGCTGTTGTAAGCCCCCGAGTGGGAGGCTGGCTCACCACTCGGTAGGATTTGAATACTTAGGAGAGTACTTGGACTGCAGCTAAGCCTCTGAGTGGGAGGCTGGCTCTCCACTCGGTAGGATTTTGAATACTTAGGCGAGTACTTGGACTGCAGCTAAGCCTCCGAGTGGGAGGCTAGCTCGCCACTCGGTAGGATTTTGAATACTTAGGCGAGTGCTTGGACTGCAGCTAAGCCTCCGAGTGGGAGGCTGGCTCGCCACTCGGTAGGATTTTGAATACTTAGGCGAGTGCTTGGACTGCAGCTAAGCCTCCGAGTGGGAGGCTGGCTCGCCACTCGGTAGGATTTTGAATACTTAGGCGAAGCGGATTCGCAGCTAAGCCCCCGAGTGAGAGACCGGCTCGCACTCGGAAAGGATTTTTTTTACAAACTTAGGCGAATCGGATTCGCGACTAAGCCACCCACTGGGGGAAATTTCAACAAAAATCAATAACAATCACTGGGAAAATTATAACATTCTTGTGTTAGATAAACAAACTACAAAAGTACTTTTATTACATCTCAACCGAGTGAGTTTTAAGTGTAAAAGGGGCGGAGCAGCTCCGCGTTCCAAGCTCGAGGCTCGTCGATCTGGCGATCAACGTTGTAGAGATGATATGCTCCGTTGTGGAGGACTCTTGTGATGATGAAGGGACCTTCCCAAGTGGGGGCGATCTTGTGTGGTTTCTGTTGATGCACTCGGAGGACCAAATCTCCCTCTTGGAAGGCTCGACTCTTCACATTTCTGGCATGGAATCGACGCAAGTATTGCTGATAGATAGTCGAGCGGATCAGGGCCATTTCTCTCTCCTCTTCCAAGAGGTCGACTGCATCTTGCCAGGCTTGTTCCGCTTCTTCTTCAGAGTATAGCTCGACTCGAGGCGCATTGTGAAGCAGGTCACTCGACAGAACCGCTTCAGCTCCATAGACCAGGAAGAATGGAGTTCTCCCAATGACCGATTAGGAGTGGTCCTCAATCCCCAGAGAACTGATGGAAGTTCGTCGACCCAAGCTCCTGCTGCGTGCTTGAGATCACACATCAGCCGTGGTTTCAGCCCTTTGAGAATTAGGCCGTTTGCTCGTTCTGCTTGTCTATTCGACTGAGGATGAGCCACCGAAGCATAGTCGACCCGCGTGCCTTGAGAGGCGCAGAAGGCTTTGAACTTGTCATTATCAAAGTTTGACCCATTGTCGGTGATGATGCTATGCGGAACTCCATATCTGAATATCAACTCTGATGAAACTGATAGCAGTGCATGCATCGAGGTTCTTGATGGGCTTGGCTTTGATCCACTTGGTGAACTTGTCGACTGCTACTAGCAAATGAGTGAAGCCGCTTCCGCCAGTTCTCAACGGCCCAATCATGTCCAATCCCCAAACAGCGAAGGGCCAGACGAGTGGAATGGTCTTCAAGGCTGAGGCGGGCTTGTGCGACATGTTGGAATAGAACCGACATCCTTCACACTTGTCAACTATTTCTTCTGCCATTTCATTTGCTTTCGGCCAGTAAAATCCCGCTCGGTATGCTTTAGCCACAATGGTCCGAGAGGACGCATGATGGCCACAGGTCCCCGAGTGGATATCCTCAAGAATTATCTGACCTTCTTCTGGCATGATACACTTCTGGCCGACTCCAGTCACACTTTCTCTGAACAACTGTCCCTTGATCACTGTAAAGGCCTTGGATCATCGGACGATCTGTCGAGCCTCTTCTTCATTCTCTGGGAGCTCTTTCCTTAGGATATATGCGATGTACGGCCTTTGTCGATCGGGAGTGATGACCACCACTTCCATAATTAGGTCGACCACGGCCGGACCTCAACTTCAGTCGGATCATTGGCACTCTTTTGCTGCGGGGCTTCTTCCGTGAAAGGATCCTCCTGCACTGAAGGTGCATGAATGTGCTCCAAAAATACATTGCTGGGAATGGCTTCCCTTTTGGATCCTATCTTTGCCAAATCATCCGCAGCTTGATTTTTCAGTCGGGGTATATGATGAAGCTCTAACCCCTCGAATTTCATCTCCAGCTTTCTCACTGCATTACAATAACCTGTCATAGCGGGGCTTCTGACATCCCACTCCTTCATCACTTGATTAACAACTGCACCGAGTCGCCATAGACCATAAGGCTATTTAACGCCGAAAGTGAAATGGCCATGCGCAACCCATACAGAGTGCTTCATATTCGCTTCGTTGTTGGAAGAATCAAAGTGAATTTGGAGAACATATTTGAGCCTATCTCCTCGGGGAAACCAATACAACCCCGCACTGAACCGTTCAGCATCTTGGAACCGTCGAAAAACATAGTCCAGTGTTTCGAGTGAACTTGAGTCGGAAGCTGCTGTTCAGTCCACTCGGCGAGGAAAATCTGCTATTGCTTGGGACTTGATGGCTTTCTTTGCCTCGAATTTGATATCAAGGGAAGGAGTTCAATCGCCCATTTTGCCACTCGACCGCTTGCATCTCTGTTATGAAGAATTTCGACAAAGGGCGCCACCGATTTAATCGTAATGGAATGATCGGAGAAATAATGAGCAACCTTCTTCGTGGTCATATAGATCCCATAAACAAGCTTCTGATAGTGAGGGTATCTTTGCTTTGATGGGGTCATTACTTAAGAAAGAAAATAAACTGGGCGTTGAACTTAGAAGGATTTTCCTTCTTCTTCCAGCTCGACCGTAAATGCAGATCGACGACTTGTCCAGTAGCTGCAATGTAAAGCAGCAAAGGCTCTTTGCTGATTGGGGCAGCAAGCACCGGCTGGGTGGAGAGCAGAGCTTTGAGCTCTGCAAACGCTACATCAGCTTATGGAGTCAACTCGAACTTGTCTGTCTTCTTCATCAGTCGGTAAAGAGGCAATGCCTTTTCACCGAGGCGAGAGATGAATCGACTTAAAGCGGCCAAGCATCCAGTAAGTTTCGACGCCATTACACACGCGCCAGGCGCTTCATTCGAGTATGGTGCCAACCTTTTCGCTTAGCATCGATTCCTCGCTCGAAGCGAAAACCGAGTAACTTTCCACCGTGAACTCCAAATGTACACTTTGATGGGTTAAGCTTGATATCATACCTCCACGAGATTGGCAAATGTTTCAAAGAAGGTTAGTCAACAGGTCGGAACCCTTTCGTGACTTGACCACTATATCATCCATGTATGCTTCCACACTCCGTGATTTGAGTGAGCAAACACTTCGAATCATCCTCATGAATGTGGCTCCGGCATTCTTGAGACCGAATGGCATGGTGACATAACGAAGCACCCGAATGGAGTGATGAACGCTGTTTTAATCTCATCGGGTCCATGCAGACGGATCTGATGGTACCCGGAATAGGCGTCTAAAAAAGACAACCTCTCACATCCCGCAGTTGAGTCGACTATTTGGTCGATGCGAGCAAGAGGGAAATGATCTTTCGGGCAGGCCCGATTGATATGCTTGAAATCGATGCACATGCGCAACGACTTGTCCTTCTTGGGAACCATGACGACATTGGCGAGCCACTTGGAGTGGTAGATATCTCGGATGAACTCTGCTGCTAAGAGCCGAGCCACCTCCTCGCCAATGGCCTTTCTCTTCTGGACGGCGGACCACCGAAGATACTCTTTAACCGGTTTGAATTTTGGGCCGACTCGTAGGCGATGCTCAGCCAGCCCCTTGGGAACACCCGGCATGTCAGCAGGCTTCCATGCAAAGATGTCCTAGTTCTCACGGAGGAACTGGATGATCGCTTCTTCCTATTTTGAGTCGAGTGTTGTTGAGATGTTGGTCGGAGCAGCATTGGGATCGGTCGGGTGAATGTGAACCTGTTTCGTCTCACCAGTCGACTGATGCTGACTCCGTAGCAGGCTTCTTAGCTCGCAACAAATCACTCGGATCTGCAGTTTTTTGATACTCGTGTAGCTCTACCACTGCCAACTGAGCATCGGCGATCTTAGAGCCTTCAAAGCACTCTTACGCTTTCTTCCGATTGCCCGTGATGCTGATCACGCCCTTAGGACCGGGCATCTTCAGTTTAAGATACACGTAACATGGTCGGGCCATGAAACGTGCATAAGCTGGCCTTCCCAGAATAGCGTGATAAGCCCTCTGGAAATCCACGACCTCAAAGGTCAACTTTTCTTTCCGGAAATGCTTCGAATCACCAAAAACTACATCAAGAGCAATTTGGCCGAGTGACTCAGCCTTCTTTCCAGGAATGACTCCGTGGAAGCTCATGTTCTTTGATGCGAGTCCGGACATCGGAATGCCCATCCCTTTGAACGTCTCCGCGTACAATATGTTCAAGCCACTACCACCATCCATCGGGACTTTGGTCACCGAGTGCCCTCAACAACCGGTGCGACCACCAATGCTTGCCTCCCCTGGTGGCAATGTGCGTCGGGTGATCGACCGGTCGAATGTGATGGCGGTCCAGGACCATTTCAGATAATTGGGAGTCGCCGAGCAACCAAGTTCACTTCCGATTGATAACCTTCAATCGACTTTTGCTTTCGACGTCGTAAAAATCATCAGGTGGAATTGACTGGGGATATCCACCATCACCGCTATCATCTCATCCTCAACTTTGTCTCTGCTTCCTTATCCTTATCCTTGAGCTGTTTCCTTGGGCTGCTGAATCAAGAGCCGACAACTGTCGAGTGGTATGTTTCGGGTAAATGAGTTTACCCTCTTCATCTTTCTTTGTATGAATATGACATGGCAAATCCAACACGCCGTTTCCATCCTGGTCTTTCACCTTCTTGGGGTTCCAAGGACCCTTGGGTTTCTTGAACTTTCACAGGGTCACGGCCAAGGCCTCTCCGGGAGCGGGTGGCTCGGCTTTGCGCTCTGCTTCCATTGGAATTTCCTCCGCCGACCCCATTGGCGGCCGATTATATTTACCACTCCGAGCCGATCCTCTTCTTCACCATTTGCATACTTGGTGGCAATCTCCATCATCGACTCAGGTCATATCTCCGGTTCGACCAAATTTCAAACTCAACTCTCATTCTTGACACCTTCTTTGAAGGCCTGAGGGCACGGTGGTCGATACATTGTCAACTGTGTGGTGCAAAGTGATCCACCTCTAGATATAATCTCTCAAAGTTTCACTCGACTTTTGCACACACGACTGCAAATCCGTCAATCCTGCTGGTCGTTTGCAAGTTCCTTCAAATGTCCTAACAAACACTCAGGCAAGATCTTCCCAAGTGTAAATCTTTGCTGGGTGCTAACTGATTTAGCCACGCATACAGCTGAACCCTCCAACATAAGAGGCAAATGCTTCATGGCTACTTCATCGTTGCCACCGCCGATCTGAACAGCCACTCGGTAATCTTCAAGCCAAGTGTCAGGCTTGGATTCACCAGTGAACTTACTGACTCCAGTCGCCAACCTGAAGTTGGGAGGAATCACCGCGGCTCTGATGGCTCTACTGAAACACTCTGGTCCCGAGACATGAACTCTGCTGCTGGAAGGAACATCTCTATCATGGTCGTCTCGGCGCTCATTCTGTCGACCAAACCTTGAATGATAATAGATCTCGCATCAAAGCACGGTTCCACAGGGTCGATCGAACTCTTCGCCCAACACCGTCTTTGGCGTCATCGTCCTGCTGCCGAGGAGCATATGATCCACCCCTTGGGGGAGGAGTGGGCACTCGACGTCGATCATTGCGATCGAATCGGTGCTCATACTGGCAGCCCTTGTATTGATCATCACGCCGGCCCCCACGTTCCTCACGCCTCGGGGGCGATCTCGGACTATGGGCCGACTGGACTGAATTCGCAGCGACGGATCGGCTGTGAACCCTGTTCCACGACTGGGATACAACTGAGTTTTGATCTCTTGCCGCCGGGCGAGATCCCTGATTTCTTTGTAAACCTCTACCCGCCTCGATCGGAAGGCTGAATTGATTACGCTATCTGGGCGGCTGCTAAATTCTGAATCAGAGTTCGATATACCTGAGTTGGCGGTTGAAAGAGCTGACGTCAAATGGATTCTGGAACCCTTGGTCGCGTGCGCTCGTCGAGTACTCGCTGAAGATTCTCCAGTCGAGTGCGCTCAGCTAGGTTGGCCAAGCGCGCATCCTCCAAGGCACGAGCCTCGGGGGTTTCTCCAACGGTAGGAGTGTGAAGTGCATCCATGTTCCGACGGTGAAGCTCCGCCCTCTGGAGCGAAGTGAGGGAATCGGCGAGTACTCTTCATGGGCTTGCTCGGATCGCCTCCACCGTCACCTCCGTTGGTGCGGGTGAATCAGGGGACTGCATGGTCCATCGACCATCAGAACCTCTGCCGCCGGGTCACTGCTATCGCATTCGGACGCAGTCTCTGCGGAGCCAGTCGACAGGTCGAACAAGCCGTAGAGAGATTCGTCGGGCTCGATCGCCGCGACTTGGGGGTGGCCGACTGGTGGGCCACTGCATGCCTCACCCATCGCCGAAGCCTCGACCGACCGGAACGCTTGCGCCGGCGGGAGACTGGAGTGAAGACAGCGCAGGAGCCGACCCATACTGGGTCAACGGTTGCCGCAGGAGGACGCCACGGACACACGCGCGAAAGTGCGTCGCCCCGTGGACGGGGAGCGCGTCCACGTCGAGTGGAGCCTCCTGAAGCCAAGTGGAGTCGTCGACGACGAACGTGAGCGCACCGAGATGGATCTCGTAGCCGTCGACCAGAACTCCACCTGAAACCATGATGTAGGAGATCGAAAGAATCCCAACTTCTCCAACAAATCGCTAGAACACCTGCCCCAAGATGGGCGCCAACTGTCGTGGTTCTAAGTCTGACAGTAGAATGGGGGGTAGGTATGGAGAGGCAAGATCCTAGCTATGGAGTAGTTGTAAACGCAAGAGATTTACGAGTTCAGGCCCTTCTCGGAGGAAGTAATAGCCCTACGTCTCGAAGCCCGGAGGCGATCGACTGGATTATATGCGTATGTGTTACAGGGGTGCGAACCCTTCTACCTTTGGAGGGGGGTGGCTTATGTAGAGGGTTTAAGGTGCGTTAAAGCTACGCGTTACTGGTAACGCCTTACATAAAGTGCCATTAAGATCATAAAGACTATTTAACTACAGACCGTTTGGGCACCGAGTGGCTCTTGGACTCCTGGTGGTCGAGTGGGTCTTCATGGTCGAGTGTCTTTGAATCTGTCGAGTGGAAACCTACCAGGTCGACTGGAAGGCTGCTTCTCTTGCGAGTGTCCTTGTGGAGGGTACCTTTGGGTAGGTCTATGACCCTACCTCAGGTACATGACTTCATCATGGACCGCACACACTCATTTAGTTGAACCGTGTGCGGAGCAATTGCCAGGTTAAAACAAAAATATCCCATTTTGAATTGGCATGCAAAAATCAAATTCGCTACAATATTCAATTGAAAAAACAAACAAAAAAACCCATTTTGAATCGGCACGCAAAAAGCAAATTCGCCACAATATTCAATTGAACAAATAAACAAAAATATCCCATTTTGAATCGGCACGCAAAAAGCAAATGCACCACAATATTCAATTGAACAAATAGTGTCCACAGGATGAACATTCATCAGATTTTGTAATAATTGCAATTGAACATATGGTAGCTAAATTCCAATGATTTGTCCACACATATATGCATTACATAATTAATCATAGTGTATGCATGTCTGAAGACCTCATCAGATGGAAAACAATGGACTCATGCGTATATGTTTAGCGGCTAACTCTTACTCAATGTTTCAGGAGAACGCATGCTGAAATCTTCATTATCACCAATGGGATTGATGTAGTGATTCAGGAAGAAGTCGTTGATAAATCTCCGAACCATCAACAATTCACCAGATGTGAGCGGTTCAGGGGTCCTCGGTTTTAAGATGAGCTGCATTATGTTTTAGATCAGAATGTGGCATATGAGTGGAGTAGAAGATATTAATTAAGATAGACTTACTATTACTAATTCGCGAGGATCGTCACAACTATCAGCAGATTTGCAGATGGAGATCATGTGTCTGCAAACATACTATCCACAATGGTTGGTCCCTGCTTCTTGCTGAGGACACTGAAATTTTTTGTACATAATTAGTCATGTATTTGTCCTGTTAGGAACAACCTAACCGGTGTTAGATGTATTATTTTTTCTTTGGAAAAAAATAGAAAGAGGTTTATTTAAAAGATTGAACATTTGACTAGCGTAAGAAGAGGTATTTGCAGTCTGTTGGATAAATTTTCCAAAAATAACGGTTTTTGGTGTGTTACCGAAGAAACGATCTCGTGCTGTAGAGATAGTTCCCTCTTGAACAAGTTCTCTGGTTTAGTTTTCCACAATGCGAGCACACTGCAAATGAAGATGAATTTTGACAACATCAATTATTAAACCAGATATGAATTCAAATTAATTTCAACATCATAGAATTCAATACCTATCCATGAATTGCTGAAGACGCGTCAGATCTTGAGCGTTTGTTGACTCTTTGAGAGAATCGATGTAGTAAATTGTGTTCTTGTTTGTAACAATGAATACCAATATCCAGTGATTGCTACATATTAAGAAAGCCATGAACTTACGAATTATGTCAACATCTGAAAGACAATCAGTGTATGCATGGTTGTTTACTTGACTTATCGTTCATGATATGGCTAGAGAAATGATTCTGCATGGGACGTGTTCTCGAAGAGACGGACGGCCGTGTTAACGGCCCAGTCTCGTAGGTCCTTACCATGTATTGTTGTGCCATTTGCTAATTCAGGATCTATGAAATACACACTCTCCCTTTTTCTTCTCTGCGTGTTTAATCCCCTGACAGGAATAAAATGCAGTTAGATGTTTATCATTTACAGCCTTGTATGGAGAAGTTGAGCAGAGTTTGTTAAGTACTTACAAAATCAGGCATCTAACAAGAGTGGCATCGAGATTGTTGAAATTGAAGAAGAGTTGTATGTGGGGACCCCGACTCATAAGTCGTGATCACCGAAAGCAAGTGTACAGTGATCCCAGATATCAATGCTCACTGAACACACAGAAGCTGAATAACAAGAGTCTTACATCCATACATACCGTCTTACACAAATTAGGACCATTATGGTCAAGTCTTACATTGATAAAGCCTTAAGGGCTGAACATCAAATAAAACACAAGGAGCGGAAATCTTCATCGATAAGTAGAACCCATGCCATCTGCCTTAACCCTACAGGCATTCTGACTGGGAAGCGTCCTAGTTCGCGTGATTGTCACCAAAGAACACTTCCTTGAACTCCGGTTCTTCCATGCCTGGCCAATTAAATAACCAGTGGCAAGCCAATGAGTACTTTGAATGTACTCGCAAGCAACCCATGATTTGGTTCAGAGTAACAATGCAATTGTACGAGAAGTAAGAAACCTAGCTTCACGCTAGTTGGGATGTCCTATCAACTTGCATCAATGAACTTGGGTAACCTTGAGAACAGGTTACAAATATCAACATAATTAGAATTTGAATCAATGCCATGCCATTCAACATGTCAAGTCACCACCTTGACACATATAGTTCCTTTCCACACACACATGCATCGTGATTTGTAAAATTTCTGGACATAGTTTAAGTAGCACCTCCCAACTGTCCATGACCGTGGACACGGCTATTTGAATAGTTTGACACTCTGCAGAGGTTGCGCACTTTACCCACAAGATCCGGGAAGCTTTCGTGTCATCCACGATCCCGCAGTACCTCAAGTACTCGGGGGAAGCACCCGATCATTACCTTTCCCTAGAAGACACTAACATAGGGTCCACTCGTTGATACACGGCCCTCGTGTATAAGCAAAAGATCGTGGGACTCTGCCCTTTTCACATTATTTCGCATACACGAAGGGACCAACGGTGTGTCCGGTGCCCTGTGAAAACAGTCATGGCCGCCTATCCAAGCATGACCCCGTCCCAAGAGTGACCTCAAGTCACCCCCGTCACTAGTAATGTGGGCACCATGCTAGTATCAGCCTTAGTAATCAATAATGCCCCGTCCCATAAGGGGTAGAGTGGTTGCACATGTTTGGTTGGGACGGTAATCACACATAAATCTAATCCATCATTTTACACACACACCAAAAGCTCTTTTTGGTACACCACTTCTTCCTTAAGTGGTGACCTTAGTTCAACATCTCCTAAGGGCATTAGGGGCACCCGATGGGGTTTCCGAAAGGATGTAACCATGGAGAGTTCATGGTACAAATGCATCATTATGCATCAACTAGTCTCTTGAAAATGCAATCATGAACAAGGTAAAGTCACGAGTAGGGGTATGCATCATGTGGTGGTTCACAACAAGTTTACCACCGTCATATTTCATCATCATGCAATCGGAAAAAGGGTACCGATGAACGAGAGGGGTGTCATGGTCAAAGGGCTGCTTTCCTGGATTGTCTTGTTCTTCGAGGTCTTCAAATCCTTCTCATCCTTCTTCTTCAGCAGCTTCGTCAAATACGGGATCTAAACGTCGCAAGAAAATAACGGAAAAATAAGACAATAATAAAAACAGAAAAGTCAAAGTGCTCAGAAAAATGTCAACTTATTTTTGTAAAATACTAGGGTGAAAACTAAGAAGGAAAAAATTCTTAGTTTTGGATTTGGAGTGGCATAACAGGAGAAATGGATTTACAAAGGTATATTTAAATGCTTAAAATCACATTTAAATGTTTATAGTGAAGAAAAGGTTGTTGGACTTGAATGAAAGTTGCACCATTAAATAGGTTGCAATATTTTAGGAATTTAGGAGTTGGAATTAATTTATTTGGACAAATATTTTATCCTGTGGAATTTTTGGAAAAGTGATAGAAAAGAAAAAGGAAAAGGCACTGTGGTCATTGGGCTGCACAGCCAGTAGGCAGCCCAGCCAAGCGACGCTGCCCAGCCGACATGCTGCTGCTAAGGCCTGTGTTTTAACCTCGACCAAGGGCCCAGCCTACCAATGGGAGAGAGAGAGGCGAGAGAGATGAGGATGACAAAGGGGCCCGCCTGTCATCTCTGACCTCGCGACTAGAGGGCCGGCGGTCTCACCGACTGTGAAGCAGGGCACGGCGGGGTGAGATGATGGCACCGTTGGACTCAGCGCAGAGTCGCCGTTCAGGTGGAGGTGGTTGCGGTCGCCGGGGTGGCCTGGTTCGCTGGCGACGAGGTCTTGCGGTGTAGGAGCTTCGGGTGGTGGTCGTTCCGGTCGACTCCGGCTGCAAACGAGGCGGGGGATAGAGGGGAAATGATCAGTGGGAGGAGGCGGTTTCAGATCGGGGCAGAGGAGGAGCGGGGAAGGGTCAGAGACGCCGCGCGTGTCAGCCGCGCCATTGTCGCACTCGGGCGGCCAGCACGCGTGCGAGCAGGGGCGAGAGAGGGAGAAGGAAGAGGGGGACTAGGGCTTAGCATGCTGCGGACGTCGAGGCAGATCGTCGGGCGCGCTGGGGAGGCCCGAGGTGGCCGGAGGTAGTTGGAGGCGGCTACAGCAAGGGAGCCATCAGAAGGCCAGCCTGTAGCGCCCAAATGGCCGGCATGGCCATTTTCTATGCAGTGTGGGCACGGCCAAAGGTGTCTGGTAGCTCTAGGGGGGAGTAAAGAATGGGGGAGGGCATTGGATGCCCTGGGTGGCCACTGGAGTGAGGAGGGAGGTGGGAAAGGAGAGAGAAGTTGCTGTCCAGGGAGGTAAATGGCGGTGTTTCACCCCTTAATCATTGAGCAAAAGCCAGGGGAGAGCTACTGGAGGTAGAAGAGGTCTAGGAGGAGCTGTGGTAAAAAGTAGAACTCATGGAGATTAGTGGAAGTGGTCAAAGTGGTGTTTTTAGAAAAATGGCAGAAGGTGTTTGATAATGGTTTGGGCCAGCAGATGATTTCCAACTGCCATGATACTCCTCAGGGTGAAATGACACATATAATTAGGGCCTTCCACCAATTTGGAGTTTATTTGGGCAAAGTTGCCAATGCAACTTTTGTAAACCCTAGAAATTAGCAGAAATGAACTTGTGTAGATCTAGTTGAGCAAATCACTTCTCCTTGATGCACCACTTGGTGTAGTGGCCTCATTTTGTCATGTGAACATGCTCACCAAAGTTGGGGCCAAGGAGAGAAAGTTGGTAGTACAAAGTTGTTCAAATTTGATTCTGGTCAGAGAGGGTTTTGGGGCATTTTGGTAAACCAAAATGACCTTGATTGACATGAGGCTTTGCAAGGTGATCACAATATGCATTTGTGACTTGCTGGATTTTCCTTGGATTTTTATGAAAATATTTCCTGTCGAAATATTTCAAATCCTTGAAATGGGCAGAAATGGTTTTGGGAGGTTTTGTCCAATATTTTCAACATGACCATGTGTTGAAACTCTTATATATGAGAAATATATGCCCACTGAGTCTCCCTGATTTTTGTAAAATATTTTTAAAACCATAAAATATTTTTTCCCTATTAAAGACCATTTCTGGCCTTAAGAAAAAGCTTTTAAATAAAATATGAAAATAACTTTTAAAATTATATTTTTGTGGTTTATGGGAATCCTATATCTAATAGGTTTCAAATATACCCTTTGAAATAATTTTCATACCCCAAATCAAGTACTTGTAGTGCAAACCTCAATTCAGGGGTTTTTGGAAAACTAATTTTTGAAAATACTATTTGGCCAAATTATTTTTGTAAGAAAATACTATATTGCACTACACACATGGCATGATCATTGGGCATAAGTTTGGGGCAAGGAGATGAAGTACAGAAGGTGAAGCTATGTTGACTTTTAAGAGCACTTTGAAAACATAGAGAGAGAACCAGCTCAAATAAAAAGTCAAATAATGCAAAAGTTTTTGTTGGTCCAATTTTTTATGCTTTATTAATGCAAATGAAATGTTACAATATGCAAGGTGTGATAGACCTACCCCCTTACAAGAATCTCGTCCACGAGATTCCTAAACTGGGCTTTAAAGATATACGTAAACTCGGATCTAAGGTAGTCTTCACGTTCCCAGGTTGCTTCTGCTTCAGTGTGGTTGCTCCACTGGACCTTGAAGTACTTGAGGGTGCGGCTTCGAGCGTGTCGCTCAGCCTCATCCAAAATGCAGATGGGCCTCTGAAGGTAAGTCAAATCAGGCTGAAGTTCAATGGCTTGGTGATCGACGTCCTTGTAAAGATCAGGCTTGTCTCGGACTTGGAGACACTTCCAGAGTTGTGACATGTGGAATACATTGTGCACATCGGATAGTTCAGGTGGTAGTTCCAACTGATAAGCCACTTCTCCTTGTCGTGCGGTGATCTTGAAGGGGCCAATAAATCTTGGTGCGGCCTTCCCTTTAACATGGAAACGCTTGGTTCCCTTAAGGGGGGTTACCCGTAGGTACACATGGTCTCCGACTAGGAAGTTCACCTGTCGGCGACGAGTGTCAGCATAGCTCTTTTGTCTTGACTTGGCGGTCTTCATCCGCTCTTTGACTAGCTGCACTTGTTCTTCCGCTTCACGGAGAACATCAGGTCCAAAGACTAGCCCTTCTCCGGTCTCTGACCAATTGAGGGGTGTGCGACACTTGCGTCCATACAACACTTCAAATGGTGCCATCTGGAGGCTCGATTGGTAACTATTGTTATAGAGAACTCAGCGAACGGAAGACAATCTTCCCACTTAGCCCCGTATGCTAGGACACAGGCTCGGAGCATGTCTTCGAGAATCTGATTTACTCGTTCTGTCTGGCCTCCGGTCTGTGGGTGGAAAGAAGTGCTGAAAGACAACTTGGTTCCCGTGGCCTCTTGGAACTTCTTCCAGAACCTCGAGGTAAACTGGGTTCCTCGATCTGACACAATCTCCTTAGGAACACCATGAAGACTTACGATTCTGTTGATGTATAGAGTTGCTAGCTGGTTGCCATCATAGGTAGTCTTAACAGGAATGAAATGGGCTACTTTAGTCAAATGGTCGACTATAACCCAGATGGAGTCATGACCCTTATTTGACCTAGGTAACCCAGTGATGAAATCCATTCCGACTTTATCCCATTTCCACTCGGGAACTTTGAGTGGTTGGAGCAATCCAGCAGGTCGCTGATGTTCAACCTTGACCCTTTGGCATACATCACACTTTGCAACATAGGTGGCAATCTCCCTTTTCATCCCGTGCCACCAGAATTTTTCCTTCAGGTCTTGATACATCTTGGTCCCTCCAGGATGGATGGAATACGGGGTGTCATGAGCTTCTTTCAAGATCAAGTTCTTGAGCTCAACCTTGTTGGGTACGCAGATGCGATTCCCAAACCACACAACTCCTTGCTCATCCTCTGAGAAACTTGGGGCTTTGCCAGCCTTGATCTTCCTCTTGATGCCTGCAATACTCTCGTGTCCTTTCTGAGATTCCTTAACATCATCCATCAGGGTAGGCTTGACTTCAAGGTTGGCTAAGAATCCTGGTGCAACCAGTTCCAACCCGAAGCTTTCAAGTACTTCATACAAGGCGGGTAGCCTTCCCTTAAGCATAGCATTCAAGGAACAAGCCTTTCTGCTTAAGGCATCTGCTACCACATTAGCCTTTCCAGGGTGGTGTTGGACATCGAGGTCATAGTCCTTGATTAACTCTAGCCACCTTCTTTGCCTCATGTTCAATTCCTTTTGAGTGAAGATATACTTTAAACTCTTGTGGTCGGTGTATATCTCACATCGCTTCCCTAGAAGGTAATGTCGCCAGGTCTTTAAGGCGTGAACTACATCTGCCAACTCAAGATCATGAGTAGCATAGTTCTCTTCATGAGGACGTAGCTATGCGGATAGATATGCTACGACTCGCCTTCTTGCATCGAGGACACCACCGAGTCCGGTTCTTGATGCATCACAATAGATCACAAATTCCTTGTGAATATCGGTGTGGCTTAACTAGGCGGTGGCTAATCTCTTCTTCAGCTCCTGGAAGCTCTCTTCACACTTTGGTGTCCACTCAAACTTCTCGTCCTTCTTCAAGAGCTGGGTCATAGGTCGGGCAATGCTTGAGAATCCTTCAACGAACTTGCGGTAATATCCTACGAGTCCGAGGAAGCTTATGACCTCCTTCACATTGCTCGGAGTTTTCCATTCAGTCACGGCTTGAATCTTGGTGGGATCCACTAACAACCCTTCGGTATTCAATACATGACCCAAGAATCCAACCTCACGTAGCCACAATTCGCACTTGCTGAACTTGGCGTACAGTTGGTGCTCTCGAAGCTTGTCTAGGACCATCCTCAAGTGTTGCTCGTGCTCTTCTTCCGTCTTTGAGAAGACAGGGATGTCATCAATGAAGACAACGACAAACTTGTCCAAATATTCCATGAAGACCTTATTCATGAGATACATGAAGTAAGCTGGGGCATTGGTCAATCCAAAGGACATGTCCGTGCACTCATACAGGCCATATCTGGTTACAAATGCCGTCTTCGGAATATCTTGGGGTCTGATTTTCAGCTGGTAGTACCCAGATCTGAGGTCGATCTTGGAGAACACCTTGGCCCCATTGAGTTGATCAAACTGATTTTCAATCTTGGGAAGTGGATACTTGTTCTTGATTGTAACCTCATTGAGGGAGCGATAGTCAATGCACAAGCGGATGGTATCGTCCTTCTTTGCCACAAACAGAACAGGTGATCCCCAAGGGGAGGCACTAGGGGGGATGAATCCCTTCCTCAACTACTCTTCTAGTTGCTTCTTCAACTCCGCTAACTCTTCTGATCCCATTCTATAAGGCTTCTTATAGATGGGTCCTGCTCCGGGCATGAGCTCGATGATGAACTCAATGTCTCGGTCAGGAGGCATTCCCGGTAGCTCATCAGGAAATACATCGGGGTATTCACATACTACTGGCACTTGCTCCAATCCAACTTCAGTCAGACAGTTGACTTGGGTGGCTTGAGCAGGGGAGGGGTTGGAGGCAAACTTAACTTCGACTCCTTGGTCATTGGTCACAAAGGATGTATTCCAGTTGGCACAATCTAACAAGCCTTGGTGCTTGATGAGCCAATCCATTCCTAAGATCACATCCAAGCCTTGCGATGTTAAGATGATAAGGTCTGCTAGGAAGTGTACCCCATTAATGACAATCCCGACTCCTTTACATTCTATCTTGGCTCTCATCTCTGCTCCGGGGGTTTGTACCACCATAGGGTTATTCAGGGGTGTAGGGGTCATGCCACTTTTTAATGCAAACTTTTGGGTGACAAATGAATGCGTGGCTCCAGAATCAAACAAGACAGTTGCAGGTGCTGAGTTGACAAGGAACGTACCCAGCACGACGTCCGGGTCTTCCTGAGCTTGACGTGGTTCACACGCCCCTTGCCATTGTTGGGCGGATTGCGGGGAGCTTGGTTCCTTGGGGGCATTCCACGACCTTGTCCTGGGTTCTGCGCATTGGGGCGCGGAGCATCGGGCTTCTTGTTGGGGCACACCCTTGAGATGTGTCCTGACTGACCACATCCAAAGCAAGTGACTTGGTTTGGGTTGTTGGTCTTGTTGCCACCGATGTTATTGGGGTTTTTGTAAGCTGGCCTAGGGTTGGAGTACTGCTGAGGTGGATAGTTGGTGCAGGGTGTAGGAGCTCTTGGCTGCTGATAGGTTGGCCTCGATCTGGGCTGGCTGCCACGGCGAGGCTTCAGTTCTTGGAGCTACCCTTGCCGATCAACTTGCGCTTACGGGTATCATCCAAAGCATCGCCGCTTGTCTTCAAGCATGAGTGCCTTGTTCACCGTGATCAGAAAGGTTGGGCGATCGCACACAACAAGCGAAATCTTAGAGTCCGGTTAAGGCCTTCCATGAAGCGCTCCCTTTTGGCGAGATCGGTCTTTGACATCCTCGAGAGCATACCTTGAGAGAACACCGAACTTCAGATGTACTCCTTGGATGTTGCTACTTCCTTGCTTGAGGCTCGAACTCACACTTCTTGATGGCCATGATTAGGAAGGAATGTGGGCCTTCTTGAATTCTGCCTTGAAGTCATTCCAAGTGATGTTTTGCTCAGCATGCATGGCCTTGAATCCATCCCACCAAGCTCTAGCAGTGCCCCCAAGACAGTGAGCAGCATAAGCCACCCTGTCACGGTCCTTAGTGCATCCGACTAGTTCCAGCAGATCCTTAATGGTGCGGACCCAGTCATCTGCATCCAGGGGTTCAGCAGTCTCGATGAAGGTGGGTGGTGCATGCTTCTTGAACTCCACCAGCGTGGAACGTCCATTGTCGTTCCCCGCCGGCTGGCGATTGACAGCTTGAGCAATCATCTGGAGGGTTGCAGTGTTGGCTTGGCATTCCTCTCGGAAAGCTTGGAGAAGCTGAGCCATGTCCATGTTTGGAGGTGGTGGCGGTGGTGGATCTTGGCCTTGGGATTGGTCCTGACTGGCTCCTGCTCCGGCTTCTTCTTCTTTGGGTAGAGGTACCAGTACGTGTTACAACAGGCATCCTGTTGGAGCGGTCAAGGTCTCATGATTGGGGAAAGATGGGGAAAGCAATATAGATGGGACGCCTAGTGAGGGGGTTGGTAAGATGCTAATTGTTTTCATGCAAGGGCCAAAAGGCCAAACACATTCATTAAAGTCCAAATGGGTGATGTAGTCGCTTACAAGTTCCCGAAGGAAAGCACGACGTCCATAAAACACATCAAAAGCATACACAACACTACATGGTTTCATATGAACCATTACAAGGACTCGACTTCGCATAGGGGTACACGACCTATCCTACCGTGGGGGTTACTAACGGGCATATCCAAGTTGTGAATGATGCCTAAGTGGTGGAATGCTCGGTCGCGCAGTCTGGCTCTTCTGGGTCTTCCTCCTCATCATCAGCATCCTGACTTTCCTCTTTACTTGAAGGGGCGGGGGAGTGGAGGAGCTCAACACGGCTTTGCTTTGCTTGTGGTGCGAAGAGCTTGCGGTATTCCTTTCCGCTCATGCGATGTTGTTGTGGGGGTCCTCCATCCTTTGGGGTCTTCTGCCTCGGTATGCGATTGCGGGCTGTCCAGGGGGAGCACCTTCCTTCTTGATCCTATCCGTCTTCCCTTGTGCTTGGCGAAGAAGTTCCTTGGTCTCATGAAGTTCCTTTCGGAGCTCCATTGATTCCGAGGCCAAGTGTTGTGCCAAACTATCGGCACAAAGGCTGAAGTAGGTCTGGAATCAGAGTGGAAGTCCTTCTTCTAATGGTGGAGCTGGTGCACTGCTCTCATCCTCACCTTCCTTCCGATAAGGCAAGAAGCGGGTTGCCAACTCGTCTGCCATCTCTGGAAGAAGATCTCGGAGGCGGGTGAGTGCCTTGAGGGTTGCCGTCTCGACGGCAAGAACCAGAGTTGCCATCTGGGGTCCCTCGAAGAACCAGCTTGTTGGAGAGTTATTAGCCATCACGATCACTTCCACATGATACTCCATCTCAGTGTCATTGATCCAATGCTCATGGTAGGTGAAAATGGGGGCTCAGTGAAACTGGCAATTCTTTAGGCTATCCTCGAGAAGCACGGGAAATCCGGTGGTCAGGAAGTCTTCGGGTACGGCAGCCATCTACAAAGGTTGAATGGGAGAGGTCAATAAGGGAAATATATCTTGGGTTGGGTAAGCTTAGAAAAGAAGAGGAGTATAGAGGGTTTTGCAAAACGGGTTTCATCCTAACTAACGCCCATGCTAACTAAGGCTTCCTACAGTCAACCTGGCTCTGATACCAGCTCTGTGGGGACCCTGACTCATAAGTCATGATCTCCGAATGCACGTGTACAGTGACCCCAGAGATCAATGCTCACTAAACACACAGAAGCTAAATAACAAGAGTCTTACATCCATACATACTGTCTTACACAAATTAGGACCATTATGGTCAAGTCTTACATTGATAAAGCCTTAAGGGCTGAACATCAAATAAAACACAAGCAGCGGAAATCTTCACCGATAAGTAGAACCCATGCCATCTGCCTTAACCCTACAGGCATTCTGACTGGGAAGCATCCTAGTTCGCGTGATTGTCACCAAAGAACTCTTCCCCGAACTCCAGTTCTTCCATGCCTAGACAACTAAATAACCAGTGGCAAGCCAATGAGTACTTTGAATGTACTCGCAAGCAACCCATGATTTGGTTCAAAGTAACAATGCAATTGTACGAGAAGTAAGAAACCTAGCTTCACGCTAGTTGGGATGTCCTATCAACTTGCATCAATGAACTTGGGTAACCTTGAGAACAGGTTACAGATATCAACATAATTAGAATTTGAATCAACGCCATGCCATTCAACATGTCAAGTCACCACCTTGACACATATAGTTCCTTTCCACACACACATGCATCGTGATTTGTAAATTTCTGGACATAGTTTAAGTAGCACCTCCCAACTGTCCATGACCATGGACACGGCTATTCAAATAGTTTGACACTCTGCAGAGGTTATGACTTTACCCACAAGATCCGGAAGCTTTTGTGTCATCCACGATCCTTGATACCTCAAGTACTCGGGGGAAGCACCCGATCATTACCTTTCCCTAGAAGACACTAACATAGGGTCCACTCGTTGATACACGGCCCTCGTGTATAAGCAAAAGATCGTGGGACTCTGCCCTTTTCACATTATTTCACATACACGAAGGGACCAACGGTGTGTCCGGTGCCCTGTGAAAGCAGTCATGGCCGCCTATCCAAGCACGACCCCGTCCCAAGAGTGACCTCAAGTCACCCCCATCACTAGTAATGTGGGCACCATGCTAGTATCAGCCTAAGTAATCAATAATGCCCCGTCCCATAAGGGGTAGAGTGGTTGCACATGTTTGGTTGGGACGGTAATCACACATAAATCTAATCCATCATTTTACACACACACCAAAATCTCCCTTTGGTACACCACTTCTTCCTTAAGTGGTGACCTTAGTTCAACATCTCCCAAGGGCATTAGGGGCACCCGATGGGGTTTTCGAAAGGATGTAACCATGAAGAGTTCATGGTACACATGCATCATTATGCATCAACTAGTCTCTTGAAAATGCAATCATGAACAAGGTAAAGTCATGAGTAGGGGTATGCATCATGTGGTGGTTCACAACAAGTTTACCACCGTCATATTTCATCATCATGTAATCGGAAAAAGGGTACCGATGAACAAGAGGGGTGTCATGGTCAAATGGCTGCTTGCCTTGATTGTCTTGTTCTTCGAGGTCTTCAAATCCTTCTCCTCCTTCTTCTTCAGCAGCTTCGTCAAATACGGGATCTAAACGTCGCGAGAAAATAACGGAAAAATAAGACAATAATAAAAACGGAAAAGTCAAAGTGCTCGGAAAATGTCAACTTATTTTTGTAAAATACTAGGGTGAAAACTAAGAAGGGAAAAATTCTTAGTTTTGGATTTGGAGTGGCATAACAGGAGAAATGGATTTACAAAGGTATATTTAAATGCTTAAAATCACATTTAAATGTTTATAGTGAAGAAAAGGTTGTTGGATTTGAATGAAAGTTGCACCATTAAATAGGTTGCAATATTTTAGGAATTTAGGAGTTGGAATTAATTAATTTGGACAAATATTTTATCCTGTGGAATTTTTGGAAAAGTGACAGAAAAGAAAAAGGAAAAGGGGCACTCACTGCTTTGGCTAGAACAGTCAAGGCAGCCCCCTGAGCCGACACTGCGCCAGTGGTTGAACCCGACGCATGGGCCCAGCTGCCAGTGGGAGAGAGAGAGGGCGAGAGAGAGGTGAGGATGATAGGCGGGGCCCGCCAGTCATCTCTGACCTCGCGACCAGAGGGACGGCATGCTCACCGATGGCAAAGCAGGGCACGGCAGGGTGAGATGATGGTACCGTTGGACTCAGCGCAGAGTTGCCGTTCAGGTGGAGGTGGTTGCGGTCGCCGGGGTGGCCTGGTTCGCTGGCGACGAGGTCTTGCAGCGGAGGAGCTTCGGGTGGTGGTCGTTCCGGTCGACTCCGGCTGCAAACGAGGCAGGGGAGAGAGTGGAAATGATCAGTGGGAGGAGGCGGTTTCAGATCGGGGCAGAGGAGGAGCGGGAAGGGTCAGAGACGCCGCGTGTGCGAGCCGCGCCATTGGCGCGCTCGAGCGGCCAGCGCGCATGCGAGCAGGGGCGAGAGAGGGACAAGGAAGAGGGGGACTAGGGCTTAGCATGTTGCGGACGTTGAGGCGCATCGTCGGGCGCGCTGGGGGGGCCCGAGGTGGCCGAAGGTGGTTGGCGGCTACGGTCTTGGGGCGCCTTGAGCCCAGCTCGAGCGCCAAATGGCCGCCATGGCCATTTTCTCTGCAGTGTGGGCACGGCCAAAGGTGTCTGGTAGCTCTAGGGGGGAGTAAAGAATGGGGGAGGGGCATTGGATGCCCTGGGTGGCCACTGGAGTGAGGAGGGAGGTGGGAAAGGAGAGAGAAGTTGTTGTCCAGGGAGGTAAATGGCGGTGTTTCACCCCTTAATCATTGAGAAAAAGCCAGGGGAGAGCTACTGTAGGTAGAAGAGGTCTAGGAGGAGCTGTGGTAAAAAGTAGAACTCATGGAGATTAGTGGAAGTGGTCAAAGTGGTGTTTTTAGAAAAATGGTAGAAGGTGTTTGATAATGGTTTGGGCCAGCAGATGATTTCCAACTGCCATGATACTCCTCTGGGTGAAATGACACATATAATTAGGGCCTTCCACCAATTTGGAGTTTATTTGGGCAAAGTTGCCAATGCAACTTTTGTAAACCCTAGAAATTAGCAGAAATGAACTTGTGTAGATCTAGTTGAGAAAATCACTTCTTCTTGATGCACCACTTGGTGTAGTGGCCTCATTTGGTCATGTGAACATGCTCACCAAAGTTGGGGTCAAGGAGAGAAAGTTGGTAGTACAAAGTTGTTCAAATTTGATTCTGGTCAGAGAGGGTTTTGGGGCATTTTGGTAAATCAAAATGACCTTGATTAACATGAGGCTTTGCAAGGTGATCACAATACGCATTTGTGACTTTCTGGATTTTCCTTGGATTTTTATGAAAATATTTCTTGTAGAAATATTTCAAATCCTTGAAATGGGCAGAAATGGTTTTGGGAGGTTTTGTCCAATATTTTGAACATGACCATGTGTTTAAACTCTTATATATGGGAAATATATGCCCACTGAGTCTCCCTGATTTTTGTCAAATATTTTTAAAACCATAAAATATTTTTTCCCTATTAAAGACCATTTCTGGCCTTAAGAAAAAGCTTTTAAATAAAATAGGAAAATAACTTTTAAAATTATATTTTTGTGGTTTATGGGAATCCTATATCTAATAGGTTTCAAATATACCCTTTGAAATAATTTTCATACCCCAAATCAAGTACTTGTAGTGCAATCCTCAATTCAGGGGGTTTTTGGAAAACTAATTTTTGAAAATAGTATTTGGCCAAATTTTTTTTGTTAAGAAAATACTATATTGCACGATACACATGGCATGATCATTGGGCAGAAGTTTGGGGCAAGGAGATGAAGTACAGAAGGTGAAGCTATGTTGACTTTTAAGAGCACTTTGAAAACACACAGAGAGAACCAACTCAAATAAAAAGTCAAATAATGCAAAAGTTTTTGTTGGTCCAAATTTTTATGCTTTATTAATGCAAATGAAATGTTACAATATGCAGGGTGTGAAATTGTAAGTCCTCGAAACTCACATTGACCACTTCCTTCTTGGTACTTGAAGCATTTCTAGCAGAACGTCTGGTTGGCTGCAAGGTAGACTGCCGAGCAGACGGTGAAGCTTCGACGGACTGCTTAGCAGACGGTTTATCTATGCCGGACCACTGAGCTGGCGGTGCTGTTGTAACGGACTGTTGGGCTGTAGGAGTAGAGGCATCGGACTGCTGACCATGCGTTGAAGCTATGTCGGGTTTCTGCGCAGGTGGTGCCAACTTGTCGGTGTGCTGAGGAGGCCGTGCCAACGTGTTGGTTTGATGAGAACGAAGTGCTGACGCATTGGTATGCTGATCACGCGACTGCGGACCGACAGACTGATGAGCAGTCAGTTCTGGACCTACAAACTGCTTAGCAGGCGGTTCCGAAGCATCAGACTGCTTAGATGTCCGTTCCACCAGGTTGGTCTGCTGAGCATGTGATGCAGATGGGTCTCCCCCCGTTGCTTCAGCGGCCGGCATCTGAATTGGTGGTGCGTCTTCAGCAGTTGTAGGCCTTGCCACTGGCTGCTTTGAAGCAGAGGATGACATGGCCTGTACGCCACAAAGTTGGATCGGCTGATCACAGGTTGATGCATCAGCCGTCGAATTACGAGTATTAGGTTCTTTGGGGGAAGCACGCGAGAGCTGCTGTGGCAAGGAGAGTGTCACCGGTTGAGGGGCGACTGAGGGAGTCCTGGATTATGGGGTCCCGGGACATTTGGGCTATGTGACATGGGCCGGACTGATGGGCCGTGAAGATACAAGATAGAAGGCCTTCCCCTGTGTCCGGATGGGACTCTCCTTTGCATGGTTGGCAAGCTTGGTGTCTGGATGTGTAATTTCCTTTCTCTGTAAACCGACTCTGTACAACCCTAGGCCCCTTCGGTGTCTATATAAACCAGAGGGTTTAGCCCGTTGAGATCATCAAAATCATACAGGCTAGACGTCTAGGGTTTAGCCATTATGATCTCGAGGTAGATCAACCCTTGTAACCCCTATACTCATCAAAGTTAATCAAGCAGGAAGTAGGGTATTACCTCCATTAAGAGGGCTCGAACATGGGTAAACATAATGTCCCTTATCTCCTGTTACCTTCGATCCTCAGACGCACAGTTCGGGACCCCCTACCCGGGATCGGCCAGTTTTGACACCGACATTGGTGCTTTCATTGAGAGTTCCACTATGTTGTTGGTAGAAGGATCGATGGCTCGTTTGACCGCCAACAATGATGTTGTTTCGGGGGAGACTTTTCTTCCCGGTCATTTTTGTGTTCGGCGGTTTCGTGTTGTGTGCCAACTCGATTGGCCACCTTGAATAGATCGACAGCTACGCCCC
The DNA here is from genome assembly GCA_021605145.1 of Aegilops bicornis. NCBI lineage: Eukaryota > Viridiplantae > Streptophyta > Magnoliopsida > Poales > Poaceae > Aegilops > Aegilops bicornis. The sequence continues at coordinate 533,553,813 of CM038671.1, read as the reverse complement.
TGGTCATCAGATCAGTTTTGGAAACCTGAATTATGTCGCGGACATCCGAGGAGACTTGGTATTCGAAGGGTTCGCGGCCCCGACCACCGCTCTGGCCTTAGATCCGGAGCAAACTACCAGATCCGAAGATGGGAGTTTGGTGCCCACCGGACTCTCTGCAATTATGAAGCTCGCTATCGGAGATCCAGAGGAGACAGCGTCATCGGCAAGCCCGGAGTCGAACCGGGCTCCCCCTGTCATTGGAAAGCTAGACTCCCCCTGGATACCAGCTCTGAACTCTCGAGGTCCACGTCAAGTGAGCATGGCGAGGAGGCTTTTGCCCTGCCTAGCTCCACGGACTCATGCTTCCTCGTCCAAACCTTGCTCTTAAATGAGGCGCTGGACTTAATGCGATCCCTCGCCATCATAGAGGAATCACCTCCGTATTACGACCAGCCCGGACTAGGGGCTGGAAGCCGGGAATTTTACGTCCCACCCACCACCCACTTCATAGCCACTATCGAAGATTTAACCAGCATGCTAGACTATGCCTTCGAAGACATCGACGCCATGAACGATGATGCCGGAGACGAACAAGGCCAAGACCCTCCGTTTACCGGACGTTGGACGGCCACCTCCACATATGGCGTGTATATGGTGGACACACCCAAAGAGGATGACGGCGACGGCAGGAAGGATCTGGTTGAGGACAAGCCTGCCGAGGCACCTCCAAATCATCGACGTCAGCGGTGCCGCTAAAAATCGCGTCGCGGAAAAGACAGCAATACCGGCACCGGAGACAATAACACTCCGGAGAACGCCGAAGACCCCGAAGCCCCCATCGAGCCAACATCCGAACAGGATGATTTGGAGGAAGGGCAAGTTAACCCTGACGATCCGGTCAGGAACGAGGACTCAGAGGATAGTAACTATCTACCGGTCTCCGAGGATGATGTGAGCGTCGGAGACGAAGACTTCATCGTGCCAGAGGAACCACTTGAGCAGGAGCGCTTTAAGAGCTAGCTAATCGCCACTGCGAGAAGCGTAAAAAAGAAGCAGCGATAGCTACAAGCCGAACAGGATACACTCTGTCGGCGTTCTGGGAACGGGGGTCCCCAGACTTGCCTGCCTGCGGCCTGCGGCGTGGCTCAAAGGAGGCCCAGGACAGCCCATCTTCATCAACACAAGCTCAAGACCCTCGCGAAGGGCCAAGCCTCATGGGCGGACGACCAAGAGCTTCCTCGGTAGCGCCTCGTCGGGCTGGCTCATGAGGAGGCGGAGAGCTCAAGGCGGGTACCTCGCGAGGTGCCCGTGACGCAAGCCATGATGACCAAGGGCGCCGATCGGGCGCCAGCCACAAGTAGCCGTCCTCCTTTCCTCTTTGGTGCAAAGGGGCAAGCGCAGCAAGAGCATCAAACAAAGGCATCCTTTCGGTGCAACAAGACCAAGACCAGCCCCAACGGCTGGAATGCGATCATCGTGGAGCCCAAGCAAAGGCCATCACTCGAGCCTTTCGCAGCGAGGACCAACTTTAGTCAGGATAAGTATACCCGCTGTTCCCCTTCAAAATGGCCAATTGTTGGCGCCCTTCCTGCTCAATATTTGGGAAGAGGCCCAGGGCCTTCGTCTATATAAGTAGAGCTATCCACCATAGTAGGGGGACGATCGGATAGAGCGGGAAGCACCCGAAGAGAGAGAGAGAGAGAGAGAGAGAGAGAGAGAGAGAGAGAGAGAAACCCGCTCCTCAAGCTAGAGCGACGGGATACCACTTAGCAGTTCATCACACCCACCAAGAACAGACCCTCGCGAGGCTGTTCTTCCCTGTACTGTTCCTCATCAGCCCAAGAGGCAATCCACACACCACACACTGGAGTAGGGTATTACACCACGATGGTGGCCTGAACCAAAGATAAATCTTGCGTCTCTTGTGCTGTTCTTGTTAGTAGATTAGGTCCCTGCGATTCGGCGAGGTACGAGATGGTGGAGGGTTGGATCTCCGCGCGCACCCAAGAGTTCGAACCTTAAGGGTCTGCCGGAACCAGAAATCCGACATTTGGCGCGCCAGGTAGGGGTGCGCCGGAATCTGCCTTCGTCAGCCTCGTTCTTCCCGACCACCGCCACTATGTTCGACGCCTTTCGTTAGGCTGAGCGCCGAGTCCGCTTCGCTTCCCATGTCGCCTGGGACGGCTGCCGGCGCGGGCGCTTCGCTGCTCCCCGTCACTGCTGTCAACGCTGCCATCGCCGCGGGAACGAGCAGCAAGCATCGCCCCAAAGACTGCCCATGAGGCGGGACAGCCGCACCGCCACGCTTTCGCCACCCCTCATTGGTTCTTACATAGGCGCCCAGCTGCCATGGAGGCCCGAAGCTGCACTCATCGCGCTAACGAAGCCTCAAGCGCTACCGCTTCGCCGACGACGTTTACGAAGAATGGTTTCGACCGCCACCGAAGCTCGTCTGCAAGACCGCAGGAGGCGACCCTGCCGTCTGGTCTCGGCCGCACCGCCCGCGCTGGCGATGAAGCTCCTGGGCGCCTCAGCCGCTCCTCCTCAAGACGGCGCCGTTTCATATGCGCTGCCTCGGGCGGAACCTGCTCCGCCAGCGCCGCGCTGCAAGAGCAGAGCTGCCAAGAAGTTCCTCGCCGCAAGAAGCTGCCAGAGCGCTCCCGCCCAAAGACGTCAAGACCCTGCGCTGCCCCCAGCCGCGGCGTAGGGAGGCCTGCAAGACCAAGCTCTCTGCCGTCCGAGGCCCCCCGCGGCCACGGCGGGCTGCCGCGCCTTCACCACCGAGCTGCGCGGCGTCGCGTGGCCCACCAAGTTCAAGCCAGACTTGCCCCCATGCTAGGACGGCACGGCTGACCCTACGGAGTTCCTCCAGCTCTACGAGTTGGGCATCGAGGCTGCCAACGGAGATGAAAAGGTCAAGGCGAACTGGTTTCCCATGGCGCTCAAGGACAGAGCCCGCACCTGGCTCCTGAATCTGGCCCCAGGCACGATCTCTTCCTGGGCCGAGATGCACACCCGCTTCATCGCCAACTTCAAGGTACTGCGACCGCCCCGCCGTGAGCGACATGTGCCGGATCAAGCGGCCGGGAAACCCGCAAAAGTACATCCAGCGCTTCAACAACGCTACCTCAAGATCCCTGTGGTAACGGAGGAGGCCATCATCTCTGCCTTCTCCGATGGCGCATGCGTGACGCCAAGATGAAGGAGGAGCCGGCGATGCATGAAGATCATGCACCTCCTCGAGCTGTTCAACTTGGCGACCAAGTGCGCCAGGCTGAGGAGGGCGCCTCTCCCTCCTCGAGCTGCCTACCGCGGATCCCAAGAGAAGAAGTCCAAGGCCAAGGACGAAGCACAAGGGGCTGCCGTGCTCGCGCGTCAACTCCGACACCAAGCGGGCGTAGATCAGCCCGAGTCTTCCAAGGGCAACTGCATCGCGTGTACCACGACCTCCACACCCACAACACCAATGAATGTCAAGAGCTCCGGCCGCGCTGGGAAGGGTCGGCAGACGCCTGAGCGCAGCCGGATCGGGCTACGGCCAAGGAGGAGGAAGAAATGCAGGACGCTGGGAAGACCGTGGCCCGCGCCAAGGGTGGCGCGACCAAGCTCACGAGGACCGCTGGCAAGACCCACCTCGCGAGGGGGCTAGAGGGATCAGCCTCGGGAGGATCATCTGCAAGGGAACACAGGCCTCCCTCCGCTGCCGCCGCCACCAAGGAGAATCGAAGACCGTCATCGGGGCCGAGGGGCAGGGGCTTCCAGAAGCGCGTGCAGTCGCCAGATCCCTGGGCGGAGCTCAAGCCCAGCCTCTCACCGCATCTTCAAGCAGTTCGCCTGAAGTGAATGCAGTCCTCCCTAAGCTCGAGTCTACGCCCTCTCGGGTGGTCGGCGTGCGCCATCACGCTCAGCTCAGCGGATCAGCTCAAGTGCGCAGCCACAAACCGGAGTTCTCCCAATGCTTTGCTCCCCGATCACCAAAGAACGTGGTGGTCACCAAGACCTCATCGACGGCGGAGCAGGGCTCAACGTCTCCGTCTGTGGAGACATTCAACAATCTTCAAGTGCCCTACAACAGCTTCAGCCAACCAAGCCCTTCTCCGAGTCACCGACGGCTCCACGGTCCCGATCGGGCAGGTCCGCCTTCCGCCACCTTGGGCCCGCGACAACTACCACACCGAGCTCATCGACTTCGACGTCGCCCACATTCTCCTGCCAGACAATGCCATCCTCGGTACCCAGCGTTGGCCAAGTTCATGGTCAGAACTCCACCATGTCTACAACATCCTCAAGATGCCAGGAAGCGGCGGGGTCATCACGGTGCCCTGTGAAGAGAGAGAGATGCAGTGTGCTCCCTGGAGCGAGCTTTTCAGGCCGCATCGCTGGAAGACCCAGACCACAGCAGCAGGACGCCTCCCGAGGCAGCACCCAAGAAGAAGAAGACATCGACCGGCCCGGCTCATCAAGAGACAGGCCCCTCAGGGGCCCTTGACCGGGGGAGCCTCCTTCCATCGTGATAGGAAGCGCCGGGCGCCCTCCTCGTGCAGGGCTCGGGGCTCTCCCTGGAGGGCCGCCGACCGCCAAGGTCTCGAGGGAGGCGCTTGGGCACCACGTGGAGGCGTGTTTCGAAGCACGTTTCCCGCAAGCAGGAGCAAGACCAGGAGGACTGAACCCTCAAGAGTTCATCAGCAAGGCCATTCAGGAGTTACAGGAGTCAAGGGTCAGGAGGGGCAGCCGCCACTTCACTGTGGCCCCCATCCAGCGAGGATGGTGGGCTGCGCGTCTGTCAAGACGACATACCAGGCTCAACCGAGCCGCATCTCAAGAGCGCCTCCGCCCTCGCAAGTGGGACGCCATGCAGGGTCCGCCCCCATACCACGTATGCATGCCTTATGGCTCGCCAAACGCTGCTGCACAGACACCAGTCTCATGAGTACCATCCTGAGGCTCAAGAGGTCGCACACAAGAGCCCTCAAGGAGATGGAGATGGCCGCGAGGGGCCGCCAGCCTCCCGAGCCTCCCGAGGCCCCTGGGCCTCGGGGCTCGTGAGGATCGCTCCGCAGCCCACCGAGTCTGCTACATCAGCAACCCTTCATCCCCAACATCACCAGTGACATCTTTAAGTTTTATTTCCGGTGGGAGCGCCTTCAGGCCGCATTATTCCCAGGCCGTGGGTCCGGCCCTACGGCATGTATCCCTTTTATTTCATGTCTTTAGCTTATCCTATTGGGGCGCCTGGCTGCATCATCCCCAAGCCGCTTCGGGCCAGTCCCAGCCGCATGTGTCCTTCATGCTTTTCCTTAGGATTATGCTCTCGCTCCACCATGCTTGTTATTTGGTGCCTTCTCCCTGGGTGGCGAAATCTTGCACGTTAAAGGGGGTGCACGAGCATCGCGACTCGTGGCTCCTACCGGCTCTCCGGCCCTCACCCTCTGGTCTTGTCCATGGCATCGCGACCGGCTTGCCAATGACGGTAGAGACCAGCCCGAGAGCCGGACCCGAGGACGAGAGTTTCATTATCCAATCCAGCTTATGCTGCTAAAGGGGGGGCGTGAGCATCACGACTCAGGGCTCCTACCGGCTCTCCAGCCCTCACCCTCTGGTCTTGTCCATGGCATCGCGACCTAGCTTGCCAGCGACGGTAGAGACCAGCCCGAGAGCCGGACCCGAAGACACAGAGTTGCGTCATCTAACCTAGCTTGCGCGTTAAAGGGGGGTGCCTGAGCATCGCGACTCAGGGCTCCTACCCGCTCTCCGGCCCTCACCCTCTGGTCTTGTCCATGGCATCGCGACCTGGCTTGCCAGCGACGGTAGAGACCAGCCCGAGAGCCGGGACCCGAAGACGTAGAGCACCAGCATCTGGCCAATTTTGCAGGAACACACTCGAAGATAAGGCCCAGAGCCAGGCGCAACCCGCCTTGAGGTAGGGCCTCGTGAGTCCCGCGCTGGCTCACGAGTGCCTCGGCACACCTCGCGAGGCCTCTCGCGCCACTCCAAAGCAACTAACGGCAGGACTAACGATCGCCCCGGCGAGCTCTTGTTCCTTTTGTAGTGAACGTGCAGGGTCTCCCCAAGGAGCACGAAACGACCTCGCTGCGTAATCTCCCGTCGGCCGCACGGACCTGGCACCGATCCAGGAAGCATCGCCCTAACCCTCGAGATAAGTCACCCTCCGGACACACTAGTCATCGCAACACCATCCCCACACTCAATGCAACTCCGTGTTAGCAACGTCGCTCTCCTTTCTCACTGAATGATGGCTGCTTGAGCGCCAAGGGGACCCCGAGCATCGCGACTCAGGCTCTTACGGACCTCGGGCCGCCACCTCCCGGCCTTGACCACGGCATCGCGACCATACCGGCTGACCGAAGCCGCTTTGGGGACTGGGACCTGCCGGCAGAAAGCACCAAGCCCTCACGAGGTCCGAAAGGAAGAAATCGAGCTAGAACGGAATGAGCATCCGCGTTGCCTCATAACAAGGATCACATTGACAAACGGTTACAAATATCTTACAAGCCCCACGGGTACATTCTTGGCTCCTCGCAGGAACAAAAGACGCGAATCCTAAGGAGTCCTATCTCTGTGGACCACCGCAGCAGACGCCATCATCAACAGTGGGCCACCCGTCCGGAGCCAACACCATCCAGATCAAAAGTGCGGCGACGGCTCGACGAGCCCGCCTCGCTCCGGATCGGCGCAGGCTCGGGGCTCGTGAGCTGTCGCCACTGCCTCTCCGCATCGCGAAGAGCTCGGCGGAGTCGCTGGATCCCCCGACGCCTGCATCGCCTGAGGAGCTGCCAAGGGAGCGGGCGGTGGGCCTCTGTCTCACCACAGCAGGACCCCGACCACCTCTCCCGGGGCAGCACTCCAGCCAACGACCCTCCGCGTCGAAGAGCTTGAAGGACATCACCGAAGCACCGTCGTACTCTGTGGATCGTGAGGGCGCCCATCGCCCTGCAGACCCGGGCGACCTCATCCCAGCCTCGAGTCATGAAGACCTCGCCCGGGGCAACTACTGCAACCTCTGCCCCGGTCGCGAGGGTGCCGCAGCCGGCGTGCTGCAGCCAGAGTCCCAGGGGCTCCCCCTGCCGGAGGACGGAAGCGAAGAAAGAAGGAAGGCGGATCCAAGACTTGGGAGGCGTGGCGACGCGAAGCACGAACTCCCGGCAAGAGCCCTCGGCGTGGACTCCAGGGGGGAAGACGCACACCTTCGTGTCCCGCCCAGCATCGCCGATGGCGCCCGCCGTGGCGCCCGGCGCCACCTCCTTCGGGCCACCAATCTGCGGCATAAGGGAATAGGAAACCCTGGTGGCGGCTGCACGCACTGTGGCACGGGCGCCTCGCCAAGGCTTCACCCGCCGACACTAGAGAGCAAGCCGCTTCTTTGGGGGGAGCGGGTCAGGATCCTCTTGAGGAGCCTTTCCTTTTCTTCCTTGGAGAACCGGCGGATCGGAGCCATGGCAACCAGACGAGACGAGGAAGAGGAGAAGCAGAAGGATAGACTGAAAGAGCGCACGCCGTTCTGTACTTATAGCCGGCGGAGGCCAACCGTCGACCTCCACGATCACCAGTCATCATACCCAGCTCTGCATGCAAGGACCTGTCGAATCCGGGCGGTTACTATAGGCCGTGGGGAGCAGGCTCCCACGCATAATCAACCGCCACGCTGGCGCCTAAGGTCAAGAAGCTGTTAGGGGCCCATAACGCCAGCACTTGCCCTTTCGCCTCTCGCCGCCAAGTTCGGGCGCTGTGGGCCCGGGGGCTACTGTCGGCGTTCTGGGAATGGGGGTCCCCAGACTTGCCTGCCTGTGGCCTACGGCGTGGCTCAAAGGAGGCCCAGGACGGCCCATCTTCATCAACACAAGCTCAAGACCCTCGCGAGAGGCCAAGCCTCACGGGGCGGACGACTAAGAGCTTCCTCAGGCGCGGCCTCGTCAGGCTGGCTCATGAGGAGGCGGAGAGCTCAAGATGGGGTACCTCGCGAGGTGCCCGTGAGGCAAGCCATGACGACCAAGGGCGCCACAGCGCCAGCCCAAGCAGCGCCCCTCCTTTCCTCTTTGGTGCAAAGGGGGCAAGCGCAGCAAGAGCATCAAGCAAAGGCATCCGCTTTCGTGCAACAAGACCAAGACCAGCCCCAACGACTGGAATGTAGTCATCGTGGAGCCCAAGCAAAGGCTATCACCAGAGCCTTTGGCAGGCGAGGACCAACTTTAGTCAGAATAAGTGTACCCGCTGTTCCCCTTCAAAATGGCCAATTGTTGGCGCCCTTCCCGCTCAATATTTGGGAAGAGGCCCAGGGCCTTCGTCTATATAAGTAGAGCTAGCCACCATAGTAGGGGGACGATCGGATAGAGCGGGAAGCACCCGAAGAGAGAGAGAGAGAGAAACCCGCTCCTCAAGCTAGAGCGACGGGATACCACTTAGCAGTTCATCACACCCACCAAGAACAGACCCTTGCGAGGTTGTTCTTCCCTCAGATCGCTCCTCATCAGCCCAAGAGGCAATCCACACACCACACACCGAGTAGGGTATTACACCACGATGGTGGCCTCAACCAAAGATAAATCTTGGCCTCTTGTGCTGTTCTTGTTAGTAAATTAGGTCCTTGCGATTCGGCGAGGTACGAGACGGTGGAGGGTTGGATCTCCGCGCGCACCCAAGAGTTCGAACCTTAAGGGTCTGCCGGAACCCGTAATCCGACACACTCAACGACAGATGGACCTAGGTCCTAGCGGCCGAAGAGTATGTGCCCCACATGATGGATCAAGGGCACACGCAGGAGGAAGACCATGGCTCGCTCCTCGGCGCAAGCTGGGGGGAAGAGACACCCGAAGCTGAGCTCTTTCCAGAGCCCCGGGAAATCCCCATCGACCGCGCTGGAGGCAGCGATTATCGGGTACCGCTAATCCCTCAGGAGCAGGCATACGCTAACCATGGATCACAGGAGGTGCAGGTCGTCGCGGCGGATGGCTGCCCCAATCCAGCAGCCTTCCGCCTGTCAGAGGAGGGCGCCGGGGCTGCAGGAGAGGGGCCGAGATACGGCATCACCACTGCGGCGCTCGAGCAAGGCGTCCTCAGAGGTAGGCCCTCTACCGGGAGGTGCCTCAGGCCTACCCCCGGCAGAGGACCTGGGTCGCTTGGGAAACTGGGCGACCGCTCTACCCCATCGGCGGCGTCCTCGGTCTCCGGCCGTCGTTGATGGCACTAGAGTGTGGCGCAAGGCGGGGCCCACGTCTGGCGATATGAAGCAAGGACGGTACCTGTGAAGAAGGCCCAGTGCATGTGAAGCTCGCCGCCCCGTGACACTCTCACGTAATAATGAGTGGGGTCAGACGCCTCGAGTCTCCGGAGAGCCGCCCTCGGGCCTCGGGGGCTCCCGCCCACGCCCAGTGGCAGCACTTAGCTCTGCGCTGGTGAGAAGATGTCTAAGACTAGACTAGGTGCCTGACGCGGCCTTTCTGCTTCTTTTTTTGCCTTTCCTTTGGTTGTCTTTTTTCCCCCGTTTGGATTTAAGTTGGATTTGAGCTTGAGACTTGTGTGTGTTCGGGGAAGGGGTGTTTAGTCTCGTTCGAGCAATCTCTCGCGTTCTGGTTACCGCTTTGCATCTGTCCCGCCTCAGTTGCCTCCCATTGTGAGCCTCTCGTGAGCCAGGCCAGGCCTAGCATGCGTGTAGCCCGGACTGCCGGCACCATACCCTCTCAGGAGGTTCTCATTACAGGTTCAATGGGCTCATCCAGGGGGCACTCAGGACGCCAGAGCCCTCCGCAGGCTATCTCGAGGCCCACGCGGGTTGAAGGTAAACAAGCCAGACGGCTCGTCACAAGACCAGCCACTTGGCGTAGGCGTACGGGTAATATTGTGTCTACTAATGCGCTAACTGCAAGTTTTTACACGAGGGCTCCCTCCCAAAATGCTCTTACAACCTTCAGGGCCAAGCCCGAACTCTCTCTGCGCAGGGTAAAGAGCGGGAACAACACGCGGTCAATCGGATAAATCCCCCAATGCATCCTCAAGGGCACCTCCTGAATCGTCAATGGCGTTGCTGGCCTCGCCGTCACCATCCGCGTCGCTGTCGGCAGCGTCCGGGCCGTTCACCATGCCGCCTTCATCAGCAACCACGACCACACCATCGTTATCGGTAGTGAAGGCCCTGACGAGGGCATCCACGTTGTCTTCCACCCAGTGCGCCAGGTCGCCCCGAATGGCCAGGTGTACCGGGGCGATGGCGGCATCGAAGTCAAAGTGGGGATCCATGTTCTGAAGATGACTGAAGACGCGATAAAAGGCACGGCCGAGCAGGGCACGGCTCCTCTCCTCCACCAGCCTGTTGGCTCTGCCCGTCCGCGCCTCCAGCTGCGTCACCACATCCGTGAAGAAATGGAGGTTACCAGCATAGTTAACCGCATGAGGCTCCCCAACGGCCGCCTCACAGATGTTGCCCAAGGCCGTGTTAGCTCTTTTTCCCGGAGCGCATGGAGCATAGGGCCATGCTCGTGCTCCAGATCTGATTACCGGGCGATCTCGCCCTCGCTTTCTGCAGGTAACGGCCTCAGCGCTGGCCCACCCGTTGACGGAGAAGAAGCACCTCGGCATGGGAGGAAGTCAGCTCCTCCTGTGCCGCGCGAAGGGCGGCCCGGGAAGCGTCAGCCCGCTGCGTCACTTCATCCAGCTTGGCCCTCAGGGCGGCGGTCCTGCCTTCCGCTTCAACCCTAATCAACTCCAGCCTCTCCTCGAACTCGCGCTCGAGGTTCGAGCGGGCCGCCGCCACTCGGAGATCAACCTCTTCCAGGACTCGAGCCTTCCGCGCAGCGACATCGTCCACCGCCTGCACACCCAAGCGCTCTCTTGTCTCCAACTGCTCAAGGTCACGGGCACGCTCGGCAGCTTCCAGCATCAGTGCCTCCTCACTTCTCTGGAGCTCTGCCTGGTCGACCGAAGCCCCCTTCATCGACGCAAGGGCCGCCTCACGCAGCTCCGCCTGCTGCTCCAGGGAATTGCTCCAGGCCTGGAGCTCCCGCGCCCGCTCCTCCGCCGCCTCACGCCGCCGGTCAGCCTCCTGGGCCTCCTCGACGGCCCAAGAGCAGGCCTTCCGAGAAGCCTCCAGTGACACCTCGGCCTTCTCATTATCGAGGTCACGCTGGTGGCGCGCAAGGGCAACGGCCACCTTCAGCTTGCGCCTCTCTTCAGCTAGGCGCATGCCCTCAGCTTCAATGCGCGCGTCCTCGTCATCAAGCTCTACACCGAGCTGGCTCACTGCATCACCCGCCCTCCGGAGAAACCCTTGGCGAAGGGCGCGGCGCTCCCGGGCGCGCTCGAGCACGTCTTCCGCGTCGTCCTCCACCCCAGGCGTGCGCGGGGGGCCACGAACCAGCACTCCCCCTCTGGGCAGGGGGCTGGGGGCTGGCGCCCTTGCGAGGACCGGACGTGCCTCGCTAGAAGCCCGGCCCAGAGCCGGCTCGTCCTCAAAGGAAGAACGCAAGGCCGACCTCAGCCAGTCGCCATCCACGACCAGTCGAAGAGCCCAAGGCAGGCTGGCTATACCACGGGAGGGCTCGCGAAGGAGGGTCGCGAGGTGCGCAGAACCATGATGCATCACAGGATGGCTCACCTCTCCAACCGGCCTCACCACGAGGGCGGTGCTTGAGCTCAGAGCGCTTGGGGACGATGGAGAGGGCGAGTCCTGGGGGGATGGCTCCTCAGCCGTCTCCATGAGCTCGGCAGGAAGGGCCCTGCAGGACAATGATCAGTTGAAGCAACGGGAAAATAAGGAACTAAGGAAGGGGAAGGCTTACTCATCAATGGAGAAGTACTTCCTGCGCTTCAATAGGCGGCAAGGGTAATCATCACCCAAGGCCCCCTTTCTCTTTCGGAGAGCCTCGAAATCCATGCGGAAGCGGCCCAGGAGCTCGGCGCAGGGGTCAGCCTGCGACAAGGAAGAAGCGCCCAAGTGACCGGCGTCAGGAGCATCAACCTGGCGCACGCCGCCAGACGCCGCACCAAGAATGGTGGCCGGGGCCTCAGGGGCCTCTGCCACGGGAGCCGCGGGCCGCGGCTCAACACCTTCAGCCACCGTAGGGCGGGCCTCAGGAGCTGCCGCCTCAGGAATGCCGCATGGCGTCATCATCCCGGCGGAGGCCCCCTCAGCCCCCGGTGGCCCTTGCCTCCCAGCTCCACCACTCGAGGAAGGACCTTCATGGGCAACCGAAAGGGCAACCACCACCCCAGGTTCTCACGAGGTCCCATGAGGGCCTGCGGGCGCAGCCCCCATTCATCAAAGCTGGGCATCCGCTTCACGTAAATCACCCCTATTCTAGCAAAGGTACAGAGGGCACCCCTTGCGGATCTTTGCCAGGGAAGGGTCCCCAACCAGATCATGAGAACCTTCCTCAAGACTTCAGCGCCGATCTTCCTCCTGGAGCCTCATGCGGTCTTCACGCCCCCCGAAGGCCCACATCCGGCGGGAATGGCCCTGGAGAGGGGCAATGCAGCATAGGGAGGAACTCCTTCACCACCTTGGGTGCCGTCACGCCAAACGCCCTCAAGTTCGCCAAGCGATGCCAGACGAAGACGAGCTGGGGGCTCGTGAGCATCTCCTGGACCCAACCCGAATTGGGGATAGCGGGTAAGGCTGGCCCCGAAAATAGGGGGCTAGGCACCCCGACATCCACGTACAGCCACCGCTCGCGGAACCCGGTCGCAGGCGGAGGAAGGTTGAAATCAATTCCTGATGCTGCTGTTTCTGGTGCGGCAAGGAAGCTCACGCACCCCAAGCATTGGGTGGGGTCGCTGAGACGCAAAGAGAAGAAGTTCCGTTGCAAGGCAACTGAAGGAGGAATGCCCATCATCGCCTCGCAGACAAAGGCGAAGACGGCAAGAAGAGTAATGGATTCGGGACCCAAATGCATCATGTGGATCTGGTAATGGGAAAGTACAGCGTTGAAGAAATCAGAAAAGAGGAGAACTCCGTCCGCCCGGGAGGGCGCCGGGCGGCACTTGACCTCGGTGACTATCCTATCAATGGAGAAGTGAGACGCGGGCCAGACTGTCGTCCTCCCGCACTCGTTGAAGATGTTGGCGAGGGCAGAGCTGACCTTGTCCAAGCCTTCCTGCTGAGTATGATCGATCGGCCGGTAGTGTGAGCTGCCGGCGACAAATGAAGCGGGCGAGGGCACAAGCTTCCGCCTCTTTCCCTTCTTTTGTCGGTGCTATGGCGACGTGAAGGGGAGGATTCGAGATTGGATTGGAAGCGAAGCTAGAGCTCGAGAGGAGGAAGAGCGAGACGCGCGAAAGCAGCGAGAAGAGGGATAATCAGTAATCAAGCTGGTCTCGCATAGCTGGGTGCAAAATAAGGAGGCGTGGGGAAGCAGGGACACCCACGTCCAATCAACCGCCATGCGGCGCCCAAGGCCGCATGCTGTTGGGGCCCGCGGCGCTTCACACTTGCCCCTTCGCTTCTCTGCTAAGCCCAGTCCAGGCGCGCCTTGGGCCCGGGGGCTACTGTCGGTGTTCTGGGAACGGGGTACCTGCACTGATCGGCCTCATGGCCTCGGGCGTGGCTCAAGGGTGGCCCAATACGGCCCATCTTCATCAACACAAGATCAAGACCTCGCGAGGGGCCAAGCCTCGCTGGCGGATGATGAAGCTTCCTCAGCACGGCCTCGCCAGCTGGCTCGCGAGGAGGCGGAGAGATCAAGGCGGGTACCTCACGAGGTGCCCATGACGCAAGCCGTGATTTACCCGAGGGCGCCAGCGGGCGCCAGCCCGCAGCAAGCAGTTCCCTCATTTCCCTTTGGTGCAAAGGGGGGCAAGTGCAAAGTAGAGCATCAAGCAAAGGCAACCATTTCGTGCAACAAGACCAAGACCGCAAACGGGCGGGAAGGAGGTCACCGTGGAGCCCAATCCAAGGCCACCGTCAGAGTCTTTAAGGCATTTAGGACCGACTTTAGTCAGATAAGTGTACTAGATGTTCCCCTTCAAAATGGACAATTGTTACGCCTCTTCAAGGCTCAATATTTGGGAAGAGGCCCAGGGCCTCCCACTATAAATAGAGCTAGCCACCCACAGGGTAGAGAGAGGAGAGATCGAGACCAGATCGACCGGAAAATAGGCAAGAGAGAGAGAGAGAGAGAGAGAGAGAGAGAAGCGACTGAACTCCCCCTAGTAGTTCATCGCACCGGCCAAGAACAGACCCTCGCGAGGCTGTTCTTCCTTGTACTGTTCATCATCAGCCCCTGAGGCAATCCACCACACCACACACTGGAGTAGGGTGTTACACAACAATGGTGGCCCAAACCAGTATAAACCTCTTGCCCCTTGTGTTGTTCTTTGTGTAGTTTAGATCCTTGCGAGGCGATGAAGCGTAGGTAGGTTGGAGGTGTGATCTCCGCGTGCACCCCAGAGTTCGAACCTAGAGGGTCTGCCGGAACCCGAAAATCCCGCATTTGGCGCGCCCAGGGGATGCGCCTGAATCCGCCTTCATCGCGCCTGTCAGATCGTCATCATGATGTCCGCCGACCCAACGGGCAACCCCGATCCTCGGGCGGCCTGGCCTGCCCACGCGAAAAGCCGCTTGCCTCGGGCGACCTCAACCCTGCAGCCTGTGCAGGCCCGGGTCCGCAGTGGTGTCAAGGGCTGCGGCGACGCGGGTCGACGGCACCAGCCTCACATCACAGGTAAAGCGGTCGGGCGGCGAGGGTCTCAAGCCACGCCACGGCCCGCAGCGCCCGTACTCACGCGGGAGAAAGGCGAACTCAAGGGCAGCAGCTCACGGTGGCCCGAGAGCTACTACCCGCAATGCAGGAAAGCTCTTTGGAAGGCGGCCAGCGACGCGTCTTCTTGGGCGGGTGGCGAGCTCCTGGAGCCGCGCGCCGAGGCTCACCCTTTCTGCACCCGGCCGCGCCTCGGGTCCAAGCGGACAGCGGAGGCCCGTGCTGGCGCCAGCGCGCATCTCCCGGCGGGTTCCAAGGCTACCTCCAACGCCAGCAGGCCCGTCGGCCACAAAGACTGGCTAACAACGGCGCCACCGCCGCCCCGGCCAGCGGCAAGACTGCCACAGTACCAGCGGTCCCAGCTGGTGCCGCGCTTCTCACCCAGTGTTGGGCGCCTCAAGCGTGGCTCGTGGCACGCGAGGCACTACAATGAAGCATTCAGGAATTGGCCCTTTGGAAGAGTATGTGCCCCACATGATGGATCAAGGGCACGCGCAGGAGGAAGACCATGGCTCGCTCCTCGGGCCAAGCTGGGGGGAAGAGACACCCGAAGTAGAGCTCTTTCCGGAGCCCCGGGAAAGCCCCATCGACCGTGCTGGAGGCAGGGATTATCGGGTACCGCTAATCCCTCAGGAGCAGGCATACGCTAACCATGGATCACAGGGGTGGTGCAGGTCGTCACATGATGGCTGCCCCAATCCAGCAGCCTTCCTACCCTCAGAGGAGGGCGCCGGGGCTGCAGGAGAGGGGCTGAGATACAAGATCACCACTGCGGCGTTCGGAGCAAGGCGCCTCGTGGAGGTAGGCCTCTGCCGGGAGGTGCCTCAGGCCTACCCCCGGCACAGGACCCGTGGTTGTCGGGGAACTGGCTGGCGACCGCTTCTACCCCATCGGCGGGCGCCCCTCGGTCTCCGGCCGTCGTCGATGGCACTAGAGTGTGGCGCAAAGCGGGGCCCTCGTCTGGCGATATGAAGCAAGGGCGGTACCTGTGAAGAAGGCCCAGTGCCTGTGAAGCTCGCCAACCCATGACACTCTCAAGTAATAATGAGTGGGGTTGTACATGCCCCGGAGTCTCCGGAGAGCCGCCCTCGGGCCTCGGGGGCTCCCGCCCACGCCTAGTGGCAGCACTTAGCTCCGCGCTGGTGAGAAGACATCGAAGACTAGACTAGGTGCCGGACGCGGCCTTTCTGCTTCTTTTTTTGCCTTTTCTTTGGTTTTCTTTTTTTCCCCCGTTTGGATTTAAGTTGGATTTGACCTTGAGACTTGTGTGTGTTCGGGGAAGGGGTGTTTAGTCTCGTTCGAGCAATCTCTCACGTTCTGGTTACCGCTTTGCGTCTGCTCCCGCTTTCTCACCGCTCTCCCCCTCGTGAGCCTTCTCACGAGGCCGGGCAGGGCCTAGCATGCGCAGCCCGGATCGCCGCCACCATACCCCTCTCAGAGGTTCTCATTACAGGTTCAATGGGCTCGTCAGGAGCACTCAGACGCCATAGCCCTCCATGCAGTTATCTCGGGCCCACGCGGTCGAAGGTAAACAAGCCGACGGCTCGTCGCAGAAGACCAGCCACTTGGCGAGGCGACGCGTAATATTGGGTCTACTAATGCGCTTAATCGCAAGTTTTACACGAGGGGCTCCCCCTCCCAAAATGCTCTTACAACCTTCAGGGCCAAGCCCGAACTCTCTCTGCGCAGGGTAAAGAGCGGGAACAGCACGCGGTCAATCGGATAAATCCCACCAATGCATCCTCAAGGGCACCTCCTGAATCGTCACTGGCCTCGTCGTCACCATCCGCGTCGCCGTCGGCTGCGTTCGGGCCGTTCACCACGCCGCCTTCATCAGCAACCACGACCACACCGTCGTTATCGGTAGTGAAGGCCCTGACGAGGGCATCCACGTTGTCTTGCACCCAGTGCGCCAGGTCGCCCCGGATGGCCAGGGGTACCGGGGCGATGGCGGCATCGAATTCAAAGTGGGGATCCATGTTCTGAAGATGACTGAAGACGCGAGAAAAGGCACGCCCGAGCAGGGCACGGCTCCTCTCGTCCACCAGCATGTTGGCTCTGCCCTACCGCGCGCCTACCAAGGCCACCACATCCGTGAAGAACTTGTGGTTACCAGCATAGTTAACCGCATGAGGCTCCCCGGTGTCCGCCTCACGATGTTGCCCAAGGTCATGTTAGCTCTTTTCCTCGAGCGTGCGGAGCATAGGGCCATGCTCGTGCTCCAGGATCTGCCGCTGGCGTATCTCGTCCTCGCTCCGCCATGCAACGACCTCAGCCACGTCCACCCGTTGACGGAGAAGAAGCACCTCGGCGCAGGAGGAAGTCAGCTCCTCCTGTGTCGCGCGAAGGGCGGCCCGGGAAGCGTCAGCCCGCCGCGTCACTTCATCAAGCTTGGCCCTCAGGGCGGCGGTCTTGCCTTCCGCTTCGACCCTAATCAACTCCAGCCTCTCCTCGAACTCGCGCTCGAGGTTCGAGCGGGCCGCCGCCACCCGCAGATCAACCTCTTCCAAGACTCAGGCCTCCCGCGCAGCGATATCGTCCTCCGCCTGCGCCACCAAGCGCTCTCTCGTCTCCAGCTGCACAAGGTCACGGGCGTGCTCGGCAGCTTCAAGCGTCAATGCCTCCTCACTTCTCTGGAGCTCTACCTGGTCGACCGAAGCCCCCTTCATCGATGCAAGGGCCACCTCACGCAGCTCCGCCTGCTGCTCCAGGGAATTGCTCCAGCACCGAGCTCCAGCGCCCTCCTCTCCGCCCACGCCGGTCAGCCTCCTGGGCCTCCTCGACGGCCCGGGAGCGGGCCTCCCGAGAAGCCGCCAGTGACACCTCGGCCTTCTCATTGTCGAGGTCACGCTGGTGGCGCGCAAGGGCAATGGCCACCTTCAGCTTGCGCTTCTCTTCAGCTAGGCGCAGGCCCTCAGCTTCAAGGCGCGCGTCCTCGTCAGCAAGCTCTACACTGAGCTGGCTCACTGCGTCAGCCGCCCTCCGGAGAAACCCTTGGCGAAGGGCACGATGCTCCCGGGCGCGCTCGAGCACGTCTTCCGCGTCGTCCTCGGCCCCAGGCATGCGCGGGGGGCCACGAGCCAGCACTCCCCCTCTGGGCAGGGGGCTGGGGGCTGGCGCCCTCGTGAGGACCGGACGCGCCTCGCTAGAAGCCCGGCCCAGAGCCGACTCGTCCTCAAAGGAAGAACGCAAGGCCGACCTCAGCCAGTCGCCATCCACGACCAGTCAAAGAGCCAAAGGCAGGCTGGCTATACCACGAGAGGGCTCGCGAAGGAGGGCTCGCGAAGGAGGGTCGCGAGGTGCGCAGAACCATGATGCATCACAGGATGGCTCACCTCTCCAACTGGCCTCACCACGAGGGCGGTGCTTGAGCTCGGAGCGCTTGGGGACGATGGAGAGGGTGAGTCCTGGGGGGATGGCTCCTCAGCTGTCTCCGTGAGCTCAGCAGGAAGGGCCCTGCAGGGCAATGATCAGTTGAAGCAACGGGAAAATAAGGAACTAAGGAAGGGGAAGGCTTACTCATCAATGGCGAAGTACTTCCTGCGCTTCAATAGGCGGCAAGGGTAATCATCACCCAAGGCCTCCTTTCTCTTTCGAAGAGCCTCAAAATCCACGCGGAAGCAGCCCAGGAGCTCGGCGCAGGGGTCAGCCTGCGACAAGGAAGGAGTGCCCAAGTGACCGGCGTCAGGAACATCAACCTGGCGCACGCCGCCAGACGCCGCACCGAGAAGGGTGGCCGGGGCCTCAGGGGCCTCTGCCACGGGAGCCGCGGGTCGCGGCTCAACACCTTCAGTCGCCGCAGGGCGGGCCTCAGGAGTGCCGCATGGCGTCATCATCCCGGCGGAGGCCCCCTCAGCCCCCGGTGGCCCTTGCCTCCCAGCTCCACCACTCGAGGAAGGACCTTCGCGGGCAACCGGAAGGGCAACCACCACAACTGGGTTCTCACGAGGTCCCATGAGGCCCGCGGGGCGCAGCCCCCATTCATCAAAGCTAGGCATCTGCTTCACGAAATCACCCCTATTCGAGCAAAGGTACAGCAGGGCACCCCCTTGCTGGATGCTGCCAGGGGAAGGGTCCCCAGCCAAGATCATGAGAACCTTCCTCAGCACTTCGGGCGTCAGATCTTCCTCCTGGAGCCTCATGCGGTCTTCACGCCCCCCGAAGGCCCACATCCGGCGGGAATGGCGCTGGAGAGGGGCAATGCGGCATCGGAGGAACTCCTTCACCACCTTGGGTGCCGTCACGCCAGGTGCCCTCAAGTTCGCGAAGCGATGCCAGACGGAGACGAGCTGGGGGCTCGTGAGTGTCTCCTAGCCCCAACCCAAATTGGGGATAGCGGGTAAGGCTGGCTCCGAAAACAGGGGTGAAAGGACATGCGGTGCCCCCATGTGTGGTTTTGGTAATTGATGACATTCTCTATGGACTAATGGTTGCATTGAGTTATATTTGAAGGATTTGTCCATAGGCGTTTCTTGGAGTCCATTTGTTGGTTTCAAGGAGAGTTTGTGATGACCGCGGTGCTATTAAGGAATTATCCAAAGACCGGTCATGTGAGTGTTGAGCTTATTGCAAGCATGTCTTGAAGAATAAGTTTGTGTGATCATTCATGTCCACCTTCAAGACATCATCCAAATGAATAGAGTTGGAAAGATTCAACACACAAAGCGTAGAAGATGTACCGAGAGGGATCAAGTGATCCCATGGTATGGTAAGCATTGTCAATTATGCTTTGTGTACTAACCCATGGTCTTCGTGAGAGTTCTTTGTGGGGTTAGGATGCGGTGTGCAAGTTCAAGTGATGCATCACGAAGAGATCAAGTGCTTGAAGCTTGCCGTCCATTGTGGTGACAATGGACTTGTGAAGATGAGTCAAGAGTGGCTCACCCATAGTGGACTATGGGGAGCAATCATCTAGTCTTCATCGAGCCAACGCCAATCAAGAAAGGTGGTCCAACTTGAGGGAGTCAAGATCGTCGTCATCTAGCTCAAGTGGACTTTGTGCAAGGCAAAGGTTTGCCCTTGATAGGTTTTCTATTTTATCGGTCTCATGGTAGTTGTGGGAGACCGGGTTATAGGATCGATTGCCGTACTATCAAGGGGGGCTCTCGATGAGTTGCTTGATCGTATCGTTCAGAGAGAGCTCAAACCATTGCATCCTTGCATCATCTTTATTGGTTCTTGTTTGGTTCTTCTCCTTGCGAGTTTTGGAGCTTATGGTCATTTTTATGACAAGCTCGAGTTCATCGAAAACGGAGTTCACTTGCATCTTCTATGATGTTTTCGATGTTGGAGGGTATGCCGGTTCTTCTCTGTTTTGATGCTACTCGTTGTCTTGTATCCAACAAGCTTGAGTTTGCTCAATTCGAGCTCACTTGCGAAGTTATGGCAGTTCTGGTTTTATTGTTTCCCCTGTTGTCTTCTACGCAAAATGAAGGACTCCTAGTGTTGCTGATATGGGGCATGCGGTAGTACTGCTCTCCTCGAGCGGTAGTACCGCGAGGCACTTTCATGTGTAGTACCGCTCTGTGGGAGCGATAGTACTGCGGGCCTCATGCCAGCGCCTTGCTTTCGAGCAGTAGTAGGGCGGATGTAATTTTTTTCATCCGCGCCCTCTACGCTGTAGTACTGCGTTCTTCGTGGTGCGGTAGTACTGCGTGCAGGCTGTTCTTGTGAGGTCCTCCCTCAGTAAGTAGGTACGGAAGTAATTTTTACTTCCGTGCTTTCTCTGTGCCTAGTGTTTCTGCCTTACGGTAGCACCGTGTAAAGTAGCTGTGATAATCTGCTCGGTGAGTTCTACTTGCCGTTCTCACAATGTGCCTTTCATCCTGGCGATCTGCACTTTGCGGTAATCAAGAACTGCAGCGTAGTAGTACCGAGCCAGTCATGTAGTACCGCAGTCTCCGTCTTGATAACCGCTCTTAGCAAGTCGTGCTGAGTGAGGGATAACGGTTGGATTTCTCCCCACCTATATAAGGGGTCTTCTTCCCCATTGAGACTAATCCTTCGAGCTCGTGTTCTTCCCCATTGTTGACCTTCTTCGAAGCTTGTTAACTCTCAATCCTCCAATGATTCTTGCTAGTTCTTGAGGGAAAGAGAGAGGAGATCTAGATCCACGCTTTTCACCAATCTCTTTATCCTCTTAGTGAGGGGAACCCCTTGGATCTAGATCTTGGAGTTCTTCGTGTTCTTCTTTCGTTCGTCCTCTCATTTTCCTCCCTAGCATTAGTTGCTTTGGTGGGATTTGGGAGAGAAGGACTTGGGCACTCCGTGCCCTTGCCATTGCATTTGGTGCATCGGTTTGAGTTCTCCACGGTGATACGTGGAAGTTACAAGTTGAGAAGCTTATTACTCTTGGGTGCTTGGTGCCCTTGAGCTTGTTCCTCTTGGGTGCTTGGGCGCCCTAGACGGTTGGTGGTGTTCGAAGCTCAATCATTGTGGTGTAAAGCTCCGGGCAAGCGTCGGGGTCTCCAATTAGGTTGTGGAGGTCGCCCCTGAGCAATTTGATTTGCACCAGTGACCGCCCCAAGGGTTGCCAAAGTGTACGGGTTCGGTGACCGCCCCCAAGGGTTGCCATTTGTATGGGTTCGGTGACCGCCCTCAAGGGTCCCTTAGTGGAATCACGGCATCTTGCATTGTGCGAGGGCGTGAGGAGATTACGGTGGCCCTAGTGGCTTCTTGGGAGCATTGTGCCTCCACACCGCTCCAAACGGAGACTAGCATCCGCAAGGGTGTGAAGTTCGGGATACATCGTCGTCTCCGCGTGCCTCGGTTATCTCTTACCCGAGCCCTTTACTTATGCACTTTACTTTGTGATAGCCATATTGTTCTTGTCATATATCTTGCTATCACATAGTTGCTTATCTTGCTTAGCATAAGTTGTTGGTGCACATAGGTGAGCCTAGTTGTTGTAGGTTTTGTGCTTGACAAATTAACCGCTAGGTTTATTCCGCATTTGTTCAAGCCTCAACCATAACTATTTTAAAGCGCCTATTCACCCACCCCCTCTAGGCGACATCCACGATCTTTCAAGGGGGCTGGGCACCCCGACATCCACGTACAGCCACCGCTCACGGAACCCGGTCGCAGGCGTAGGAAGGCTGAAATCAATTCCCGAAGCTGCTATTTCTGGTGCGGCAAGGAAGCTCACGCACCCCGAGCATTGGGTGGGGTCGCTGAGACGCAAAGAGAAGAAGTGGCGCAGCAAGGCAACTGAAGGAGGAATGCCCATCATCACCACGCAGACAAAGGCGAAGACGGCAAGAAGAGTAATGGATTTGGGACCCAAATGCATCATGTGGATCTGGTAATGGGAAATGCAACGTTGAAGAAATCGTAAAGTTGGGGAACCCCGCCTACGTATGCCGGGCAAGTACCCACCTCGGTGACTATCCTATCAATGGAGAAGTGAGACACGGGCCAGATCGTCAGTCCTCCCCTTTTCGTTGAAGATGGTGGCGAAAGTGAGCTGACCTTGTCCAAGCCTTCCCGGTTGAGTATGATCGACCGGTCGACAGCAGGAGCCGTCGGCGACGGTGAGCGGGGCAAGGGCACAGGCTTCCTCCCTTTCCCCTTCTTCGTCAGCGCCATGGCGACAGGAAGGGGGAGGATTCGAGATTGGATTGGAAGCAGAAGCTGGAGCTCGAGAGGAGGAAGAGCGGGAGACGCGCGAGCGGCGAGAAGAGGGATAACTGTGTGCAACTGCAGGTCCGCCTAGCTGGGCGCAAAATAAGGAGGCGTGGGGAAGCAGGGACGCCCACGTCCAATCAACCGCCACGCGGCATCCAAGGCCGCAGGCTATTGGGGCCAGCAGCGCCAGACTTGCCTTCGCTTCTCTCGCTAAGCCAAGTCCAGTGCGCCTTGGGCCGGGGCTACTGTCGGCGTTAGGGAACGGGGGTACCCAGACTTACCTGCTGACTGCGCGACGTGGTTTCAAGGGGTGGCCCAAGACGCCCATCTTCATCAACAAAGCTCAAGACCCTCACGAGGGTCCAAGCCTCATGGCGGACGACGTGAAGCTTCTCGTGCACGGCCTCATCAGCTGGCTCGCGAGGAGGCGGAGAGATCAAGGCGGGTACCTCACGAGCTGCCCATGACGCAAGCCGTGATTTTACCGAGGGCGCCAGAGGGCGCCAGCCCGCCTGATGTCTTATTTCCCCTTTGGTGCAAAGGGGGCAAGTGCAGGCGAGAGCATCAAGCAAAGGCAACCATTTCGGTGCAACAAGACCAAGACCGGCAGAACGACGGGAAGGAGGTCACCGTGGAGCCCAAGCCGGCGTCACCGTCAGAGTCTTTGGCAGGCGAGGACCGACTTTAGTCAGGATAAGTGTACTAGATGTTCCCCTTCAAAATGGCCAATTGTTGGCGCCCTTCCCGCTCAATTTTTGGGAAGAGGCCCAGGGCCTCCAACTATAAATAGAGCTAGCCACCCACAGGGTAGAGAGAGGACAGATCAAGACCAGATCGACCGGAAAATAGGCAAGAGAGAGAGAGAGAGAAGCGACTGAACTCTCCCTAGCAGTTCATCGCACCGGCCAAGAATGGACCCTCGCGAGGCTTTTCTTCCTTGTACTGTTCATCATCAGCCCCTGAGGCAATCGACCACACCACACACTGGAGTAGGGTGTTACACCACAATGGTGGCCCGAACCAGTATAAACCTCTTGTCCCTTGTGTTGTTCTTTGTGTAGTTTAGATCCTTGCGAGGCGATGAGGCGTAGGTAGGTTGGAGGTGTGATCTCCGCATGCACCCCATAGTTCGAACCTAGAGGGTCTGCCGGAACCCGAAATCCGACACGCGGTGATGATCTCCATGCCATCAAGTACCTCCCAATAAAACTCAAGGGACCAGCACGGCACTGGTTAAACATCCTCCCAGAAAACTCTATTGGTAGCTGGGAAGATTTGGAAGATGCCTTTAGAGACAACTTCCAATGTACCTATGTTCAGCCTCTAGACGCCGATGACCTTAGTCACATAGTCCAGCAACCCGGAGAGTCAGCACGGAAACTCTAGACCAGGTTCTTAATTAAAAAGAGCCAAATTCTCGATTGTACGGACGCCGAAGCCCTCCCGGCCTTTAAACACGGCGCCGGGACGAGTGGCTCGCCCGACACCTCGGCCAAGAAAAACTGAAGTCCATGGCATCTCTTACCGCACTCATGACCTGCTTTTGCGCGGGGAAGATAGCTGGTTAGCTCGCAGAAGCAACAACACCAGCGACCCTGGCACCTCCGAAGCCAAAGACGGCAATGGTAGGCCACGACGCAACAAACACAAGCGTCGAAGCAACAATGAAGATACCGAAGATAAGGCGGTCAACGCCGGATTCAGTGGCTCTAAACCCGGTCAGTGGAAGAAGCCATTCAAAGGAAACAAAGACGGTCCATCCAGTTTGAACAGAATACTCGATCGGCCTTGCCAGATTCATGGCACCCCTGACAAGCCTGCCAATCATACCAACAGAAATTGTTGGGTCTTTAAACAGGCCGGTAAGCTAAACACCGAACATAAGGGGAAAGGGCTGCCCAGCGAGAACGACGATGAAGAGCCTCGCCCACCGAACACAACGGGCAGAAGAAATTTCCCCCCGAGGTAAAAATGGTGAATATGATATATGTTACACATATCCCTAAGAGGGAGCGCAAGCGTGCACTAAGGGACATATATGCCATACAGCCAGTCGCCCCAAAATTTAACCCATGGTCAGCCTGTCTGATCACTTTTGATCATAGAGACCATCCGACCAGTATCCGTCATCGAGGTTCGGCAACATTGGTCCTCGATCCAATTATCGACGGATTCCATCTCACGGGAGTCCTTATGGACGGCGGCGCCAGTCTTAACCTGCTTTATCAGGACACTGTCCGTAAAATGGGTATTGATCCTTCAAGAGTCAAGCCCACTAAAACTACCTTTAAAGGAGTCATACCCGGCGTAGAGGCCTGCTGCACAGGGTCAATAATGCTAGAGGTAGTCTTCGGCTCACCGGATAACTTCCAAAGCGAAGATTTAATCTTCGACATCGTCCCTTGCGCAGTGGTTACCATGCACTGCTCGGACGAACCGCCTTCGCCCGTTTTAATGCAGTCCCGCACTACGCATATCTAAAGCTCAAGATGCCTGGACCACGCGACGTTATAACAGTCAATGGAAACATGGAGCGCTCCCTCCGTACTGAGGAGCATACTGCGGCCCTCGCAGCGGAAGTACAGGGTGGCCTTATCGAGCCGAATACTACATCGGCATCCAATCCCCCGGACACTATCAAACGAGTTTGGTTTACCCTGCAGAATGATAGTCCGGCTCGTCCAGAGCTTGATTAGCAATTCGGCCTCTGTTAAAGCGCCAACCTGATTGCGGCATACGTACCGCATGTACATAGCTACACACTAAAAATACCATGGGCAAGGACGGAGGCACACTAAAAACAAAGTCCACAGTACGGCTCGACCCTATCCGGACCCTCATATTCTTTCTTTCTTCTTCTTATTTTTATTTTTCAGGTTCTTTACAACCCAAATCACTTTTCGATGGTATCAAGGGCCCTTTTCCAGGCCCCTTATGTATACTCGATCGTTGATCCTCTCAAAGGATCATACACCAAGGGAAAAAGTGG
This sequence comes from Aegilops bicornis, assembly GCA_021605145.1. Classification (NCBI taxonomy): domain Eukaryota; kingdom Viridiplantae; phylum Streptophyta; class Magnoliopsida; order Poales; family Poaceae; genus Aegilops; species Aegilops bicornis. Next base: position 533,528,511 of record CM038671.1, on the reverse strand, counting down.
CGCAAACATGCGGCAGAGTGTCCAAAGGATCTTCAAGATCACCTTTTCCTTTTTTAGGACATGTATACAGCTTTCCCTTGTTCTCAAATTCTTGGCATGTAAAATAGCCTCGATGCTTATGGCATCCTCTGTAAATATACATTTTGACGTATCAATCAGACTATAATGGAAACAGTTTTTCCCAACCCTGTTCGGTATTGGCTTATTTCCTAATCTGTATTCCCACTTTACATCAAATTGTCATATACACCTCGGCACGATTTAAATCGCCAGGGGATTTATCCGGCCACATATATTTTTCAAAAAAAAAAGTCCAAACACTTTTATAGTATACTTCGGCGTCTTGAATATGGAATTATATGCATCGGCTCCGAATCATGTCTTTGGTCAATATTGGGTTGCCCGGCTCCTGTGGTTACCACCTCATGTTCCGCTTGTTCGGCTAAGGTAGTAAAGGGAGAACTACTGCGATTGTGTTTCTAGTTCGTCCAGTCAAACACCTCAGTAGAGAAAGCCGAAAACTAACTGTCATGGTACGGCGAGAGCTGGTCGGCTATTTGGCGACTTAATACAAATCTCTTGCGATTTTTTATGTATTATACGAAGGACTAGCTTCGGTTCGGTCACGCGTTTAAGGCATCCCAGTTCAGACAGCCGCATGCACACCAGGGGTTAGTTCTTAGCCCCACCGTCAAACTCATATGGCTAAGTGAAAGTGCTAAAGCCGCATAGTCTGATTGCCTGGTTCGCTACATAAGTCACCTCCTTTAGGGACCAAGATGTTGGGTAAAAAGAGTGATTACACGTTATTATGAATACCCCCATAGCATCTACATGGGGGCTGAAGCTACGACTGGCAAACTTTAAGAATAATAAAATACGGCCACATAGGAGGTATGTAGTTCGGATACAAGCATAAATATATTACAAAGCCTTGGTTTATAATACAAGGTCTGGGCAGTTCGGATATATTCACTCGAACATAATATCCTTCGAGCATTGACCCTCTATCAAACGGGCACCCTCTAGGACGTCTTCAAAATAGCGCTCCAGCTTGCGGTTGTCCTTGCCTCCGGGCAGACCCTCAACTGCCACGACGGCGGCCTTCATTTTTGCCCAGTGCATCATGACACGGGCGAAGGCCATCCGCGCACCCTCTATGCACGCCAAGCGCTTCACAGCCTAAACTCGTGGCAAGGCGTCGCTGAGCCGCTTGACCAGGCCGAAGTAGCTGCTAGGAATGGGTCCGGCTGGCCATAACCGGACTATGATGTCCTTCATGGCCAAACCAGACATCCTATGCAGCTCCGCCAGCTGCATCATCTGGTTGTTTAGCAGCGTTGGCCACTCCGGTGCCACGTACTGCAAGCAGAAGAGCTTCTCCGTCGTGTTCCCTTCTTGGGCCCGGAAATGCTGGGCGGCGTTGGCAGCACTCCTTGGGAGATCCGCAAAGGCATCTGGAGCACTCCATAGTCGATTTAGCAAAGCATATCTCCGAGCGCCAGATATACTCTGTAAAAGAAAAGGCTTACCAGCTGCTATTTGTTCGGCTTGCTTGATCTCCTCACGAGCCACCCGGGACTCGGTCCGTGCCTCCTTGGCCTCTTGGAGGGCCTTGGCGAGTTCAGCTGCCTGGGCCTTATTCTGCTCCTCCAAGGACTCGCACTTGCCGGCGGCGTCCTTGAGCTCTTGCTCCACCTCGGTCACTGAGGGAATCCTAGATTAGGGGGTGTCCGGATAGCCGAACTATCACAGTTGGCCGGACTCCTGGACTATGAAGATACAAGATTAAAGACTTCGTCCCGTGTCCGGATGGGACTTTCCTTGGCGTGGAAGGCAAGCTTGGCGTCTGATATGTAGATCTCCTACCATTGTAACCGACTCAGGTAACCCTAACCCTATCCGTGTCTATATAAACGGAGGGTTTTAGTCCGTGGGACGAACAACAATCATACCATAGGCTAGCTTCTAGGGTTTAGCCTCTCGATCTCGTGGTAGATCCACTCTTGTACTACCCATATCATCAATTTTAATCAAGCGGAGTAGGGTATTACCTCCATCGAGAGGGCCCGAACCTGGGTAAAAACATCGTGTCCCTTGTCTCATGTTACCATCCGCCTAGGACGCACAGTTCGGGACCCCCTACCCGAGATCCGCGGTTTTGACACCGACATTGGTGCTTTCATTGAGAGTTCCTGCGTGCCGTCAGCTGTCGGGAAGGATGCCTCATCCGCCTTTAAAGACGGCACCGTTGCTAAAGGAGCTTTGGCCATGGCCAAACTCTCCGACTAAGCGGTTTTCTTATGACCGCTGTTACCGCCGCGCCGACGATGACCTCTCGAGTCATCGAAAGCAATCTTCACGTTAACTCGGAACTCGCCGAGCAGTTAGATCCCATGGAGCTCTCTTCCTTGAACGAGCTATTGGATCGCATCGCCGCCCTGGGAGTCGCTACAGACTACGATCAGATTGGGCCTAATACCGATCTGAGAGAGATCAACTCTCCCCAGGCTACCCACCACGTTGTTGTGGTAGAGGAACAATACGGCGACTCTTCTCCTACCTTTAAGACTTGTTATGTCCGGATTCCTGACCCCTCCATGCCGGATTCTCGCGGAGGGGAGGACACCGCTCAAGCCCTGAACTTAAAGTCAGGCAGCGGGCTAGATTCATTGGGCAACCTCCAAGAACCTAAGCTTCCAAGTTCAGAAACTTCTTGGCCCCTGAATCTTAGATCGGACGGGGTTCGGAATTTAATTCCACCCGCCCACCCAAATACAAGCGATCTATCCCAAATCCGGCAAGAGCCGGTGAAGCGATACATCATTATCGGGCGATTCCTCCTGGTTATGGACGGGATAAAGGATCGCCGCGAGGAGGACGCCGCCTCACGAGAATTCCTACGAAAATTGGGACATTTTTGCAGCACCCTTCGTGACATGCCAGAATCCCACGCCGGCAGAAAGCACAGCCTAAATATCCTAAAAGGATTCAAGCAGTCAAACAAGCTCTTCGGCATTTCTCCGAACCCAAGAGACAGGCCATGGGAGAGGAGCTAGCCAAACTATTGGAGGCCGGATTCATCAGAGATATTAAACATCCGGACTGGCTAGCAAACCTAGTAATGGTACCAAAGAAGGACAAATCCTGGCGCCTATGTGTCGATTTTAAGGACCTTAACAAGGCTTCCCAAAGGATCCCTTCCCCCTCCCCCGCATCGATCAAATTATTTACGCTACCGCAAGACACGATTCATTGTGTTTCCTCGACGCATACTCCGGCTACCACCAAATTAAAATGGCAGAGCCAGACCAAGCCGCAACGGCATTCATCACTCCATACGGCCCATTCCACTTCAACACAATGCCCTTCGGGCTCAAAAACGCCTGCGCAACATATCAGCGCATGATTCAGACATGTCTGGCAAACCAGATCGGCAAAACAGTGGAGGCATACGTAGACGATGTGGTCGTCAAATCCAAGCATGTCGAAACCCTAGTCGACGACTTGAGGCTCACATTCGATAATCTCCGAACATATGACATCAAGCTCAATCCGGAAAAATGCATTTTCGGCGTACCAGCCGGATAGCTCTTGGGCTTCATCGTATCCGGTAGAGGAATTGAAGCAAACCCAGCCAAGATCCGAGCTCTGTCACAATTGGATATCCCCAAAGACCTCAAACAAATACAAAAATTGACTGGATGCGTTGCGGCTTTAAGCCGCTTTATCTCCCGCTTAGGAGAAAAGGCATTGCCCCTTTATCGCCTCCTCCGGCGCACCGAACACTTCGAGTGGACGGATGCCGCCACGGCCGGACTCGAAGAAATAAAAGCCATATTGGCAACAAACCGGTCCTGGCAGCGCCCAACATGGGCGAACCAATGCTATTATACATCGCCGCAACCCATCAAGTTGTAAGCGCGGTGCTCATTGTCGAACGAGAAACGGATGGACACAAGTTCCCCCTTCAAAAACCAGTCTACTACGTGTCCACCGGCCCTAACTCCATGCAAGTCCACGGTACCCACATTATCAAAAGATAGCATACGCGGTGTTCATGGCATCCCGGAAGCTGCGACACTACTTTCAAGAGTGTTCGATAACAGTAGCCTCCGAAGTACCTCTTAATGACATTATAAACAACCGCCACGCAACGGGCCAGATTGCTAAATGGGCCATAGAGCTCCTCCCGTTCGACATAACCTACAAGCCACGGCGAGCTATCAAGTCGCAATTTTTGGCTGACTTCATCGCCGAATGGACTGAAGCCGAACTCCCTAAAGAGTACGGCGCATATTCCAACTGGATCATGCACTTCGACGGCTCCAAAATGTTGGCCAGCCTGGGGGCCAAGGCCGTCGACGTCCCCAACCGGAGATACACCAATACGTACTTCAAATAATGTACACGAACTCCAACAACACAGCCGAATACGAGGCCCTTCTACATGGTCTCCGGATGGCAGTCTCCATGGGCATTCAATGCCTAGAGGTGCGCGGGGATTTGGACCTCGTGATATCCCAAATAAATGGGGACTTTGATGCCAAGGATCCGAAAATGGCAGCTTATCGCAATGTCGTCCTAAAAATGTCAGCTCGGTTTGAGGGGCTCGAATTTCACCATGTAGCCCGAGATAACAACTGTGCAATGACGTGTTGGCACGCATTAGGCATAAGCGATGCCGCCCCTCCCAACAACTTCCTAGAGAGGCTTTTCAAGCCATTCAGATTATGGGAGGGAGAGTCCGGAAATAACAACCTGCACCCAACCACCGCCCCACACCAAACATTCCGACATAGTTGGTGGTTCCACCAACGAAATAACACCGTCATTACGCAATAATGGCAGTCATTGCCCGTGGACAGAACCATTCCTAGCCTACCTAACTAGGAAGGAACTTCCCGAGGACCAAAATGAGGCCCGCTGCATAGTGCGGCGGTCTAAAGCCTATAAAGTCCATGAGGGAGAGCTTTATAAGAAAAGCACAACCAGAGTCCTTCAAAGGTGTATCTCCAAAGAGGAAGGGCGGAATCTCCTGGCTGAAATTCGCGCTGGACTCGGTGGGCACCATGTCAGCAGCCTGGCCCTTGTAGGCAAGGCCTTCCGACAGATTTTATTGGCCCGGACGGCCCGGCAGATGCTCGGGACTTAGTCCAACGATGTGTTGGTTGCCGCCTCTTTGCTAATCAAAGCCATATGCCACCCACCGCCCTCAAAACTATACCCATCACCCGCCTTCGCGGTGCAGGGGCTTGACATGGTTGGACCCCTTAAAGGAGGAACCCACAAGAAAAAATACCTATTGGTCATGGTGGATAAATTCACCAAATGGATAGAGGCCAAGCCTATAAAGACGGCCGAATCCGGACCTGTGATAGACTTCATATCAGGGGTAGTACACCGTTACGGCGTCCCCCATAGCATCATCACTGATAACTGCACGAACTTCACGGCCGACGAGGTCAAACTCTGGTGCAAAAACATGGGCATCAAGCTCGACTACGCTTTAGTCTATCACCCCCAGACTAACGGTCAAGTCGAGCGAGCAAACGGTCTAATCATGAGCGGCATTAAACCCAGACTAGTGCGGTCCATCAAGGAATCTAACACACACTGGGTAGAGGAGCTCGACTCCGTACTCTGGGGGCTGCGGATCACGCCGAATCGCACTACCGGATTCACACTATTTTTTATGGTATACGGCGCAGAGGCAGTTTTGCCCTGCGATATAATTCATGGCTCACCTCGCGTGCGCATGTACGAAGAAAGAGAAGCCGAGCTCGATCGGCAAGACAGTTTGGACGCATTGGAGGAGGAGCGCGACGTGGCAAAAGCTCGTTCCGCATTCTATCAACAGTAGGCTCGAAGATATCAAAGCAGGGAAGTACATGCCAAAGCTTATAATGTTGGCGAACTAGTTCTATGCCTGTCGGACAAGAAAAAGGACAAACTCAAGCCCAAATGGGACGGTCCCTTCATCATCGACCAAGTCCTGACCGGCGGAGCGTACCGTCTGCGAAACGCATCGGATAACCAACTCGAGCCGAACCCATGGAACGCAGCCCGTCTCCGAAGATTCTATGCCTAGCGCCGGATTCCGAGTTTGTCTCCTTCCTCCATCTATATTTTATATTTTAAGCCGTCTTTTATTTCTCTCCTTGTTCCTCCCTTTTTCTAAAGCCGTTAAAGGCTCGTTTGCACATTGTTCAAGACACTTGACGCCGCTATCCGCTCATTATACTGGGGCTTCTTTAATGTGCTTATTTATACGGGCTTTACGCCCAACACATGTGTCACACTACCGCATGTACCTTTTATTCACCATTATATGCATCGATATGACTTAAGTTTTGGCCAAGCTGGGTTGCATGGCTCACATGCTTACCCCTCGTTCCCGATTGTTCGGCTAGGTGGTAAAGGGAGCTCCTCTGTGATTGTTACCGCCGGGTCAGCCGGACGTGTACCTCAGAATGTGTGAAGCCGAAATCTAGAGTTCTTAAGGGTATATTCGGTCTGTGATCTAAAATACGTTTTTTTATTTTTCTTTTATCTGCCCCCAGATGCTTTTACGCTTTTTATGCATCCGGACATGCACTTTAGGGCATGCCTCCCAAGGAAAGGAACCCCTAACGGAACTATTCTCCCTGGAAGATGTTTCTTACTAACCATGTAATATAACATAACTAGTTGGGCACTTGTCTGATAAAGCACTCATGACCCCTACGCCTGGTCTCCACGCGTGCCCCGGTTTTTACATAACCGCGAGGGTATTTGGCCACACTCCGGACTATTGGGTCCCGAGGTTGAAGAGAAAAGGTCCGCTACGACAAACAATCTACAATCCGGCTAGAAGGCATTTTACATGTCATTTTAAATTACATAGTCAAATTGACTGATTGTATTCCTCTTCAATGCCGTCTAATAGGCAGTCTAGTTTATAGTCCTGCTGGGAATACTTTGCGGCCAACTCTACTTGGCCGTACACTAAGATCACAGGGATCTCCTTCCCGTCGGGCCGCACAGGTCCGACCTCGGCCATGTGGTTTGGGTCAGCCTTCGTGTACCGCGTCTTCACCATGGCCCAGGCCTTCCTGGCTCCTTGATGACATGCCGATATCTTCCATAGTAGGAAGCGCCGTCGTGCTCCCTGAAGCTTCTCTGCAAGCTCTCCAAGGCCTTCGGGCAGGGAGATAGATGGCCACAAGGCCTGGGCGACGCCTTTCATCACCTGTCGAACTCGTTCGTGCAGTTGCATTAGCTCGGGAAGAAGGTCACCCGTAGAACCGGGCATTTCCTCTTCAGGACGACCCGTGAGCATACCTACAGACTTAACTCTGTTAATTGACTGCCTCGCCGAACTCTTTTTCAAAGTTCGCTCAAGCACTTACTATAAATGCCGCGACGAAGTCGCCGATTCTCCTTCACGGAGTCAGACAGCTGGGCACAAACATCCTTTAGTTCCTCACCCAGCCGGGTGTTGGCATCTTGGAGATTATTTTTCTCTTGCCTCACCCTTGTAAGCACATTCTCGCCGGCCTTCAACCGGCGCAAGAGCTGTTGCTTGTCCGGATCTAGTCCGGCGCCATCTGCAATATTATTGTCAGATTTACACACATGCCGCACTTCACAACCTATTTATCTTTTGAAGCATATAATACCAGAGGGGGTCTCTGTGGCTCCCCATGTAGCGGCTAGTGCGGCCTCAAATTGGGCCTTGCATTCTTCAAGCTCCTGGGACGGTCGGGTATTCTTTTTTGTAAGATCCTGCATAACAAATGATCCTTAAATCAGTTATTCTAACTATTTTAAGTCTCGGGAGACTCTTGGCATATATAATCATCAAATTTCCTCACCCGTATGTCCTTTACATCTTGCTCTGTGGCTCTGGCTAGACCATCTTGAGCGGCACGGAGGTGCGCATCTCCCAAATTGAAGGCATTCAATGCCTCTTGGGAGAAACATGTCGTCCTGAAGAACTGTCCGGCGCCTTTGTGATTCATGGCGCTCTCCACCTCGGAGTTGGTGGCGGACAATCTGTTGGCATCCTCTGTCAGAGGAGCATCCGACGCACACCTCGTGCTCGCCTCCACTTCTGGACCCGGCTTTGGAACCTGGCTGGCGGAGGCTTGATTGGCAACTTCTCCGGACTCAGTCCGGCGAGCGCTCTTTTTCCTGAAAAGAGCACCAGCATTAGTACACCTTCCAGGAATCAATCCTAGGAATATGGTGACGCGCCATGCCGTTGCGGCGGCGTTCCGATCCGGATCGCACTTCTTTTTAGCCTGCGGGGCCATACTGCCCCTTGTTGGCTAGCCGCCGCAGGCCCGGCCTCCTGCCTCGAAGGCACCCCCTACGAAACACCATGAGTATACGGTGATCAAAATAAGCACGGATGGGTCATTATCAGAGTATTGGGACCTCGGTCTCAGTTACCCGTGAGGCTGGAAGTATTCCGGGTAATCGTCGTAATGGCAACCAAAGCATTATCGATGCTCGATTGGTGAAATACCCCATCAATCAGCTCCACCAATATGTTCGGATCCTCTTGGGAGGCCGGATCGAGGAGCCTTTCCGGATCCTCGGGTTGTGGAGGCGGGCTGTTTATGTCTTTTACGGCCTGGCACAGTTCCTGCTTCAAAATCACAAAATGAGATATCTAACCATGGGAATGCGGATCGGATGTGCAAAAAAGAAATGTCCGCTTACCCAGCTTCGAGGGTTGTTCATGGAAAATCCATTCAATGGACTGACGCGGAGAAAATTTTCCTCTTCTCCCTTGTACAGCGCGGACAAGATCTTCACCAGATCGGTGACCGATCCCGGCCCCTTACGGCCATGACGGGTGGCATCGTCCTCCCCGTTGAAATCCCACATGGGGTGGCCCCTATACTGGAGCGGCTGCACCCCCCGCATAATACATGTGGCCATGACACCGATCATGGTCAGTCCGGAATGAGCTAACAATCTTATTCGGCTCATCAGGTATAGGACATCCCTGTCGTCTTCCCTCTGGGAGCTCCTCGGGCGCCAACTCAGGCGTTTCTTCAAAGGAGCATTGCTGAACTCCGGGAGACCGATCCGAACAGGATCCGGCGGTGGGACGTCCTCTATATAAAACCATTCCAAAGGCCAGTCTTCAGACGCCTTCTTCGGGTTACGGATAGATATCCGGTCCCGGCGATGCGCCATAGCTCGCTCCGCCCACTTGATATATTGACCCCTCATGAGAACGGGGTACAAGGCGTAATAATCTCTTCCATAGCGCAAAATGAGCCTCGACGCCCAAGAACAGTTAAAAAGGGCCACGAAGCCCGCAATGTGCAAAATGGAGGCAGGCGTAAGGTGGTGCAACCGAGGTCAGAGAACTCCAAGAGCCCCCGGAGAAACGGATGAATTGGAAATCCGAGTCCTCTTACTAGATAAGAGAATCAGCATACCCGCTCTCCTTTAGAGGGATCGGGTACACTCTCCGCTTGCTTTCCGCCCTTGTAGGTGACAAGTCCGGCTCGAACCGGAACCATGAAGGCCGGGGGAAGAAATCCCTTGGTTTGGAGTGTCACTAGCTCGCTATGCGGGGTGAGCATCTCTCCCAATTTCCAGTGCTGAGGGCTGGGAGCGCGAGAGGAGGAGTCGCTACGATCGTCCATGATGGAATGGATTTTTGTCAAAGGCGCTCATTGAAAGCTTCATGCGGAGGGATGGTGTGACTCAGATCTAGATCCTCGTGCCTTTTATAGGCAGCTCATTTCTTGCAGCTAGGGGATAAGTGTAAAAATACCTGGCTTTTCGCATTCATTCAAACACGTGGAAGATGGCCATTATTGGGCATGGAAGCCAAGGAGCGCAGCATTTATCAGAAGCCGGACACTATTCGACAAGTATATGGAATTTGGAGAAGAACCCGCCTCGCAATGCCGAAGACAATCAACACGCCGGACTCATCGCCATTGAAGCCTGGTTTGGGGAGCTCTTTGAGGAGTCCTGGATTAGGGGTGTCCGGATAGCGAACTATCACAGTTGGCGGACTCTGGACTATGAAGATACAAGATTGACGACTTCGTCCCGTGTCCGGATGGGACTTTCCTTGGTGTGGAAGGCAAGCTTGGTGATACGGATATGTAGATCTCCTACCATTGTAACCGACTCTGTAACCCTAACCCTATCCGTGTCTATATAAACCGGAGGGTTTTAGTCCGTAGGACGAACAACAATCATACCATAGGCTAGCTTCTAGGGTATAGCCTCTCTGATCTCGTCGTAGATCCACTCTTGTACTACCCATATCATCAATATTAATCAAGCAGGAGTAGGGTATTACCTCCATCGAGAGGCCCGAACCTGGGTAAAAACATCGTGTCCCTTGTCTCCTGTTACCATCCGCCTAGACGCACAGTTCGGGGCCCCCTACCCGAGATCCGCCGGTTTTGACACCGACAGTCACCCTCTCCTCATACTGGCGGCGGGCGCCTATTCGGCCTTTAATTCCGCAGCCGCTTTGTCTGCGGCCGCTTTGCTCGCCTTCGCCTCCTCCTTGGCTTCGGCAAGGGCACTCTTGAGGGTCTCGACCTTGGTTGCGCTACCTACAATCATACACATAGCAACACAAGAGCTTAAACTCTGAGTTTGCATTACAATTCAGGCTTGTAAGGGATCTTTTAAAATCATACCTTGTGCCTCATCAAACCGCTTGTTAATGCAGTCGATCTCTTTAGCCAGCTTCAGCTTCCGCTTGAGTTCGGAAACTTCAACGGCATGGGCAGAAGCCACTAACAGTGAAGCCTGTTTATCAAAATAGACAAGTATGTTATCTCCAATGAATATTTGATCCTCTGTCCGGCCCCTTTTTTAAAAAAGTCGAACAGAGTCTCAGGGGCTACTATGTATACACAGGCGTATTTTTTGCACATGCAAAAGCAGGTATGAATATTACATCGCATACCTCAAAGTCTGTTAACAGGCGGGTGAAAGCTTCGTTCAGCCCGCTTTTAGCGTACTGCACCTTCTCAACCACCGTACCCATCAGGGTACGGTGCTCCTCCACGACGGAAGCACGTCGAAGCGCTTCCCTCAAAGTGTCCGGCGCCTCCGGATTGATGGAGGTCGCCGGTGGAGTCGGCGCTCCCCCTCCTTTAAAGGGGCACTGCTCGCTCGATTCCGGAGTCGTATGGGTCTCCGGAGTGGTAGTCGTATGAGATCAAGATTGTTCTCGAGCTTAATAACATATCGGTGGTTCGTGATTTTCCGAATATCTTCTCGGAAGTATCACCAGGTTGTCCCCCGACTGTTATGTTGAGCTCGTGATCAAGTTGGTTTTCTTGTAAACCACCCTTTCTCCAAGAATCTGTGTCAGATACCCTGAGCTAGTTGGTTAAGCTAAACAACAACTTGGATAGTTGGAAGATAAAAGATTGTCTGACTTAGTTCATGTTAAGGGATATCTTTTGTGTGTGTGTGTGTGTGTGTGTGTTGAAGAAAGATGATATCTCCATTGATTGGTCCTCGTGATCAGTTGTTGGATCTATTGCCTTGTCAAAACTTTGACTTGAGTATGGGCTATCGTCAAGTCAAATCAGAGCCAACGATGTTCGTAATGTTGTCTTACTCGTGGTTGATTCCTCGAGCATGCATCATTACATCTTTTGGTCTGACCAATACTATCACCGTGTTCACATGATGGTGGAAGTCCAGTGTATGGAAATTCGGATGAGTTGCTGTTGAGCCCATTAACAGCATTTTGTCTTCCCCCATGACTCATGTTGAACATCAACTTAGTGTTGGAAACTTGTGTAAGAATTTCTTCGTGTTTCGTTCATGAAGCATATGTTTGGATGAAAGTAGTGACTTCCTCTAATTCATGTGCATCTGATGCAAGTTGCCGCCGTGGATTCGAGAAAGTCAATGTCGCTTCTTTTGGAATCATCCCAAATTGGTCATGCATACGTGTGAAGTATTCTGTCGTTCGGAGACTTGCAACCTTCGTTCTATATGTGTCCCTAGCACACCAAGCCACTGATTGATTTGTTCAATGAAAAGGAGGTGTTGTACAAATCCTAGGTCATGCACAAGACTTCGTTACCCTAGATGATGGTTCCCCACCTGAACTCGGTAGTGTTTTATCATAAGACTACTATGTGGTCATGCTTATGCAGGACAACGTGTTCACATGTGTTTAGTAGAACCAGCTCATGTTTTAGAGCTTGCTATCTTAGTTCATTCCCCGAGAATCTCGCAACGCCATCTCGTCGAATTGTGTTGCAAACTTTCTTTCAGACATGCTGAGTCTGAAGTATCCTATTACCAATCGGATCTGAATCTCAGGCAGATATGATGGTTGGAACATTCCCAACAGTTGCATCTTGTTCCCAGCTTGCACCGCCATTGTGCCAATCCCCCATGGGCTGCCCTTCTCGGTAGTTTCTGTCCAATATCATCTTCAAAAGTGGACTTACCATGGGTCCCCTCCATTTCCGGTGATAAGCAAATCATCCCTTGCGTTGTCTTCAACAAGGTAGTTCACATCATCCATTCTAGTCCGAGTATGCCATTCCTTCGAACTCCGCCAAACGATCGCTGTGATTTGCCTTAGGCTGATATAAAGAGTCTCAATGATCTCTATATCAAAGGTAATTCTTTTTGCCACTTAAGGTAATAATTCTACGAGCCACTTCCTCTAAGATGTCTCGTTATGGTATCATGGCAATTCAACTCCTCGCTACTTTGACAACCGTTCACCACCTTCGTAAGTGTGGAATTGTAGTTACCTGGTGAACCTCCGTCATCTGTTCCACTCCATCTCTCTAGATGTATGCTTCGTGTCTCAGCTCGAGAGATGTTGCTATGTCTCACTCCGTGAGTTAATCCTGAGTTGTTCGATCTTCGAGAAGATCGATCCTTCTGGAGTTTTCCCTTTCCTCTCATTGTCATGTTAGTTGGAGTTCTCAGAGCAAGACATCGAGACAAAGGTGGTGACCGTGTCAACGTTCTTATGAAGTGCAACCTAGATCGTGAAGACCGTGTTAGCTTGTGCCCCCTCTGTCTTCTTACCTCGCGTCTTGAATCTCGGGACGAGATTCTTGTTTAGTGGGGGTGAGTTGTCACAACCCCAGTTTAGCCTTTGCTTGTCCTTGCATGATCATCATGTCTAAATTCTGAAAATTGAATTGAGGGAATTTTCAAGCCTCAGAAACCTGTTAAAAATAATCAACATTTAATCCTCATCAAATGAGTCCAAAGAAATGTTCTGTTACTCTGTGAAAATATTGGTAAGGGTAAAATCCAAACCAATATTTTTGGAATCACAGAAATATTTATTTTGGGCCTTTGACTTAAATCAATGACATATTTGAGTTGAATTTATTTCTGTTATATAAGAAATAAAGTTCAAATATTTTTGTAAACTGTATGTGACCTTGGACTAGTTTACGAGCTTACAAAGCACTTTTCAGAAAGTTCAAAAATGATTTGATGTTTTAAATCAAATCAAAACAAATTGTAGAAAATAGAAAACATTAATAAATAAAAAACCACAGAGAGAGAGAACCTACCTCGGCCACATACCTGGCGGCCCATCTGCACCGGCCCAGCCCACTGGCCTGGTGCCAGTCATCGCCTACCTCTGCCAGTAGGCAGAGGAGGGACACCGCGACACCGCTGAGCTCGCCACGCCTCCTCCTGCTTGCCGCCGACCGCCTGGAGCTGGCTGGAGACGCCACGCACCCCTAGGCCCTCTCACTCCCCCCCGGTGCTCATCCCCTCCCCTGTCCCTCTCGCGCGCACCCACCCGAGCGCAGTCGTCGCCGCCGCTCGTCGCTGCCGTGCCCTGAGCCTCCCCCTCACCTCTCCGACATGCCCAAGGGCTCCGCCACCATTGCCTACGCCTCCCTGTTGACTCAGGCGACTCCAAACGCCGCCGAACGCCGTCTTCGCCTTCGTCTTCAACCTCGGGCACCCGAGCCCGTCTCCGGTCGATTCTGCGCCGCCAGGACTTCCCCGAGCACACTGAGGCCACCTCTGCACTCGCCGTGAGCTCCTGATTCTCCCCCTGTGTTCGCCCCCTCCATTTCTGTCTCCTAGCTCCGTCTTCCACCACGGCCGAAGCTCGCCGCCGCCACCGCACGTCACCGTCGTGGCCACAGCCACTTGGGCTTGATCCCGAGAACGTCACCATCTTCACCGCACTCGCAGGAGCCCAACGCACCACCCCACGCGCCTCGCCGTGCCCCGTAGACTCGGGTTCAACCTCACCCGAACTCCGGCGACCACCAAGGTCATCGCCGGCGACGTTCTCGGCCACCCCGAGCTCCACCACTGCCACTAAACGACGCGGCTCGTTCCCAGCTTCACGTAGAAGGTCTCCGCCGTCCATTTGGTCGCGGGAGCATGAAACCACACTCCCAACGCCGCGTCTGGCCTCGCCGGCGGCTAAACGCTGGCGGGTTTGAGCCCGTTGACTTTGACTGGGTGGGCCCAGGTTGACTCCCCCCTGAGTCTATGACAAGTGGGGCCCGCTCTACTAATTAACTTAGGTTAACACTAACTAAATTTAGTTAGTTTAAATAACTACTGATACGCGGGACCCACTGGTCAGTTTGACCCGGACCGTGCCCCGTTGACCTGCTGACGTCATGATGATGTCAGTCGACGTTGATAATGCCCTTTTCTGGATTTATTCTTATTCGTAAAAATCCGTAAATTTGCCTAAACTTCTAAAATTAATAGAAAATAATCTATAACTCAGAATGAAATAATTTATATATGAAAAATGATCAGAAAAATCCAATCTATCCATCTATACCATTTTCATGCAATTTAGAACAACTTATGGCTGCTGTTTAGGCCAAATCATATAAATGGTATTTAAACTCTCACATATGGAGTTTCAATTTGAACCTAGGGTTCAAACAAACTCCATTTAACATGTTGCTAGTTGCATTAGATCAAACCACAACATATTGCCATGTCATGATCATGCATCATATTGTTGCATTGCATTGATTGTGTTCTTCCGTGTTTGCCGGTATTTGTCCCCTCTCGATAGACGTGGTGCCGACGATGAGTTCGATGACACCGATGAAGAACTATACTATCTTCAGAAGTGCCAGGCAAGCAAAACACCCCTTGTTCATTCCGATACAATCCCACTCTCTCGCTCCTGCTCTCTTTTACTACATTAGGACAACAACGATTCAACTGTTACATGCTGTGGTAGTTGAACCCCTTTCCTCTGCATGACCTGTCATTGCCACAGTAAATAGATGAAACCCACTAGCATGAGTAAGAGTTGTTTGATCCCTATTGTGCCTACTCATTCATGCTTGTTTGTCATGCCTGCTACTGCTTATAGTTGAGTCAGGTCTGATTCATCGGGAATGAATTGGAATGGTGATGAACATGTCGTACTATGTGTGAGCTAAGTGTGTGAACACGATTTGGTAAAGGTAGCGGTGAGAGGCCATGTAGGAGTACATGGTGGGTTGTCTCATTGAAGCCGTCCTCAGGAACTGAGTTCTGTGTTTGTGATCCATGAAACAGCTACTACCACGCATTGGGATCCTTAATTGACTCTCTCAGCTTCTTAACCACCCTTGTCCTCTGTCCAGGAGTTGCAACTAGTTTCTGGTGTTTGTAGGATATGTGTTGGAGGCCGTGCGTAGCGCTGACCCTAGGGGTGGGCTATGATGCGGTAGATACACCATGGCACGGTGTACCGGGCGCCCGTTTGGTGTCTCGGGAACCCTGCTCACATCGTTCGGGGCCGTATGCGGAAACCTCGGCCGGACTCCCTGCGGATGGAACCTAAATAGGCGATAAACCTGGACTAGAGACTTGAGTGTTTAGGTAGGCCATGGCCGACACCCTCGCTGGGCTTCCGCTTGAAGGTTTCCGAGTACATGTCGTGTAAATAGCGATAAGTGGTGAGAGCGTGTGTGAACAAGTACACCCCTGCAGGGTTATAAATGATCTATTCGAATAGTCGTGTCCGCGGTAAAGGACTTCTGGGTTGCCTATAACAGTTCATAGATAACTTGAAGTGGATACTTTAAAATGCGCAAGATAAGCGTGAGTGCTATGGATGGCATTCCCGTAGGTGGACGGGAGCGGATCCATAGTGGTGTACTGATTGGTGAATATGTGGACTCGTGTGCGCCACCTCAAAAGAGTTGCTTGCAGTCATAGTTCAGGATAGCCACCGAGTCAAAGCTGGCTTGCTGTAGTCAAACTCCACCACCCCCTTTGTTGATACCGATGCATATGCAGTTAGTTCTGATGTAAGTCTTGCTGGGTACATTTGTACTCACGTTTGCCTATTTTATGTTTTGCAGAGAGACGTCAGTCTCGCTAGTAGTTCCGTGTGGACTTCGACGTTTAGCTTGATACCTCAGCTAAGATCTTGTGCCCTCGGCAGCATCTGGTAGATAGTCAGGCTTCTTAGCCTTTTTCATTTGTAGATGTCTGTTCTCAGACATGTTAAGCTTCAGTATGTGCTTTGATTTGTATGCTCAATGTTGGGTCATGAGACCCATGTTTGTAATATCTCGCTCCTCGAGCCTAATGAATAAATACTTGAGTCAGAGAGTTATGTTGTGATGCCATGTTGTATTTACACATATCGAGCATATTGTGTGTATGATTGAAATGCTTGGTATGTGTGGGATCCGGCAACTAGTTGTTTATCCTTGGTAGCCTCTCTTATGGGGAAATGTAGTCTTGTGCTTCCATGAGCCATAGTAGTCCGCTGACCCGGTTCACCGGAGTCCTGCTAGCCCAAAGACTATCGCCTCCGAACACTTGACCGGCCGGCATGTGATTCACTTTGTTCTTGTGTTTGTCCCTTCGGGAAATGTCACGCTGGTGACATCCGAGTCCTGCCTAGCCTGCTACAGCCCAGTTCCCCGGAGTCCTGTTAGCCCACTACAGCCCGGATTCAAGACGTCACGACCGACATGCTCGATGTTGATTCATGTATGCATGTCCCTATAAGTTAGTGCCACTTTGGGTTCACGACTAGTCATGTCGGTCCGGTTCTCTCATCATATGGATGCTAGCGACACTATCATATACGTGAGCCAAAAGGCGCAAATGGTCCCGGGCCATGGTAAGGCGACACCCGTGGGAATACCGTGCGTGAGGCCGCAAAGTGATATGAGGTGTTACCGGCTAGATCGATGTGACTTGGAATCGGGGTCCTGACATTAGCATCGCATTTAACATGATATGGTATCTACCTATATGTTACTCTAACCCTCTCTATATTTAATTCTTTGCCACATCAGCATACTTTCTATTTCCGAGTGCATGATATCGTCGGATATGATACCACCACTATGGCCAGCCTTAGTGGGGAGTATCATATACTATAATATCATGCATATGATACTA
Organism: Aegilops bicornis; assembly: GCA_021605145.1. Classification (NCBI taxonomy): domain Eukaryota; kingdom Viridiplantae; phylum Streptophyta; class Magnoliopsida; order Poales; family Poaceae; genus Aegilops; species Aegilops bicornis. The sequence goes on along the minus strand of CM038671.1, from coordinate 533,511,129 downwards.
GTTTATGATACTACGTATGTACCTTCATAGTGCATATATAGTATCATAGAGTAGTATATATTATAGATGACCGTATTTATGGCTATGCATGACACAAAGTAGTATAGCATTTATTATATATGTTACGGTATCTACCTATGTTACTGCTTCTTTGCCACATTATCACATTTGCTATTCATGAGTGCATGATACCGGCTATATATGATACCCCCACTATGGCCACTCTAAGGCTGGTCGTAATGGGAGTATCAAGCGGTATCATGCATGCCAACTAGACTTTTTGGATGATGTGGCACACACTTAAATGAGGAAAGAGAGGGTGTGGTATCGTATCCATGATACTGTATCATATTAAATGTTGTACTACTTTGTGTCATGCATGGCAATTAATAAGGCAACCTAAGATACTAACTTATGATACTATGCACGCATTACAGAGGTAGTATCGATCATATACTAGTATCATGCATATATATGATACTAGCTAGTCTATGATATACTAGCTACCTCACTAAGAGCATCGTTAATAATACAGCCAATGGTGGGCTATAAGAAGTTGCCATGTCATATACAGCCAACCTCTTAGCCAGCATGTACAATAATAAGTTTTAAATATGTACTAGTTTATCAATAGTTGGCCCACCTTACATCCTCACAAAGTGTCTTGGGTCTCGTGTTACAGCTGGCTACTAACCAAGAGCCCGCTTCTCTTCTCTCTCCTCTTCTCTTTCCTCCAACTAAGCACATATATATTATTATATTCCTTATAGCTTGCTTATGTCACTCTATTGTACTTGCTCTAATGCATAGTATCTTAGAGTACTATCATGTAGTACTTTATTTATTGTCATGCATGACACATAGTAGCATAGCATTTATTATGATATGGTTTCATGATATGATACTTAACCCTCTCTTTCTTCATTTAATTCTATGACAGCTCATCAAAATTGCCTAGTTGGCATGCATGATACTAGCTATGATACCCCCTTACTATCAGCCTAGCAAAGAAGGTGTACAGATCATTTGTGCGTCACTTTGTGAGTTTTCATCCGTTTGTTCGAGAAGTGGGGAGAAGTTTCAAACATTTCGGCGGCGAGGTGCGGCCACTGGCGTAGGCCTAGTTGGTATTTTAATTATAGGAAATTCAGATGGAGTCCGGACATCATCAAAATCGATGTGTGCCCGTGGCGTGCTCTCACGACCACGTGGAAAAAAATTGGTAAAGTTTGGCACAAGTTTTGATGACCGCTCCTTCCAAACTGGAGCATCTCACATGAAGGATCGTGGTTTCCAAAAGGAGATGTGTCAATTCAAACTCCTGTGGCCGGTGACTTCATCGTTTGGCCTCATAAAAATTTCCACGGTACGCAATCACCATTATACCACGGGTTTGATTTTCTGGCGCATTTCAGGTATCGTTAGCTATATTTAAGATGTTTTTTGAGTTTGACGTGCATTTTGTGCATAAAAATAAAATTACAACCGGAACTGCATGTGCTGTCGAAAGGGATGAGGATCGCCGTTCAATCTGGGAGCATCCAACGGTGCAGACATACGATCCGTGGGCTTTGGGTTCTGGCCAATCAGAAAGCATGACTCAGATCATGGGCGGGGTTAGGTCGGCACACGGCTTTCATCAATGTGCTATTCACAAACCAGATTGCATATTTTTGTTCACACATACTGTAGTGAGATCAATTGAGTGTGCTACCTCTATGATATAATAATAATAATAACAAAAAATAGTTCATATTCATTGCCTGAGCTGACAGCATATCAAGGTCAACATATTAACAGTTTTTACATCAACGAAAACCTGGCATAACTAACAAATTCAGTACACACGACAGTTCTAAATTGAACGAATTAAGTTGCAGGGTAGGCATAAAGACTAGTCTTACGGCTTAATTCCCATGTACATGGGGGAACTGGGAGCACTACATTGACCCCGAATGAACTAGGGTTTTCTGATGATTTTACGCTTCTCTGTTACACGGGTGCGTGCTCCCTTGGTTGGCAACTCATCAAATTCATCGTACTCGTCCTCATCGGCAACATTGTCGACACCCAGTACCCTTCTCTTCCCATGCATCACTACATGGCAGTTCTTATGCAAGGGGTCTTCCATAAAGAAAATCTGGGTAGCATCGCTGGCAAGAATGAACGGGTCCGCATGATATGCCATTGTTGTCCTATTAACACAGGTCTTCCTATAATCATCAACCTTTACATGACCAAGAGGGATCCATGCGCACTTGAATAATGCCACCTTAACTTTCGTAGTCAAGCTCCATCTACAGTCATGCATTCTATTCGAATAGATTTGTTCTGATATGAGGTCTTCTCATCACGTTCCTCGGTGTAGAACATGTATCCATTTATGTCATATGCTTGGTACATCAACACCATAGGTGATGGCTTTTGTGCCAACCACGTAGCAATGTCACCGATGGATCCTTGTGCCAAATGATTCTTCAGCCATTCGGTGTAGTTCTTAGTGAGCTCCTTCATCTCCACATCTGATGAAGGCACCATTGGTAAGAAGCTTCGGCGTATCTCCGCCAAGTTTTCTTCGGTATAAGCGCTGAGAACTGAGCTGTTAAGCAGTACCGTCAAATGGGCTTTCTCTGCCAATTCACCGTGTGCAACCATTTGCGTGCCACCAAGGACCGGCTTACCTTTCAGCCTTCCCTCATGGCGAGAGAGGGGCAAACCTATAGGTCTTTTTTTCATGTATTCGATGCAAAACTCAACCACCTTATCCGCGGTATAACCTTGTAGGATGCTTGCCTATGGATGGTTTCAGTTCCGACAAATGCGCTTCAGTATTCCCATGAACCGCTCGAAGGGATACATCTTGCGAAGAAACACAGGACCACACTACTTTATCTCATCGACAAGGTGCACAGTGAGATGGACCATGACATCAAAGAATGACGGTGGGAAAAACATCTCTAGGTTGGACAATATTCTTGCAATATCATCTTGCATATGATCCAACCTTTCAGGATCTACAACTTTCTGCCATAGTTGGTTGAAGAAATCACAGAGATCAATGAGTATGTTTCTTATATCTTTGTCCATCAGATTCCTGATGGCCACTGGGAGGATTTGTGTCAACATTACATGGAAATCATGTGACTTCATGTGTCCCAACTTCTATTTACCTGAGCTCACATCCACGAGACTTCTGATGTTTGCGTAGTAGGAAGAGGGTGTCTTAACTGACAACAAATAGGTGAAGAACTATGTTGCTTCTTTTGTACTGAAATTGTAACTCTGGCGAGCTTTGATGAATTTGTCATCATCTTCTGCTTCACTCTTGCGTTTTGATTGATCAGCAAGCGTATCGAGCCATGAAACATCACCATCCTTTCTTTTACCTTTAATCTTGAGCAGAGTACCAAGGATGCTTTCACATACATTCTTCTCTACGTGCATGACATCGATGCAGTGACGTACACGTAGAATCTCCCGGTTAGGTAATTTCCAGAACACCGATTTCTTCTTGCGTGTTTGTTTCACCGTCAAAGGGTGGTTCTTGCCAAGCACAACATTAATTTTTTTAGCCATGTTGTGGACCACCTCCCCTTCATAGGGTCTTGGGACCACACCTGCCTCTGTTGTACCATCAAATTCAGCTTTCATCTTTAGGTATGGGTGATTTTTTTGTAAGAAGCTACGATGACGCAAATACATGGTTTTGTGTGAGTTAGGAAGTCTTCTGCTTGCTGTCCTATCCATGCATGTGACACACCCTACATCTCCCTTTGTTTTCTGCCCCGATGTGTTGCCTAATGCCGGCATATCTTGAATGGTGTGCACTAGCATCGCGTGTAGATCGAAAATCTCCTTTCTGTAAGCATCATAACATTTTACAAAGAAAGCATCTATCCACACTGTCGGCAGCTTCTTCAACCAGTAGCTGAAAGTAAATGTTGATGTCATTTCCAGGTTGCTTCGGGCCTTGGATAATCATTGACATCATAATGTATTTTTTCTTCATACACAACCAAGGAGCTAGGTTATTGATACGTCTCCAACGTATATATAATTTTTTATTGTTCCATGCTATTATATTATCTGTTTTGGATGTTTAATGGGCTTTATTATACACTTCTATATTATTTTTGGGACTAACCTACTAACCAAAGGCCTAGTGCAAATTGTTGTTTTTTGCCTATTTCAGTGTTTCGCAGAAAAGGAATATCAAACGGAATGAAACCTTCGGGAGAGTGATTTTTGGAACAAACGCAATCCAGAAGACTTGGAGTGGACGTCAAGAAAGGAACAAGGAGGCCACGAGGCAGGAGGGCACGCCCCCCACCCTCGTGGGCCCCTCGTGGCTCCCCTGACTGACTTCTTTTGCCTATATATACTCATATACCCCGAAAACATCCGAGAGCACCACGAAACCCTATTTCCATTGCCGGAACCTTCTGTACCCGTGAGATCCCATCTTGGGGCCTTTTCCGGCGCTCTGCCGGAGGGGGAATCGATCATGGAGGGCTTCTACATCAACTCCATAGCCTCTCCGATGGTGTGTGAGTAGTTTACCATAGACCTTCGGGTCCATAGTTATTAGCTAGATGGCTTCTTCTCTCTCTTTGGATCTCAATACAAAGTTCTCCTCGATCTTCTTGGAGATCTATTCGATGTAATTCTTTTGGCGTGTGTTTGTCGAGATCCGATGAATTGTGGGTTTATGATCAAGATTATCTATGAACAATATTTGAATCTCCTCTGAATTCTTTTATGTATGGTTTGTTATCTTTGCAAGTCTCTTCGAATTATCAGTTTGGTATGGCCTACTAGATTGATCTTTCTTGCAATGGGAGAAGTGCTTAGCTTTGGGTTCAATCTTGCGGTGTCCTTTCCCAAAGGATGAGGTGCAGCAAGGCATGTATTGTATTGTTGCCATCGAGGATAAAAAGATGGGGTTTATATCATATTGCTTGAGTTTATCCCTCTACATCATGTCATCTTGCCTAATGCATTACTCTGTTCTTATGAACTTAATACTCTAGATGCATGCTGGATAGTGGTCAATGTGTGGAGTAATAGTAGTAGATGCAGAATCGCTTCGGTCTACTTGTCGCGGACGTGATGCCTATACACATGATCATGCCTAGATATTCTCATAATTATGCACTTTTCTATCAATTGCTCGACAGTAATTTGTTCACCCACCGTAATACTTATGCTATCTTGAGAGAAGCCACTAGTGAAACCTATGGCCCCCGGGTCTATTTTCCATCATATAAGTTTCTAATTTATTTTTCTTTGCAATCTTTACTTTCAATCTATATCATAAAAAATACCAAAAATATTTAACTTATTATCTCTATCAGATCTCACTTTTGCAAGTGGTCGTGAAGGGATTGACAACCCCTTTATCACGTTGGTTGCAAGGTTCTTATTTGTTTGTGTAGGTACGAGGCGACTTGCGTGTAGTTTCCTACTGGATTGATACCTTGGTTCTCAAAAACTGAGGGAAATACTTACGCTACTTTGCTGCATCACCCTTTCCTCTTTAAGGGAAAACCAACGCAGTGCTCAAGAGGTAGCAGTTATATATGCACAGAAGCACCGGCCATCTGCTGTGATTGGTGCTCATATCGCCAAAAGGATTCATCCCGTCAGTACACTCCCCAAGCCTTATACTTCTAGGATCCTTGGCAAAGTCTTCAAACTTGTTTTTGATTAATTCCCACTGAGCCACATCTTTCGGGTGCCTCATAAACTTATCCGCAATTCGCTCATCGTGATGCCACCGCAACCTCTTTGCCTCTCTAGGGTTTGCAAACAAACGCCTCAACCTTGGAATTAAAGGCAAGTACCAAACAACCTTGAACGGGATTCCTGTCTTGATCTTGTCGTCCAATTTATACTTGCCCTTTGCTCTCCTGCGCTTGTATCATGCATGCTTGCATGTGGGACATGCACGCAAATCTTTGTACTCACCACGGTACATTATACAATCATTCACACAAGCGTGTATCTTCTGTACTTCAAGTTCCAATCGGCAAACAATTTTCTCCACTTCATTCGTGCTTCTGGGGAGCACATTATCTTCTGGAAGAATTTCTTTGAAAAGACCTAACATCTCTGTGAAGCCCTTGTTTGATAGACCATTGCTGCTTTAAATCTGAGAAGCTCAAGGGTGGCACTCAACTTGGAATATTTCTTTTTTCAACCTGGATACAATTCTTTCTTGGAGTCCGCATCAATGGTTGGCAGATCCTTGTACCCAATCATATCCTTTTTTGGGCCCTTGAAATCTGCAATCGTAGCAGCAAAATCTGGCATATCAAGATCATCGTCATCTGCGTCAACGTCTTGGTTTTCCAGTGGGCGTTTTGGCTTTCCGGTGTTCCATTGGTAGCTTGACGCCTCTGCCCCGATGTTAGATTCAACATCCATGTGACACTGATCGGGGTTTGGCATCTCGCAGCCCTGGGTATCTTCATCCATGACCTCCTCTTCACCGTGTATTGTCCAATGTGTATATCCATCCATGAATCCCCTAGAGACTAAGTGCAACTGGACATCTGCAACTTCATGTGACTCTGTATTGGCACAATCAGTACATGGACACGGGATGTAATCCGCATCACCAATTCTCCTCTTTGTACTTTCAGCCAAATTCATGAATTATGTCATGCCACTGATAAAATCTGCGGTTTTCCGATTCTTCATCCATCGAGATCGTTCCATCTGCACCACACAAATGGTAATTAAAAACAAAACAACAACATTAATACACGGAATAACTGCTGCCCAAAGAGGCGTGCATAAATCACAAGGTTTTATTTTCATAATTACTAAGGGCGCTCCATATTGTTATCGAGACGTGCAATGACAAAAATTAATGGCCTGTCAATTTACACGAAGAGTACTAGTACAACACTACCCTTAGGACTTGAATACCTTAATTAATTAGCCACACGACGACCTCCACCCAGCAGACAGAGAAGCGCGATGCGGCAGCACGGTGAGACAGCAGGGTCGAGGAGCAAAGCTTAGTGCGGCTGCCGCCTGAAGTTCGACATCCACTATCTCGCCATCGACCGTGATGGATGTGCTCGAATCACGCCGCCCCCAACCTCGATGGTTGAGCTCCTCCCATCTCCCGCCGCAGACCAAGGATTGACCTCCTATGATGCCGCCACCGCCCACCAACCGAGGATTGACCTCTTATTCGGTAGCCACTGCCTAGGCCGCTGCAGCCATTTATATATGCAGAGCGGCTATTTTTTATGGATATCTGCAGAGCGGCTGTTTACACGGTATCACTGTAACTCAATTATATGGACAGGGTAGTACATCACATACGGTTATGTAACGGCAACCGTGTCTAACCTACGTTGTCTTCTCACACGGTTTGGTGCAGAAATCATGTGTGACGTTGTAATACCTAACACAAACGACATGTATAAACAGTGTGCCGTATACAACATATAGTGCCATAAGTAGTTCCCGACCGTTAGCTTATCCCCACAGTTTCCCCATTTTCCCCAAATCCCTACATAGCCTCCAAATTCCGTCGTGTGGTGCTGATGGTTTCGGTGCGGCTGTTCCTGCTCGTATCGCCGCCACGACGGTGGTCGCCGCCGAGCACTTGCCTAAGGTCATTAGAAGGCAGGAGTACTACGGATCCGAATCGTCCTATCAGGTTCCAATTTATCCCGATATTTTTTAGCATGTCCAAAGTATAGCTCCTTGCTGATCCGTCCTGAATTACCCCCCCCCCCCCCAGGAAAGCGATCTGCTGCTGGATCCAGAGCATGACTCTAGACTCCCGCAACACGAGTTCGACTCCGAGTTTTGCGCCACCAAGAAGTACCAAAAGTTGAGTTGTGTGCACGGGCACACTCCCGCTCGACGTGTATGCACGGAGGGATTCAACATTGGCAGGCAGTTTCTTAGTTGTCACTTAGAGGTTAGTGCTAAGTTCATCATTTTACTTCAGTTAATGCCACCACTCATCCTAAATACTATTTAACATTGGTAGGGATATGAGGCTTGTGCCTTTGTTAACTGGCTGGATGAAGAATGGCATGGCAGGGATCGGAGTGTTATCACCAAGCTCACAGAAGATAACGTAAAGCTGAAGAAGAAACTTGCTGATCTGGAATGTACAATCAGTACGATGAAGCAACAAAGGATCAATCACAGGCAACAGATGAAAGCAAGAGACAAGAAGGAACTAGCATGTGTAGTTGTGGTTGTTGGATTAGCCATGTTCTATGCGCTGTTTGCAATGATGATTAGCGGTTTTGTTTGACAGTATTGCTAAAGCACATCTAGATGTGCTCTAAGTAATGCACATCTAGGTCCTATGCCATTGATGTTACGCGAAGATTCGTGCAGATATTTTCCTTTTTCGTTTTTTTCTTTTCCTTTGTAGTTTGATTATTAGTGGCTTTATCAATAAGAAGATCTCAATGTATTGCTTGCCAACTGTCCTACTCCGTTCGTACTGGTACCGGTGCATAATCCCAAAACCCGTCTCTTCTTTTTGTCCTGAAAAAATAAACCAGCCAATAGGAGTCCTCCACAACCCCGGGAATTTGGAGCGACTGGGTACAAATAATTATGGTTGATTATATCAGCAGTTAGATAATACATCAACCCCCGCTTCAATTGGCATTTCCTCTTCTCTGCATACCCGCTTAAGTGTCCACCATCTTCATCGTCCCAGGAAGGCCACGCTACACACTGGCACACACTCGTAGCCATGTCGAGCGATAGCAAGACGACAGTTCGGCCAGCAGTCTGGCGCCTGATGATAGGTTAACATTGGAATCATCCCGCTCGTCTTCCATGAGTCCGGCGTCGAGCCCAGACCTCTATTATATTCGGATCATGGAAGGGATGCCGCCTCCGGAGTCGTCAGACGACAACCAGACAGACGAGGAGCCGTCAGAGGACGGAGAAGAGGACGACGATGATGATGAGGAGGAATGGTCGAACAAGGAGGAGGACGATGACGACGGCAGCGGCGATGAAAAGCCAATCGGCAGCGGCAAGAAGCGTCCTCGCCAAGACGATGTCGTGGGGCCATCCAACAACAACAATACGAAGAAGGACTAAATTAAGCAGACTGTACATATCTTTGTTTCCGTTTGCTCATATTAATTTGTTATCTTTGTTTATCCTGTCAATCTCATTGCAGACGGTTAGTAATACGTATTCGACAGAGATCTTCTACATTATCGCCCACAGGTTGGTTTGTTGAACTGTGTGCCCTGACGAGCACACAATTCACAAAAAGACCGTATGGGCATTCTATAATGATCACACACAATTCTGATTACCGACCTGTTTGTCGGGTATCACACACATCTTGTTACGCCAAATCATTTATGTTCACCTCGATCATCGCAAACAGTTCATCGGAGCAAACTGTATGCCGTATATCGCACACACATTGATATGGCTACCCGTTTCTGTTGTTTTGTCTAATCGCAAACAGTTCATATGGATCAACCGTATGCCCAACATCGCACACAAAATTAAAATCTGGACCGTGTGTGATGTGTCCGCCATCGCAAACATTTTGCACCTTTTTTTACGGTTATTTTACACCACCATTTGCGATTATTGCATCGCACATAGTTTCATCGAAGGGTCTCTGATCATAGTATCGCGTTAGCAGCATCCTGTAGTAGTAGCGCCCAAGGGGGTAAGGCGCACTCTCCACCCTTGTGGAGGCCTCGTGGCTCTTCTGGCCCAACTCTTTTGCTTCGGGGGCTTCTTCTGGTCCATAAAAAATCACCGTATATTTTTCAGCTCATTTGGACTCCATCTGATATTCCTTTTCTGCAGAACTCAAAAACAAGGAAAAAACAGAAACTAGCACTGGGCTCTAGGTTAGTAGGTTAGTTCCAAAAATCATATCAAATAGCATATAAATGCATATAAAACATCCAAGATGGATAATATAATAGCATGGAACAATAAAAAATTATAGATACGTTGGAGACGTACCAGTTGCTAGAGTGACAGAAGCTTAAACCCTAGTTTATGCGTTGCTTCATAAGGGGCTGATTTGGATCCACATGTTTCATGCTATGGTTAAATTTATCTTAATTCTTCTTTCGTAGTTGTGATGCTTGCTGCTACTTCTTGATCTTGCATTGGTTTTTCCCTTGAAGAGGAAAGGGTGATGCAGAGAGTAGAGTAAGCATTTCCCTCAGTTTTGAGAACCAAGGTATAAATCCAGTAGGAGATAACGCACAAGTCATTGAATACCTGCACAAACAAACACCAACTTGCACCCAACGCGATAAAGGTGTTTTCAAACCCTTCACGGTTATTTTCAAAGTGAGATCTGATAGCGATGGATAAACGGTGAAGTAATATTTTTGGTATTTTTGGTTTATGGAACAGAAAGTAAAAGATTTCAAAGGAAGTAAAACAGAAACTAAAATTGCAGATCAGAAACTTATATGATGGAAAATAGACCAAGGGGGGCATAGGTTTCACTAGAGGCTTCTCTCAAGATAGAAAATATTACGGTGGGTGAACAAATTACTGCCGAGCAATTGATAGAAAAGCGCATAATTATGACGATATCTAAGGCAATGATCATGAATATAGGCATCACGTCTGTGTCAAGTAGACCAAAATGATTCTGCATCTACTACTATTACTCCACACATCGATCGACTCCTACTTGCATCTAGAGTATTAAGTTCATAAGAACAGAGTAACGCATTAAGTAAGATGACATGATGTAGCGGGATAAACTCAAGCAATATGATGAAAACCCCATCTTGTTATCCTCGATGGCAACAATATAATACATGTCGGTTCCCCTTCTGTCACTAGGATCGAGCACCGCAAGATTGAACCCAAAGCTAAGCACTTCTCCCATTGCAAGAAAAACCAATCTAGTTGGCCAAACAAAATCGATAGTTCGAAGAGACTTGCAAAGATATCAAATCATGCATATAAGAATTCAGAGAAGATCCAAATAATATTCATAGATAAGTTGATCATAAATCCACAATTCATCGAATCTAGGCAAACACACCGCAAAAGAGTATTACATCAGATAGATCTCCAAGAACATCAAGGAGAACATGGTATTGAGAATCAAAGAGAGAGAAGAAGCCATCTAGCTACTAGCTATGGACCCATAGGTCTGAGGTAAACTACTCACGCTTCAAAGGAGAGGCAATGGTGTTGATGTAGAAGCCCTTCGTGATCGAATCCCCCTCCGGCAGGACGCCGGAAAAGGCCCCTAGATGGGATCTCACGGGTACAGAAGGTTGCGGCGGTGGAAAAGTGTTTTCGTGTCTCTCCTCGTAAGTTTTGAAATATTTGAGAATATATAGGCGGAATAAATAGGTCAATAGAGTCACGAGGGGGGCACAAGGGTGGGGGCGCGCCCTACCCCCCTGGGCGCACCCTCCGACCTTGTGGCCGCCTCGTGGCTTTCCTGACGTGCACTCCAAGTCCTCTGGATGTCTTCTGGTCCAAGAAAAATCATCGCGAAAGTTTCATTCCGTTTGGAATCCGTTTGGTATTCCTTTTCTGCAAAACTCTAATAAAGGAAAAAACAGAAACTGGCACTGGGCTCTGGGTTAATAGGTTAGTCCCAAAAATCATATAAAATAGCATATTAAAGCATATAAAACATCCAAAACAGATAATATAATAGCATGGAACAATAAAAAAATTATAGATACATTGGAGACGTATCACTTGCGAGAGGGGTTAATCATACGTGGGAGGCTTGTCCAAGTAAGGACAGCACCCAAGCACCGGTTGATACGTGTCCAACGTATCTACTTTTTCTAACGCTTTTCCTCTTGTTTTGGACTCTAATTTGCATGATTTGAATGAAACTAACCTCAGACTGACGCTGTTTTCAGCAGAACTACCATGGTGTTGTTTTTGTGCAGAAATAAATGTTCTCGGAATGGAACGAAACTTTGCGATGATCTTTTACATAGTAAAAGAGAATTTCTGGAGCTAGGAACCACCGAGGTGGGCACCTGGGTGGGCACAACCCACCAGGGCACACCCCCCTCCAGGCGCGCCCAGGTGGGTTGTCCCCACCTGGTGGCCCCGTAAACCCTGAAACAAACTCTATAAAATCCTATTTTCCCAGAAAAAATCAGGGAGAAAGAATTATCGCGTTCCACGAGATGGAGCCGATGTCACCTCATGTTCTTCATTTGGAGGCCAGATCTGGAGTCCGTTTGGGGCTCCGGAGACGGGGATCTTTGATCTTCGTCATCACCAACCCTTCTCCATCGCCAATTCCATGATGCTCCCCACCGGGAGTGAGTAATTCCTTCGTAGGCTCGCTGGTCGTGAGGAGTTGGATGAGATTCATCATGTAATCTAGTTAGTTTTGTTAGGGCTTGATCCCTAGTATCCACTATGTTCTGAGATTGATGTTGCTATGACTTTACCATGCTTAATGCTTGTCACTTTGGGCCCGGGTGCCATGATTTCAGATCTGAACCGTTTATGCTATCACCATTATATCCATGTTCTAGATCCGATCTTGCAAGTTATAGTCACCTACTACGTGTTATGATCCGGCAACCCCGGAGTGACAATAGTCGGGACCACTCCCGTGATGACCGTAGTTTGAGGAGTTCATGTATTCACCGTGTGTTAATGCTTTGTTCCAGTTCTCTATTAGAAGGAGGCCTTAATTGTAGCGACCCGACCTCAGACGGTCAAGCCTCTGTGTTCTATGCCATCCACGGATCAAGTATCTTTGGCACACGGTACATCAATGTATATATCAAAGTGCAATCACATGCATAAATAACGTAAAACTGATATATACCTCATAATACTCAGCGGAAACAATCAAACGGGTGTGGAGTCCCATCAACGCCATCGGCAGGTTGAGTGTAGACCGTAACCCTGTACCGTACTCTTACAAATCGAGGAAAATATCTGCAACATGATACGTTGCAGCCGTGTAGGTCAAGACATTGAATGTACCGCAAGATCACAATATGAATAAACAGATGGTAAAACTATACTATATGCAATTTGGCTTTGTGGCTCAGATTCGAGTTTTGTTTGCGTAAAAGCTGATTTTATTTTACCTACATCAAAGGAATAGAATGTAGTCTGTACTAAGGAGTTTTCTATCATGACATGGTTCCGCCAACCGATGTCTCATAGCCCAAAATTCATCATATGTTGCCCACAATTAAGTTATCAATCCGGTGTTGAGAGTTCCAGATAGATCCAAGTCCAGATGCTCAAATTGTCCGTAATCGGGGACACGGCTAATCGATTAGGTTATAAACCCTCTGCAGATGTTTGTACACTTTACCCGCAAGATTCGATCCCTCTCTTTACGATCACGCACTTCAGAGTGTTTGAGAACAAGATGACCGAAACATGGTCTTCCAAAGAGTTCCTCTGACCACTTTCCGGTACTCATCCCATCCTACCGTAGTTCTACATCTGCTAGTACCGTCCCAGCCAGAGTCACCACTAAGGTCAACCAAGCCAGAGCCCATAATGACTTGCGGTTGCAGGTAAGCTTCCGGGCATGAAGTATTCTTCCGTCTCTTTGAGTCTGGGTGAAGCTTTCCGCAAGATGTCATGGCGCTTCTCCATGCATCCGGCCAACCACTGGGTTCTCGGGTGCCCGTCAACCGTCCTTCACCCAAAGAGTGTGTATTGAATTCTTGTCTCGAGTCTTGAAGTCTTGAGGTCTTGAAGGTGCAGTCCTTGCAGATTCCATCATGGAGTTGTCGTCATTGACGTAGAGTCCTCCTTCTTCACACCACTCTCGTGCACTCATACCAAACCCCGTCTACTATAGCGTAGCATTAAAATAAAATATCGTCCCGGGCTTGGTAACAGGGTGATGGGTTCCTACCTCATGCATACTACTCAACTACAAGAATTTCAATATCACTACAGAGGGGTGGTTGCAAAGATGTCACTAAATGCAATAAAATATAGGTATGAAAGCATGGTCAAAGTGAACTTGCTGGTAATACTTGATGAAGATAACAACGCTGTCAGAAAATGACTTGGTAGAACTAATCGTCACTCCGTTGAAAATCTATATAGTCAACATAGCATTCACATAAGCAAACATCCCAGCAAACAATTTTAGCACTCGAATTAACAATCGAAACAGCAAGGAAAATCGATAATAAAACTCAAACAAAATCAAAAGAAACTTCAAATAAAACTACAAAGAAAAACTACTAACGAAGATCTATGACTTTGCTACAAACATCTAATATAGTTTTGCCGTAAGTAAAAACTTAACAACAATTAAAATACTAAACTAATAAATTAACAGAAAATAAAATGTAAAATAACTAATTTAACAGAAAGTATTTTTTCCATAAAATTTTATTTGCAAAAAGAAACAAATAAAAAGCTTTTATAAAACTCTAACTATGACCTATAGAAGGTTTCATACAAAACTAAGGAAAATAAATTTTTAAATAAAAATAAAAAATTTCCTGTTGTCTAACAGAAACACAACTAATTTTGTCAAAAGTGACAAAAAGAAATAATTTAAAACTAATAAAAATAATAAAGAAAAAGCTAAAACAGAACTAATAATAAAACAGTACTGTTTTGCTAAAAACCTAATTTAAATTAACCTAGAAATAAAATACTAAATACTACTGGATAAACAAAGGTCCTAGAGACCAGGAGCAAAAAGAATTAATTAAAAACCTATTTTTAAACTCCCGGAATAAGCAAAACAAGCTTTAATTCAAATCTGATCTAACTCAATTTTATAAATCCAAACATAGACAAATTATATATTTTTGGAAACTACAAGAAAATTGTGATCTAGCATAAAAGAATCAGCATCATTGGACTTCTAGATCAAAAGTTATAAGCTAAACAAGAACGGAACTAAATCTGTTACGGAAATAAATCTGAAAACGAAAAAACAACAAGGAGTTACCTGTACGTGAGGCAGAGATGGCTGGAAGGAGACGGCGATGTGGAGGGCTCTCCGGCGAGGGGGCGAGGTCGCCGGCGTGGGTGGGGGTGGCGGGGGAGGGGGTCGGCGCTGGGGGAGGTTCCAGGTGAGGTCCTGGTGAGCGTTGCTAGGTGGGAAAAGGGGGACGGTGGCGAGGAGGCTACGGGCAGGGAGGCGTGGTGATGGGAAAAATGGAACGAGGAGAGGGAGGGGTTTTGTAGGCGGTCTCGGGAGGCGCTGGGATGGAAAGACGAGGGAGATCGGGAAGGTGGAGATTCCTGTCTCCATGGATATGGAAAGCTTCTAACGTGAGAGGAAACAGAGGAAGGAGATGATCTCTTGTTGGGCTAGAATAGGAAAGTGCTTAATGGGCCAGCAGGTTTTTCCTAATAAAACGATTCCATTCCTATTTTTAAAATTAGGAAACTAAAACAATAAAAAGGAAATCAAATCAATTCGAATAAAGAGTTTTTATATACTAAAATTATCAGAAAAATAAAATGTAGATGATGAGCATTATTCCACGGCCAAAATAAAAACTTAAAAAATGTTTTTCAGAAAATCCCTAAAGGCTTTATTTCTTTTTGCAAATAATTTTTAAATAAAAACTTTGGTTTTTCTTGGCTCAAATATTTTCAAAAATGCCCCTGATTTTGGAGGGTCATTTTCCTCCGCTCTTTCTTGCTTGCAAGAATTTATTTTTAGGGGTATTTAGACGGGAAGAAAAATAGAGAAGCAAGTGCAAATATTTGAAAGAATTAAATTGCAAAACTCCGTTCAAATTCTTTATAGTTGAAGAAGTCATGTCATCTTCTCTCATTGATTTTAATAGGATGAATTTGAATTTACGGAGAAGGGAAAGTCATTTTATTCCCTCTCATTCAAAAGTTTTTGAAAAGGTTCAAATTTCACTCAAGTTTAATTCACTCAAGCAAACAAACAAACAATTCAATTAATTATATTAACATTCCAAAATTTGGGATGTTACATTAATATCCCTTAGTTTCCTTATGGACCCTGCTGCCATGGGAGGGTAGGACCAAAGATGCCATGCAAGTTCTTTCCATAAGCATGTATGACTATTTACGGAATACATGCCTACATTATATTTATGAACTGGAGCTAGTGCTGTATCGCCCTAGGTTATAACTGTCACATGATGAATATCATCCGACAAATTATCGATCCAATGCCTACGGATTTCTCTTCTATTCTTCTTCCTAAGTTATCACTGCTATCATTTCTGTTGCACTTGCTACAAAATTCCTGTTATCACTGTTACCGTTGTTGCTGCTACTATTACCAAAACTATCAAACTACTTTGCTACTGATCACTTTTCTGTAGATAATTGATCTCCAGGTGTGGTTGAATTGACAACTCAGCTGCTAATACTTGCAAATATTCTTTGGCTCCCCTTGTGTCGAATCTATAAATTTGGGTTGAATACTCTATCCTCGAAAACTGTTGCGATCCACTATACTTGTGGGTTACCAAGACCTTTTCCTGGCGCTGTTGCCGGGGTGCATAGCTATATTTTTTGAGTCACTTGGGATTATTATCAATTTATCACTATGAAGAATCTGAAGGATGCTAAGACTAAGATTTTTTTCCTCTAAGACGAGGGGAGGTAAGGAACTGCCATCTAGCTCTTCTTTAGATTCACCTTCTGTTATAAGTAAACTTGCAACACCACCACATGCTATCAATCCTGATATGTCGCAAGTTATTGATGATGCTACTTATACTATGAATGATACTTATGATGATGCTAGCACCTTGCTTGATGATGATGCGCCACTAGGTGAATTTCTTGATGAACAAATTGCTAGAGTAAAACAGCATGATATTGTTGAAACTGATGATGAGCTTGAAACTGAAAATCTTGAAACACCTACTAGAACTAGCCCTCATAGATATGAATTGCCTAAGGTACCGCAAGGTTATGTTATGAATGAGGAGACAACTAGAGATATTCTTGCTTGTAAGGATAGAGATGATCTAGAGAAATTATTATGCAAGTATAAAGAAAAATCTTTAAATGCTAGAATGAAATGTGATCCTAAATTTGCTACTTCACCTATCTTTGTTGATGACAAGGATTATGAATTCTCTGTCGACCTAGAGTTATTTACTTTGGCTGAATCTGATCCTTTTCATGGTTATGAAACTGAAACTGTTGTGGCACATCTTACTAAGTTGAATGACATAGCCACCCTATTTGCTAATGATGAGAAAATTCGCTATTACTATATCCTCAAATTATTTCCGTTCTCATTAAAGGGTGATGCTAAAGCTTGGTACAATACTCTTGCTCCTGGTTGTGTGCGTAGTCCCCAGGATATGCTTTATTACTTCTCTGAAAAATATTTCCCTGCTCATAAGAAACAAGATGCCTTGCAGGAAATATTTAACTTTGCACAAATTGAAGAAGAGAGTCTCCCACAAGCTTGGGGGAGGCTTCTCCAATTTCTTAATGCTTTGCCTGATCATCCTCTTAAGAAAAATGAAATACTTGATATCTTCTGTAATGGACTAACCGATGCTTCTAGGGACTTCCTAGATAGTTGTGCTGGTTGTGTTTTCAGGGAATGAACTATTGGGCAAGCTGAAGAATTATTGAATAACATATTGAAAAATTATGATGATTGGACTCTTCCTGAACAACCGCCTAAAACCACTCCGAAGAAGCGGGGTATCTTATATCTCAGTCCTGGAGATATGCAAGAGGCAAAGAAATATATGAAGGAAAAAGGTATTGAAGCTGAGGATGTCAAAAATTTACCTCCTATTGAAGAGATTCATGGGCTTGATACACCACCACAACCTAAGGTGGTATAGGTAAATTCTTTAATGAAATTCAACGATAATGATAATCCTCACAATATGCACCCTAGCCAATGCCTTTATGAGTTTGAGAATTACATTAGGACGCAAGATCACTTCATTGCAAATGTTATGGAATAATTGAGATACAATTCTGATATGATTGCTTGCTTGAGTGACTTGTTATTTAGAATATCAAATGATGTTAGAGGTGTGGGGAAGCACGCTTCTATGGTTCAAACCCAGTTAGAACAAGTTGCTAAATCTCAAAGAGAGTTATTAGATGAAATAAATAATAATATCAATGATCGTGCTGTTAGAGTAATGACTAGAGGAGGTAGAATGACTCAGGAACCACTTTATCCCGAGGGACACCCAAAAAGAATTGAACAAGACTCTCAAAGAGTTAACACTGATGCACTTAGTCCTTCTAAAAAGAAAAAGAAGAAGAAAAATGATAGGACTTTGCATGCCTCTAGTGAACCTGAAGTAGAAAAATCTCCTGATAATGATAATGAACTTTCTATCTCTAATGCTGAAACTCAATCTGGTAGCGAAGACTCACCTTCTGATAATGAAAAAGATAATGATGAGGTTCATGAAGGCACTCAAACAAATAATAAAGAACCAAACAACGATGTTGAGATAGAACCTGCAGTTGATCTTGATAACCCACAACCTAAGAATAAAAGATATGATAAAAGAGACTTTGTTGCTAGAAAACAAGGTAAAGAAAGAGAACCGTGGGTTCAAAAACCTATGCCCTTTCCACCTAACTCAACTTAAAAGAAAGATGATGAAGAATTTGAACGCTTTGCTGAAATGCCGAGGCCAGTATTTTTGCGTACTCGCTTGACTAATATCCTCAAAATGTCTCCTTATGCAAAGTACATGAAAGACATCATCACCAATAAGAGAAAAATACCGGAAGCCTAAATCTCCACCATGCTTGCTAATTATACTTTTAAAGATGGAGTGCCTAAGAATCTTAGAGATCGGGGAATACCAACTATACCTAGCTCCATCAAAAGAAATTATGTGAAAACTGCTTTTTGTGATTTGGGAGCTGGTGTTAGTGTTATGCCTTTCTCTTTATATAAAATACTTGATTTGAATAAGCTCACACCTACTGAAATATCTTTGCAAATGGCTGACAAGTCAATTGCCATACCTATCGGTATTTGTGAGGATGTGCCCGTTGTTGTTGCTAATGTTACTATTTTGACTGACTTTGTTATACTTGAGATGCCCGAGGACGACAACATGTCGATTATCCTTGGTAGACCCTTCTCGAATACTGCATGGGCTGTTATATATTGATTGCAATAAAAGAAACTTCACTTTTCATATCAATGGTAATGAGCATACGGTGCACTTTCCGAAGAAACAATTCCAAGTGAATGGTATTAATGTTACTGAAAAATCTCCGACAATCACTATTGGAAGTTTTCAACTACCTCTACGTACTGCCAAAAAGAAATATGAAATGATTATTGTTGGGGACATTCATATACCCATTGAGGTAACTTTGTGATTTACAAAAGTTCTCCGGTTTCATGTTAATCGAAAGTGGTTGTTAACAAAACTTGATCAACCTTATTAATGGATCATTTTTTAGAGGTATGAAGTTGATGAATTTAATAGGCACTACCTTCTGTACCTACTTTTTGTTTTCTATTTTTATTAGTTAAATAAAATAAAATGCCATGTTTTGTCTGTTTTTTGAACTTCCAGTGGAATAAAAAATGACCCAAAAATAAAATTTCTCAGAATGGTCCGAAAATATATGATTTTTCTGAACATTTAAGAATTTCTGGTGCAAATAATATCAGAGGGAGGTGCACCAGGTGGGCACAAGCCACCTGGGTGCGCCAGGACCCCCAGGCGCGCCCTGGTGGGTTGTGGTCCCCACGTGGGCCCCCTCACTTATCTCTTCAGCCCACATCATCACCTACCTCTAGAAAAAAATCACCATTGATCTCTCTGTTGTGTTCTTGCTCTCAAACCCGCGGATTTCGATCACTTTGCTCGAAGCTCCGTTTCGGAAACTGTTTCGGGGGATTGTTGCTTGGTATGTGACTCCTCCGTTTGTCCAATTAGTTTTTGTTTTTGTGGTTTATATTTTGAATAATTAGCTACTCTTGGTGCTGTTGTAGATGAGCTTGCATGTTCAATTCTTAGAGTTTTAAGTAGTTTGAATGCTTGCTATGGCCTCTGGGCATCCCTATGAGTAGTTGCTATCAATCTTGTAAAGTTTTGTTGACAAATTTTTGTCACCCAAATTTTTTTCAGAAAATTGTACGCGAACATGATGAACCTTTTTGGAAGGAGTTCTTCGAGGAGGAGATCCTCAGGGGCATCTTCTAGTGACAGCTCTGTTCGTCGGTCTTATGTTGAACCAAGTGAAAGTTCCATACGAGATGCCGCCACCAAAACATGCTTATGGCCATGCGATAATTATATGGTGAGTGTGGGCATTAAGGAGGAATCTAAGCAATATGTTCACAATGTCGACCTCGGTCCCTACATTTTAGATAAGTGCAATCAACACCACACTCTCATTGAATCATTTGTCAAAGGATTTAAATTCCATCCACGTGAGTCTAGGGTTTCATTTAAACTGTATGAAAATCCATTTACCATGTCACTAGAGAGATTTGCTCAACATTGCAAAATCCCATTCTCGGGTTCGCTAGACGAACCACCAAGGTCTGAGTTTCAAGTGTTCTTAACTAGTCTTTGCTACGGTGAGGCTAGGGGAGTGAAGCAAGGTAGAATAAAGAGCATTCATTTTCCCACAATTCAATACTTTGCATTATTTAATGGAAAATGTATTGTAGGCAAACAGATTGTAATACACTTTGTGCTCCAGACTTGAGCCTCATATGCACCGCTCTCACCGGTGACAGAAGTTATAATCTTGGAGCGATTGTTGCATGCAGGTTGCAACACAATGCTAATAGTGGTTATTTTTATGGTGGAATTTATGCCACATGCTTAGCAAGAGAGTTGGGTGTTGCACCTTTGCCCTATGACCCTATTTTACCTACGCAGTATTTAGACCTTGATGCTATGAAACGCCATAAGATCCTTAAAGGTGAACCCCATAATTTCACCTACAAATTGTTGTTTAATAAAGATTCCGTTGTGCATACATATTTGCCTACGCCTGCTCTCTTTGATTATCACAGTAGGGGAAGATATTTTTTCTTGAGAGCGAGGCTCGAGCTCATAACGTGGCGGTTGTGGCCGCACGGCAGGCTGAGGCATCCGCGCCAAGAGCCTCCGTGAGCTACCACCCCGATCATTACCCAGGCTACTACTGATTACCAAGTCAGGCCAAAAGCCTAAGCTTGGGGGAGTACGTATTTCCACCGACATTACATTCATGTTCACACATTTCATTTGTCTGTGTCCACACTTTATCATTGTATTATCCATGTTAGATTTATTTTCTCGCTTTCTTCTTGTGTGTTTGACAAACTTTGAGAAAACCCAAAAATATTTCCTGCTTCTTTTTTATTTTTGTTTCTAGAGTATTTAGTTGTAGTACTAAAAAGAAAACCCAAAAAAGATTTCCTTGTTCTTCCTTTGCTTGTGGGGAGCTTTCCCGTGTAAATAGTTTTTCTCGTTTTTGCTTTTCCCTTTTATTTGCTTATTCAAGAAAACCAAAAATATTTCAGTGTGTTTATCTGAATTTCTTTTCTTTTTATTTGAGTCATACCGAGGAGAAGACCACGATGAAAATGATGAGTGGATCTCATTTGCATAATTGTTTATCTAACAAAGAGCCCATTTTACCTTGTCTTCTCCTGTTGAATAAAATGTTTGCAGATTCTAGCTTAGTCCACGGCACTCTTGCACTATTATTATTTTCATATCATTCGCTCGTGCAAGTGAAAGGCAATAATGACGATATTAGATGAACTGGCCATGGCAGAGAGAAACGGGTATGAACTCGACTTATGTTTAACCTAGTATCCATGATTCAGCTCATTATGATTAAACATGTTTGCAATGACAATTAGAGATTATAGTTTCTCATGCCATGCATAAGTAGCTAGGAGTGGATAATGATTTATTTTGGATGTCAACATTGCGTTAAAATGATTGTGATGTAGTATGACAATTTGGTATCCTCCTCTGAATGTTCGAGTGGCTTGACTTGGCACATGTTCATGCATGTAGTTGAATCAAAACCAACATAGCCTCTATGATATTTATGTTCATGGTGTTCATATCCTACTCATGCTAGTGTCCAATGTTACTTATGCATAATGCATGTTCATGACCGTTGTTGCTCTCTAGCTGGCCACTTCTCAATCTATTTGCTAGCCTTCGCCTGTACTAAGTGGGAATTCTGCATGTGCATCAAAAACCTTGAACCCAAGTTATTCCAGATGAGTCCACCATACCTACCTATATGCGGTATTACCCTTCCGTCCTAAGTAAATTTGCATGTGCCGTCTCTAAAAATTTCAAATAAATATCATTTTTGTGTGCCTGGATCGTTCATGAAACGACAGGAGGTAGTCGGTATCTTCCATGCTAAGTGGGTTATTCTCAGGTTGAGTGTTTATTCACTCGCCACTGCACGAGAAAATGGCGGTAATAGGGATTCCCAGTCCCAAACTGTGAAAAGATTTGATCTCTCAAATAATCAAACAAAAACTCCTACGGAGTCATAACCTTTACTTTATCGCTTGGGAACCGCCAGTAGCGTGTTTAGCATGGAAGATATAGATAACTGATGGTCGCGAAGTAAACAAGAAGGGTGCATTTCTCAAAATATCATTTACCTCTGTTTTAAAATTTTGAGCACTGGCACCGCTGCAAATCACTGCTTCCCTCTGCGAAGGGACTATCTATTTACTTTTATGTTGCGTCATCACCTTATAAAATAAGTGCCAGAACCTAAGAGCACTGCTGTCATGCTGATGCATTGTGTGTAGCTAATGTTGGGTGCATCATGATTGGATCTTACCATGAATTACAATGTTTAGTCGCTGCTTGAACTTTGGAGGTGATCTACATTTATGTTTTGCGTTCTCGGAAAGGGCTAGCAAGATACCACTATTGTCATATTATATCATGGTTGTTTTGATAACGTGTTGCTATTTCGGATATCTTATTATTGCTCGCTAGCTGATTATGTCATTGATATGAGTTAATATAATTTTTAAGAGTTATTGTCGGCATGGTTAGTTATAATATTGGCTCAAAACCTGGGTGCTATTTAAGCTTATTTATGCAAACAAGAGAAAAAGAGTTCATAAAAGTTTTTCTTTTTCACTTTCAGTTTATCAACTGAATTGCTTGAGGACAAGCAAAGGTTTAAGCTTGGGGGAGTTGATACGTCTCCAATGTATCTACTTTTCCTCCTGTTTCGGACTCTAATTTGCATGATTTGCATGAAACTAACCCTGGACTGACGCTGTTTTCAACACAACTACCATGGTGTTGTTTTTGTGTAGAAATAAAAGTTCTCGGAATGGAACAAAACTTTGCGAGGATTATTTACATACTAAAAGAGAATTTCTGCAGCCAGGAACCACCGGAGGGGGGCATCTGGGTGGGCACAACCCACCAGGGTGCGTACCCCCCTCTAGGCGCGCCCAGGTGGGTTGTCCCCACCTGGTGGCCCGGGAGACCCTGAAACCGACGCTATAAAATCCTATTTTCCAGAAAAATATTTAGGGAGAAAGAGTTATCGCATTCCACGAGACGGAGCCGTCGTCACCTCCTGTTCTTCATCGGGAGGCTAGATTTGGAGTCCGTTTGGGGCTCCGGAGAGGGGGATCTTCGATCTTTCTCATCATCAACCTTTCTCCATCGCCAATTCCATGATGCTCCCCACCGGGAGTGAGTAATTCCTTCGTAGGTTCGCTAGTCGGTGAGGAGTTGGATGAGATTCATCATGTAATCTAGTTAGTTTTGTTAGGGCTTGATCCCTACTATCCACTATGTTCTGAGATTGATGTTGCTATGACTTTGCCATGCTTAATGCTTGTCACTTTGGGCCCGAGTGCCATGATTTCAGATCTGAACCATTTATGTTATCACCATTATATCCATGTTCTAGATCCGATATTGCAAGTTATAGTCACCTACTACGTGTTATGATCCGACAACCCCAGACTGACAATAGTCAGGACCACTCTCGGTGATGACCGTAGTTTGAGGAGTTCATGTATTCACCGTCTGTTAATGCTTTGTTTGGGTTCTCTATTAAAAGGAGGCCTTAATATCCCTTAGTTTCCTTTTGGACCCCGCTGCCACGGGAGGGTAGGACAAAAGATGTCATGCAAGTTCTTTCCATAAGCACTTATGACTATTTACGGAATACATGCCTACACTATATTTATGAACTGGAGCTAGTGTCGTATCGCCCTAGGTTATAACTGTCACGTGATGAATATAATCCAACAAATTATCGATCCAATGCCTACGAATTTCTCTTATATTGTTCTTGCTAAGTTATCACTCCTATCGTTACTGTTGCACTCGCTATAAAATTACTGCTATCACGGTTACCGTTACTATTGTTGTTGCTACTATTACCAAAACTATCAAACTACTTTGCTGCTACTATTACCAGGTCTGTTACCGATAATTGACAACTCAGCTGCTAATACTTACAAATATTCGTTGGCACCCCTTGTGTTGAATCTATAAATTTGTGTTGAATACTCTACCCTCGAAAACTGCTGCGATCCCCTATACTTGTGGGTTATCACCAGTCCACCCACATATCAAATTATCAAAGTAACGAACGTGAATCATATGAGCATGATGAAAACTAACTTGGCAGTAATTCACATGTGTACTCGGGAGCGCTTTACTTTATATAAGAGTTCGTCCAGGCTTGTCCTTTGCTACAAAAAGGATTGGGCCACCTTGCTGCACCTTAGTTACTTTTGTTACTTGCTACCCATTATGAATTATCTTATCACACAACGATCTGTTACCGATAATTTCAGTGCTTGCAGAGAATACCTTGCTGAAAAGCGCTTGTCATTTCCTTCTGCTCCTCATTGGGTATGACACTCTTACTTATCGAAAGGACTATGATAGATCCCCTATACTTGTGGGTCATCAATTGGGGGAGGGGGTGTTGGCATACAAAAGTAGGGGCCCCTTTTTTACCCCTCTACTTCTGCACGGGCAGTCAGAGCCGCGCCTGTGGCCGCACTTAGCAGGGCAGAGGGAGGAGACAGAATCACAAGACGGGAAAAACAACACCAAGACCAGAGATACAGAGAGCAAGAGGGCGAGGCGGACTCCCCCGGCAAGACCCTTGCCGGGGCGGCCTCCGCAGCCCCGGCAAGAGCCTTGCCAGGGCAACTTTCCCAACACCAGCAGAGCGAGCCACCCTTGAGCCCGAGGGTTCCAACGCCGCCAACAACCACATTGGAGCCAAGGCTCGAGAGGCACCTCTGTGGTGGCATGCAGATCTTTCTCAAGATCATAAACACACAAGATCAGATGAGGACCAGAAGAAGACGATCCTCAGCGGGATCCTAGCTGAGGAAATCCACTACACCGCCCCCGGCAAGACCCTTGCCAGGGACGACCACGATACCACGTCAAGACCCTTGCCGGGGCCCCGGCAAGGCCCTTTACGAAGACACCTGTAGGGCCGCAGCCAGGCCCGCGTCGGCCAAGACTCCACCTTCGTTCCCCATGCTGCTGCCAGCCCAACCGGCTGGGCAGGCACCTGCGTG
Organism: Aegilops bicornis; assembly: GCA_021605145.1. Classification (NCBI taxonomy): domain Eukaryota; kingdom Viridiplantae; phylum Streptophyta; class Magnoliopsida; order Poales; family Poaceae; genus Aegilops; species Aegilops bicornis. The sequence goes on along the minus strand of CM038671.1, from coordinate 533,485,628 downwards.
GCGACATGCGGCTTCAGGCCAACTCAGCGAACACCTACGTGGTGGCATGCAAACTTCGTGAAGACACTACCACCACGCCATCTCAGCAGCCTGCCAGCCTACGTGGCGCTGCATGCCTCGTTGGCCTGGACCCGTGTCGGAGCAAGACGGAGCGGCGACAGACGGGACGGGCCTTGTTGTCGTCCCCGATAGAGCAACAGGACACCTAAGGAGCGCATTTAATGCGTCTTGTCCCGTAATGATAGGCGATAAGCTTGTGTACTGTACACCTTTCCACCTCCTGTGTGCCACTGTGGCAACCCCTTTTGTCTATAAAAGGAGGCACGAGGCGTCCAGGAGAGGGATTCGGATCTTTTGAACTAGGCACGCACCGTAGCTAGTTCAAGAACTCAAGAACACTCAAATACAGACACCAAAGCAGGACTATGGTTTTGCGTATCCTCGCGGCCCGTACCTGGGTAAATGATCCTTGTGCTGGCTCCTAGACCTGCTCTTTGCACAACCCCGCGCCCGCCAACCGTAGATGGGATCCTAGTGACCCCATAGGTGTCGTTTCCACCGACATCTTTGGTGCCCTAGGTAGGGGGTGTGCAGTTGTGAGAACTGGTCTAGCAGCTAGTTTAGCAGTTTTTCATCACCATGGCTCCCAAGAAGAAGACGATCACGGCGATCGGTTCGTCGGGAGCCGGACGGCCCGTACCAGTGCGGGCGAGTGGTGAGGCGGTCGCGGATGGAAGCCGAGGCATGGCCCGTGAACACCCGGATCGCTCCGGCAGTCAAGGCCCGGCGAGCGGCATCGTTTGTGCGCGACATGACGGTTCGCACGCGGCCAAATCCAAAGACGGAGCCGGGCCCCCCGCAGGCGGTGCGGGGCCCTCTAGGGGCGGCGTCGTGCCACCTACGAGCGGAGCGATGACTCCAAGACGCCTACGCCGGCGCCCACGACGCGCTCCTCCCAGGTTGCGTGCGATGAGCAGCGTCACCACGCTGATGACCCTGGGCGCCGCCGCGGGAAGAGTCATGCGCTTCAGGCACGGGACGTAGAAGGCCAACATGCACGCCGAGACGCTGGCAAAAATGGCGCGCAGCAGCTGGGCCGTGACAGAGCTCCTTCTGACGTGGTTTGAAGCCGGGGCGCGTCATGGTCCACGCAACTTTCACCGCCACGCCACCCACCCCAGCAGAAGCCTTGGCGCGCGCGCAGTTGCTCCTCGATTTTCCCCCCGCTATGGAAAAGCTCGACGAATGGAGAGCCACCATCCGGAGCCTCGTCGACGCTGCCAACAAAGATGAGCCGCAACCAGCAGGGCCTTCAGGCCGGCGTTCCATCGAGCCACCGCATGCCAGTGGTGGAAGGATTGGAGGTGCTGTGGCCATGCTGCACTCTCCTCCGCCATGCCAGCCACCGCGGGTGTCGGTCCGTCGTGATGACGCTGGTGATAACATTTCCATAGCGTCGTCTGACCGACGGACCCACCGCGATCAGCACCAAGTTCTTCGGGAGCGAGCCCATGAAGACGCTCGAACCACCATCGAGCATCGGCGCAATGCACACCACCAGTTAGATAGGCGGGCATGGCCCACTATTGACCACCCAGCGCCAGGGGGCTCTGGCGGCCTACCCTACGAGGTGGGTTGCCCAGCTTTTACCCATGAGCTGCGGCAGTTCCAGTGGCCCTCCCATCGCACGTTTAAGCCTGACGTCGGCGAGAAGTACAACGGCAAGACCCATCCGTCGGAGTTCCTCTGCATCTACATCATCGCCATGCAAGCTGCTGGGGCTCGTGACAATAAGGTGCTTGCCAATTACTTCCTGTTGGCACTTAAACCCAATGTCATGTCATGGTTGATGCACTTGCCTGTGGATTCTATTTCTTCTTGGTCGTGTGCCATGAGTTTGTTGGCGCCTTTACTGGGGGGCACCAAGCTCATGGCCAGGCAAGCGATTTGCATATCATCCCCCAGAAAGAAGGTGAAACCCTGCGCAAGTACATGCAGAGATTCAGCCGGGTGCAGTACAACATCCCAGATGTTCATCCCGCCGTCGTGATCAGTGCATTCCACCAGAATGTGAGCAATTGCAAGATGCGTGAAGAGCCGGCGATGAACAAGGTCAAAGATGTGGCCAAACTTTATGTTCTGGCCGATAGGTGCGCTCGGGCTGAAGAGGGAAGGAAGTACCCCGGCGAGGACGTCGGTGCACAAACTGACTCCACAGACGAGGGCACAGCCACCCCGACGAAGAAGGGCTGGCACTGCAACAGGAAACGCAAGGGCAAGACTATGCTTGCCGTCGAGGGATCCGAGGACACTCGCGCTGCCAAGAAGGCCAAGGCAGACGACCCCGGCAAGGAAATTGTCGGGTGCGCTGCTTGTCGGGCCTTGGCGGTTGCCGACAAGCCAGGAGGCTCCGACAAGCAGTACTGCAAGATCCACCGCACCAAGGGCCATGACCTCCAGAACTGCCGACAAGTTGAGTTGCTTGCTGAAAAGCAAAAAGCTGAGTATGAGAGGCGAGACAAGGAGAAGGGCCAGGATGGTGCCGAAGGATCCGGCAAGAAGCGTGGCGGCCAAGGGGGTCATCGCGGCAAGGATAGCCAGCAAGAGAGGCCCGCTCGGGGCCGTGACAAGAAGCAGGAAGACGACGGTCATGACGAGGATGACAAGTCCGGCGAGCAGGATTTTCGTAAAGCTACGGAGGCTATGTGCGTCGACGGTGGCGCCTTGCCGCACACTTCTCACCGCCAGCTCAAGCAGTGGGCACGTGAGATCACAGCAGCGGAGCCATCATTCGATGCTCAAAAGCCACTGAAGTGGTCCAGCATGCCTATCATTTTTTACGCCGAGGACCACCCTGATCGCACAACTGCGGTCGGGTGCTTGCCGTTGTTGGTTCCGCTAACGATACGCAACCTCAAGGTGACAAAAATGCTAGTTGACGGCGGGGCCGGTCTGAACTTGATCTCGCCTGTTTGATCAAAAGGCTGTAGATTCCTGATGGAGACCTCGAAGAGACGGGCACGTTCCAAGGGGTCAACCCGAGAAGGAGCCAGCCGAAGGGTAAGGTCACGCTGCCCGTGACGTTTGGAGGCGAGTTGAACTACAGGATGGAGAGGATTGTTTTTTATGTAGCCGAGATCCCCTTGCCCTACAACGGGATCCTCGCCCGCGTGGCACTAGCTAAGTTCATGGTGGCGTCACATTACGCCTACAACACACTGAAGATGCCTGGGCCGATGACCATCATCACCGTCCCCTGCGACAAGAAGGATGCGCTGATCTGCGCTGACCAACTCTACTAGGAGGCAGTTGCAGCGACTGCCGCCAAGGCACTTGCTCCTGCCACTGAAGCCCCGGGAGGGAAGAGGACCGGCAAGACTTCTTGCACCCACTCTGGCAAGCGCACCTCTTCGGAGTGTTGTGCTCCCATCGAGGACGTGCCAGAGAGCTTCGCCGGCAAGAGCAAGAAATCCAGAGCTGCGCCACCAGAGACCAAGAAGGTGTTCGTCAAGGAGGATGGCACGGGAGGGGCTTTCACCATAAGCTCCTCCCTTGACAGCAAATAGGAAAGAGCGCTCGTCACCTTCCTGCGGGCGAATGTCGATGTGTTTGCATGGAAAGCATCCGACATCCCCGGCGTTCCCAGGGAGGTGATTGAGCACCATCTTGTTGTCTGTCCTCATGCACGACCCGTCAAGTAGAAGGTCAGGAAGCAAGCTTTGGAGCGGCAGGAGTTCATCACGGAGGAGATCAGGAAGTTAGAAGCGGCAGGCTTGGTGTGGGGAGTACTCCATCCGACGTGGTTGGCCAATCCGGTGGTGGTGCGCAAGGCAAACGGGAAGTGGAGGCTGTGCATTGATTACACGGACATCAATAAGGCTTGTCCAAAGGACCCTTTCCCGTTGCCGCGCATTGACCAGATTGTTGACTCAACGGCCGGGTGCGACTTATTATCGTTCCTCGACGCCTACTCAGGATACCACCAGATCTTCATGACAAGAGAAGATGAGGAAAAGACAGCATTTATCACCCCATGTGGTACATTTTGCTTTTTGCGAATGCCTTTCGGGTTGAAGAGTGCTGGCTCAACGTTTGCAACGGCAGTCCAAATTGGTTTTGAGCGCCAGCTACATAGAAATATGGAAGCTTATATGGATGACACAGTGGTCAAAACCAAGGACAAGGCGACACTCGTGCAAGATTTAGAAGAGACGTTTGCAAATTTGCGCAAGATCAACCTCAATTTGAACCCTGAGAAGTGTGTCTTCGGTGTTCCGTCCGACAAACTTCTCGGCTTCTTTGTGTCACAGCGCGGGATCGAGGCGAGTCCATATAAGATCAAGGCCATTGAGAAAATTGAGGCACCTAAGCGGATCAAGGATGTGCGTCGGCTCACTGGCTGCGTTGCGGCCATGAGCATGTTCATTTCCAAGTCTGCCGAGCGTGCCCTCCCCTTTTTCAAAATCCTGAAGAAGGCAGGACCAATGGAGTGGACCCCGGAGGCCGAAGCAGCGCTGCAGGATTTGAAGAAATACCTCTCCTCTACACCGATACTGGTTGCGCCTAAACCACAAGAGTCGTTGCTGTTGTATCTTGCAGCAACGAACCTAGTGGTTAGCGCCGCGCTAATGGCACAGAGGGAGGTCGACGAAGAGGCAGCGGTAACGGCAGGACGGGCGGATGACGAACCAGGGCTTCCCCCGGCAGGGCCTGGTACCAGCGAGGTGAGGCACCCGGCAGAGTCTGACGCCGGCAGGACGGTGCCCGTGCAACCTAATGGAGTGGTGCAGAAGAAGAAGATGATGCAGCACCCAGTTTACTTTGTCACCTCCCTCTTGCAGGGGGCTAGATCAAGGTACTCCGGTGTGTAGAAATTGCTCTTCGGCCTCCTTATGGCCTCGAGGAAGCTGCGTCATTACTTCCAAGCCCACGAGATCACCGTCGTCAGCCGCCTCCCGTTGCAATGGATATTGCATAACCCAGACACAACCGGGAGGACTGTGGAATGGGCTTTAGAACTGTCGATCTTTGGTTTGAAGTTTGAAAGTACTTCAATGATCCAGAGTAGAGTCTTGGTAGAGTTCATTGCCGAATGGACCTCAATGCCTGACGAAGAGATCCAGGAGACCACTCTCCCCGGCAAGGAAACAAGTCGCAACTGTATTATGTACTTTGACAGGGCTTTCTCACTACAAGGCGCTGGTGCTGGTGTGCTACTCATGGCACCCACCGGAGAGCACCTCAAGTATGTAGTCTAGATGCACTTTCCCAAGGAGATGTCGACAAAAAACACTGCTGAGTACGAGGGGTTGCTTGCCGGTCTCAGGATCGCGGCAGACCTCAGAATCAAGAAGCTCATCGTCAGGGGTGGTTCGCAGCTTGTCGTCAAGCAAGTTAACAAAGACTATCAAAGCCCGTTGATGGAGGCCTATGTGAATGAGGTGAGGAGGCTGGAGGAGCGTTTTGACGGTATACAAGCGGAGCATGTTCCCCGAGTGGAGAACGACACCGCCGATTACATGTCGAAGCGCGCTGCACTCAAACTACCTGTGGAGCCAGGTACTTTTGTGCTTCAGTTAACTCAAACATCCGTTGAACCATCGACAGAGCAGAACAAGCGCAAGAAATCAGGCCCCGGCAAGTACTTCCTCGTCGAGCTCCCAGGAGCCGCCGGCAAGGATGTTGCCATGGACACCGAGCCTGCCATGGGGCCACAGACTCCAGCAGGGCGTCAAGCCCTGGCCGTAGAGACAGCCGCTCCCATGGCAGAGGAAATGCCTTTGGGTCCTTGCCGTCGAGCCCCAGGCTCCGGCATGGGCACAGCCTACTGTCCAATTCCTCCAAACAGGGGAATTCCCTGAGGAGCAGGAAGAAGAGGAGAAAGCAGCCCGTCGGTCTGCCATGTATCAATTCATTGACGATGTTCTGTACAGAAAAAGACTAAACGGTGTGAAATTGAAGTGCATTCCCCGGGAGGAAGGACTAGAGCTGTTGGCAGAGATACACAGAGGCATATGTGGCTCCCACATAGGGTCGAGGGCCCTTGCCGGCAAGGCATTCCGGCAAGGTTTCTTCTGGCCCACAGCCCTCCAGGATGCAACGGCACTAGTAACCAAGTGTGAAGCGTGCCTGTTTCATTCAAAGAAGCTTCATCAACCAGCTCAAGATCTCCAAACAATCCCTCTTTCCTGGCCATTCTCGGTCTGGGGGCTCGACTTACTGGGCCCCTTCCCCCGTGCTGTCGGGGGCTTTGAGTACTTGTACGTTGCGATCGACAAGTTCCCACAAAGTGCCCGGAGGTGGAGGCAGTGAGAAAAGTGACGTCACAATTAGCTGTCAAACTCTTCAAAGAGCTAGTCTGCCGTTTTGGTGTGTGATACGTCTCCAACGTATCTATAATTTATGAAGTATTCATGCTATTATATTATCCATCTTGGATGTTTAATGGGCTTTACTATGCACTTTTATATTATTTTTGGGACTAACTTATTAACCCAGAGCCAAGTGCCGCTTCTGTTTTTCCTTGTTTGATGTTTTGAGAAAAGGAATATCAAACGGAGTCCAAACGGAATGAAACCTTCGGAAAGTTATTTTTGAAAGCGGAAGCAATCCAGGACTTGGAGTGCACGTCGAGAATCAACGAGGAAGGCACGAGGCAGGGGGCGCGCCCTCCACCCTCATGGGCCCCTCGTGGCTCCCTTGACGTATTTCTTCCTCCTATATATACCAATATACCCTAAAACCATCGGGAAACAGAATAGATCGGGAGTTCCGCCGCCGCAAGCCTTTGTAGCCACCAAAATCCAATCGGGACCCTGTTCCGGTAGCTCACGGGAGGGATCCTCACCGTGGCCATCTTCATCATCCGGCACTCTCCATGACGAGGAGGGAGTAGTTCACCCTCGGGGCTGAGGGTATGTACCAGTAGCTATGTGTTTGATATCTCTCTCTCTCTCTCTCGTGTTCTTGATTTGGCACGATCTTGATGTATCACAAGCTTTGCTATTATAGTTGGATCTTATGATGTTTCTCCCCCTCTACTCTCTTGTAATGGATTGAGTTTTCCCGTTGAAGTTATCTTATCGGATTGAGTCTTTAATGATTTGAGAACACTTGATGTATGTCTTGCATGGGATAACCGTGGTGACAATGGGTTATTATATTGATTCACTTGATGTATGTTTTGGTAATCAACTTGCGGGTTCTACCCATGAACCTATGCATAGGGGTTGGCACACGTTTTCGTCTTGACTCTCCGGTAGAAACTTTGGGGCACTCTTTGAGGTTCTATGTGTTGGTTGAATAGATGAATCTGAGATTCTGTGATGCATATCGTATAGTCATACCCACGGATACTTGAGGTGACATTGGAGTATCTAGGTGACACTAGGGTTTTGGTTGATGTGTGTCTTAAGGTGTTATTTTACTACGAACTCTAGGGCTGTTTGTGACACTTATAGGAATAGCCCAATGGATTGATCAGAAAGAACAACTTTGAGGTGGTTTCGTACCCTACCATAATCTCTTCGTTTGTTCTCCGGTATTAGTGACTTTGGAGTGACTCTTTATTGCATGTTGAGGGATAGTTATATGATCCAATTATGTTATTATTGTTGAGAGAACTTGCACTAGTGAAAGTATGAACCATAGGCCTTGTTTCCTAGCATTGCAATACCGTTCACGCTCACTTTTACCACTTGTTACCTTGCTGTTTTTATATTTTCAGATTACAAAAACCTATATCTACCATCCATATTGCACTTGTATCACCATCTCTTCGCCGAACTAGTGCACCTATACAATTTACCATTGTATTGGGTGTGTTGGGGACACAAGAGACTCTTTGTTATTTGGTTGCGTGGTAGTTTGAGAGAGACCATCTTCATCCCTCGCCTCCCACGGATTGATAAACCTTAGGTCATCCACTTGAGGGAAATTTGCTATTGTCCTACAAACCTCTGCACTTGGAGGCCCAACAACGTCTACAAGAAGAAGGTTGCATAGTAGACATCAAGCTCTTTTCTGGCGCCGTTGCCGGGGAGGTGAGTTCTTGAAGGTATATCTTTAGATCTTGCAATCGAATCTTTTTGTTTCTTGTTTTAGCACTAGTTTAGTTTATAAAAGAAAACTACCAAAAATGGAATTGAGTTTGTCTCATACGCTTCATCTTTTTAATATCTTTCGTGAGAATGATGGAAAGGAAAATTGTGCCAAAGTGTTAGGGGAAGAATGCATTAAAATGTTTGGCACTAAATCTTTGAATGATGAGCATGATTGCAATGTTGTTAGTATGAACTCCTTGAATATCCATGATACTAATGATATGCAAAGCCAGAAGCTTTTGGAAGCTATGTTTGATGAAGATGATATTTTTTGTCCCCCAAGCTTTGATGAGCAAATTTACTATGATGAAGGCATGCCTCCTATCTATGATGATTATTGTGATGACACGTATGCTCTAAAGAATAATGATAACCATGAAACTTGTCATATTGATCTTAATTTTCAATCATATGATAGTTTTTTTATTGAGTTTGCTCCCACTACTATTCAAGTAGATCATGAAAAGAATGCTTTAGGTGCTTAAAGTTTTGAAGTTATGCTTGTTTTACCTTCCTATGCAAGTTGATTCTTGTTCCCATAAGTTGTTTTCTCACAAAATCCCTATGCATAGGAACTGGGTTAGACTTAAATGTGCTAGTCATATTCTTCATGATGCTCTCTTTATGTTTCAATTCTTATCTTTTATGTGAGCATCATTGAAATCATCATGCCTAGCTAGGGGCGTTAAACGATAGCGCTTGTTGGTAGCCAACCCAATTTTATTTTAGTTTGTTGCTTTTTGGTTCTGTTTAGTAATAAATAATCTATCTAGCTTCTGTTTAGATGTGGTTTTGTGTTTTAATTAGTGTTTGTGCCAAGTAGAACCTTTGGGAAGACTTGGGTGAACTCTTTATGATCATGCTGTAAAAAACAGAAACTTTAGCGCTCACGAGATTAGCTAAAACTTTTTAGTGGAAAGTGATATTTAGTTGATTCTTTTTCCAGATGATTACTAGACAAATTACTCAGGTCCACCAATTTATTTTAGAATTTTTGGAGTTCCAGAAGTATTCGAATGATACAGATTACTACAGACTGTTCTGTTTTTGGCAGATTCTGTTTTCTATGTGTTGTTTGCTTATTTTGATGAGTCTATGAGTAGTATCGGAGGGTATGAACCATAGAAAAGTTGGAATACAGTATATAATACACCAATATGAATTTAGAATGAGTTCACAACAGTACCTATGTGGTAGTTTTATTTTCTTATACTAACGGAGCTTACGAGTTTTCTGTTGAGTTTTGTGTTGTGAAGTTTTCAAGTTTCGGGTAAAGATTCGATGGACTATGGAATAAGGGTGGCAAGAGCCTAAGCTTGGGGATTCCCAATGCACACCAAGGTAATATTCAAGGACAACCAAGAGCCTAAGCTTGGGGATGCCCCGGATGGCATCCCCTCTTTCGTCTTCGTTCATCGGTAACTTTACTTGGAGCTATATTTTTATTCACATGATATGTGTTTTGCTTGGAGCGTCATTTTATTTTCTTTTGTTTTGCTTGCTGTTATTTAGAATAATGTTTTGCATCTCTAGTTTCAATAAAAATGTCAAGGATAGCTTTTACCATGCTTATTTTGCAAGTATACATGTTGCTGTTTGAAAACAGAAAGTTTACCGCTGTTGCAAAAATTCCCTAGAAAAGTCAGAATGTGATAAAATGTTGAAACCTTTTGCATAATAAGATATGATAAATTTACTACAGCGGGAATTTTATTCCATAATTTTTGGAGCTAGGGAACTATGGATCTTGCTGCATTCTTTACAGACTGTCCTGTTTAGGCAGATTGCTGTTATGTTTGCATATGTCTGCTTGTTTAATGATTCTATTTGCGGATAGGAATATTGAATATGCAGAGACATTTAGTATGCAATGTTGAATAATAATTTTTTTGATTTGCTACAGTAGAGAATGATAAGGTTTTTGCATTGGTTTATACTAACTTATCTCACGAGTTCTTGTTGAGTTTGGTGTGGATGAAGCTTTCAAGATTTAGGAAACCGTGATATAAAAGGAATTAAGGAGACACAAAAGCTCATTCTTGGGGATGCCCAAGGCACCCCAAGATAATATTTCAAGAAGTCTCAAGCATCTAAGCTTGGGGATGCCCCGGTAGGCATCCCACCTTTCTTCTTCAACAATTATCGGTTAGTATCGGTTGAGCCTAAATTTATGCTTCTTCACATGAGGAGTGCTATCCTTGAAATGTCGTTTTATTTAGCTTTGCTTGCTGTTTGAATAAAATACCAAGATATGAAATTCTTAAATGAGAGAGAGTCTTCACAAAGCTACATAATTATTTAATTACTCATTGATCTTCACTTATATCTTTTTGGAGTAGTTTGTCATTTACTCGTGTGCTTCACTTATATCCTATGAGTAAATGGTTGAATGATTTGAATGTCATAAATCTGAAATTATATATGTTTCATATGCCTTTCCCATGGGGAGTAATGACTTCAGATATAAGAAGTAGAGGTGGTAAATTTATTGAAGGTTAGCAAACATTGTATTGGTCACTTGAACAATTCATGAAAAATATTGAAGGAAGAGACTTTTCACATATAAATATACTATCTTGGACATCTTCTATGATTGTGAGCCCCATTAATTATTTTCAAACCTGAGCAAATTAGTTGAAGTTGGACAAGGAAGACAACATAATGAGTTATGCTTGAGTATATTTGTATAGAAGTTATATTGTTATGGATCCTCTAACATGTGGTGCTTGCTATTTAGAATCCTTTGCTAGCCAAAATATCTATACTAAGCGAGAATACTGCTTGTGCATCCAAAATCCTTGAACCAAGTTCCTTCCATGAGTGTCCACCATATCTACCTATATGCGGTATTTACCTGCCGTTCCAAGTAAATTTGCATGTGCCAAACTCTAAACCTTCAAATAATAATATGTTTTGTATGCCCGAATCGCTCATGTAGCGACTAAAAATGGCTGGTAACTGGGATGCCCAGTCCCATGATCAAAAGATCAAAATCAAATCAAAAATAATTGCAAACAAAACTCCCCCGGGATTGATGTTAGTTGGAGGCACCCGTTGTTTCGGGCAAGCCATGGATTGATGATTGTTAGTGGAGGGGGAGTAAAATCTTTACCTTTCTGTTTGGGAACCGCCTATAATGTATGTAGTATGGAAGATATTGGGAACTATTGGTCGTTATGTTGACAATGAAAGCATACCTCTCAAAACTATTTTCATCTATGTTTTTGCTTCGAGCTCTGGCACCTCTGCAAATCCATGCTTCCCTCTGTGAAGGGCCTATCTTTTACTTTTATGCAAGAGTCAGTAGTATTCCTTCGCATTCCAACCTACTCTTTAGTTGGCAAGCATCATGTGATGGAAAGATCTAACCATATATGGACATTCAAATATATTTGAGCATGAATTATTACTGTTGACATTACCCTTGAGGTAAAAGTTTGGGAGGCGAAACATTAAGCCCCTATCTTTCTCTGTGTTCGATGAATACTATTTGTTCTAAAAATATGCTTTGAGTGGTAGCAATCATGGAAGACTAAATGATAGTTGAGTATGTGAAGTTTGCTGAATCAAAGCTCTGACATAGACTCTTCCTGACGATAAGATGAATTGTAATTGTTTTATGACTAATAACACGGTTTGTTAGTTTTCAAGAAATTTTATGATCTATACTTTAACATGTGAATAGTTTGTTACTTGATCATGCAAAGTTTTATGATATGAGCTACTGTTATGACATATAATGATGCTAGAAAAGGTGATTGAAATTATCATTGATCAAACTTGTGCACCTGCTAGCATTCACACTTCATAAATTCTTTCTTTTATCATTTACCTACTCGAGGACGAGCAGGAATTAAGCTTGGGGATGTTGATACGTCTCCAACGTATCTATAATTTATGAAGTATTCATGCTATTATATTATCCATCTTGGATGTTTAATGGGCTTTACTATGCACTTTTATATTATTTTTGGGACTAACTTATTAACCCGAGTCAGCAGCGTTGCGCTTCGTTTTTCCCTTGTTTCAGTGTTTCGCAGAAAAGGAATATCAAACGGAGTTCAAACGGAATGAAACCTTCGGGAAAGTTATTTTTGGAATGGAAGCAATCCAGGGGACTTGGAGTGCATGTCAGGGAATCAACAAGGAAGGTACGAGGTAGGGGGCACGCCCACCCCCCCTGGGCGTGCCCTCCGCCCTCATGGGCCCATCTTTGCTCCCCTGATGTATTTCTTCCTCCTATATATACCAATATACCCTAAAACCATTGGGAAATAGAATATATCGGGAGTTCCGCCGCCGCAAGCCTCTGTAGCCACCAAAATCCAATCGGGACCCTGTTCTGGCACCCTGCCGGAGGGGAGATCCCTCACCGGTGGCCATCTTCATCATCCCGGCGCTCTCCATGACGAGGAGGGAGTAGTTCACCCTCGGGGCTGAGGGTATGTACCAGTAGCTATGTGTTTGATCTATCTCTCTCGTGTTCTTGATTTGGCACGATCTTGATGTATCGCGAGCTTTGCTATTATAGTTGGATCTTATGATGTTTCTCCCCCTCTACTCACTTGTAATGGATTGAGTTTTCCCTTTGAAGTTATCTTATCGGATTGAGTCTTTAATGATTTGATAAAACTTGATGTATGTCTTGCGTGGGATAACCGTGGTGACAATGGGTTATTCTATTGATTCACTTGATGTATGTTTTGGTGATCAACCTGCAGGTTCCGCCCATGAACCTATGCATAGGGGTTGGCACACGTTTTAAATCTTGACTCTCCGGTAGAAACTTTGGGGCACTCTTTGAGGTTCTATGTGTTGGTTGAATAGATGAATCTGCGATTGTGTGATGCATATCGTATAATCATACCCACAGATACTTGAGGTGACATTGGAGTATCTAGGTGACATTAGGGTTTTGGTTGATGTGTGTCTTAAGGTGTTATTTTACTACGAACTCTAGGGCTGTTTGTGACACTTCTAGGAATAGCCCAATGGATTGATCGGAAAGAATAACTTTGAGGTGGTTTCGTACCCTACCATAATCGTTTGTTCTCCGGTATTAGTGTCTTTGGAGTGACTCTTTATTGCATGTTGAGGGAAAGTTATATGATCCAATTGTGTTATTATTGTTGAGAGAACTTCCACTAGTGAAAGTATGAACCCTAGGCCTTGTTTCCTAGCATTGCAATACCGTTTACGCTCACTTTTACCACTTGTTACCTTGCTGCTTCTATATTTCAGATTACAAAAACCTATATCTACCATCCATATTGCACTTGTATCACCATCTCTTCATTAACTAGTGCACCTATACAATTTACCATTGTATTGGGTGTGTTGGGGACACAATAGACTCTTTGTTATTTGGTTGAAGGGTCGTTTGAGAGAGACCATCTTCATCCTACGCCTCCCACGGATTGATAAACCTTAGGTCATCCACTTGAGGGAAATTTGCTACTGTCCTACAAACCTATGCACTTGGAGGCCCAACAACGTCTACAAGAAGAAGGTTGCGTAGTAGACATCAGTGTGCCAAATAGAGTCATCACCGACAATGACACACAGTTCACGAGCCATGCCTTCATGCAGTACCTCCAAGACCTCGGCAGCAAGGTCTATTTTGCTTCTATTGCACATCCACGGAGCAACGGCCAGGCTGAGAGGGAAAATGCTGAAGTGTTGCGAGGCCTTCGGACGAGGACTTTTGACAGGCTACGCGAGTGCGGGCGACGCTGGATTGATGAATTATCGGTGAGTCTTTGGTCAATCAAAATGTCGCCAAATCGAGCCACCGGCCAGACACCCTTCTCCCTCGTTTACGGGGCAGAAGCAGTTCTCCCCACGGAACTCACATACGGGTCACCTCGAGTGCTCTCTTATTATGATCTTGAGCAAGAGCAGTTGCGGCAAGATGACACAATGCTCCTTGAGGAACATCGTCTTTAGGCGGCTGTACGAGAAGCACGCTACCAGCAAGCCTCGCGCCGCTACCATAGCCTCAAGGTCCATGCCCGAAGCTTTGAGAAAGCCGACCTTGTTCTTCGGCACGTTCAGTCGGCCAAGAATTCCAACAAGTTGACGCCAAAGTGGGAAGGCCCTTATCGGGTAATACGAGTCACCAGGCCTGGCGCAGTCCGCCTGGAGACCGAAGATGGTATTCCAGTGAGCAACTCCTGGAACATCGAACATCTTCGCAAGTTTTACCCGTAAGGCACGGTTGCCGGGCTCCCCGGCAAACCACCTTTTGTACTAGCCTTGCCAGCAAGGCATGTAACCCTTTGTACAAAGCCAGGCGCAGACCCTGAGCATAAATAAATGAAGCACTGGCGCCCTATGTTTTAGCATGCATGCTAGGTTGAGTCTCTCTCTGTGTTAGGGTTGATAGTGCTTGGCGGCGACTAACCCTTAGCATAGAGGTCGAGTATACGTCTCTCTGTTCCTTTCTGCACTTTTGTGGTTCACAGGATACATGGACATTTCTGCTGAGCTATTCTGGAAGAAAAGAGAACAGGGTGACGCACGGACCCCGGCAAGCCAAGGTTGTCGGGGGCTGCAGGTCTAAGAATCTGGTCACGGCAAGCCAAGGTTGCCGGGGGATGCGGCATCAGATAAGTCTTTCTCCCCCACTCTGTGCCTCCGTACGAAACTTGAACGTACGGGACTTTGCTCGCTCTCGTACCATCTTGCTCCCTTTGTCCCGTGTCCAAAAACCTTACTTTGGGCCGGACCTTGGTTGTAGCGCGATGTGAAAGGGGCGAGCGAAGATCCCAATCCTACTTGTCCCCTGCCTCCGCCGAGGGCGTGAGTGTAGCCGAGCTATAGGATAGGAAGACGGCAAGGCCTGTTGCCGAGGGACAGTGTTTATCTTAAGATAACGAGGACTCGCTCCTTGGTGTGGCACTTGCCCATGCACAAACAAAACCCAGCAAACACCCTTCTCTACGTTAATACGTTGCGAACAAGTACAATTCATACGGAATGCATACATGAGCAAGGGGGTTATGTCGGCGTTCTAGGAACGGGGGTCCCCAGACTTGCCTGCCTGCGGCCTGCGGCGTGGCTCAAGGGGTGGCCCAGCAAGACACATCTTCATCAGCACAAGCTCAGGACCCTCGCGAGGGGCCAAGCCTCGCGGGGCGGACGATAGGAAGCTTCCTCAGGCGCGGCCTCGTCAGGCTGGCTCGTGAGGAGGCGGAGAGATCAAGGCGGGGTACCTCACGAGGTGCCCATGACGCAAGCCATGACGACCAAGGGCGCCAGTAGCGCCACAAGAAGGTCCTCCTTTCCTCTTTGGTGCAAAGGGAGCAAGCGCAGTAAGAATATCAAGCAAAGGCATCCGCTTTGATTGCAACAAGACCAAGACCGTCAAGAACGGCAGGAAGGAAGTCATTGTGGAGCCCAAGCCGGCGTCACCACCAGAGCCTTTGGCAAGCGAGGACCAACTTTAGTCAGGATAAGTGTACTAGATGTTCCCCTTCAAAATGGCCAATTGTTGGCACCCTTCCCGCTCAATATATGGGAAGAGGCCCAGGGCCCTTGCCTATAAATGGACTAGCCACCCACAGGGTAGAGGCATCGAGACATCTAGAGAGAGGATCCAGCATCCGGGATCAGTAGAGAAAGAGCGACTGAACTCCTCCTAGCAGTTCATCACCCCAGCCAAGAGCAGACCCTCGCGAGGCTGTTCTTCCTTGTATTGTTCATCACCAGCCCAAGAGGCAATCCACCACACCACAAACTAGAGTAGGGTATTACACCACAATGGTGGACCGAACTAGTATAAACCCTGTGTCTCTTGTGTTGTTCTGTTCATAGCTTAGATCCTAGCGAGGCAGCGAGGTGCAGGTAGGTAGAGGGTGAGATCTCCGCGCGCACCCCAGTGTTCGAACCTAGAGGGTCTGCCGGAACCCGAAATCCGACATTTGGCGCACCAGGTAGGGGTGCGCCGGAATCCGCCTTCTGCCGCTTCGCACCCCGTCGCATCGTCATGTCCGCGACCGACGAGCAACCTCGATCCCTAGGCGGTTGGCCCGCCCACGCAGAGCCGCCGCCCGGGCGCACTTACGCCCTGTGCAGTCATGGCGTCCGCAGGGCGCCGCGTCGCGGGCGACGTGGATAGTTCGATAGCTCACGCTGCTGGCAGCGCAATGGCGCGAGGGCCTCCAACCACGCCAAGGCCACGACGCCAGACACCCGACGGGAGCACGCGAACTCAAGGGTCAGCCACAGAGTTCGAGAGCTACCGCAATGCAAAGGCCGGAGGGCGGCCGCGACGCGTCAGCCGGAACGGGTGGCAGAGCTCACGGCTTCGCGCCAGACGGGGCTCACCCCTTCTGCACCCAACTCCCACCTCAGGTCCAGGGCGGCCCACGCGGAGGCTCCATGCATGCCCGCGCGGCCCCAGGTGGACTCCAAGGCCACCCCGACGCCAGCCAGGTCATCAGCACCGGGCCATCAGCGGCGCTGCCTCCGCCTCCGGCCAGCGAAGAAGGACTCGCCACGACCCACGGTCCCAGTGGGCCACCATGCTACCGCCCCCAGGCGGGTGCCTCAAGCAGAGCTGCATGGCACAAGGAACACTACGGCGCGGCCTTCGGGACGGCGGCCCCAGAAGAGTATGTGCCCCACATGATGGACCAAGGGCACGCGCATGAGGACGAACAAGGCTCGCTCCTCGGCCCAAGCTGGGGGACGAGGCACCAGAAGCTAAGCTCTTCCAGGAGCCCCGGGAAGGCCCCGTCGGCCACGCTGGAAGCGACGATTATCGGGTACCGCTAATTCCTCAGGAGCAGGCATACGCTAACCATGGATCGCAGGAGGTGCAGGTCGCCACAGCAGGCGGCTGCCCCACTCCTGCAGTTTCCTACCCCTCAGGAGGAGGGCGCCGGGGGCTGCAGGAGAGGGGCCGAGATCCGGCATCACCACCGCGGCGTTCGGAGCAAGGCGTCCTCAGGAGGTAGGCCCTCTTTGAGGGAGGTGCCTCGTGGCCTGCCTCGGCAGAGGACCCGTGGTCGCCGGCGGAACTGGCCTGGCGACCGCTCTACCCCATCGGCGGCGCCCTGGTTTCCCGGCCGCTGCCGGTGGCACTAGAGTGTGGCGCAAGGCGGGGCCTCGTCTGGGCGATATGAAGCAAGGCCGGTACTGTGAAGAAGGCCTAGTGCCTATGAAGCTCGCCGCCCGTGACACTCTCACGTAATAATGAGTGGGGCTGTACACGCCTGAGTCTCGTGGAGTGCCGGCCTCAGCCCCGGGCTCCCTCCCACGCCCAAAGGGCAGCACTTAGCTCCGCTACCGGTGAGAAGACGCCCAAGACTAGACTAGGTGCCGGACGCGCCTTTTTTCTCGCTTTCATTGCTTTTTCCCTGGCTGTCGCTTTTCCCCGCTGGATTTAAGTTGGATTTGAGCTTGAGATTTGCGTGTGTCCGGGGAAGGGTGTTTAGTCTCGTTCGAGCAATCTCTCGCGTTCTGGTTACCACTTTGCCTCAGCTGCCTCCCCTCGTGAGCCCCTCGCGAGCCGGGTCAGGCCTAGCTTGCGTGCAGCCCAGACTGCCGTCGCCACGCCCTCTCAGGAGGTTTTCATTACAGGATCAGTGGGCTCGTGAAGAAGGCGAACGCCTGTGAAGCTGCAACGTTTTGGAAAAGGCCAAGAGCCTGTGAAGAAGGCGAACGCCTGTGAAGCTGCAACGTTTTGGAAAAGGCCCAGAGCCTGTGAAGAAGGCGAACGCCTGTGAAGCTGCAACATTTTGGAAAAGGCCCAGAGCCTGTGAAGAAGGCGAACGCCTGTGAAGCTGCAACATTTTGGAAAAGGCCCAGAGCCTGTGAAGAAGGCGAACGCCTGTGAAGCTGCAACGTTTTGGAAAAGGCCCAGAGCCTGTGAAGAAGGCGAACGCCTGTGAAGCTGATTAGCTCCGTGCGGAAGAAGCAATCGGCCGCGAGACATCACAGCCCTCCGCAGGCTATCTCGGGGCCCACGCGGGTCAAGGTAAACAAGCCAGCCAGCTCGTCGCAAAGCCAGCCGCTTGGCGTAGGCGTACGGGTGATATCGCATCTACTAATATTCTGAATGCAAGTTTTTACATGAGGGGCTCCCCCTCCCAAAATGCTCTTACAACCTTCAGGGCAAAGCCTGAGCACTATCTGCGCAGGGTAAGAAAGCAGGGACAACACACGGTCAGTCGAATAAATCCCCCAATGCATCCTCAGGGGCACCTCCTGAATCGTCGTTGGCGTCGCTGGCCTCGCCATCGCTCTCCGTGTTGCCGTCAGCGGCGTCAGGGCCGTTCACCATGCTGCCTTCATCAGCAGCCACGACCACGCCGTCATTATCGGCGTTAAGGCCCCGACGAGGGCATCCACGTTGTCTTCCACCCGGGCGCCAGTCATCCCGGACGACAC
The DNA here is from genome assembly GCA_021605145.1 of Aegilops bicornis. NCBI lineage: Eukaryota > Viridiplantae > Streptophyta > Magnoliopsida > Poales > Poaceae > Aegilops > Aegilops bicornis. The sequence continues at coordinate 533,467,131 of CM038671.1, read as the reverse complement.
TGGGGTACCGCGATGGCGGCGTCAAAGTCGGGTTGGGGTCCATGTTTCGTAGATGGTGAAGACACGAGAAAAGCGGCGCCCGAGCAGGCGCGGCTCCTCCTCCACCAACCTGTTGGCTCTGACCGATCGCACCTCTAGCTGCGTCACCACGTCGGTGAAGAACTGAAGGTTGCCAGCGTAGTTGACCGCGTGGGGCTCGCCGACAGCCGCCTCGCAGATGTTACCCAAGGCCGTGTTGGCTCTCTCCCGGAGCGTGGTGAGCATGGGGCCATGCTCGTGCTCCAGGATCCGCCGCTGGCGTATCTCGTCCTCGTTCTGCCGTGCAACGAACTCGGCCTCGTCCACCCGTCGATGGAGAAGAAGCGCCTCAGCGCGGGAGGTAGTCAGCTCCTCCTGCGCCACGCCAAGGGTGACCTGGGAAGCATCGGCCCGCCGCGTCACTTCATCCAGCTTGGCCCTAAGGGTGGCGGTCCTGCCTTCAGCCTCGACCTGGATCAACCCCAGCCTCTCCTCGAACTCGCGCTCGAGGTTCACGCGGGTCGTCGCCACCCGGTGTCCAACCTCTTCCAGGACGCGGGCTTCCCGCGCAGCGACGTCATCCTCCGCCTGCGTCACCAAGCGCTCCCTCGTATCCAGACGCTCAAGATCACGTGCGCGTTTGGCAGCTTCCAGCGTTAGTGCATCCTCACGCCTCTGAAGCTCTGCCTGGTCGACCGAAGCCACCTTCATCGATACAAGGGCCGTCTCATGCAGCTCCACCTGCTGCTCCAGGGAATGGCACCGGGCCAGGAGTTCCCGCGCCCGCTCCTCCGCCGCCGCACGCCGCCGGTCGGCCTCTCGGGTCTCCTCGACGACCCGGGAACGGGCCTCCCAAGAGGCCGCCAGCGACGCCTCGGCTTCCTCAATGTCGAGGTCACGCTGGTGGCGCGCAGAGGCAACAGCCGCCTTCAGCTTGCGCCTCTCTTCAGCCAGGCGCAGGCCCTCAGCCTCAAGGCGCGCGTCTTCATCAGCGAGCTCTTCACCAAGTAGGCTCACCGCGTCAGCCGCCCTCCGAAGAAACCCTTGGCGAAGAGTGCGACGCTCCTGGGTGCACTCGAGTATGTCTTCTGCGCCGTCATCCGCCCCAAGTAAGCGCGGAGGGCCACGAATCAGCGCTCCCCCTCTGGGCAGGGGGCTGGGGGCTGGCGCCCTCGCGATGGCCGGGCACGCCTCGCCAGAAGCCCGGCCTGGAGCCATACCATCCCCAAATGAAGAGCGCAGGGCTGACCTCAGCCAATCGCCATCCACGACCAGACGAGAAGCCCACAGCAGGCTGGCTATGCCCCGAGAAGGCTCGCGAAGGAGGGTCGCGAGGCGCGCAGAGCCGCGATGCACCTCAGGATGGCTCACCTCTCCGACCGGTCTCACCACAAGGGCCCTGCTTGAGCTCGGGGCGCTCGAAGACGGTGGAGAGGGCGAAGCCTGCGGGGATGGCTCCTCAGACATCTTCGTGAGCTCGGCAGGAAGGGCCCTACAGAGCAAGGATCAGCCAAAGCAATAGGAGGATCAGGAGCTAGGAAAGGGGAAGGCTTACTCATCAATGGCGAAATACTTCCTGCGCTTCAGCAGGCGGCAAGGGTAATCGTCACCCAAGGCCTCCCTTCTCTTCCGGAGAGCCTCGAAGTCCACGCGGAAGCGGCCCAGGAGTTGGGCGCAGGGGTCAGCCTGCGACGAGGAAGAAGCATCAAGGTGACCAGCGTCAGGGGAATCGTCCTGATGCACGCCGAAGGTCGCCTCACCAAGAGGAGTAGCTAGGGCCTCAGGGGCCTCAACCACGGGCGCCGTGGGCAGCGGCTCAACGCCTTCGGCCGCAGCAGCACGGGCCTCAGGAGCTGCCCCCTCAGGAGTGCTGCCTGGTGTCGTCATCCCTGCGGGGGCCCCCTCAGCCTCCAGCGGCCCATGCCTCCCTGCTCCGCCACTCGAGGAGGGACCGCCGTGGGCGACTGGAAGGGCAGTCACCACCACTGGATTCTCGCGAGGCCCCATGAGGCCAGCGGGGTGCAGCCCCCATTCGTCGAAGCCGGGCATCTGATTCACAAAGTCGCTCATGTTCGAGCAAAAGTACAGCAAGGCCCCACCTTGCCGGATGCTGCCAGGGGAAGGGTCCCCAGTCAAGACCAAGAGTACCTTCCTCGGCTTCAGCGCCAGTCCTCCTCCCCGAGCCTCATGCGATCCTCACGCCTACCAAGGTCCACATCCGGCGGGAGTGACGCCGGAGAGGGCAATGCGGCATAACAGAACTCCTTCACCACCTTGGGCGCCACACGTCAAGCGCCCTCGAGAACGCCGGGCGACGCTGCATTTAAGATGAGCCGGGGTTCGTGGCGTCTCCTCGCCCCAGCCTGAATTGGGGACAGCGGAGATGTTGGCTCCGAAAGGGGGCTGGGCACCCCGACATCCACGTCATACCACCGCTCAAGGAACCCAAAGCGCTGCCGAGGAAGACTGAAATCAATCCCTGAAGCCACTGTTTCATGTGTGGCAATGAAGCTCACGCACCCCGAGCATTGGGTGGGGTCGACGAGGCACAGAGAGAAGAAGTGACGCAGCAAGGCAACTGAAGGAGGGATACCCATCATTGCCTCATAGACAAAGGCGAAGACGGCAAGAAGAGTAATGGATTCAGGACCCAAATGCATCATATGGATCTGGTAATGGGAAAGCACAGTGTTGAAGAAATTGGAAAAGGGGGGAACCAGTCCGCCAATGTATGCTGGGCGGCACGGACCTCGGTGACTATTCTGTCAATGGAGAAGTGAGACGCGGGCCAGGCCGTCGTCCTCCCGCACTCGTTGAAGATAGTGGCCAGAGCAGAGCTGACCTTGCCCAAGCCTTCTCGGTTGAGTATGATCGACCGATCGACGGCAGGAGCCGCCGACGACGGCGAGCGAGGCGGAGGCACATGTTTCTTCCCTTTCCCCTTCTTTGTCGGAGCCATGGCGATGGAAGGGGGAGGATTCGAGATTGGATTGGAAGCGGAGACTGGAGCTCAAGAGGAGGAAGAGCAGGGGACGGTCGAGGAACGAAAAGGGGAACGACTGTGTGCAACCGCGGGTCCGCCAAGCTGGGCGCAAAATAAGGAGGCGTGGGGGAACAGTGCTGCCCACGTCCAATCAACCGCCACGCTGGCGCCCGAGGTCAAGGCTGTTAGGGCTCATGGCGCCAGACTTTCCCCTTCGCTTCTCTGCTCAGCCAAGTCCAGGCGCGCCTTGGGCCCGAGGGCTACAGTCGGCGTTCTGGGAACGAGGGTCCCCAGACTTGCCTGCCTGCGGCCTGCGGCGTGGCTCAAGAGGTGGCCCAGCAAGGCCCATCTTCATCAGCACAAGCTCAGGACCCTCGAGAGGGGCCAAGCCTCGCGGGGCGGACGACAGGAAGCTTCCTCAGGCGCGGCCTCGTCAGGCTGGCTCGCGAGGAGGCGGAGAGATCAAGGCGGGGTACCTCACGAGGTGCCCATGACGCAAGCCATGACGACCAAGGGCGCCAGGCGGGCGCCAGCCCGCGCAGTGTCCTCCTTTCCTCTTTGGTGCAAAGGGAGCAAGCGCAGGCAAGAGTATCAAGCAAAGGCATCCATTTCGGTGCAACAAGACCAAGACCGTCACAACGGCAGGAAGGAAGTCATTGTGGAGCCCAAGCCGGCGTCACCACCGAGCCTTTGGCGCGAGGACCAACTTTAGTCAGGATAAGTGTACTAGATGTTCCCCTTCAAAATGGCCAATTGTTGGCGCCCTTCCCGCTCAATATTTGGGAAGAGGCCCAGGCCCTTGCCTATAAATAGGACTAGCCACCCACAGGGTAGAGGCATCGAGACATCTAGATAGAGGATCCGAGATCCGGGATCAAGAGAGAAAGAGCGATCGAACTCCTCCTAGTAGTTCATCGCCCAACCAAGAGCGAGACCCTCGCGAGGTTGTTCTTCCTTGTATTGTTCATCACCAGCCCAAGAGGCAATCCACCACACCACAAACTAGAGTAGGGTATTACACCACAATGGTGGCCTGAACTAGTATAAACCCTGTGTCTCTTGTGTTGTTCTGTTCATAGCTTAGATCCTAGTGAGGCGGTGAGGTGCGGGTAGGTAGAGGGCGAGATCTTCGTGCGCACCCCAGTGTTTGAACCTAGAGGGTTTGCCGGAACCCGAAATCCGACAGATTACTAGGTCTAAATTCTACTAAGGCTCGTAGGCTTACAAGCTGAAAAAAGATAAGTGCCCAGTAATCCCCGTTCTTGCCCTTTTCCTCCCAGGTGCGGCAGGCAAAGGCAAAAAAGTGGCGATGGGGAACACGCTGATGGAGAGCTTGATGAGGAAGGCCCTCGGCAGGGTGCATGGCTAAGGGAGGAGCGACGCGGTCAGTCGGAGTCGGAGTCGGCGTCCTTCCGCTCGACGCCCTCGCCGTCGCTGTCATTGTCCTCCTCGTCACTCCTGCTTGAGGAAGAGTTTTCATCATTAGAGGAGCTCTCCACGCAGCACTTTAGGCGAGTTCCAAGATCCGCAAAGACCTTGACGGAGAGCAGGCCGTTCTCCATTAATTTGAAATAGAGAACGAACCCCGCCGTCAGGCTGTGGATGCGAGCGAAGGTCTTCCATCCGCGATGAAGATACATGACGTGAGGGGCGGGAAAGTTGACATCAACCCGCGTGCCGCCATTCCCGCAGCCCCTCATGTGCAACCGCAGAGACTGTGGCGGGTCGAGCTCCATCTCCCGAGCGAATGGAGTAGGGAGACAAAGACGACGGCGTGCTGGCCAGTGCAGCCTGATGAAGAACTCACGGGGCTGGTCCTCGACATGGCCCTCCATTGGGGGAGGGACCGCCGGCGGAGGCGAGGCCAATGCACCGCCCCATCCTCCTCTCCCCAGAGTGCCACGGCGACCTCGGCCTCGCCCCCTCCCCCTTCCCCTCATGGCCGGCTCCACCGCCACGAGCTCTTGGGAAGGAGGGGCGCGCTGACAAGCGGAGACCCTCGACACCACCGTCGAAGCACCAACGCGCCCTCTCGCCATGATAGAAGAGAGAAAGAAGCCAAGGTGGAAGGAGACAGATGGTAAAAGATTGAGGGGCGCCATTCCCCCCTCCCCTTCTTATAAAGGGGCGGGGTCAGAGCTCAGCCGCCCCGCTCAACCAATCCAACCATCAAGGGTGCAGGGAATCGAGACCGACCCGCTGCTCCAACCAGTGGCGGCCTGGTTTTCCGCCTCGTCATTCAAGACCCGCACCCACCGTCTGCTATCTTCAAGGCATGGAAGACATGTGGCGAGCAAATAGGAATCGAGGGGGACGAGTGAGGCGACCGTTTTCCACCCCGTGATCGCGGGGCATGGGCACCTTGAAGGCCAGGACCCGAGTCCACTCAGTAAATGAGCCGTGCCCCTGCGTCTCCCTCTTTTTATGGGGAAGGCGTGAGCCGCCTCTTTACCATGATGTGACGCATGAGGACAGCGGCCGCCCCATGCATACCCCCCCCATGTCACACACGACCCACCACGACGCGCATTCAACGCGGGTCGTGGGGAAGCGCAACCAAGCGAAGAAATTACTGCGGTAAAATTCCGCAACGCCTGCCCGCGCACCGTTCTGGGCCTGGCCCAACAACGCATTGAGCTTATGTGTGGCCCAGGACCGGGGGCTCCTGTCGGTGTACAAAAGTAGGGGCCCCTTTTTTACCTCTCTACTTGTGCACGGGCAGTCAGAGCCGCGCCTGCTGCCGCACTTAGTAGGGCAGAGGGAGGAGACATAATCACAAGACGGGCAAAACGACGCCAAGACCAGAGACACAGAGAGCAAGAGGGCGAGGCAGACTCCCCCGGCAAGACCCTTGCCGGGCGGCCTCCGCGACCCCGGCAAGCGCCTTGCCGGGGCAACTTGCCCAACACCAGTAGAGCGAGCCACCCTTGAGCCCGAGGGTTCCAACGCCGCCAACAACCACATTGGAGCCAAGGCTCGGGAGGCACCTCTGTGGTGGCATGCAGATCTTTGTTAAGATCATAAACACATAAGATCAGATGAGCACCAGAAGACGACGATCCTCGGCGCGATCCTAGCCGAGGAAATCCACGAGACCGCCCCCCCCCCCCCGGCAATACTCTTGCCGGGGACGACCACGATGCCCCGGCAAGACCCTTGTCGGGGCCCCGGCAAGGCCCTTGCCGAAGACACCTGCAGGGCCGTAGCCAGGTCCGCGTCGGCCAAGACTCCACCACCCAACTGGCTGGGCAGGCACCTGCGTGGCGACATGCGGCTTCAGGCCAACTCAGCGAACACCTACGTGGTGGCATGCAAATCTTCGTGAAGACCCTACCAGCACGCCATCTCAGCAGCCTGCCAGCCTACGTGGCGCTGCATGCCTCGTTGGCCTGACGCGTGTCGGAGCAAGACGGAGCGGTGACGGACGGGACGGGCCTTGTTGCCGTCCCCGATAAAGCAATGGGACACCTAAGGAGTGCATTTAATGCGTCTTGTCCCATAATGACAGGCGATAAGCTTGTGTACTTTACACCTTTCCACCTCCTGTGTGCACTGTGGCAACCCCTTTTGTCTATAAAAGGAGGCCCGAGGCGTCCAGGAGAGGGATTCAGATCTTTTGAACTAGGCATGCACCGTAGCTAGTTCAAGAACTTAAGAACACTCAAATACAGACACCAAAGGACCAGGGTTTTACGCATCCTCGCGGCCCGAACCTGGGTAAACGATCCTTGTGCTGGCTCCTAGACCTGCTCTTTGCACAACCCCGCTCCCGCCAGCCGTAGAAGGGATCCGAGTGACCCCATAGGTGTCGTTTCCACTGACAAGGGGGCAGGGCTGACGATGCTTCCCCTAGCCCCTCAAGGGCTGGAGGGATATTGGCGGGCTCGGGCGACCCGCTGTTCATCGGTGGAAGCCCTTCCGAGGTGTCACTGCTGAGGCGTACTCTTGGCGGGCTGCAAAAATCGCCTTCGTCAAATTCGTTTGATAAGTAGGTTTGCAAAAATCTAAAGCTGGCTACAATGATGTACCTCCGGGACCCCGACTTCACTCTCCCCATCTCGAGGAGATCACCATGCTACTCATTGGAGAAGTTATCCTTCTTTGGTGGGGTCGGCTTGCTGGCGGCGTCAGCGGAGGCCTTACACGGCATCTTCGAGCATTGCTTCTTCTTCGGCGCCCTCGGACGCCGCCCTCTTCCCCTTAAGGGAAGGACTCCCTTCCCCTATGTCCTCCTCCATGTCGTCCTCGTTGGTCGAGGAGGCATGGGTCTCCTCAGATCGGGTGACCGAGGTCTCCCTTGTTCGGAGGCCTGCCCAGCCCTTCAAAGACTTCGCCTTCTTAGGGACAACTACGTGCGGCTCCTCGGTTAAGAGGGACATAAGCATGGGAGTCATCTCCCCCTCGGGCAGTGGCACCGGGCACAACATTTGTTGTGCCTTGGAGATCCACTTCTGCGGAATGCATAAACCAACTGGTCAGCCAAAATCTATAAGACTCAGAGAAGCATATGAAGTAAAATTGTGCACTTAGAGTTACCTCAGGGGCATCATGGCCGGCTTCGAAGTCGTGGTCGCTCCCCACAGCAGGAAACCCATCCTCGGACGGTTTGAACAGCAGCGTCCACATCCCAGCCGGGTTGGAGCGGAAGAAGTGGTGGACGGGTGCCTCGTCCTCAGGCTTGAGTGCCCACATTGGGGTTTCCCGAGCTTGGAGTGGTAGGATGCAGTGATGGGCATGACGTTCACCACATCCACCAGCTGGAGGTCCTTCTTGTCTGACCAGAATTCGATCTTCCAGAACAATGCCTTCACCTCCGTAGGGTTTCCCCCAGTCCATGCCCTTCTTCTTCCAGGACACCAACATCTTCGGGGGTCCAGCCGAGAACGCTGGGACCTAGGCCTGGCTAACAGCGAGTGGCTCGGTGATGTAAAACCACTCGCCCTGCCACTCTTTGACTATCTCTATGAATGTACCTTTGAACCAGCCAACCTTCTCGTTCTTCCTTATCATCGCACCTCCACACTCTGCGAGCTTGCAACAGCTGGACTTCGGCTTGACGCCGAAGATCTTCAGCCATAGTCTGAAGTATGGCTCGATGCGGAGGAAGTCCTCGAAGACCGTAATGAAGGAGGCTAGGTGGAGGATGGAATTTGGGGCTAGATGATGGAAATCTAGCCGGTAGTAAAACATGATCCCACACATGAAAGGATGCAGCGGGAACCCCAGGCCTCTGATGAGGTGGGGGATGAAGACGACCCGCTCCCCAGGATTAGGAGCGGGCACCACTTGGTTCGGGTCCGGCACATAGGTGCCAACCTCGGTGGGGATGTACGTTGCACTGCGTAGATCCAGAATGGTACCCTCAGTTACGGAGGAGCCGCCCAAGTGCCCCTTAAGGTTGGCGTCAGCCATGGCTGGTGGCAGAGGTAGAGAAGTGATGCACAGCTAAAGCTAGGTCGGGGATTAGATCTGGGCACTGGAGCTCGAGAGGCAGTGGGGTAGGAGGAAGGGGAGCGTGCTTTTCTTGTCGCTCCCCTTTTGCTCTTATAAAGGCCGATAAAAGTCCAAGAGTCCCTTCACCCGCCCCATTGAAATCGCCACTACCCATAAAAGATGTCGTTATGCGTATGGGGGGAAACGAAATCTTGATGATATCCCTTCAGGAACGGCACAATCTCCATTTAGATGGGACATGCCAATACGAGGATTGCCTCAGGTCGTGATTCAAGTGAGCAGTTGCTATGTCTTGAGCTTGCATTGGTTTTTCCCTTGAAGAGGAAAGGGTGATGCAACAAAGTAGAGATAAGTATTTCCCTCAGTTTGAGAACCAAGGTATCAATCCAGTAGGAGGTACTAGCAAGTCCCCAATCTATGCACCTGCACAAACAATCAAACACTTGCACCCAACGCGATAAAGGGGTTGTCAATCCCTTCACGCTCACTTGCAAGGATGAGATCTGATAGAGATAGATATACAAGATTACTAAAACATAAAACAAAGTAAAAACAAATAAATTGCAGCAAGGTTTTTTTGGTTTTTTTTGGTTTATAGATCTGAAAATATATGATGGAAAATAGACCCGGGCCATATATAGGTTTCACTAGAGGCTTCTCTCTTGAAAGAAAACATACGGTGGATGAACAAATTACTGTCGAGCAACTGATAGAAAAGTGCAAAGTTATGACGATATCCAAGGCAATGATTATGTAGGCATCACATCTGTGTCAAGTAGACCGAAACGATTCTGCATCTACTACTATTACTCCACACATCGACTGCTATCCAGCATGCATCTAGAGTATTAAGTTCATAAGAACGGGTTGAGGTAGAAGCCCTCCGTGATCGAATCCCCCTCTAGCAGGGTGTCGGAAAAGGACCCAAGATGGGATCTCATAGGAACAGGAGGTTACGGCCGCAGAAAAGTATTTTGGTGGACGCTTCTGTTGACTTAGGAATATTTTATGATTTATAGAGCTGATATGGAGGTCGGTGGACTCCCGAGGGGCCCACAAGCCAGGGGCGCCCCCTAGGACGCGTCCTGAGGGATTGTGGTGCCCTCAGGACTCTTCTGGCCCTCTCCCCAAGTCTTCTGGTCCAAGAAAAATCATCCCGAAAGTTTTATTCTGTTTGATATTCCTTTTCTGTAAAACTCAAAAACAAGAAAAAAAATAGAACTGGCACTAGGCTCTAGGTTAATAGGTTAGTCCCAAAAATAATATACAATAGCATATTAATGCATATAAAACATCCAAAACAGATAATATAATAGCAAGGAATAATAAAAAATTATAGATACTTTGGAGATGTATCAAGCATCCCAAAGCTTAATTCCTACTCGTCCTCGAGTGAGTAAATGATAAAAACATAATTTTTGATGTGGAATGCTACCTAACATATTTATCCATGTAATCTTCTTTATTGTGGCATGAATATTCAGATCCATAAGATTCAAAACAAAAGTTTCATATTGACATAAAAACAATAATACTTTAAGCATACTAATAAAGCAATCATGTCTTCTCAAAATAACATGGCCAAAGAAAGTTATCCCTACAAAATCATATAGTCTGGCTATGCTCCATCTTCATCACACAAAGTATTAAATCATGCACAACCCCGATGACAAGCCAGGCAATTGTTTCATACTTTTGATGTTCTCAAACTTTTTCAACTTTCATGCAATACATGAGCGTGAGCCATGGATATAACACTATAGGTGGAATAGAATATGGTGGTTTTGGAGAAGACAAAAAGAAGGAGAAAGTCTCACATCAACTAGGCATATTAATGGGCTATGGAGATGCCCATCAATATATATCAATGTGAGTGAGTAGGGATTGCCACGCAACGGATGCACTAGAGCTATAAGTGTATGAAAGCTCAAAAAGAAACTAAGTGGGTGTGCATCCAACTCGCTTGCTCACGAAGACCTAGGGCGAATTAAGGAAGTCCATCATTGGAATATACAAGCCAAGTTCTATAATGAAAATTTTGCACTAGTATATGAAAGTGACAAAATAGGAGGCTCTCTATCATGAAGATCATGGTGTTACTTTGAAGCACAAGTGTGGTAAAAGGATAGTAACATTGTCCCTTCACTCTTTTCTCTCTTTTTTTGTTTGGGATTCTTTGGCCTCTTTAATTTTTTGTAAAGTCCGGAGACTCAGCCCAACTTGTGAGGGAATCATAGCCTCCATCATCTCTTCCTCACATGGCACAATGCTCTAATAATGATGATCATCACACTTTTATTTACTTACAACTCAAGAATTACAACTCGATACTAGAAAAAAATATGACTCTATATGAATGCCTCCGGTGGTTTACTGGGATGTGCAATGATCAAGAGTGACATGTACAGGAAATATGAACAGTGGCCTTGCCACAAATATTATGCCAACTACATGATCATGCAAAGCAATATGACAATGATGAAGCATGTCACAATAAACGGAATGGTGGAAGTTGCATGGCAATATATCTCGGAATGGCTATGGAAATGCCATAATAGGTAGGTATGGTGGCTGTTTTGAGGAAGGTATATGGTGAGTGTAATGCACATGCTAGAATTGCATGGTACTAGATTGGCTAGCAATGGTGGAAGGGTGAGAGCGTATAATTCATGGACTCAACCTTAGTCATAAAGAACTCACATACTTATTGCAAAAGTCTATTAGCTATCGAAACAAAGTACTACACGCATGCTCCTAGGGGGATAGATTTGTAGGAAAAGACCATCGCTCGTCCCCGACCGCCACTCATAAGGAAGACAATCAATAAATAAATCATGCTCCGACTTCATCACATAACGGTTCACCATACGTGCATGCTACGGGAATCACAAACTTTAACACAAGTATTTCTACCAATTCACAATTACTCACTAGCATGACTCAAATATCACCATCTTTATATCTCAAAAAATGCAAGGAATCAAACTTCTCATATATTCAATGCTCTCTATATGAAAGTTTTATTATATCCCTCTTGGATGCCAATCATATTAGGACTAAATTCATAACCTAAGAAAATTACCATGTTGTTTAGCGACTCTCAAAACAATATAAGTGAAGCATGAGAGTTCAACAATTTCTATAAAATAAAGCCACCACCGTGCTCTAAAAAGATATAAGTGAAGCACTAGAGCAAATTGCCTAGCTCAAAAGATATAACTGAAGCACATAGACTATTCTAATAAATTCATGATTCATGCGTGTCACTCTCAAAAGGTGTGTACAGCAATGATGATTGTGGCAAACTAAAAAGCAAATACTCATATCATACAAGACACTCCAAGCAAAACACATATCATGTGGTGAATAAAAATATAGCCTCAAGTAAATTTACTGATGGATTGAAAACGAAAGAGGGGATGCCATCCGGGGCATCCCCAAGCTTATATGCTTGGTTGTCCTTGAATATTACCTTGGGGTGCCTTGGAAATCCCCAAGCTTAGGCTCTTGCCACTCCTTATTCCATAGTCCATCAAATCTCTACCCAAAACTTGAAAACTTCACAACAGAAAACTCATAAGATCCATTAGTATAAGAAAATAAATCACCACTTTTTGGTACTGTTGTGAACTCATTCTTTATTTATATTGGTGTAATATCTACTATATTCCAACTTCTCCATGGTTCATACCCCCCGATACTACCCATAGATTCATCAAAATAAGCAAACAACACATAGAAAACAGAATCTGTCAAAAACAGAACAGACTGTAGTAATCTGTAAACTTTGTATACTTTTGTAACTCCTAAAATTCTGAAAAATTTAGGACAACAGAGGCAATTCATATATAAATCTTGTGTAAAAAAATCAGGATTTTATCACGCTTATGTGAATTTTATAAATTCTGCTACTGGACGCAAAAATTTATGTTTTTCAGCAAGATCAAATCAACGATATACCAAAGTATCCCAAAGGCTTTACTTGGCTCAAACACTAATTAAAAACACCAAAACACAATACAGAGGTAATAATGTGTATAATCATAAAAACAGAAAAGAAAAATATTGGGTTGTCTCCCAACAAGCGCTTTTCTTTAAAGCCTTTTAGTTAGGCATTGAGATTTCGATGATGCCCACATGAATGATAAAAATTGAAACACAAGGAGAGCATCATAAACCATATGACAAACAAGTTTAAGTCTAACATACTTCCTATGCATAGGCATTTTATAGGAAAAAGATTTATCAATAAAAGCAAAAACTAGCATATGCAAGGAAGAAGAAAGAAACAATAACAATCTCTACATAATGAGAGGTAATTTAATAACATGAAAATTTCTACAACCATATTTTCCTCTCTCATAATAATTACATATAGGATAATAATCAAATTCAACAATATAGCTATCACATAAGATATTCTCTTCATGATCCACATGCATGCAAAGTTGACACTCTTCCAAAATAGTAGGATTAACATAGAATAAAGTCATTACTTCTCCAAGTCCACTTTTGTCAAAAAATTCATAAGATTGATCAATCTCCAAAGTAGTGGGATCATTATTTCATAAAGTTGACACTCTTCCAAACCCACTTTAAATATTATTGCAAACATTATTATCATGAGGCTTAAATAAATTTTCAAGATCATAAGAAGCGTTATCACCCCAATCATGATCATTGCAATATGTAGTGGACATAACAAAATTAGCATCCCCAAGCTTGGAGTTTTGCATATTATTAGCACAATTGACATTAATAGAATTTATAATAACATCATGGCAATCATGCTTTTCTTTCAAGGAGCTATCATGAATCACTTTATAAATTTCTTCTTTTAGCACTTCATCACAATTTTTAGATTCACAAATTTCAAGCAAAACTTCATAAACATAATCTAGTGCACTCAACTCACTAGCAATTGGTTCAACATAATTGGATCCTTTAAAAAGATTAGCAAGTGGATGAGGATCCATAAACTTTTTGCTTCCTAATTTTCAATAAACACGTAATTATACCAAGCGAACGAGCAAACAGACCAAGTAAGACATAAAGGCAAACAAAAAGATGAACGAAAAGAAGGCGAATAAAAAGGCAAATATTTTTATATTTTTCTGAAAACGTTTTAGAAGTGGGGATGGGAAAACGAGAGGCAAAAGGCAAATAATGTAAGTGCAAGAGATGAGAGTTTATGATGGGTACTTGGTAGGCTTGATGTAGAACCTCCCCGGCAACGACGCCAGAAATTCTTCCTGCTACTTCTTGAGCTTGCGTTGGTTTTTCCCTTGAAGAGGAAAGGGTGATGCAGCAAAGTAGAGATAAGTATTTCCCTTAGTTTGAGAACCAAGGTATCATCCAGTAGGAGGTATGTGCAAGTCCCCAATCTATGCACCTGCACAAACAATCGAACACTTGCACCCAACGCGATAAAGGGGTTGTCAATCCCTTCACGGTCACTTGCAAGGATGAGATCTAATACATATAGATATAAAAGATTACTAAAACGTAAAGCAAAGTAAAAACAAATAAATTGCAGCAAGGTTTTTTTTGGGTTTATAGATCTGAAAATATATGATGGAAAATAGACCCGGGGGCCATAGGTTTCACTAGAGGCTTCTCTGTTGAAAGAAAACATACGGTGGGTGAACAAATTACTATCGAGCAATTGATAGAAAAGCACAAAGTTATGGCGATATCCAAGGCAATGATTATGAATATAGGCATAACGTCCGTGTCAAGTAGACCAAAATGACTCTGCATCTACTACTATTACTCCACACATCAACCGCTATCCAGCATGCATCTAGAGTATTAAGTTCATAAGAACGGAGTAACTCTTTAAGTAAGATGACATGATGTAGAGGGATAAACTCAACCAATATGATGAAAACCCCATATTTTTACCCTTGATGGCAACAATACAATACATGCCTCGCTACCCCTACTTTGTCACTGGGTGAGGACACCGCAAGATTGAACCCAAGACTAAGCACCTCTCCGTTGCAAAAAGAACTAATCTGGTTGGCCAAACCAAACCGATAATTCGAAGAGAAATACAAAGATATTAAATCATGCATATAAGAATTCAGAAAAGACTCAAAGAATATTCATAGATAATCTGGTCATAAATCCACAATTCATCAGATCTCGACAAACACCCTGCAAAAGAATATTACATCAGATAGAACTCCAAGAACATCGAGGAGAATATTGTATTGAAGATCATAGAGAGAGAAGAAGCCATCTAGCTACTAGCTATGGACCTGTAGGTCTATGGTAAACTACTCACGCTTCATCGGAAGGGCAATAGGGTTGATGTAGAAGCCCTCCATGATCGAATACCCCTCCGGCAGGGTGCCGGAAAAGGCCCCAAGATGAACATAAGGTTACAGCGGCAGAATAGTATTTTGGTGGACGCTTCTGTTGGTTTGGGAATATTTTAGGATTTATATAGCTGAGATGGAGGTTGGTGGACTCCCGAGGGGCCCACAAGCCAGGGGGAGCCCCCCTAGGGCGCGCCCTGAGGGCTTGTGGCGCCCTCAGGACTCTTCTGGCCCTCTCCCCAAGTCTTCCAGGTGTCTTCTGGTCCAAGAAAAATCATTGCGAAAGTTCTATTCTGTTTGGACTCCGTTTGATATTCCTTTCCTGTAAAACTCAAAACAAGGAAAAAACAGAAACTGACACTGGGCTCTAGGTTAATAGGTTAGTCCCAAAAATAATATAAAATAGCATATTAATGCGTATAAACATCCAAAACAGATAATATAATAGCATGGAAGAATCAAAAGTTATAGATACGTTGGAGACGTATCAGCGGTAACTGCCCGCTCGGTAGTGGGTGGTGCCGTTTTGATAAAATTGCCAGAATAGGAGTACTATTCACACCTACGTGGTAGGCCTTTGAGGCTAAGTAACCCCACGTCTTCGGACGTGGCACGAGTTCAGCTTGGTCTTGGTCGGGAGACACCATTCCTTCGAGGAGTGGTCCAGGACGGCCTTGAATAAAGGGAAGAGTCTCGAAATGACAAAAGGGAACTCGTCTATCAAGCCAAGGACTTTAGATCCGGAGTTATTAACATCAAAGAGTTCATCCTCGGCATAAAAGACTAGTTCGGGGGCTACTAATGGTGTCTTGGACTAGGGGGTGCTAACCCAGTTGGCCCGTAGTCCTCGGGCTGGGCCAGTGGGCCCTCATTCTCATTAAGGCGGACTCCAGAAGCTATATGTGATCAAGATTGCGCCTGTCAAAGACTTCGTGTATACTCCAAGACATCTCTTGCCGCCTCCATATGCGCCCCTGGATACCGACTATGTAACCCTACATCCCATACCTGACGTGTATATAAGCCGGAGGGTTTAACCCGTAGAGGGGACCGAATCACAATTACATTCACCTAGCCCTAGGGTTAGAACACAACTTATGATCTCAAGGTAGATCAAGCTTGTATTCGATACATCATCATCAATATAAACAAGAGCGAGACGTAGGGTTTTACCTCCATCAAGAGGGGCCCGAACCTGGGTAAACATCGTCTCCCTTGTTCCTATTACCACTGATCCGAGATCCACAGCTCGGGACACCCTACCGCGAGGTCTACCGGTTTTTACATCGACACTTAGGCTTTAGCAAGCCCAATCCGGTGAGATCATTGTGGCGGTTGGTCAGGAGCCCACTCCTGGCTCTAGTTGGAGAAGTTCACGTTCATGTAGGCAGATGTGACTCGAAGGGATGCGGCAAGGTTGCTCATGTCATCAATGGAGGCTGCCGAGGTCCACGTACATGGTGTAATCTTGTTGGGGCTGTTCTTGGGGCTGCTCCTCTTCTTCATTGGCGGCGAGTTCTGCTTCATCTACTTGTTCTGGTTCTGGTCCTTCTTGGTCAAAAGTCGCATCTCCTACTTGTGCAACATAATGCAATTGTCCATGCTCAATGGAAAAATGGTTAGGCATAGGAGTAGGCAACAAATCTGCCACTCCAGGAATTCTAATGCAACTACGGCCATTACGAACTACTACCATTCCAGCACTAGTAAGAACATGAATATTAACAAGGGTGTTGCCGACAATGGGCGAAGGTGATTGTAGTTGAGACCAAGGGCGTTGGCCAACACAGTTATCACTCCTCCACACACGATTTCTCCTTGTGCATGATTTGCCTAATGCGCGAGGTGTAGCAAAAGTATTGCCCCTAAGTTGGGCGAATAACTGACTTTAATGCTTGCTGCTTTCCCGGGAACTAGCATGTTCTCCTCATTCACCATAGAAACTTCTCCTCGTGCCTGCAATGAGTTAGTGATAACATAATAGAAATAATGTATATCATATGATATTTTTCATTTATTTCCTTTCTTTTTATTGAAACATGAAAGTAAAGAAAGCAAAAACTCAAAGTAAACTTTATTATATATCTCGCACGCGATTACAAGGATAGGTCGCTAAGCAAACTCTCGAAAAGAAAGGATCGAACTAAACTTTTATTCACCTAAAGCAAAAGATAACTAAGGATCGAACTAAACTTTTATTCACCTAAAGCAAAAGATAACTAAGGATCGAACTAAAATAAGTAAAGGCAAAAAATAGTGGGGGTGATACGATACCGGGGCACCTCCCCCAAGCTTGAAGAAAGCCAAGAGGAGTGCCCATACCCGATACTCAATTTTCTTTTGGTGATGAAGAAGGAGGTGGTGGTGATGAAGTACAGGTGATCTTGTCCTTATTCCTTAGCTTACGCTTGAAGATGGAATTTTCCTCTTTCAATTCACCGATCTCTTTCTCAAACCAATACCTTTTTGCATAAATCTTGCTTGATTTCCTGCAAAAGGCAAAATGATATAAACTGAACCTTAGGCCTCTTTGCTTTGTTGGTGAGGGAGTCCTGGATAAGGGGGTCCCCGGGTGTCTGGGCTACGTGACATGGGCTAGACTGATGGGCTGTGAAGATACAAGATAGAAGGCCTTCCCCCGTGTCCGGATGGGACTCTCCTTTGCGTGGATGGCAAGCTTGGCATCCGGACGAGTAGTTTCCTTTCTATGTAAACCGACTATGTACAACCCGAGGCCCCTTCGGTGTCTATATAAACTGGAGGGCTTAGTCTGTATAGGCTATCACAAATCATATAGGCTAGACATCTAGGGTTTAGCCATTACGATCTCGAGGTAGATCGACTCTTGTAACCCCTATACTCATCAAAGTCAATCAAACAGGAAGTAGGGTATTACCTCCATTAAGAGGGCCCGAACCTGGGTAAACATCATGTCCCATGCCTCTTGTTACCTTTGATCCTTAGACGCACAGCTCGGGACCCCCTACCCGAGATCGGCCGGTTTTGACATCGACATTGGTGCTTTCATTTAGAGTTCCACTGTGTCGTCGACAAAAGGTTCGATGGCTCGATCGATCATCTACAACGATGCTATTTCGGGGGAGACTTTTCTCCCTGGACAAATTTTCATGTTTGGCGCCTTCGCACTGCGTGGCAACTTGATTGGCCACCTTGAACACATCGACAGCTATGCCCCTGGTCATCAGATCAGTTTTGGAAAGTTAAACTATGTCGCCGATATCCAAGGAGACTTGATCTTCGAAGGGTTCACGGCCTCGACCACTGCCCTGGCCTTAGATCCGGAGCAAACCACCAGGTCCGAAGATGGGAGTTTGGAGCCCACCGGACTCTCCGCTGCTAATTGCATTATCGAGGATCCGGAGGTAAATGTGTCCACAACGAACTTTGAATCAGATCGGGTTCCCCTTATCATTGAAAGGCCGGACTCGCCCCCGTACTCCAGATCTGAACTCTCGAAGTCCACGCCAAACAAGCATGGACAGGGGGCCTTCGCCTCGGCCAGCCCTGTGGACTCTCGTTCCCTCGTCCAAACCTTGCTCTTAAACAAGGCTATGGACTTAATGCTATCCCTCGCCATTGCAGAGGAATCACTTCCGAACTATGCTCAGCCCGGACTAGGGGCTGAAAGCGGGCAATTTTACGTCCCACCCACCACCCACTTCATAGCCACTGTCGAGGATTTAACCGACATGCTGGACTACACCTCCGAAGACATCGACAACACAAACGATGATGCCGGAGACGAACAAGGCCAAGACCCGTCGTTTACCGGACGTTGGACGGCCACCTCCACATATGACGTGTATATGGTGGACACACCCAAATAGGATGACGACGACGGCATGAAGGATCCGGCTGAGGACAAGCCTACCGAGGCACCTCCAAAGCGTCGACGTCAGCGGCACCGCTCAAAATCGCGTCGCGAAAAAGACAATAATACTGGCACCGGAGACAATAACACTCCAGAGAACGCCAAAGACCCTAAAGCCCCCGTCGGGCCAACATCCGAACATGATGATTGGGAGGAGGGGCAAGTCAACCCCGGCGAGCCAGTCCGCAATGAGGATTCAGAGGATAGTAATTATCTACCACTCTTCGAAGATGATGTCAGCCTCGGTGATGAAGATTTCATCATGCCAGAGGAACCCCTCGAGCAAGAGCGCTTCAAGTGCCAGCTAATCGCAACAGCGAGAAGCCTAAAAAAAGCAGCAGCAGCAGCTCCAAGTCGAACATGATACGCTCAACGACAGATGGACTAAAGTCCTGGCAGCCGAAGAATACAGCCTCGAACGCCCAACAAAGAGGTACCCGAAGCACAAGCTACTACCGCAATTTGACGACGAGGCCCTTGAGCCAATACCGCCAAAGTATAAAGCTGCTGACGAACCTAACCGACCACCACGTGGGCAGGACAGAGCGGAAACTTACGCCGAACACCAACCCGCACCTCCCCGCAGCAGAGGCAAGGAGGTAGTAGCTACGGGCTACACCTATGACCTACGTAAGGACCTGGACAATAGAGCCGGTCAGACCAGATCAATCTATGGATCAAGGGGGCGTGCTCCAACACGATAAGACGGCCATCAGGCCTAGAGCGATAAGCACAACCTCACCCGGGCTGAAAACCGGATACGGACGTCATCCGAACTCCGTCGTGACGTTGCCCGACACAGAGGCGCCTCTCACCCCTTATGCTTCACCGACGAGGTAATGGAGCACCAGTTCCCAGAAGGGTTTAAGCCCGTGAACATCGAATAACATGATGGAACGACAGATCCCACAGTATGGATCGAAGATTTTCTTCTCCATATCCACATGGCCCGCGGTGACGATCTCCATGCCATCAAGTACCTCCCGCTAAAACTAAAGGGACCAGCTCGGCAATGGCTAAACAGCCTCCCGGAAAACTCTATTGGTAGCTCACTGGTGTGCGTCGGTGCTATACAAACGGTTTTTAACCCCTTTCCGCGACAGTGTTCGAAACCATCGCCAAGTGAGTGTGGGCGATAGGTGGGTCCTACCCACACGACCCAGAAACCGTCAGGGATATACCCTCCTGGCACACACGCTCGACAAAATGAGGTCGTGTGCGACCGGTGAGCGCTCAAATACGGAAATACGTACAGTAGAGCTAAAAAATACAATTACACAAGCGAAATTGTTTCCGGTTGCAAGTACATCCCACACAGTCAATCCCCTCTAAACGTTTCCGTTTGTATGTACATCCCACACAGTTGCTCCAAGGAAAACGTTTCCGTTCACAGTTACATCACACACAATTTTTCCCGTTAAAAATCGTTTGTGTTATTAAATGTATCACACACGGTCTGTAGAAGAAACTGTGTGGCAAAGGTTGTCCATCACACACAGTTTTTATGTGGTAAACATTTGCGCAAGGTGGCCTAACGCAAACAGTTTTCAAGAGAAAGTCGTGTGTGATTGTTCATTGATCCAACACGGTTTATTCCTAGAAACTGTGTGCGTTGCCTGAGGTCATCGCCCACGGTATTTTTTCAATAACCATTTGCAATAGCAAAACCCAATTAGCAGGCTAATTCGCCATTAGCAGGCTAATTGCCCTATTATTAATAATCCATTTATTAATCTAATTGACATTCATATTAAGCACATAATATATTTCATTTCCATATTAAGGAAGCAGAATTTCATAATTGAAATACATCAGAGTACAACATGATATAGCTTCAGCACTCAGCCACCCATTACACAACTGCACTAGCACCAAGTTTCACATGCAACATGTAGAACCTTTCGAAATTAGCATCATAGACGGTATATAGACAGATGCATCTCATCTGGAAAACTGCTGAAGCGTAAGGCGAATATTGAGCCTTCATTCATGTTGAAGGTCTTTGCAACTTTAGGCCAGTGCCTGTGGATGATTAACCGACCGTCCTTCGTCCTCTTCAGGAACACATCAATATTTAACCGTGGGTGTTGTATGAAAACCTTCCTCGCCTCCTGACCATAGAGGTGGTTTGAGAGGTAATCATCAGTGAACTGCTTTGGAAAGGCATGAAAACAAGGATGTGCATAAATATATTATCTATATTGGAAATGGGGCAAAGGAATAAAAAAAGGCAAGGTATAATAATTAGTACCATCTTGTAGTGAACTGGTGTCTTCTTCATTGTGGAGACAAAGATCTTGTTGTTTTTTATCGCTAATTTCTTTATCCTAACAATCTTTCTGAGTTTCTTGATTTGATTGATATTCATGGATAACTCATTTCCCCATATGCAAAAAGGGTCGAACAGTGGGTCAAAACCTCTGACAGCAGGACCTACATGTGCAAGACCAAATTGTTAAAAACCAAAATATTATAATGGTTCCTGCAATTGCACAATAATGTGCTATTAGACAACATACCATGCACGTCCTAACCTCGATTGTAAACCTCAGTGCTTCCCATTGTTTCCCTGCAACACATTTAAGGTAGTTAGTCATCAGGTTAAGTAAGGGTTCGCATGCTATCAATTAAATATGTTGATGAAAAATAAGCACATTGCAGATTCATCAGATTAATTCAAGCCACATGGAAAACTCATTTATCCAAACCAAGCATGATTAAGAACTAGGAAATATAGCACTTGTATATGTTTCTCATGTATTAAGTGCAACCAAATTCGATTTATTCCTCACATGCACAATAATACAAAATTCTACCCACGACAATTGGACATCGCATTGCAGAATTGAACCAAGCAGTTAACTAAACACCACAACAAACGAACAAAACATTAACTGAGCACCACATTGCACAATATAACATACTCCTAATAGAAGATCAGCCAGTTAACCAAATAGTTAACTACAGCCAATTGTAGCAATTGTATGTTTCTCATGTATTTACTACATCCAAATTCAATGTATTCCTCACATGGTATACAATAACAGAAAGCACCCACAACTATTGAACATCGCATTGCAGAATTGAACCAAATAGTTAACTAAACACCACACACAAATGAACCAAACGTTAACTGAGCACCACATTGCACAATGTATAACCAAACCAAGCATGCTTGACAACTTGGAAATATAGCAATTGTATTAGTTTCTCATGTATTTTGTAAAGATAAATTCGATTTATTTCTCACATGGAAGACAATACAAAATTGCTGCCTAAAGAATTGAACATCACATTTGCAGAATTTAACCAAACAGTTAACTGAAGACGACAACTAATTAAAAAAATAGTTAATAAGTGAGCACCACACTGCACGACATATAAAACATATTGTCGGTGTCAAAGCCGGCGGATCTCGGGTAGGCGGTCCCGAACTATGCGTCTAGGATCGATGGTAACAGGAGACGGGGGACACGATGTTTACCCAGGTTCGGGCCCTCTCTATGGAGGTAATACCCTACTTCCTGCTTGATTGATCTTGATGAATATGAGTATTACAAGAGTTGATCTACCACGAGATCATAATGGCTAAACCCTAGAAGTCTAGCCTGTATGACCATGGTAATGTGTATATATCTATCCGGACTACGCTCTCCGGTTTATATAGACACCGGAGAGATATAGGTTTACATGGAGTCGGTTACATCAGAGGGAATCTACATAGTCGGTTGCCAAGCTTGCCTTCCACGCCAAGTAGAGTCCAATCCGGACATAGGTACAGTCTTCGGTCTTCATGTCTTCACAGCCCATCAGTCCGACCCAAAGGATAACAGGCCGGACGCTCGAGGACCCCTTAGTCCAGGACTCCCTCACATATACACTAGAGCAACAGATTGCATGGTAAAATTAGATAGCACAATTCACTAGAATTTGTGAAGGAAAGGCAGGAGCAGCACACGCAACGGGTAAACCGAGCATGCTTAACCGGCGTAGATAGCAAATGGCAAGGTTCTCCTCCAAGATATGGGGGTCGACATGAATGGCAGCCATCGCGACCTCATCCGCGCGTCCGGCCGCAATTTTCTTCTCCGCAGCCAAATGCTCCTTGAGATCCTGGCTATACTGCGTGCACCATGGCTTAGGGTGGCGCTTATTTGGTGGAGGGGACAGTGATTTGGGTGGAAGGTGTCGCGCTCGCACCGGCGTCTGGGCATGTGGGATGTGGAAGGAGGAGGAGGATGGCGGTCGGATGTGGATTACCTGCCTGGATAGACGAGGCCAAGCAGCGTGAAGGAGGGTCGCCGATGAGGAGGCGGCGCTACAAGCAAGGAGTGACGGTTTCAACTTGGAAAGGAAGGAGGAAACAGGGGAAATGTGGCTTTTGGTAAGGGGGGCGGGGAGGTAGATATTTTCGCGGAAGCCGAAAATTTGGAATCGCTACAGCGAAAAAACTGGTGCCCAAAGTGTCATCAGACACGGCCCCTTATTCAGAACTGTGTACGGCATGTGAACATCACAAACGCTTCAGATAGCTTAACCCGTGTGTGATGAGTTTGAACATCAAAAATTTTGGTTTGAATTTCCATGGTTACACTGGTCATCCACGTCATTGTGTAATTTGGGTACACAAAGGAGACTACAACACACCCACATTTCTTAATCGAGCAAGTTCACAATTAAACAGAGCTAGCTGACCTAAACATTACTCTAACAAATTAAAGACCGGTGTCGGTGTCAAAACCGGCGGATCTCGGGTAGGGGGTCCTGAACTGTACGTCTAGGCGGATGGTAACAGGAGACAAGGGACACGATGTTTTTACCCAGGTTCGGGCCCTCTCGATGGAGGTAAAACCCTACTCCCGCTTGATTAATGTTGATGATATGGGTAGTACAAGAGTGGATCTACCACGAGATCGGAGAGGCTAAACCCTAGAAGCTAGCCTATGGTATGATTGTTGTTCGCCCCACGGACTAAAACCCTTCGGTTTATATAGACACCGGATAGGGTGAGGGTTACACGTAGTCGGTTACAACGGTAGGAGATCTACATATCCGTGTCGCCAAGCTTGGCTTCCACACCAAGGAAAGTCCCATCCGGACACGGACGAAGTCTTCAATCTTGTATCTTCATAGTCCAGAGTCCGCCAATGCGGTGATAGTTCGGCTATCCGGACACCCCCTAATCCAGGACTCCCACAGTAGCCCCTGAACCAGGCTTCAATGACGATGAGTCCAGCGCGCATATTGTCTTCGGCATTGCAAGGCGGGTTCCTCCTCCGAATACTTCATAGAAGATTTTGAACACAAGGATCGTGTCCGGCTCTGCAAAACAAGTTCCGCATACCACCGTAGAGAGAATAACCTTTGCACAGATCTGCTGACGTATTCCGTGGCGTGACATCACACCATAGTCAGGCCTTTATACGAATCGTTTCTTTGTTCCACCTCGGTAGCGTTTAGCGAGGCGGTTTCCTTGGCACGCCTTATCGAGCGGAGATCGTGCCCCCTTACTCCGGGATTCCCATCAATACGGACGTGGGTAACCCAACCGCGCCATTGATTACGGCGCTTGGGAGATAAGCGAGTTTTACCAGGCTGGCGGGGGACGCATAGCTTCGTCCGTCCATATAAGGGGATAAGGATCCACCTTTTCACCTACGCCTTCTTCCTCCTTTGCTCATCCATTTCCGTGCACTCGAGCTCCAGCGCCCAAGTCCGCACATCCCTCCTCAACCTTCTCCAGCCATGTCCGTAGCGGGAGGCAAGTGGATGGTCTCCTCTATCACGGAGGGACAAGTCAAAAAGCTACGGAAGGCCGGATACTTGTCCAGCGACATTGCGCACCGGCTCCCCGACAAGGGGCAGCTCATTCCCACCCCCAGGCCCCATGAGAGGGTGGTGTTCCTCACCCACTTCCTCCGCGGACTAGGTTTTCCACTTCACCCATTTGTCCGGGGGCTCATGTTCTACTACGGCCTGGATTTCCACGATCTGGCCCCGAATTTCATCCTCAACATCTCGGCGTTCATCGTCGTGTGCGAGGCATTTCTCTGCATCCAGCCCCACTTGACTTATGGCTGAAGACCTTCAATGTCAAGCCGAAGGTAGTGGGGCGGCCGCCAAGCAGTCTTGGAGGTGCCATGGTTGGCAAGATGGCCAAAGTCCTATGGCTCGAGGCTCCTTTGTGGAGACCGTGAAGGGGTGGCAATCGGGGTGGTTCTACATCACCGAGCCGTGCGACCCTAAATGGGCAGCGGCCCCCGAATTCAGATCTGGTTTCCCTACGCGGCTCACCTCTTGGAAAGAGATGGGCCTGACGTGGGGTAATCCGGAAGAGCTGACCGGACTCCAAACCTGCATGAAAACCCTGGTGGACAAGAATCTCAGGCTTGTCAATGTAGTCGAGGTTATGCTCATCCGCCGGATCCTCCCATGCCAACAACGGGCCTTCAAATTGTGGGAGTTCGATCCGGCACAGCACCAAACTCTGAAAAGGCTCTTCGACACTACGTACGAAGATGCCTGGAAGGTGCTGTTCAAGGGCGCCGAGGTTCCACATCCGCCATCAAGATCGCGGATTCAGCTCGCAGCGCCAAGCTACCGAGGTAAGCTATTTTACCCTTTACGAGACTCTTGTTTTTCATAGTTTGACTCTATGTGGGATCTAAACTCCTTACCTTTTGACAGATCGGCGTAACACGTCCGGCAGGTTAACCGTCGAGCTCCCTTGCCGAAGACTCAGTGGACGCCCGCTGATTGGAAGCCGCTGGCTCCGACACCTCACGTGATGCCGGAGAAGAAGGCCAAGAATAAGGCCACGGGGACTCGAAGGAGCGCCCGACGCCAGGTGTTGTCGGACTCATGTTCGACGACTCTGAGGCGGAATCCTCCCCTAAGGACAAGGAGGAGGAAAAAGAAGTCTCTCCCCCAGCGGGGGGAGAGAAGAAAAGGAAGGCCGCCCCGACTGGGGAGGCCGGAGGGTCCAAGAAAGGAAGGACCCTTCCTCCGGACTTCTCCACCAACGCCGACAACGACGAGGAGGAGTGGCCACCAAGGGCCAAGCCCCTGGCGAGATCGTAAGTGTCCGGACTCCGGAATAGCTCATGACTTTTTATCTGTCGCATCATGTCTTCTAACGCCGAATATAACCATGTAGCCCGCCCAAGGACGAGCTCGCCGCTTCATCGAGCGGCTCCCTGGATTCGTCGGATGTGAATAGCACTTCACTTCCGACCGCCTCCTCTCCTCGTGACGCAGACGGCACCGCGGTGGAGTCCCAAAAGGGGCCCAGCCAGGAGGTGGTGGTCCTGTAGGTGCCGCAAGGCGACCTCCCGGACTTCGGGCGCAAAGGGGGCGAAACCCCAGAGGGCTCTAAGTCCGGCCCTGTGCCGGACTCCGTACCGGAACCTTCAGTGGTTCTGAAGTCCGGCAAGCGGCCCCTTCGTAAGAAGGGTAAGACTGCGACGCCGGTGACCTCCGTCCATCCGGAGGCACCGAATAGCTTGCTGGAGGCGCTTAACGGCGCCTCAACGAGGAGCACCACACTGTTATGAGTGTGGTGATCCAGAAAGTTCAGTCCGCCAAGAGCGGGCTGATCAAGCTCGCACTCAGCCTTCTAACGGGCTTTGAGGTAAGTTTAGAATATGTAAAAATATTACCGCATAGACATTAGCCCTCGATGCTTAGTTCGGTGTTCGGAAAGAAAAGCCGGACCGAGGATCTAAAAAGATATACGCAGGAGTCTAACATAAGTATGTCAATATGGGAATGCAGGCTGCGCTCGACCTCTGACCGATCGCGGAGGTCAATGCATTGAAGCAGAGCCTCGAGCGGTCCGAGAACGAGCTCGGCCTTGCCAAGAAGCAGCTCGAGGATAAGGAAGGTAAGTAATACCTTATTAAAGTAATACCTTATAGACAGGATTTGGTTGCAAAAATGACAGGACTAACGTGGGTATTGTAGGGGCCACGAACGAGGTGGCGACCCTGAAGGAAGCGGTGTCCACGGCCAAAGCAAAGCGGCCATGAGCGCACCGAGCGAGAGAAGCAGGAGGCACGGGTGGCGGAGGTGCGGCAAGAGCTCCGTGCTCGTGGAAAAACACGAGAGTTTGGAGTGTGACTCGAAGACACGAGAGTCCGAGCTCGCCTCGGCTCTTGAGAGTGCCAAAGCCGCTAAGGCCGAAGCCCAAAAAGCCCTCCAGGAAATTGAATCATTAAAGAAGATAGCGGCGGGTAAGGCACTCTTTATGCAAAGCAAGCATGTGAAAGTGAATTATCTATTACTTACCCGAATCCGGAGCTCTCCAGGAGCATTCGCAGATCTGCCGCGTAGTGTGTCTGATGCTGCCGTGTTCTACCGCGCCGAGGAGGGGAGCTCGACGGAAAAGGTTTTCTGGTCTCAGTATGCCGAGGCCGGACATCCGGTGCCCCTGAGCGACCAGCTGAAGCATCTGGTCGAGCTCCACAAGTTCGCCGAACATGCCATGAAGGGCCTCATAGTTCGGCTGTGGCCTACGGAAGCCATGCCTGGGAGCTACTTCGGGCTAGTGCAGCGGCTGGTGGACGCATGTCCATGGATTGAAGTCATCAAGCGCTCCATCTGCATTGAAGGTGCCCGTAGGGCCCTTGCCCTTGCTAAGGTGCACTGGGGCAAGATGGACGCTGAGAAGCTTGTGACGGACGGACCACCACTGAAGAAGGAGCATCATAAGCTTGAAATGTATTATGAGGGCGTCCTGAAGGGTGCCTGCCTTATAGCGGATGAATGCTCCAAATATATTATTTTTGACTAGACTCGCATTTGTTATCCTGTACGCTGAAAACTTGTTCATATGCGCTAAGCAACGCTTGTGAATTTAAAATATTACCTTCTGTGCGGCTGTTTATCAAATTTGAGTGAAGGCAAGTCGTTGGCTTCAGCCCCCATGCCACGAGTGCTGGGGTGTTCGTGATAAACTTGAGCGCTCTTGTTCCCATTCTTGGGTCCTTCGAGGGAGGCGCTCAACGCAACGAACAAGACAACCGGACTATAGTGCTTGAACACTCTCACTTAGCCATAGAATTCTATAATTTTAAATTTCGGCGAAGCCCCTAGTATTCGGAAGACTGAGTTCGGGGCACTATCCACGCCTTGGCCGGACAATGCCGACTCCTCGCTCTAAGCGGCATAAGTGTTTAGGGACCCGAAAAAACCTCTCGAACAGCGACCGGCTCTCGCCCTATCATGACGGTCAGTTTTAGCTTTCTCCACTGAGGTGCTCAACCCAGCTCAACCGGGGCACAATCGCAGTGGTTCTCCCAGCGCTACCTTAGCCGATATAACGGAACATAAGGTACCAAAACATGGGAGCCGGGCAAACCCAACTATTGACCCAAGACATGATTCGAGCCGATGCATATAATGCTATAAGTTCGGGTGCCGCACTTGTGAAAGTGTTCGGACTTATCACACCATAGTTTTGGGGTACTTAAGCCCTGGTGTATTGGCCGTACCAAAGTGTACGGGTGCAACATGTCATGAATGAACATATATATAGATAAAGAAAGGAGTGCAATAATAGGCAAAAGCTATGTATTGTTTACTCAAAAAGGTACTGCAATGAAAGCAGAACGATACAAATAGTGCGACAAGCAAGGGATGGGACTATTTAACATGTCCCCCTCCAGGGGTAAGCTGCGGGATGGTATGTAAAACAGGTATAATGCTCGTAGTAGAGACCACCGACACTCGACGTAACTACGCTTCCTGGCTGTTGCATCATGAGTTCGGCAATTCTAGTGCCGGACGGGGCTTCGGAAAATGGAGTCCCGAAAGTAAGAGAAAAGAAGAAAGAAAAAGAATGACACAATCGGAGCCCCCAGTGCGGTTGAGCCGCATTCTGGCGTGCCGTGGTCGTGCCCTTCCCTTATGCCCATGGTATCTCCAGAGCGTAGTTATGTACGCGTAGTACTGGCTTTGCAATTTCGCGAGGGCTGGGGATGGGGCCGGATTGCTACGCGTGCTCAGATCGTGCCAGGCGGTCTTGTTGTAGGTTACTCTGGGTGCGCTTGACGGTGTCCGGACGTTTAGTAGCCGGACTCGAGAATTGCTGTGAGAGGCTGCTTTGCACCTCCGCCGCGAGAGCCGCCGTATGCTCCTCCGTTCGGAGAGAGCGTTCGGTGTTTCCATTGACCGTGATTACTCCTCGAGGGATTGGCATCTTGAGCTTGAGGTATGCGTAGTGCGGCACCACATTGAACTTTGCAAATGCAGTTCGTCCCAAGCGGTCGCGTGATAGCCGCCATGAACGGGACTATGTTGAAGATTAACTCTTCGCCGGAAGTTATCCGGGATCCGAAGACCACTTCGAGTGTAATCGAGCCTGTACAATTGGCCTCTACACCTGGTATGACGCCTTTAAAGGTCATCTTTGTGGGTTTAACCCTTGAGGGATCTATGCCCATTTTATGCGACCGTATCACGATAGAGCGGGTTCAGTTGCTACCGCCGTCCATCAGGACTCTAGTGAGGTGAAATCCATCGATGATTGGGTCAAAAACCACTGCGGCGAATCCGCCATGGCGGATGCTAGTGGGGTGGTCCCTTCGATCAAAAGTGATCGGGCAGGAGGACCACGGGTTGAACTTTGGGGCGACTGGCTCCATCGCATATACGTCCCTTAGTGCACGCTTCCGCTCCCTTTTGGGTATGTGGGTTGCGTATATCATGTTCACCGTCCGCACTTGTGGGGGACAGCCCTTCATCCTCTATTGTTCGGCTGCCGGGCTCCTCCTCGTCATCGCTATGCAGCCCCTTGTCATTGAGTTTGGCATTTAACTTGCCTACTGTTTGAAAACCCAACAATCCCTCGTTGGTGTGGTTATTGGTTTTTCGTGGGTGCCATGTATTTGCACGAGCGATCGAGTATTCGGTCCAGATTGGACGGCCCCTGAGTATTTCTTTTGAACGGCTTTTTCACGACCGGGTTTAGAGCCTCTGAATCCGGCATTGACTGTCGTATCTTCAGCATTATCGCTGTTAATGCGGCGCTTGTGCTTGTTGCGACGCGACCTGCCATTGTTGTCCTTGGTATCCGAACTACCAAGGTTTTTGGTCAAGTTGTTACTACGAGCTAGCCAGCTGTCCTCTCCCGCGCAAAAGCGGGTCATGAGTGTGTTGGAAATATGCCCTAGAGGCAATAATAAAAGGATTATTATTATATTTCCTTGTTCGTGATAATTGTCTTTTATTCATGCTATAATTGTATATCCGGAAATCGTAATACATGTGTGAATACATAGACTACTATATGTCCCTAGTGAGCCTCTAGTTGACTAGCTCGTTGATCAACAGATAGTCATGGTTTCCTGACTATGGACATTGGATGTCATTGATAACGGGATCACATCATTAGGAGAATGATGTGATGGACAAGACCCAATCCTAAGCATAGCACAAGATCGTGTAGTTCGTTTTGCTAGAGCTTTTCCAATGTCAAGTATCTTTTCCTTAGACCATGAGATCGTGTAACTCACGGATGCCGTAGGAGTGCTTTGGGTGTACCAAACGTCACAACGTAACTGGGTGACTATAAAGGTGCACTATGTATCTCCTAAAGTGTCTGTTGGGTTGACACGGATCGAGACCGGATTTGTCACTCTGTATTACGGAGAGGTATCATCGGGCCCACTCGGTAATGCATCATCATAATGAGCTCAAAGTGACCAAGTGTTTGGTCACAGGATCATGCATTACGGTGCAGTAAAGTGACTTGCCGATAACGAGATTGAACGAGGTATTGGGATACCGACGATCGAATCTCGGGCAAGTAACATACCGATTGACAAAGGGAATTGTATACGGGGTTGCTTGAATCCTCGACATCGTGGTTCATCCGATGAGATCATCGAGGAGCATGTGGGAGCCAACATGGGTATCCAGATCCCGCTGTTTGTTATTGACTGGGGAGCCGTCTCGGTCATGTCTACATGTCTCCCGAACCCGTAGGGTCTACACACTTAAGGTTCGGTGACGCTAGGGTTGTATGAATATGAGTATGCAGCAAACCGAACGTTGTTCGAGTCCGGATGAGATCCCTGACGTCACGAGGAGTTCCGAATGGTCCGGAGGTAAAGAATTATATATGGGAAGTCGAGTTTCGCCATCGAGAAAGTTTCGGGTCCACGGTATTGTCTGGGACCACCGGAAGGGTCCCGGGGTCCATCGGGTGGGGCCACCTATCCCGGAGGGCCCCATGGGCTGAAGTGGGAGGAACCAGCCTGGTGGGCTGGTGCGCCTGGCCCCCTCTGCGCCTAGGGTTGGGAACCCTAGGAGGGGCGCCCACTTGCCTTGGGGGCACTCCACCCCCTTGCCCCCCTAGGAAATCCCATCTCCTAGGGGCCGGCGCGCCTGGGACCCTATATATAGAGGGGTGAGGAGGGCAGCCGCACCCTTGCACTTGGCGCCTCCCTTCCCCTTGCTACACCTCCTCCTCCCGTAGTCGCTTGGCTCCCCGAACTCTGCTGCATCCACCACCACGCCGTTGTGCTGCTGGATCTTCATCAACCTCTCCCTCCTTCTTGCTGGATCAAGACGTGGGAGACGTCATCTTCTCCGTACGTGTGTTGAACGCGGAGGTGCTGTCCGTTCGACACTTGGTCATCGGTGATTTGGATCACGACGAGTACGACTCCCTCAACCCCGTTCACTTGAACGCTTCCGCTCGCGATCTACAAAGGTATGTAGATGCACTCCTATCACTGTTGCTAGATGAACTCATAGATGGATCTTGGTGAAACCGTAGGAAAATTTTATTTTCTACAACGTTCCCCAACAGTGGCATCATGAGCTAGGTCTATGCGTAGTTCTCTATTGCACGAGTAGAACACAATTTGTTGTGGGCGTAGATGTTGTCAACTTTCTTGCCGCTACTAGTCTTATTTTGCTTCAGCGGTATTGTGGGATGAAGCGGCCCGGACCGACCTTACACGACGCTTACGTGAGACAGGTTCCACCGATCGACATGCACTAGTTGCATAAGGTGGCTAGCGGGTGTCCTGTCTCTCCCACTTTAGTTGGAGCGGATTCGATGAAAAGGGTCCTTATGAAGGGTAAATAGAAGTTGACAAATCACGTTGTGGCTTTTTTTGTAGGTAAGAAAACGTTCTTGCTAGAACCCTATTGCAGACATCGTAAAAGATGCAACAACAATTAGAGGACGCCTAACTTGTTTTTGCAGCAATTGCCTTGTGATGTGATATGGCCAAAAGTTGTGATGAATGATGAATGATATATTGTGATGTATGAGATCATGTTCTTGTAATAGGAATCACGACTTGCATGTCGATGAGTATGACAACCGCAGGAGCCATAGGAGTTGTCTTAATTATTGTATGACCTGCGTGTCATTGATTCAACACCATGTATTTACTTTGCTTTATTGCTAAACCGTTAGCTATAGTAGTAGAAGTAATAGTTGGCGAGCAACTTCATGGAGACACGATGATGGAGATCATGATGATGGAGATCATGGTGTCATGCCGGTGACAAGATGATCATGGAGCCTCAAGATGGAGATCAAAGGAGCTATATGATATTGGCCATATCATGTCACTACTATATATAATTGCATGTGATGTTTATTATGTTTATGCATCTTGTTTACTTAGAACGACGGTAGTAAATAAGATGATCCTTATAATAATTTCAAGAAAGTGTTCTCCCTAACTGCGGCGCCATTGCTAAAGTTCGTAAACGCTTCAAGCACCACGTGATGATCGGGTGTGATAGATTCCTACATTCACATACAACGGGTGTAAGACAGTTTTACACATGCAAAACACTTAGGTTAACTTGACGAGCCTAGCATGTACAGACATGGCCTCGGAACACAAGAGACCGAAAGGTCGAACATGAATCGTATGGAAGATACGATCAACATGGAGATGTTCACCGACGATGACTAGTCCGTCTCACATGATGATCGGACACGGCCTAGTCGACTCGGATCATGTAACACTTAGATGACTAGAGGGATGTCAAATCTGAGTGGGAGTTCATTATATAATTTGATTAGATGAACTTAATTATCATGAACATTAGTCTAAAATCTTTGCAAAATGTCTTGTAGATGAAATGGCCAACGCTCATGTCACCATGAACTTCAACGCTGCTCCTAGAGAAAACCAAGTCGAAAGATGATGGCAGCAACTATTCGGACTGGGTCCTAACCTGAGGATCATCCTCATAGCAGCCAAGAAATTATATGTCCTAGAAGCACCGCTTAGGTGAAGCACCCATCCTGCAGAACCAAGACGTTATGAACGCTTGGCGGTCTCGTCAAGATTACTCCCTCATTCAGGCGGCATGCTTTACAGACTTAGAACCGGGGCTCCAAGAGCGCTTTTGAGAAACACGGAGCATATGAGATGTTCGAGGAGCTGAAAATGGTTTTCCAAGCTCACGCCCGGTCGAGAGATATGAAGTCTCCGACAAGTTCTATAGTTGTAAGATGGAGGAAAATAGTTACAAGGAGCACGCATTACTCAAAATGTCTGGGTTGCACAACCGCCTGTCCCCAAATTTGGACATTAACCTCCTGGACGAGGCGGTCATTGACAGAATCCTTCATCGCTCCCACCGAGCTACAACAGCTTTGTGATGAACTACAATATGCGAGGATGGTGAAAACTATTCTGAAGTATTTTCAATGTCAAGTCAGCAGAGGTAGAAATCAAGAAAGAACATCAAGTGTTGATGGTCAATAAAACCACTAAGTTCAAGAAGGGCAAGGGTAAGAAGAACTTCAAGAAGGACGGCAAGGATGTTGCCGCACCCAAAGAAGCCGCTTGCTGGGAAGAAGTCAAAGAATGGACCCAAGCCCGAGATCGAAGTGCTTTTATTGCAAAGGGAAGGGTCATCGAAGCGGAACTGCCCCAAATACTTAGCGCATAAGAAGGCCGGCAACACTAAAGGTATATTTGATATACATATAATTGATGTGTACCTTACCAAGACTCGTAGTAACTCCCGGTATTTGATACCGTGTCTGTTGCTCATATTTGTAACTCACAGCAGAGCTGCGGAATAAACGGAGACCGGGCGAAGGGACGAGGTGACGATCGCGTCGGGAATGGTTCCAAGGTCGATGTGATCGCCGTCGCACGCTACCTCTACATTTACCTACAGGATTAGTTTTAAACCTCAATAATTGTTATTTAGTGCCAAGTTTGAGCATGAACATTGTATCAGGATCTCGTTTAATACGAGATGGCTACTCATTTAAATCCGAGAATAATGGTTGTTCTATTTATATGAGAGATATGTCTTAATGAATCTCGAACGTGATGTTACACATATTCATAGTGTGAATACCAAAGGATGTAAAGTTGATAACGATAGTCCCACATACTTGTGGCATTGCCGCCTTGGTCACATTGGTGTCAAACGCATGAAGAAGCTCCATTCTGATGGACTTTTAGAGTCTCTCGATTATGAATCATTTGACACATGCGAACCATGCCTCATGGGCAAAATGACCAAGACTCCGTTCTCCGGAACAATGGAGCGAGCAACCAACTTATTGGAAATCATACATACCGATGTAAAAGCGGTCCAATGAGCGTTGAGGCTCGTGGAGGATGTCGTTATGTTCTCACTCTCACTGATGACTTGAGTAGATATGGGTATGTCTACTTGATGAAACACAAGTCTGAGACCTTTGAAAAGTTCGAGGAATTTCAGAATAGGTAGAGAATCAACGTGACCGAAAAATAAAGTTCTTACGATCAGATCGTGGAGGAGAATATTTAAGTCACGAATTTGGTACACACTTAAGAAAATGTGGAATCGTTTCACAACTCACGCCGCTGGAACACCTCGGTAATGTAGGCGTGTCCGAACGCCGTAATCGCACTCTATTGGATATGGTGCGATCTATGATGTCTCTACTGATTTACCGCTATCATTTTGGGGATACGCCTAGAGACAGCTACATTCACTTTAAATAGGGCACCGCCTAAATCCGTTGAGACGACACCGTATGAATTATGGTTTGGGAAGAAACCTAAGATGTCGTTTCTAAAAGTTTGGGGATGCGATGCTTATGTCAAGAAACTTCAACCTGAAAAGCTCGAACCCAAGTCGGAAAAATGCGTCTTCATAGGATACCCTAAGGAAACTATTGGGTATACATTCTACCTTAGATCCGAAGGCATGATCTTTGTTGCCAAGAACGGATCCTTTCTGGAAAAAGAGTTTCTCTCGAAAGGAGTAAGTGGGAGGAATGTAGAACTTGATGAAGTACTACCTCTTGAACAGGAAAGTAGTGCAGCTCAGGAAAATGTTCGTGTGGTGCCTACACCGACTGGAGAGGAAATTAATGATGATGATCAAGGTACTTTGATCAAGTTGCTCTTGAACTCGAAGGTCCACAAGGACACGTTCCACACCAGAGTGGTATGGCAACCCTGTCCTGGAAATCATGTTGTTGGACAACGGTGAACCTTCGAACTATGAAGAAGCGATGGCGGGCCCAGATTCCAACAAATGGCTTGAAGCCATACAATCCGAGATAGGATCCATGTATGAAAACAAAGTATGGACTTTGACAGACTTGCCCGATGATTGCCGAGCGATAGAAAACAAATGGATCTTTAAGAAGAAGACGGACGCGGATGGTAATGTTACCATCTATAAAGCTCGACTTGTCGCTAAAGGTTATCGGCAAGTTCAAGGGGTTGACTACGATGAGACTTTCTCTCCGTAGCGAAGTCAAGTCCATCCGAATCATGTTAGCAATTGCCGCATACTATGATTATGAGATATGGCAAATGGATGTCAAAACGGCATTCCTTAACGGCTATCTTAAGGAAGAACTGTATATGATGCAAAGGAAGGTTTTGTCGACCCTAAGAATGCTAACAAGGTATGCAAGCTCCAATGATCCATTTATGGGCTGGTGCAAGCATCTCGAGTTGGAACATTCGCTTTGATGAGATGATCAAAGCGTTTGGGTTTATGCGACTTATGGAGAAGCATTCATTTACAAGAAAGTGAGTGGGAGCTCAGAGCATTTCTCATATTATATGTATATGACATACTTTTGATGGGAAATGATATAGAACTTTTGGACAGCATTAAGGCCTACTTGAATAAGAGTTTTTCAATGAAGGACCTTGGAGAAGTCTTACATATTAGGCATCAAGATCTATAGGGATAGATCGAGACGCCTCATAGGTCTTTCACAAAGCACATACCTTGATAAGATATTGAAGAAGTTCAAAATGGATCAGTCCAAGAAAGGGTTCTTGCTCAGACATAAGGTGTGAAATTGAGCTCGGCTCAATGTCCCACCACGGCGAGAAGATATAGAAGAGATGAGTGTCATCCCTATGCATCAGCCATAGGGTCTATTATGTATGCCATGCCGTGTACTGACTGATGTAAACCTTTGTCGTAAGTTTGGTAGGAAGGTACCAAAGTAATCCCGCAAGGAACACCGGACAGCGTCAAGAAT
This sequence comes from Aegilops bicornis, assembly GCA_021605145.1. NCBI lineage: Eukaryota > Viridiplantae > Streptophyta > Magnoliopsida > Poales > Poaceae > Aegilops > Aegilops bicornis. The sequence goes on along the minus strand of CM038671.1, from coordinate 533,430,967 downwards.
ATCCTGAAGTACCGAAAAGGACTAAGGACATGTTTCTCATTTATGGAGGTGACGAAGAGCTCGTCAGTAAAGGGTTACGTGGACGCTTAGCTTCGACACAGATCCGATGACTCTAAGTCACAAACCGGATACGTGTATATGTTGAATGGTGGAGCAGTAAGCTGGTGCAGCTGCAAGCAAAGCGTCGTGGCGGGATCTACATGTGAAGCAGAGTACATGGCAGCCTCGGAGGCAGCGCATGAAGCAATTTGGGTGAAGGAGTTCATCACCGACCTAGGAGTCATACCCAATGCGTGGGGCCGATCAAACTCTTCTCGTGACAACACTGGAGCTATTGCCCTTGCCAAGGAGCCCAGGTTTCACAAGAAGACCAGGCACATCAAGCGCCGCTTCAACTCCATCCATGAAAATGTTCAAGATGGAGACATGGAAATTTGCAAAGTGCATACGAATCTGAATGTCGCAGATCCGTTGACTAAACCTCTTCCGCGGGCAAAACATGATCAACACCAGAACTCTATGGGTGTTCGATTCATCACAATGTAACTAGATTATTGACTCTAGTGCAAGTGGGAGACTGTTGGAAATATGCCCTAGAGGCAATAATAAAAGTATTATTATTATATTTCCCTGTTCATGATAATTGTCTTTTATTCATGCTATAATCGTATTATCCGGAAATCGTAATACACGTGTGAATACATAGACTACTATATGTCCCTAGTGAGCCTCTAGTTGACTAGCTCGTTGATCAACAGATAGTCATGGTTTCCTGACTATGGAAATTGGATGTCATTGATAACGGGATCACATCATTAGGAGAATGATGTGATGGACAAGACCCAATCCTAAGCATAGCACAAGATCATGTAGTTCGTTTTGCTAGAGCTTTTCCAATGTCAAGTATCTTTTCCTTAGACCATGAGATCGTGTAACTCCCGGATCTTTGTAGGAGTGCTTTGGGTGTACCAAACGTCACAACGTAATCGGGTGACTATAAAGGTGCACTACGGTATCTCCGGAAGTGTCATTGGGTTGACACGGATCGAGATCGGATTTGTCACTCAGACACGGAGAGGTATCATCGGGCCCACTCGTTAATGCATCATCATAATGAGCTCAAAGTGACCAAGTGTTTGGTCACGGGATCATGCATTACGGTACGCAGTAAAGTGATTCTTCGATGAACGAGATTGAACGAGGTATTGGGATACCGACGATCGAATCTCGGGCAAGTAACATACCGATTGACAAGGGGAATTGTATACGGGGTTGCTTGAATCCTCAACATCATGGTTCATCCGATGAGATCATCGAGGAGCATGTGGGAGCCAACATGGGTATCCAGATCCCGCTGTTGGTTATTGACCGGAGAGCCGTCTCGGTCATGTCTACATGTCTCCCAAACCCGTAGGGTCTACACACTTAAGGTTCGGTGACGATTGTGTTGTATGAATGTGAGTATGCAGCAAACCGAAAGTTGTTCGAGTCCCGGATGAGATCCCGGACGTCACGTGGAGTTCGGATATGGTCCGGAGGTATAGAATTATATATGGGAAGTCGAAGTTTCGCCATCGGGAAAGTTTCGGTCCACTGGTATTGTACTGGACCACCGGAAGGGTCCCGGGGGTCCACCGGGTGGGGCCACCTATCCCGGAGGGCCCCATGGGCTGAAGTGGGAGGGGAACCAGCCCCTGGTGGGCTGGTGCGCCCCCCTGGGCCCCCCTCTGCGCCTAGGGTTGGGAACCCTAGGGAGGGGGTGCCCCACTTGCCTTGGGGGGCACTCCACCCCCTTGGCCGCCGCCCCCTAGGAGATCCCATCTCCTAGGGCCGGCGCCAGGGACCCTATATATAGAGGGGAGGGGGACAGCCGCACCGTTGCACTTGGCGCCTCCCTTCCCCCTTGCTACACCTCCTCCTCCCGTAGTCGCTTGGCGAAGCCCTGCCGGAACTCTGCTGCATCCACCACCACGCCGTCGTGCTGCTGGATCTTCATCAACCTCTCCCTCCTCCTTGCTGGATCAAGGCGTGGGAGACGTCATCCGCTCCGTACATATGTTGAACGCAGAGGTGTTGTCCGTTCGGCACTTGGTCATCGGTGATTTGGATCACGACGAGTACGGCTCCCTCAACCCCGTTCACTTGAACGCTTCAGCTCGCGATCTACAAAGGTATGTAGATGCACTCCTATCACTCGTTGCTAGATGAACTCATAGATAAATCTTGGTGAAACCATAGGAAAATTTTATTTTCTGCAACGTTCCCCAACAGAGTGTTGTGAGGGCTGCCATGGATTTCGGCTTTTCCTGTCCTAGGTGCCGGGCAAGCCACTCATCGCGGATGTTATGTTTGAAGGCTGCAAGGGCCTCTGCATACGGACAGTCAACAATTTGATTTTTCTTGGTTAGGAACCGTGTCCAGAATTGTTTGGCCGATTCTTCTGGCTGCTGAATTATGTGGCTGAGGTCATCGGCGTCGGTGGTCGCACATATGTGCCTGGAAGTTATCAAGGAATGCGGCTTCCGTGTCCTCCCAACAACCAATTGATTCTGGCAAGCTGTTAAGCCAATGCCGAGCTGGTCCTTTAAGCTTGAGTGGGAGGTATTTGATGGCGTGTAGATCATCACCGCGGGCCATGTGGATATGGAGGAGGTAGTCCTCGATCCAAACGCAGGATCTATTGTGCCATCGTATGATTCGATGTTCACGGGTTTGAAACCCTCGGGGATTTGACGATCCATCACTTCATCTGTGAAGCATAGTGGTTGTGCGGCGCCTCTGTATTGAGCTATATCACGACGCAGCTCAAATGAGCTTTGTCTACTATGTTCGGCCCGGCCGAAATTGTTGTATCCGGCGTGACGGTTATCATCACGTGTCGTGGGGCGCCCACGCGATCCGTAGATCGATCTTGTTTGCCTTGCCTTGTCCTCTAATATGTCTCGCAGGTCTGGCGCGTTTCCCCGTTCCTTGGTATTTTTCGAGCGGCGCCGGGGTGTGGCTTGAATGGAGGGTCTAGAGGCCTCTCTGTCGCGGCCACGGGGTGGCCGGTCAGCCGCATCATGTGCTGGTGATGTAGGTTTGGGTGCTTCCTCCTCTAATTGGGGTAGCAGCCTGCGTTTTGGGTATCTCTTGGAGGGGCGTTTGAGTTCGTACTCTTCGGCTGCAAGGACTTCACCATCCGCCGCCTAGCAAGTCTTGGTCAGCTCTAAGCTGCTACTTCTTTTTCTTGAGGCTGCTTGCCGTGGCCATAAGCCTGCGTTTGAAACGCTCCTGTTCGGCGGGATCCTCAGGCACGACAAATTCTTCGTCGTCGAGGCTTGCCTCATCTTCGGAGGGAGGCATATAATTATCTTCCTCCACCTCCCTGTCTGCCGCTCTATCATGAGGGCTGGCTTCTCCCTCCTCCTGTGCTGAATCCTGCTGGAGGAGGTTGTCTTCTGACCGTCCGGTGTTATTATCTCCCGTGCCGGAATCACCGTTTTTGTTGTGGCGGGATTTAGAGCAGCGCCGCTGACGCTGGCGCTTGGGCTGTTTCTTGGAGGGGTCATCCTCCGCTGTTCCGTCGCCGTTCCCATCTTTTGGGATGTCCACCATGTATATGTCGTATGACGAGGTGGCCTTCCAGTTCCCTGTAGGCGCTGGTTCTTGGTCGTCTCCATAGATCGCCGTCCATACCGTCGATGTCTTCGGAGTCGAAATCGAGCATGTCGGTTAAATCATCGACAGTGGCTACAAAGTGGGTGGTGGGTGGGCGTTGAATTTCTTCGTCGTCCGCATCCCAACCTTCCTGACCGTAGTCCGGCCAGGGCTCTCCTGATAAAGAGAGAGATTTTAGTGAATTCAGGATGTTGCCAAAGGGCAAGTGCTGAAAGATGTCCGCGGCAGTGAACTCCATAACCGGCGCCCAATTGGATTCGATTAGCAGGGGCGCGGAGGGTTCGGAGTCCGGAGAGGAGTCCGGCACCTTGGAGTCACGGTCTTCGCAGCGACAGGGATGGAGTTCGGCTCAATCGCCGTAGAGATCGTAGCCCCCGAGGCGGTGTCCAGCCACTCATCCTCGATCGGCGGAGTCGGCTCCGAGCTAAGGGTCGGAGCGGACGCTGGTGCGGCCTCCAGGGCACTGTTCGGCGGCAGAGCTAGATCGTGCCCATCGAGACAGTGCGGCGCGCTTGGCTGTGGCTCGAATCCATCGAAGATCAAGTCTCCGCGGATGTCAGCCGTGTAGTTCAAACTCCCAAATCTGACATGATGGCCAGGGGCGTAGCTTTCGATCTGCTCTAGGTGGCCAAGTGAATTGGCCCGCAGTGCAAAGCCGCCGAATACGAAGATCTGTCCGGGGAGAAAAGTCTCACCCTGGACCACGTTGTTGTTGATGATCGAAGGAGCCATCGGGCCTAAGGATGACGACACAGAGGAACTCTCAATGAAAGCACCAATGTCGGTGTCAAAACCGGCGGATCTCGGGTTGGGGGTCCTGAACTGTGCATCTAGGCGGATGGTAACAGGAGACAAGGGACACGATGTTTTTACCTGTGTTTGGGCCCTCTCGATGGAGGTAAAACCCTACTCACGCTTTATTAATGTTGATGATATGGGTAGTACAAGAGTGGATCTACCACGAGATCGTGAGAGGCTAAACCCTAGAAGCTAGCCTATGGTATGATTGTTGTTCGTCCTACGGACTAAAACCCTCCGGTTTATATAGACACCGGATAGGGTTAGGGTTAAACAGAGTTGGTTACAACGGTAGGAGATCTACATATCCGTATCGCCAAGCTTGCCTTCCACGCCAAGGAAAGTCCCATCCGGACACGGGACGAAGTCTTCAATCTTGTATCTTCATAGTCCAGGAGTCCGGCCAACGGTGATAGTTCGGCTATCCGGACACCCCCTAATCCAGGAATCCCTCAACCGGCACTCTTAATTAAAAAAACAAAGCGTACTACTTCGACTGGTGCTCGTCGATCTCCGCCGCCGCCTCCATGTCCAGCTCGTGCCCGACGGTCTCCTAGGAAGGGGCTCCATGGCATCCATCGCACCATACTCGGCAAGCATCTCGCCATCCGCGTCCGCCATCTCTTTGGAAAAGGCAGCCATGAGCTGGGCGTGGGAGGATGCGATCTAGGCTTGGACGGGCTCCATCGTCGCAAGGTATGCGGCGGAGGAACAGACGGCTGCTCGAACGCTCTGGGCGATTGCCAGCTCTTCGGCCTTGGGTTTCGGACCGTTGTCGGAGAAGCTTCGTTCGATTTGTGCGGTGACTGCCAGGAGCTGGGCATGGGCGGCCTCGACATGGTCGTGGGCGGCCTCCATCAGGGCTAAGGCCGCCACTGCGGAACGGACAACTGTTGTGCCGCTCTCGCCAGTTTCTATCCCCGAGGCGTATGTTGTCGCCGCCACCGAGAAGCAACAATGCCGTTTGGACTACCTTTGCCGCCCGGTTGCAGATTGCCGCCGCGCTCATGCACCTTGTTAGCACGCGCATGGAGGCTAATGTCGCGCTCTCACCGGAGTGATCCACCGAAGTTGCCCTCACGACGCGGGTCCACGTGCCCATCTTTCACCGGCGACGATTGAACAGTGAAATGATATTTGGGGAGCGAGCTAGTGTGCTTGAGACGCCGGATGTGGACTATAGCCGACGCACCTTCTCGCGTAAGCCATAGTCGTACTATACACTGACGGTGCTCCAGGATATTTTGTGTTGCATCTCACACGGTTGGTGATAATAAACTATGTGCGATCTACTTGATTTTTCATCTTGATTTGAATTACATAATGGAGTCACATCAGCAATGGACAGTGTTTGAATAGCTGACCTTTTATCTAGAGTGAACATGCAACTATATGTGTGTTGTAAAAGAATTGGAATTATTCAGGGTTCGTTTGAACATTTTATACATTAAATTGGTTTTCTAGCCATTTCAGGTGCACAATTCAAAATTAAACTACATGCACATGCTCCGGTGCACCAACATGGGTTGTAAAATCATATATGTGTCCACGGGTTTATGCTTATATCCCATGCAAGAAATGGGGATGAAATTCGAACACCACGGTACCATGGCTCTCCGGCAAACGTCGACGTACTTGCTTTTGTAATTCTAGTAAATCCAAAATTCGTCCGAAACATGAAACTTGGCATGCTATCATGGAGCGGCATCAACATGCCGTGGTAATTTTTTGTCCCATTTGGGGCAGGTTTGGGTATAAGCTTCTCATAAACCAGAGCTTCTCACAACAAGTGTGATGGTTTTGGTACGGAACGTTTCACCTTTCTGGACGAAACGATATCCGTTGCCTCTTCCCAATTTCAAATTTTTCCCTAGTGTCAACATAGAACAACAGGAGTGTTGTGTCAATTTTTGGGATTTTTCGGGGTTCGCTTGGACATTTTTATACATTAACTGAGTTTTCTATGCATTCATGTGCATAATTCAAATTTGAACTACAGACACATGCTCTAATGCATATAAATTAGTTGAAAATTTAAATATGCGTCCTTGGTTGCCTGCTTAGGTCCCATGCAAGAAATGAGAATGAATGTCACACACCCTGCCACTGTCACTCGGCCGCAAACATTGAGATACCTGGTTTTTAAATTCTAGTAAATCCAAAACTCAAATGAAATTCATGAAACTTGGCATGCTATCATGGAGCGGCATCAACATGTCGTGGTAAAACTTTTGTCCCGTTTGGGGCAGGTTTGGGTATATGCTTCTCACAAACCAGAGCTTCTCACGACAAGCATGATGGTTTCGGTAGGGAACGTCCCACCTTTGGGGACGAAACGATATCCATTGCCTCTTATTGCTTTCAAATTTTTTCCCGTGTCAACATAGAACAACAGGAGTGTTGTGTCAATTTTTGTGATATTTCGGGGTTCGTTTGGACATTTTTATGCATTAACCGAGTTTTTAATGCATTTATGTGCATAATTCAAATTTGAACTACATGCACATGCTCCAGTGCATATAAATTGGTTCAAAAATCAAATATGTGTCCATGGGTGCATGCTTAGGTCCCATGCAAGAAATGGGAATGAATTTCAAACACCAGGGCACCGTTGATTGCCGGCAAAACGTTGTGATACTTTATTTTAAAATTATAGTAAATCCAAAACTCATCAGAAATTCATGAAACTTGGCATGCTATCATGGAGCGGCATCAACATGCTGTGGTAAATTTTTTGTCCAATTTGGGGCAGGTTTGGGTATATGCTTCTCACAAACCAAAGCTTCTCACAACAATCACGATGGTTTCGGTAGGGAACATCCCACCTTTGGGGACAAAACGATATCCATTGCCTCTTATTGCTTCCAAAAAATTTCTCGTGTCAACATAAAACAACAGGAGTGTTGTGTCAATTTTTGTGATTTTTCGGGGTTCGTTTGGACATTTTTATGCATTAACTGAGTTTTCAATGCATTTATGTGCATAATTCAAATTTGAACTACATGCACATGCTCCAAAGGCATATAAATTGGTTGAAAAATCAAATATCTGTCCTTGGGTGCATGCTTAGGTCCCATGCAAGAAATGGGAATGAATTTCAAACACCAGGGCACTCTTGATTGCCGGCAAAACATTGAGATGCCTGGTTTTAAATTTCTAGTAAATCTGAAACTCGTCTGGAATTCATGAAACTTGGCATGCTATCATGGAGCGGCATCAACATGCCTTGGTAATTTTTTTGTCCCATTTGGGGCAGGTTTGGGTATATGCTTCTCACAAACCAGAGCTTCTCACAACAAGCATGATGGTTTCGGTAGGAACGTCCCACCTTTGGGGACGAAACGATATCCATTGCCTCTAATTGCTTTCAAAATTTTTTCTCATGTCAACATAGAACAACAGGAGTGTTGTGTCCATTTTTGTGATTTTTCGGGGTTCGTTTGGACATTTTTATGCATTAACCGAGTTTTCAGTGCATTTATATGCATAATTCAAATTTAAACTACATGCACATGCTCCAGTGCATATAAATTGGTTGAAAAATCAAATATGTGTCCTTGGGTGCATGCTTAGGTCCCATGCAAGAAATGAGAATGAATTTCAAACACCAGGGCACCGTTGATTGCCGGCAAAACATTTAGATACTTTATTTTAAAATTCTAGTAAATCGAAAACTCGTCTGAAATTCATGAAACTTGGCATTCTAGCATGGAATGGCACCCGACATGCTGTGGTATTTTTCGTGTCCATTTTGAGAGAAGGCGCACTTGAATAATGACAGCCAACAAAGGCATTTTGAAAAAATAGCTGCCACTTTAATATCTCAAACGTATGTATAATTCAAACCGTGTGTGTTCTGTTAACCATTCACGTGGCGCCATGTGTCTTGGTTTTAATGGCTGCAGGAGGTGTCGTGCGGATAGCTGTTTGACCTTGACCGGATGGGAGGCGTGCGAGCGCAGTCCGGTGCGCAGGCTGACCGAGAGGCGTGCAAGCTGTCCTCGAATGCGTAGGCTCACCGGGAAGCATGTGAGTTGTACGCTGCGCAGGCTCACTGGGAAGCGAGCCCTTTATTTCCATGGTTGCCCGCCTTCCTCTCCGTGCACGCGCCCCCCTCAGCGGCATGTGACGCCGCTGTCGAACGCTACCTCTCAGCGCCGCCAGCTGCCGTCCTCCCGCACCCCGCCTGTCGACCCAGGATTTGTGCATCTCTTCAACGCAAACAGTTCTTTTGGATGACCCGTGTGCAACCACTTACAAACAATTTGGTGCGATTTGCATCTGTCATATTGGGTATGTTACCATTTGTCAAATTGGAAAGATTGACATTTGTTGATCTAGTAACATTGCCATTTTTCAACCTTGTAACACTGCGACTTGTCAAAATATGAAGCTAAAAATCACTAGCAGTATCTAATTTTTGCAACTAAAATTCAGTAATTAAGCATAGATTTCATTCATAGATTAAGCAGTTGTTCTTAGTTTATACAAACAGTTCAACTCGACAGCTGAACCGACCAAAATTTTCCCCAATTGTTGTCAACCACGTACTGAACTAGCTAGTTCAACTATATATATACTAGCTAATTTTAAGTACGTTGTACAGTTCCACCACATCTATAGTCAGATGAACTGAACAAAATAGCCACTAAATACTACTACTATTGCGGAGGGGTTTTGTACTACTTCCGGCTGCCTCTCCTCTGTCGAGCGCGCTTAGTAAGAGGTGGAGGAGGAGGAGCCTACCGATGAGCTAGGCAACCACAATACGGTGCATGCCGTTGTTGCAGCTTCAGCGACGCTCACCTCGAACGCCCTCTGCCGCTCCAGACGACCCCTCTTGAAGCGGTGGTTCTTCTCATAGATCTCCTGATTCCTGGCTTCTGAGGTGGCGTGTGCCGCGGCCATGGCGGCAGTAAGGCTCTTTGCATGCTTGACGAGGCGCTCCTCCTCCTCCCGCAGGAACTCGGTGTAGCGCGCAAGGTCGCTGACGCACGTGCGGGCATCCACCTCCACCTCCCGCCTTCGGGCGGAGGCGGCGGAGCGGGTGATGACCCCGGTGGTTGACGGTGGGCTGGCGGCCATGGCGGCCGATGACGGGGTGGCGGCCACGACCACCACCTCCCGCCTTCGGGCCGCGGTGGCGGAGCGGGTGATGGCCACGGTGGCCGACAGTGCGGTGGTTGCCACGACGGCCACCTCCCGCCTTCGGGCCGCCGCGGCGGAGCGGGCGATGGCCCTAGCTTTCGACGGTGGTGTGGCGGCAACGACGGCTGGCAACAACTGCCGACGGGCACCGACGGCGGAGCGTGTGGTGGATGCTCCGCGCACACCCAACAGGGACGCCGCGCGCACTACACTACACCAGGGACTGCGGCGCCGCCGCGGTGTAGCCTCCCAGCTAGAGCTGTCCTCTGATGACGGCAGAGTGGCTGAGCGACGATGATGGACCGGTGCCATTGGCGATTGTGGGAGAAGCAGACGAGATAAGGTACAGGGAGGGGAAAACGCGATGCAGGACTCGCTGACCGTGAGGGTTCTTATAGCAGGCCGGTAAGCATTGGGATTTTGGGGCATTTCATCGAGTCAGGCGGGAAGCTTGCGCGGGAACCTGCGAGGTTGCGCGGGAACGGGCTCACCGACGATTCATAGGCGCCACCGTTTGGCCAAAAGAACGCCCCCGCGCGCTGCGCAAGCTTGCGTTGTAAGCCGTCTGCGGCAACGGGGTGACAAGATGTGCGAGAGGAGGACGAAAGGCCACGTACACATACGATTAATAAAAAAAATGTTTGTGATTTAATTACCTACTATACCCCCGTCCTTGTTTATAAGTATGATTTAACTAATAAAATACGAATGCATGTCGCCAAAGATTATATAGTTGGATTCGTATTTGAACATAGTTTCCAATTATATAATTTTTATAACATGCATTAACATTCTGTTGGTTAAATTTGAGGGCAAAGTATGGCACAAAATATAAAGGGGACTATAGACTAGACAAAGGTGGTAGCACACGGCCACTCTCTACGCAGCGACGCAACTGTCGGCCGGCTTGTAGGCGACCATTTCCTGCGTGTTCAACTACTCTATGTGTGTGGTTGCTTGCGGTTCAGGCGTAGCGCCTGCTCACGTCCCGCGCTCTGCTCGCTATCGCGTCCCTCCGGGTGCTCTGCCCTCATCCCTCCACGCGCCCTGCCAGTGTTTGGGGCCGGCACACGATCAGGCACGTTCGTGTGCATGCGGTCGCGCCGGGCGCGGCGTGATGATGCAGTTACCCGCTACAAAAACTACCATGCGGACACGCCGAGAATCCACGCCGCCTGGCCCCCTTTTATTCCTGTGGCCATTTACCTTCATCTCTCGTCTCACATGACACAATAAGCACACCCACGAGGACACATATAGAGAGGACATCCAGCGGTTCCAATGGCGCTCCCAGTGGCTCCAATGGCGCTCCCAGCAGCCAACGACGACAACGGCGGGCAGTTCACCATGCAACAGGTCGTGGACACCCATGTGAGGGAGAAGGCTCTCTTGGTGGTGTACACGAATGATCCGGTCTCGGTGGAGAGCTCCATCCAAACTATGGAGCAGTTCCTTGCCGAGGACAAGTACCAAGTGGTTGGCTTCGACTTGAGTACACCGTGGGTCATGCCGAGCACGATCAGAAGGTTGTCATCACCCAGTTGTGCATGCGACATGACGTCCTCGTCTACCACTACCACCTTGCCACAACGCCTTGCGAGCGTTTCTCCAGGTTTATCAACAGCTCCGACTACAGTTTCGCTGCGGTGGACACCACCAACGATCTAAAAGCGCTCAAGGTTTCGGGCTTGAAATGCCCGAATCTTGTCAACATCCAGCGCCACTACAAGGTCTGGGGCAGTGACAAAAACAAATTGAACTCCCTGGTTGACCTTGCCTCGGCCATCAGCGACCCCTACTACATGAAGATGAAGAATGAGAGAAATAAGGACAAGAATGCCTGGCACAGTGTGTGGCATGAGAGACTGGATGAACAACATGTCAAGTACGCAGCCATGGACGCATACACAAGCTACGAGATGTACAGGCGGATCGTTGACATGAGGAATTGTCTTCTTCCTGACCCAGACGAGGGATCGAGCCACATAGCAGTGGCGGGAGCGTCATAAGAAGTAGATGACTAGACGATCGTTTCTCCTACTTTAGAATGCATGCAATTGTTTATTGAGGTGTGTGTGAATGATCTGTATAGTCACTTATGTAATTGGACGTTTATTTCAGTTATATATATATATACATGTTATTCTACTGTAGACAGAGCAAATCACACGGCTTATTAGCAGCAATCGTCTGTATTATTATTGGTCTTCGCACACATTTCTGATTACGGACCCGTTTGCCGCGTATCACACACATCTTGTTCAGTTGAACCGTTTCCATTGTGTTGCCTAATCACACACAGTTCATCCTAGTGAGCTGTATGCTGTATATCACACACGACTTCATCTGGCTGCCTGTTTCTTTTGTTCCTCCCCATCCCAAACAGTTAATTGAGCTGAACTGTATGCCCTGCATCGCACATGCAACTAAAATTTGAACCATGTTTGATGCATCCGTCATCTCCAACATTTTTGCACCTTTTTTGACGGTTTTTTTACACCATCGTTTGCGATTATGGCATCGCACACAGTTTCATCGAAGGGTCTCTGATCGTAGTGTCGCATTTGGACCATCCTGCAGTAGTGGCTGGGAAGATTTGGAAGATGCCTTTAGAGACAACTTCCAAGGTACCTATGTTCGGCCTCCAGATGCTGGTGACCTCAGTCACATAGTCTAGCAACCCGGAGAGTCAGCCCGGAAACTCTGGACCAGGTTCTTAACTAAAAAGAACCAAATCGTCGATTGCCCGGACGCCGAAGCCCTCGCGGCCTTTAAACACAGCGTCTGTGACGAGTGGCTCGTCCGACACCTCGGCCAAGAAAAATCGAAGCCCATGGCAGCTCTCACCGCACTTATGACCCGCTTTTGCACGGGAGAGGATAGCTGGCTAGCTCGTAGAAGCAATAGCACCAGCAACCCCGACACCTCCGAAGCCAGAAACGGCAACGGTAGGCCACGACGCAACAAACACAAGCGTCAAAGCAACAATGAAAATACTAAAGATAGGCGGTTAACGCCGGATTCAGTGGCTCTAAACCCGGTCAGCGGAAGAAGCCATTCAAAGGAAACAAAGATGGTCCATCCAGTTTAGACAGAATACTCAATCGGCCTTGCCAGATTCATGGCGCCCCTGACAAGCCTGCCAATCATTCCAACAGAAATTGTTGGGTCTTTAAACAGGCCGGTAAGATAAGCACCAAACATAAAGGGAAAGGGCCGCCCAGCAAGGACGACGATGAAGAGCCTCGCCCACCGAACACACGGGTTCGGCTGGCCACAGCCGGACTATGATGTCCCTCATGGCCAATCCGGACATCCTATGCAGCTCGGCCCACTGCGCCATCTGGTCATTCAGCAGCGTTGGGCGCTCCTGCGCCGCGAACTGTGAACAGAATAGCTTCTCCATCATGTGCCCCTCCTGGGCCCAGAAGAACTGCGCGGCATCGGCGGCACTCTTCAGAAGATCCGCAAAGGCGTCTGGAGCACTCCACAGTCGAGTGAGTAAGGCAAACTTCTGATTGCCGAATTTAGTCTGTAAAAGAAAGGGCTTACCAGCCGCTATCTGTTCGGCTTGCCGGATCTCCTCGCGAGCTTCTCGGGATTCGGTCCGTGTTGCCTTGGACTCTTGAAGGGCCTTGGCAAGATCGGTTGCTTGGACTTTATTCTTCTCCTCTAGGGACACACACTTGTTGGCGGCATCCTTGAGCGCTTGCTCCACTTCGGTCACCCGCTCCTCGTACCGGCGGACGACCTGTTCAGACTTCAAGTCTGCGGCCGCTTTATCAGCGACCGCTTTGTTCATCCTTGCCTGCTCCTTGGCTTGGTCAAGTTCACCCCTGAGAGTCTCGACCGCAGCAGCACTGCCTGCAACCATACACATAGCAGCGCCTGAGCTTCGACTCAGAGTCTGCATATCAATACAGGCATGAACGAGATATTCAAAACATACCTTGCGCTTCATCAAACCTCTTGTTGATGCGGACGAGATCCTCATCGGCCAGCCCCAGCTTCCGCTTGAGCTCGGGTACTTCGGCGGCCTAGGCGGTTGCCGCTAACAGTGAAGCCTGTTTGATTAGAAAAGTACATTATCTCCCGCGAATATTATCGATCCTCTGTTCGACCTTTTTCCAAAAGCAGAACAGAGTCTCAGGGGCTACTATCTATATACAGGCATATTTTTCATATGAAAAGCGGCCAGGAATATTACATCGCCTACCTCAAAGCCTGTTAGCAGGCTAGTGAAGGCTTCGTTCAGCCCGCTCTTGGCGGACTGAACCTTCTCAACCACCACACCCATCAGGGTGTGGTGCTCCTCCACAATGGAAGCACGTTGCAGTGCCTCCATCAGTGTGTTTGGAGCCTCCGGATTTGCGGAGGTCGCCGCTGGAGTTGAAGCTCCCCCCTCCCTTGAAGGGGGTCGCTTATTTGGTTCCGAAGCCGTTTGGGTTTCCGGAACGGTGTTCGGCTGGGGGCCGGACTGATGAAGGACCCCGTCGTCAGTCTCCATGGGGATTGCGCCCCCCATGTTCTCGGCAGCCAAGGTATTACCCTATGGCACTGTTTTGGCGGCCTCCCATACCGCTCCGTGGCCCGGAGAGGCCCTTCAGGACAACACTTCGATGTCGTCCGTGGCGGTTGGCGGGGAGACTCGTGGAGGCGACTCGCTCTCCATCATCCCCGGCTCCAAAGAATTCCCCTCTGATGATTGTTGGGGGAGATCGCGAGCCGGACTACACCATACAATGTGTTAAGACCATAATAATAAAGACTGAACTTATGTAAGGCATCCTCGGATACTTACGATGCGGCGAGGGGCTTCGACCTGGGGCGCCACTCGGGGATGGCTTCGGCATCCGAAACCGAGCCGTCTGGGAGGGATATTTTCCCCCTTTTGGGCGCCTCCCTCTCTGGGTCTTCAGAGGCGGCCCTTTTCATCTTCCTCCCCTTCGGGGAAGAATTGCTTTCTTCCTCCTCCTCTTCTTCATCTTCATCCTCCTCGTGGGAGGAGTGAGTTTCGGTCTCTCCGGACACCGCGTCCGAAGTACCTTTACAGCGGAGGCCATCTTTGGCCTCCTTGTTCTTCCTCTTGGCCTTTTTCTCCGGCGCCTGATAGGGCGACGGGACCAGCATCCTCATTAGTAGAGGATCAGCTGGGTTTTCAGGTAGTGGAGCTGAACATCTGATCCACTCCGCCTTCTTTGTCCAGCCCTGTTTAGAGGATGGAATTCTCAATATGCTCCTTTGATTAGTAAACTAAGCTATGTTCAGAAATTAAACACTTACCGGAGTGGCTGGATGATTGCTGTCGAGGCCAATGTCCTCGGACGTATTTGGACATGACTTCGGAGCTTTGAAGAGCAGCTTCCAGATCTCTTTGTGTGTCGTGCCAAAGAACCGCTGCAGGGTCCATGGCCCTTCCGGATTGAACTCCCACATATGGAGAGGCCGTCACTCGCAGGGAGGCGGACGAGCATCACCTGGATCACGTCAGTGAGGCTGTTGCCCTGTTCTATGATATTTTTATGTGCTTTTGCAGTGTCAACGCCTCGTCGGATGTGTTGGGGAACGTAGTAATTTCAAAAAAAATCCTACGCACACGCAAGATCATGGTGATGCATAGCAACGAGAGGGGAGAGTGTTGTCTACATACCCTCGTAGACCGAAAGCGGAAGCGTTAGCACAACGCGGTTGATGTAGTCGCACGCCTTCACGATCCGACCGATCAAGTACCCGAACGACGGCACCTCTGAGTTCAGCACACGCTCAGCCCGATGGCGCCCCTCGAACTCCGATCCAGCCTAGTGTTGAGGGAGAGTTTTGTCAGCACGATGGCGTGGTGACGATGTTGATGTTCTTCCGACGCAGGGCTTCGCCTAATCACCGCTACAGTATTATCGAAGTGGACTATGGTGGAGGGGGGCCCCGCAGACGGGTGGGAGCTAGTCACTGATCAACTTGTGTATCTAGGGTGCCCCCTGCCCCCGTATATAAAGGAGCAAGGGGGAGGTGCGGCCGGCCACGGAGGAGGCGCGCCAGGAGGAGTCCTACTCCTACCGAGAGTAGGACTCCCCCCTTTTCCATGTGGGACTAGGAGAGAGAGGGGGAAGAGGTGGAGGGAGGAAGGAAAGGGGGGCGCCGCCCCCTTCTCCTTGTCCTATTCGGATGGGAGGCACGCGGCCCCTGCCTCGCCTCCTCTCTCTCTTCCACCAAGGCCCACTAAGGCCCATTAAGTTCCTAGGGGTTCCGTAACCTCCGGCATCTCGGAAAAATCCCAAACATAGGCTTCCAATATATCAATCTTCATGTCTCGACCATTTCGAGACTCCTCGTCATGTCCGTGATCACATCCGGGACTCCGGACAACCTTCGGTACATCAAAACATATAAACTCATAATATAACTGTCATCGTAACGTTAAGCGTGCGGACCCTATGGGTTCGAGAACTATGTAGACATGACCGAGACACGTCTCGAGTTAATAACCAATAGCGGAACCTAGATGCTCGTATTGGCTCCCACATATTCTATGAAGATCTTTATCGGTCAGACCGCATAACATCATACGTTGTTCCCTTTGTCATCGGTATGTTACTTGCCCGAGATTCGATCGTCGGTATCTCAATACCTAGTTCAATCTCGCTACGGCAAGTCTCTTTACTCGTTCCGTAATACATCATCCCGCAACTAACTCATTAGTTGCAATGCTTGCAAGGCTTAAGTGATGTGCATTACCGAGAGGGCCAGAGATACCTCTCCGGCAATCGGAGTGACAAATCCTAATCTCAAATACGCCAACCCAATGTGTACCTTTGGAGACACCCAGAGCACCTTTATAATCACCCAGTTATGTTGTGATGTTTGGTAGCACACAAAGTGTTCCTCCGGTAAACGGGAGTTGCATAATCTCATAGTCATAGGAACATGTACAAGTCATGAAGAAAGCAATAGCAACATACTAAATGATTGTGTGCTAAGCTAACGGAATGGGTCATGTCAATCACATCATTCTCCTAATGATGTGATCCCGTTAATCAAATGACAACCAATGTCAATGGCTATGAAACATAACCATCTTTGATTAACGAGCTAGTCAAGTAGAGGCATACTAGTGACACTCTGTTTGTCTATGTATTCACACATGTATCATGTTTCCGGTTAATACAATTCTAGCATGAATAATAAACATTTATCATGATATAAGGAAATAAATAATAACTTTATTATTGCCTCTAGGGCATATTTCCTTCAGGATGATCCCCATCCAGACCCTTGTTGGTCCATGACGCAAGCCGCAGCGGGGGTCCGGATCTAAATGCAGGAGCAGCCGCCCACTTAGTGTCGCGGGGTTCGATGATGTAAAACCACTCCTCCTGCCATATCTTGACGGTCTCCACGAAGTCCCCTTCGGGCCAGGTAACTTTGGGGAGCTTGCTCACCATGGCACCGCCACAATCCTTCAGCTTCACATTGAAGCTCTTGAGCCATAGGCCAAAGTGTGCGGGATGCAGAGGAATGCCTCACACACGACGATAAACGCCGAGATGTGGAGGAAGGAGTTCGGAGCTAGATCGTGAAAATCTAGCCCGTAATAGAAGATGAGACCGTGAACAAAGGGGTGGAGAGGAAACCCTAGTCTGCGGAGGAAGTGGGGTGTGAATACCACTCTTTCGTCGGGCTCAGGAGTGGGGATGACCTTCTTCGGGGCCGGGAGCCTGTGCGTGATCTCCGCAGTTAAGTACCCCGCCCCCCAGAGCTCCTTGATGTTCTTCTTCGTAACGTAGGAAGCCACCCACTTGCCTTGTGAGCCGGATCCGGACATGGCTGGAGTGTTTAGGTGGCGATGGAAAAGATCGAAACTTGGGCACTGGAGCTCGAGGATGGGAGGGCAGAGGAAGAAGAAGGCGTGGGGTAAAAAGATGGGTCCTTATCCTCTTACATAAAGGCAGTGAATATCGAGCGCCCCCTCACGAGCCTTAAAACTCGCCTATTCCCAAGGGGTCATGCGAATAGCACGGTTGGAATGCCCAAACCTGTATTAATGAGAATCCCACGATAAAGGGACACGATCTCTGCTTTGGTAAGACATGTCAATGTAGGTTGTGCCTCGAAACTCAAAGCGGGAGGCTAAAAAATGGTTCGGAATAATAATAAGGCCAGACGTAACATCTTGCCGAAAAGTCTATCGGTGGACATGACTTATTTTGTCTAAATATTTTGCCCTTATGGTTCAGGGTTGTAACTGTTATACAAAACCGGATATAGTTCTCTTGTTCAACTATTTTGAAGTATTCGGAGGAGGAACCCACCTTGCAATGCCGAAGACAATCTGCGCGTTGGACACATCGTCGTTGAAGCCTGGTTCAGGGGCTACTGAGGGAGTCCTGGGTAAGGGGGTCCCCGGGCGTCCGGGCTACGTGATATGGGCCGGACTGATGGGCTGTGAAGATACAAGATAGAAGGCCTTCCCCCATGTCCGGATGGGACTCTCCTTTGCGTGGATGGCAAACTTGGCGTCGGGACGAGTAGTTTCCTTTCTGTGTAAACCGACTCTATACAACCCTAGGCCCCTCCAGTGTCTATATAAACTGGAGGGCTTAGTCCGTAGAGGCTATCACAAATCATATAGGCTAGACATCTAGGGTTTAGCCATTACGATCTCGAGGTAGATCGACTCTTGTAACCCCTATACTCATCAAAGTCAATCAAGCAGTAAGTAGGGTATTACCTCCATTAAGAGGGCCCAAACCTGGGTTAACATCATGTCCCCTGCCTCATGTTACCTTTGATCCTCAGACGCACAGTTCGGGACCCCCTACCTGAGATCGGCCGGTTTTGACACCGACAGTTGGGGAGGCTTGACTTCTTGAATTCCACATGCATGTCCCCAGGTTGAGGCAATGGGGCTTCGTCCTCGTCTGAGCTCGCCTCCTCCTTCTCCCTAGGATAATAGTCTTCCTCTTCCTCCGAAGTCCAGCCATAGTGCTCCACATCCCCATAACACTTGGCGTTTGCGGTAAAATCAGCAACATAGCTCTCACCCTCCGAGTCTTGGGATGACATATTTTCAGATCAATCAGGAAAACAACAAGAAAAGAAAACAGAAGATTTCTCCGTGATACGGTGGTCAATAGGTTCGGGGGGTATATAAAGATTTTTTTATCTTGGGAAACAAGCAAACGGGAGAAAAACGGAGTCAAGAAGGTACCCGAGGTGGGCACAACCTGGCAAGCCAGGCGCGCCCTGGTGTCTTGTACCCACCAGGGTGACCTTCCCGGTAGTTTTTTATTTTCCTATTTTTTGTTATTTTTCAAAACGGACAGAAAATATTTTTGCAGAATTTTTGGAGTCCGTTTACTTACCGTATCATGTACCTCCTCTTTTTCATGATTCTGGAGTGTTCCGGAAGGTCTCTTTTATGTGTTCTTCCGGTGTCATAGTTTGGATAATATTACTTCCAACATTAATGGGCGTACCTGAGATATAGTGTTTTATTCGTTGCCCATTAACAACCTTCGGGTTAGAGTCTTTGACATTATTTATTTTGATAGCTCCAGACTGATAAACCTCCTCGGTAACGTAGGGTCCTTTCCGTTTGGAGAGGAGTTTTCCTGCAAAGAATCTGAAATGAGAGTTGTACAAAAGAACATATTCTCCAACTTTGAACTCACGCTTTTGGATTCTTTTATCACGCCATCTTTTAACTTTTTCTTTAAATAACTTGGCATTTTCATAAGCTTGGATTCTCCATTCATCTAATGAGCTAATATCAAATAACCTCTTTTTACCGGCAAGTTTAAAATCATAGTTGAGTTCTTTGATTGCACAATAAGCTTTATGTTCTAACTCAAGAGGCAAATGACAAGCTTTTCCATAAACCATTTTATAAGGAGACATAGCCATAGGATTTTTATATGTCGTTCTATAAGCCCAAAGTGCATCATCTAATTTCTTAGACCAATTCTTCCGGGACCTATTGACAGTCTTTTGCAAAATTAGTTTTATTTCTCTATTGCTAAGTTCAAGTTGACCACTAGACTAAGGATGACAGGGTGATGCAATTCTATGGTTAACATCATACTTGGCAAGCATTTTACGGAAAGCACCATGAATAAAGTGTGAACCACCATCAGTCATTAAATATCTAGGGACTCCAAACCTTGGGAAAATAACTTCCTTAAGAATTTTAATAGAGGTGTTGTGATCAACACTACTAGTTGGAATAGCTTCTACCCACTTAGTAACATAATCAATAGCAACCAAAATATGTGTATACCCATTAGAGGATGGAAAAGGTCCCATATAATCAAATCCCCAAACATCAAATGGTTCAACAACAAGTGAATAATTCATAGGCATTTCTTGACGCTTACCGATATTACCTATTCTTTGACATTCATCACAAGATAAGACGAACTTACGAGCATCCTTGAAAAGATTAGGCCAATAAAACCCAGACTTCAATACCTTGTGAGCAGTTCTGTCTCCCGCATGATGTCCTCCGTAAGCTTCAGAGTGACATTTCCGTAGGATTTCTCCCTGTTCATGCTCAGGTACACAACGTCTAATAATACCATCTACTCCTTCTTTATAAAGATGTGGGTCATCCCAAAAGTAATGTCTTAAATCATAAAAGAATTTTTTTATTTTGCTGGTATGTAAAGCTAGGTGGTAAATATTTAGCAACAATATAATTAGCATAATCAGCATACTAAGGAGTGCTATGAGAAACATTTATTGCAGCTAACTGCTCATCAGGAAAACTATCATCAATAGGTAATGGGTCGTGAAGGACATTTTCAAGCCTAGACAAGTTATCAGATACGGGGTTCTCTGCTCCTTTTCATTCAGTGATATGCAAATCAAATTCTTGTAGCAAGAGAACCCATCAAATAAGCCTAGGCTTAGCATCTTTCTTTTCCATAAGATATTTAATAGCAGCATGGTCGGTGTGAACAATTACTTTTGAACAACAATCTAAGATCTAAATTTATCACAAGCAAACACCACTGCTAGAAATTCTTCTTCAGTAGTAGCATAATTTCTTTGTGCACTGTCTAGAGTTTTACTAGCATAATGAATAACATTTAGTTATCAACTCTTTGTCCTAGAACAGCACCAACAGCATAATCACTAGCATCACACATAATTTCAAAGGGCAAGTTCCAATCAGGTGGTTGAACAATAGGAGTAGAAATTAAGTCTTTCTTGAGTGTTTCAAAGGCTTATAAACAATCATCATCAAAAACAAAAGGAACATCCTTCTGCAAAAGATTTGTAAGGGGCCTAGAAATTTTAGAGAAGTCTTTGATAAATCTCCTATAGAAACCAGCATGACCTAGGAAACTGCTAATACCTTTGATATCTTTAGGACATGGCATTTTCTCAATTGCATCTACCTCAGCTTTGTCAACCTCAATACCTCTTTCAGAAATTTTTTATGGCCCAAAACAATACCTTCATTAACCATAAAGTGGCACTTCTCCCAATTCAAGACAAGATTTGTTTGCTCGCATCTCTGCAAAACTCGATCAAGATTGCTTATACAATCATCAAAATACTTCCCATAAACAGAAAAGTCATCCATGAAAATCTCAACAATCTTTTCACAAAAGTCAGAGAATATAGCAGTCATACATCTTTGAAAGGTGGCAAGTGCATTGCATAAACCAAAAGACATACGCCTATAAGCAGAAGTTCCAAAGGGACAGGTAAAAGGGGTCTTTTCTTGATCAGGTTGAGAAACAGGTATATGTGAAATACCAGAATATCCATCAAGGAAGCAAAAGTGTGTGTTCTTATATAATCTTTCTAGCATTTGATCAATAAAAGGCAGAGGGTAATGATCTTTTCTAGTTGCTTTGTTTAATTTTCTAAAATCAATTACCATTCTATAGCCTATAACAATTCTTTGCGGAATAAGCTCATTCTTATCATTAGGAACAACAGTAATACCTCCTTTCTTAGGGACACAATGAACATGACTTACCCATCTGCTATCAGCTACAGGATAGATTATACCTGCTTCCAGAAGTTTTAATATTTTCGTTCTTACCACTTCTTTCATCTTTCGATTTAACCGACGTTGGTGATCAACAACGGGTTTAGCATCAGGTTCCATATTAATCTTGTGCTGAAATACAGTGGGACTAATGCCCTTTAAATCATCAAGAGTATATCCCAATAGCAGCTCGGTGCTTCCTTAGAACTTTCAATAATCTTCCGTCTTCATGTTCTGAAAGGTTAGCACTAATAATAATAGGGTATATCTTCTTCTCATCAAGATAAGCATATTTCAAAGTGTCTAGCAATTGTTTTAATTCAAACACAGGATCACGTTTAGGTGGAGGAGGACCTCCTAGAGTTTCAATAGCCAAATTGTGTTTAAGCAGAGGACGTTGTTCAAATAAAATCTTATCTATTTCATTTCTTTCATGCATATGTAAATCATTTTCATGGTCTGGCAGATATTGTTCTAGTGGATCAGTAGGAGGCACAACAATAGAAGCAAGACCAATTATTTCATCCTTACTAGGCAATTCTTTTTTATGAGGTTTTCTAGTAAACTTGGAAAAATTAAACTCATGAGACTCATCACCAAAGCTAACACCAACAATTTGTTTCTCACAATCTATTTTAGCATTGACGGTGTTCAAGAAAGGTCTACCAAAGATAATGGGACAAAAGTCATCTTGTGGGGAACCAAGAACAAGAAAATGAGTAGGGTATTTTATTTTCCCACACAAGACTTCATCTCTAACAATCCCAATTGGTGAAATGGTGTCTCTATTAGCAAGGTTAATAGTGACGACTATGTCTTCTATCTCCGCGGGTGCTATGTCATTCATAATTAATTTCTTGATATAAGGTAAAGGGAATAGCACTCATGATAGCACCTAGGTCGCATAAACCATGATAACAGTGATCTCCTATTTTAACTAAGACAACGGGCATGCCAACAATAGGTCTATGTTTATCATTTTTAACGGGTTTGGCAATTCTAGCAGCTTCACCACATAAGTAAATAACATGCCCATCTTATTTTCTTCCAGGAGATCCTTAACCATAGCAATACTAGGTTCTACTTTGATTTGTTCATCAGGTTTAGGTGTTCTAATATAAATCTTGTTGACCACAGTTGAAACTTTAGCATGGTCCTTCATCCTAACAGGGAAAGGTGGTTTTTCAATATAAGCAGTAGGAACAACTGGATCAACATTATAAATAATAGTTCCATCCTTAGCTCGTACTAGTTCTTTAATTTATTCTTTAATAGGTGGGTGATATTTAAACCACTTCTCCTTAGGGAGATCAACATGAGTAGCAAATGATTCACAAAAGGAGGCTACTATCTCAGAGTCAAGTCCATATTTAGTGCTAAACTTTTGAAAAGCATCGGTATTCATAAAAGATTTAACACAATCAAACCTAAGCTTAATATATGACTCTTTACCTTCGTCGAGTTCCCAATCTTTAGAGTTGTGTTTAATTCTTTCCAAAAGATCTCACCGAAATTCTATAGTCTTCTTCATAAAAGAACCAGCACAAGAAGTATCAAGCATGGATCGATCATTATGAGAAAGCCGAGCATAAAAATTCTGGATAATAATTTATCTTGAGAGCTCATGATTGGGTCATGAATATAACATTGACTTAAGCCTCCCATAAGCTAGAGCAATACTTTCTCCTTCACGAGGACAAAAATTATATATGTAATTCCGATCACGATGAACTAGATGCATAGGATAATTTTTTTTGGTGAAACTCCAATTTCAATCGGTTCCAATTCCAAGATCCAATATCATCGCATAGCCTATACAATGCCAATGCTTTTCTCTTCAAAGATAAAGGGAAAACCTTCTTCTTAACTTCATCTCAGGGTAAACCTGCAAGCTTAAACAATCCACAAATTCTTCCACATATATCAAGTGCATATCAGGATGTTCGGTTCCATCTCCTACATAAGGATTAGCTAGCAGTTGTTCTATCATACCCGAAGGAATTTCATATTCAACATTTTCAGTAGGTGCAGTAGGTTGAGGGATATCTAATTGTGGTTCCGGTCGAGGTGAAGATACCCCGAACAAACCCCTCAAAGGACTGCTTTCCATAGTAACAAGTGACAATAAATTTCAGCATGTAGTAATAATTTTTTCCTTACCAATTTCCACTTACCAAGAGCGCTTCACTCCCCGGCAATGGCGCCAGAAAAGAGCCTTGATGACCCACAAGTATATGGGATCAATTGTAGCCTTTTTCGATAACTAAGAGTGTTGAACCCAACGAGGAGCAGAAGGAAATGACAAGTAGTTTTCAGCAAGGTAATGTCTGCAAGTGCTGGAATTGTAAGTAACAGAGTAGATTGATAGCAAGATAATTTGTAACAAGCAAGTAAAGATAGTAGTAACAAAAGTGCAGCAAGGTAGCCCAATCCTTTTGAGGCAAAGGACAGGCCAAAACAGTCTCTTATAATAAGCAAAGCGTTCTTGAGGGTTGATGTCTACTACACAACCTTCTTCTTGTAGACGTTGTTGGGCCTCCAAGTGCAGAGATTTGTAGGACAATAGCAAATTTCCCTCAAGTGGATGACCTAAGGTTTATCAATCCGTGGGAGGCGTAGGATGAAGATGGTCTCTCTCAAGCAACCCTGCAACCAAATAACAAAGAGTCTCTTGTGTCCCCAACACACCCAATACAATGGTAAATTGTATAGGTGCACTAGTTCGGCGAAGAGATGGTGATACAAGTGCAATATGGATGGTAGATATAGGTTTTTGTAATCTGAAAATATAAAAACAGCAAGGTAAAAAGTAATAAAAGTGAGCACAAACGGTATTGCAATGCGTTGAAACAAGGCCTAGGGTTCATACTTTCACTAGTGCAAGTTCTCTCAACAATAATAACTTAATTGGATCATATAACTATCCCTCAACATGCAACAAAGAGTCACTCCAAAGTCACTAATAGCGGAGAACAAACGAAGAGATTAGGGTACGAAACCACCTCAAAGTTATCCTTTCTGATCGATCTATTCAAGAGTCCGTAGTAAAATAACACGAAGCTATTCTTTCCGTTCGATCTATCATAGAGTTCGTACTAGAATAACACCTTAAGACACAAATCAACCAAAACCCTAATGTCACCTAGATACTCCAATGTCACCTCAAGTATCCATGGGTATGATTATACGATATGCATCACACAATCTCAGATTCATCTATTCAACCAACACAAAGAACTTCAAAGAGTGCCCCAAAGTTTCTACCAGAGAGTCAAGACGAAAACGTGTGCCAACCCCTATGCATAAGTTCACGAGGGGAACCCGCAAGTTGATCACCAAAACTTACATCAAGTGGATCACGTGATATCCCATTGTCACCATAGATAAGCACATGCAAGACATACATCAAGTGTTCTCAAATCCTTAAAGACTCAATCCGATAAGATAACTTCAAAGGGAAAACTCAAACCATTACAAGAGAGTAGAGGGGGAGAAACATCATAAGATCCAACTATAATAGCAAAGCTCGCGATACATCAAGATCGTATCACCTCAAGGACACGAGAGAGAGAGAGAGAGAGAGAGAGAGAGAGATGAAACACATAGCTACTGGTACATACCCTCAGCCCCGAGGGTGAACTACTCCCTCCTCGTCATGGAGAGCGCCAGGATGATGAATATGGCCACTGTGAGGGATCCCCCTCCGTGATCTTAGAGTGCCTAACAGGGTCCCAATTGGTTTTTGGTGGCTGCAGAGGCTTGCGGCGGCGGAACTCCCGATCTATTCTGCTCCTCGATGTTTTTAGGGTATATGGACATCTATAGGCGAAAGAAGTCGGTCAGGGGAGCCACGAGGGGCCCACGAGGGTGGGGGCGCGCCCAGGGGGGCAGGCGCGCCTCCCTGCCTGGTGGCCACCTCGTTGCTTCCCTGACGTACACTCCAAGTCTCCTGGAGTGCTTCCGTTCCAAAAATAACTCTCCTGGAGGTTTCATTCCGTTTGGACTCCGTTTAACGTTCCTTTTCTTCGAAACACTGAAATAGGCAAGAAAATAACAATTTGGGCTGGGCCTCAGGTTAATAGATTAGTCCCAAAAATAATATAAAAGTGTATAATAAAGCCCATAAACATCCAAAACAGATAATATAATAGCATGGAACAATCAAAAATTATAGATACATTGGAGACGACAAGATCCCCAAGCTTAATTATTGCTCGTCCTCGAGTAGGTAAATGATAAAAACAGAATTTTGATGTGGAATCCTACCTAACATATTTATCCATGTAATTCTCTTTATTGTGGCAAGAATATTCAGATCCATAAGATTCAAGACAAAAGTTTAATATTGACATAAAAATAATAATACTTCAAGCATACTAACAAAGTAATCATGTCTTCTCAAAATAACATGGCCAAAGAAAGCTATCCCTACAAAATCATATAGTCTTGCTATGCTCTATCTTCACCACACAAAATATTTAAATCATGCACAACCCCGATGACAAGCCAAGCAATTGTTTCATACTTTTGATGTTCTCAAACTTTTTCAATCTTCACACAATACATGAGCGTGAGCCATGGACATAGCACTATAGGTGGAATAGAATGGTGGTTGTGGAGAAGACAAAAAGGAGAAGATAGTCTCACATCAACTAGGCGTATCAACGGGCTATGGAGATGCCCATCAATAGATATCAATGTGAGTGAGTAGGGATTGCCATGCAACGGATGCACTAGATCTAGAAGTGTATGAAAGCTCAACAAAAGAAACTAAGTGGGTGTGCATCCAACTCGCTTGCTCATGAAGACTTAGGGCATTTTGAGGAAGCCCATCATTGGAATATACAAGCCAAGTTCTATGATGAAAGATTCCCACTAGTATATGAAAGTGACAACATAGGAGACTCTCTATCATGAAGATTGTCAGTGTCAAAACCGGCGGATCTCGGGTAGGGGGTCCCGAACTGTGTGTCTAGGCGGATGGTAACAGGAGACAAGGGACACAATGTTTTTACCCAGGTTCGGGCCCTCTCGATGGAGGTAAAACCCTACTCTGCTTGATTAATATTGATGATATGGGTAGTACAAGAGTAGATCTACCACGAGATCGTAGAGGCTAAACCCTAGAAGCTAGCCTATGGTATGATTGTTGTTCGTCCTACGGACTAAAACCCTCTGGTTTATATAGACACCGGAGAGGGCTAGGGTTACACAGAGTCGGTTATAATGGGAGGAGATCTACATATCCGTATCGCCAAGCTTGCCGTCCACGCCAAAGAAAGTCCCATCCAGACACGGGACGAAGTCTTCAATCTTGTATTTTCATAGTCCAAGAGTCCGGCCAAAGGTTATAGTCCGGCTATCCGGACACCCCCTAATCCAGGACTCCCTCAGTAGCCCCTGAACACGGCTTCAATGACGATGAGTCCGGCGTGCAGATTGTCTTCGGCATTGCAAGGCGGGTTCCTCCTCCGAATACTTCATAGAAGATTTTGAACACAAGGATAGTGTCCGGCTCTGCAAAATAAGTTCCACATACCACCGTAGAGAGAATAATATTTACACAAATCCAATCTGGCGACGTATTCCGCAAAGATGACATCACACCACGGCCAAGCCTTTATTCGAAGTCGTTTTTACCGTCCCACCTCAGACTTAGCGAGGCGGTTTCCTTGGCACGCCTTGTCGGGCAGTAGATCGTGTCCCATTATTCCGGGATTCTCATCAATACGGGCGTGGGTAACCCAACCGTGCCATTAATTACGGTGCTTGGGAGATAAGCGAGTTTTACCAGCTGGTGGGGGCACATAGTTTAAATGCGCCCATATATGGGGATAAGGATCCACCTTTTTCATCTACGCCTTCTTCCTCCTTTGCTTATCCATTTTCGCGCACTCGAGCTCCAACGCCCAAGTCCACACACCCCACCTCAACCTTCTCCAGCCATGTCCGGAGCTGGAGGCAAGTGGATGGTCTCCTGCGTCACGGAGGGACACATCAAGAAGCTGAGAAAATACGGATACTTGTCCAATGACATCGCGCACCGGCTCCTAGACGAGGGGCAGCTCATCCCCACCCCCAATCCCCATGAGAGGGTGGTGTTCCTCACCCATTTCCTCCGCAGACTAGGCTTCCCTCTCCACCCATTTGTCCGGGGGCTCATGTTCTACTACGGCCTGGATTTCCACGATCTGGCCCCGAACTTCATCCTCAACATCTCGGCGTTTATCGTCGTGTGCGAGGCTTTCCTCCGCATCAAGCCCCACTTCGCTTATGGTCAAGACCTTCAACGTCAAACCGAAGGAGGTGTGCAGCCAGCAAGCGGAGTGCGGAGGCTCCATGGTGGGCAAGATGCCCAACGTTATATGGCTCGAGGACTCCTTCGTGGAAACCATCAAGGGGTGGCAATCGGGGTGGTTCTACATCACCGAGCCGCGTGACCCTGAATGGGCAGCGGCCCCCGAATTCCGATCTGGCATCCCCACACGGCTCACCTCCTAGCAAGAGAAGGGCCTGTCGTGGGGTAATTCGGGAGAGCTGATCGGACCAACCTGCGTCCAAAACCTGGTGGACAAGAAGGTTAAACTTGTCAACGTAGTCCAGGTCATGCTCATCCGCCGGATCCTCCCGTGCCAACGACGGGCTTTTAACTTGTGGGAGTTCGACCTGGCCCAGCACCAAACTCTGACCAGGCTCTTTGACACAACGCACGAGGATGCCCGAAGGTGCTATTCAAGGCGCCGAGGTTCCCCCTCCCATTACCGAGGATCGCGGATTCTGCGCGAAGCGCCAAGCCAGCGTAGTAAGCTTTTTACCCTTTACGGGATACTTGTTTTTCATAGTTTGACTCTATGCGGGATCTAAGCTCCCGTTCCTTGGCGAAGCTGCTACTTGTTTTTCATAGTTTTTCATAGATGCCCGCTTGGCGAAGCTGCTGGTCCCGGCACCTTACGTGGTGCCGCAGAAGAAGGCCAAGAAGAAGGCCGCGGGAACCCGTAAGAGGTCCCGGCGCCCGGTGGAGCCAGACTCGTCGTCTGATGACTCCAGGCGCACTCCTCCTACGAAAACGAGGAGGAGGATAGAGAGGTTTCTTCTCCAGCAGGGGAAGAAAAGAAAAGGAAAGCCGCCCCAACTGGGGAGGCCGGAGGGTCCAAGAAGGGAAGAACCCTTCCCCCGGATTACTCCACCAACGTCGCCGATAGCAAGGAGGAGTTGCCGCCTAGGGCCAAGCCCCTGGCAAAGTCGTAAGTGTTCGGACACCAGAGTGATTCATAGTGTTCTTTTATTGCACAGCTTTCCCTGACGCCGGATATAATCATGCAGTCCACCCAAGGCCCGGCTCGGCCGACGCCGTCGAGCGGCTCCCTGGATTCGTCGGATGTGAATTCGCTTCCGACTGCTACCTCCCCTCGCCCTACGGACAATGCCGAGGTGGAGTCCCAAAAGGGTCCAAGCCAGGAGGAGGTGGCCCTAGAGGCGCCGCAAGGCGACCTCCCGGACTCCGGGCGCAAAGGGGACAAAACCCCCAAGGGCTCCAAGTCCGGCCCTGTGCGGACACCGCACCGAACCTTCAACGGTTCCGAGTCCGCAGAAGGCCCCTAGTAAGAAGGGCAAGTTTACGACGTCGGTGACCTCCGTCCAACCAGAGGCACCGGATAATTTGCCGGAGGTGCTTAACGGCGCCTCCATCGACGAGAGCACCGCACTATTATGAGTGCGGTGATCCGAAGGTTCGATCCGCCAAGAGCGGCTGGATCAAGCATGTGCCGCCTTCTAACGGGCTTTGAGGTATGTATTTAAGTTATGTAAAAATATTACCGCATAGACAGAGCCCCTGATGCTCAGTTTGGTGTTCGGAAAGAAAAGCTGAATCGAGGATCTAAAAGATATACGCAGGAGTCTAATATAAGTATGTCAATATGGGAATGCAGGCTGCCGACCTCTGCCAGACCGATCGCGGAGGTCGATGCATTGAAGCAGAGCCTCGGCGGTCCGAGAACGAGCTCGGTCTTGCCAAGAAGCAGCTCGAGGACAAGGAAGGTAAGTAATACCTTATGTAAGTATAAAAAAGATGTGGTTGCAAAAAATGACAGGACCAACATGAGTATTACAGGGGCCACAACCCAGGTGGCAACCCTGAAGAAAGCGTTGTCCAAGGCCGAAGACAATGCGGCCGTGGAGCGCATCGAGCAAGAAAACCAGAAGGCGCGGGTGGCGGAGGTGCAGCAAGAGCTCCAGGCTCTCGTGAAAAAACACGAGAGTTTGGAGCTTGACTCAAAGACTCGAGAGTCCGAGCTCGCCTCGGCCCTTGAGAGCGCCAAATCTGCCAAGGCCGTAGCCCAAAAGGCCCTCCAGGAAATTGAGGCGATGAAGAAGATAGCGGCGGGTAAGGCATTCTTTATGCAAAGCAAGCACGTGAAAGTGAATTACTTGTTACTTACCCGAGTCCGGAGCTCTCCAGGAGCATTCGCAGATCTGCCTGCGCAGGTCCGACGCCGCCGCATACTACCGGGCCGAGGAGGGAGCTCGATGGAGAAGGTGTTACTGTCTCAAGATATCGAGGCGGACACCCGGTGCTTTGAGCGACCAAATGAAGCAGCTGGTCGAGCTCCATAAGGTGGCCGAACAGGCCATGAAGGGCCTTATAGTCTGGCTATGGCCTGGGGAGGTCATGCCTAGGAGCTAATTTGGGCTGGTGAGGCGGCTGGCGGATGCCTGTCCACAGCTTGAAGTCATCAAGCGCTCCGTATGCATTGAAGGCGCCCGTAGGGCCCTTGCCCATGTTAAAGTACACTGGAGCAAGATGGATGTTGAGAAGCTGGTGACAGATGGGCCACCGGAGGGCAAGGAGCATCGCAAGCCCGAGATATATTATGAGGGCGTCCTGAAGGGTGCCCGCCTTATGGCGAATGAATGTTCCAAGGATGTAATTTTTGAGTAAACTCGCTCGTGTTATCCTGTGCGCTGAAAACTTGTTCATATGCGCTAAGCAACGCTTTTTGAATTTAAAATATTACCTTCTGTGCGGCCGTTTATTAAATCTGAGAGATGGCGAGTCGTCGGCTTCTGCCCCCATGCCACGAGTGTTGGGGTGTTCGGGATAAACCTGAGCGCTCTTGTTCCCATTCTTGGGTCCTTCGAGGGAGGCGCTCAGCACAACGAACAAGGCAATCGGACTATAATGCTTTATCACTCTCACTTAGCCATAGAATTCTATAATTTTAAATTTCGGCGAAGCCCCTATTATTCGGAAGACCGAGTTCGGGGCGCTATCCACGCCTAGGACGGACAAAGCCGACTCCTTGCTCTAAGCGGCATAAGTCTTTAGGGACTCGAAACCTCTCGAACAGCGACCAGCTCTCGCCCTATCATGACGGTCAGTTTTAGCTTTCTCTACTGAGGTGCTGAACCCAGCTCAACTGGGGCACAATCGCAGTAGTTCTCCTAGCGCTACCTTAGCCGATATAACGGAGCGTAAGGTACCAAAACATAGGAGCCGGGCAAACCCAACTATTGACCCAAGACATGATTCAGAGCTGATGCATATAATGTTATAAGTTCGGGGTGCCACACTTGTTTAAGTGTTCGGACTTCTCACGCCGTATTATGAGGTACTTGAGCCCCTGGCGCATTTGGCCGTACCAAAGTGTACGGGTGCTAAATGGCATAACTGAACATATGTATTGAAAAAGAAATAAATAGAAAATGCAATAATAAGTCAAGCTGAGCATTGTTTATTAAAAGGCTGTCAGTGAAAGCGTAACGATACAAATAGTGCTATAAGCAAGTGATGGGACTTTTTGACATGTCCTCCTCCAGGGGCAAGCTGCGAGACGGTATGTAAGACAGGTATTTAGCTCGTTATAGAGACCACTTGGACATTCGACGTAGCTTTCTGCCTCCCTGGCTGTTGCATGGTGTGTTCAGCGATTGTACTGCCGGACAGGCCTTCAGGAGAGTAGAGTCCTGAAAGTAAGAAAAAAGAATGACAAAATCGGGAGCCCCTAGTGCGGTTGAGCTGCATTTTGGGCGTGCCCTGGGCGTGCCCCTCCCCCTATGACCATGGTATTTCCAGAACGTAATTATGTACGCGTAGTACTAGTTTCGAAATTTCGCGAGGGCTGGGGTTGGGGCCGCATTGCTACGCTTGCTCGGAACGTGTGCGGTCTTGTTGTAGGTTACTCCGGGCGGCTTGACGGTGTCCGTCGTTTAATAGCCGGATCGAGAATTGCCTTGAGAGGCTACTTTGTACTTCCACCGCGAGGGCCGCCAGTATGCTCCTCCGTTCGAGAGAGCGTTCGGTGTTTCCATTGACCGTAATGACTCCTCGAGGGCTGGCATCTTGAGCTTGAGGTATGCGTGAGTGTGGCACCGCATTGAACTTTGCAAATGTGGTTCGTCCGAGCAGTCGCGTGATAGCCATCGCGAACGGGACTATGTCGAAGATTAACTCCTCGCTTGAAATTATCCGGGATCCAAGACCACCTCAAGTGTGGCGAGCTGTCGCAGTTGGCCTCTACACCTGGTATGACGCCTTTAAAGGTCGTCTTTGTGGGTTTAATCCTTGAGGATCTATGCCCATTTTTTCGTGACCGTATCCCGATAAAGCAGCGTGTGCAGCTGCCGCCGTCCATAAGGACTCTAGTGAGGTGAAATTGGCCAATGATTGGGTCTAGAACCAATGCGGCGAATCCGCCATGGCGGATGCTAGTGGGTGGTCCCTTCGATCAAAAGTGATCGGGCAGAGGACCACGGGTTGAACTTTAGGGGCGTGGCTCCAACGCATATCGTCCTCGAGTGCACGCTTCCGCTCCCTTTTGGGTATGTGGGTTGCGTATATCATGTTCACCGTCCGCACTTGTGGGGAAGCCCTTCATCCCCTATTGTTCGGCGGCCGGGGCTCCTCCTCGTCATCGCTATGCAACCCCTTGTCTCTGTTTTCGGCATTTAACTTGCCTGCCTGCTTGAACACCCAACAATCCCTGTTGGTGTGATTGGCTGGTTTTTCGGGGGTGCCGTGTATCTGGCACGAGCGATCGAGTATTCGGTCCAAACTGGACGGGCCCGGAGTATTTCTTTTAAATGGCTTTTTCCACTGACAAGGGTTTAGAGCCTCTGAATCCGGCATTAACTGTCGTATCCTCAGCATTGTCGCCGTTAATGCGGTGCTTGTGCTTGTTGTGACGCGACCTGCCATTGTTGTCCTTGGTATCCGAATTACCAGGGCTCTTGGTCATGTTATTACTATGAGCTAGCCAGTTGTCTTCTCCCGCGCAAAAGCGGGTCATGAGTATTGTGAGGGCTGCCATGGATTTCGGCTTTTCCTATCCTAGGTGCCGGGCAAGCCACTCGTCACGGATGTTATGTTTGAAGGCTGCGAGGGCCTCTGCGTCCGGACAATCGACTATTTGATTTTTCTTGGTTAGGAACCGTGTCCGTAATTGTCCGCCGATTCCTCCGGCTGCTGAATTATGTGGCTTAGGTAATCGGCGTCTGGTGGTCGCACATAGGTGCCACAGAAATTGTCGAGGAATGCGGCTTCCGTGTCCTCCCAACAACCAATTGACTCTGGCGGCAAGCTGTTAAGCAATGCCGAGCTGGTCCTTTAAGCTTGAGTGGGAGGTATTTGATGGCGTGTAGATCATCACCGCGGGCCATGTGGATATGAAGGAGATAATCCTCGATCCATACCGCAGATCTGTTGTGACATCGTATGATTCGATGTTTACAGGTTTGAAACCCTCGGGATTTGATGATCCATTACTTCATCTGTGGAAGCATAGTGGGTGTCTTGGCGCCTGCATCGGGCTATATCACGACGTAGCTCAAATGAGCTTTGCCTACTGTGTTCGGCCCGGCCGGTTTTGCCATATCCGGCATGACGGTTATCGTCACGTGTCGTGGGGCGCCCACGCGATCCATAGATCGATCTTGTTTGCCTTGCCTTGTCCTCCAATATATCTCGCAGGTCTGGCGCATTTCCCCGTGCCTTGGTATTTTTTGAGCGACGCCGGGTGCGGCTTGAGTGGAGGGCCGAGAGGCCTCTCTGTCAGCTGCCACGAGGTGGCGGTCGGCCGCGTCGTCTTGCCGGTGATGTAGGTTTAGGTGCTTCCTCCTCTAATCGGGTAGCAGCCCGCGCTTTGGGTAGCTCTTGGAGGGCGTTCGAGTTCATACTCTTCGGCCGCAAGGACTTCAGTCCATCTGTCGGCTAGCGAGTCTTGGTCAGCTCTAAGTTGTTGCTGTTTTTTATTGAGGCTGCTCGTCGTGGCCATAAGCCTGCGTTTGAAACGCTCTTGTTCGACGGGATCCTCAGGCACGACAAATTTGTCGTCGTCGAGGCTTGCCTCGTCTTCGGAGGGAGGCATGTAATTATCGTCCTCTACCTCTCTGTCTGCCGCTCTCTCATGAGGGCTGGCTTCTCCATCCTCCTGTGTTGAATCCTGCTAGAGGGGGTTGTCTTCGGCCGTCCGGTGTTATTATCTCCCGTGCGGAATCGCCGCTTTTTGCTTTGGCGGGATTTAGAGCGGCGCCACGACGCCGGGCGCTTAGGCTGCTTCTTGAGGGGTCATCCTCCGTTGTTCCATCGCCCTTCCCTTCTTTTGGGGTGTCCACCATGTATATGTCATACGACGAGGTGGCCTTCCAGTGCCCTATAGGCGCTGGTTCTTGGTCGTCTCCTACATCGGCGTCCATACCGTCGATGTCTTTGGAGTCGAAGTCGAGCATGTTTGTTAAATCATCGACAGTGGCTACGAAGTGGGTGGTGGGTGGGCTTTGAATTTCTTCGTCGTCCGCATCCCAACCTTGCTGACCATAGTCCGGCCAGGGCTCTCCTGATAAAGAGAGCGACTTTAGTGAATTCAGAATGTCGCCGAAGGGCGAGTCTTTGAAAAGATGTCTTGCGCGGCGAACTCCATGATCGGCGCCCAATCGGATTCGATCGGCAGGGCGCGGAAGGTTCGGAGTCCGAGAGGAGTCTGCACCTTGGAGTCACGAAGCTTCGCAGATGACAAGGCTGGTGTTCGCTCGATCGCCGTAGAGATT
Organism: Aegilops bicornis; assembly: GCA_021605145.1. NCBI lineage: Eukaryota > Viridiplantae > Streptophyta > Magnoliopsida > Poales > Poaceae > Aegilops > Aegilops bicornis. The sequence goes on along the minus strand of CM038671.1, from coordinate 533,396,319 downwards.
GCAGCCCCGAGGCGGTGCCAAATGCACCCGTCCTCGATTAAGCGGTCGGCTCGAGCTAAGGGTCGGAGCCGGACACGGATGCGGCCTCTAGGGCACTGTTCGGCGTCGAGCTAGATCATGCCCATCGTGTGATCTTGTGGCGCTCGGTACGTGGCTCGAACCCGTCAAAGATCAAGTCTCCGCGGACGTCAGCCGTGTAGTTCAAACTTCCAAATCTGACCTGATGGCCAGGGGCGTAGCTTTCGATCTGCTCCAGATGGCCAAGCGAAAAGTCTCACCCTGGACCGCATCGTTGTTGATGATCGGAGGAGCCATCGGGCCTAAAGATGACGACACAGAGGAACTCTCAATGAAAGCACCAATGTCGGTGTCAAAACCGGCGGATCTCGGGTAGGGGGTCCCGAACTATGCGTCTAGGCGGATGGTAACAGGAGACAAGGGACACGATGTTTTTACCTGTGTTCGGGCCCTCTCGATGGAGGTAAAACCCTACTCTGCTTGATTAATATTGATGATATGGGTAGTACAAGATTAGATCTACCATGAGATCGAGAGGCTAAACCCTAGAAGCTAGCCTATGGTATGATTGTTGTTCGCCCCACGGACTAAAACCCTCCGGTTTATATAGACACCGAGAGGGCTAGGGTTACAGTAGTCGGTTACAATGGGAGGAGATCTACATATCCGTATCGCCAAGCTTGCCTTCCACGCCAAGGAAAGTCCCATCCGGACACGGGACGAAGTCTTCAATCTTGTATTTTCATAGTCCAGGAGTCCGGCCAAAGGTTATAGTCCGGCTATCCGGACACCCCCTAATCCAGGACTCCCTCAAAGATCATGGTGCTACTTTGAAGCACAAGTGTGGTAAAAGGATAGTAGCATTGCCCCTTCTCTCTTTTTCTCTCATTTTTTATTTTTATTTTTTTATTTGGGCCTTCTCTCCTTTTTTTATGGCCTCTTTTTTTTAGTCCGAAGTCTCATCCCGACTTGTGGGGGAATCATAGTCTCCATCATCCTTTCCTCCCTGGGACAATGCTCTAATAATGATGATCATCACACTTTTATTTACTTACAACTCATGAATTACAACTTGATACTTAGAAAAAAATATGACTCTATGTGAATGCCTCCGGCGGAGTACCGGGATATGCAATGAATCAGGAGTGACATGTATAAAAATTATGAACGGTGGCTTTGCCACAAATACAATGTCAACTACATGATCATGCAAGGCAATATGACAATGATGAACGTGTCATGATAAACGGAACGGTGGAAAGTTGCATGGCAATATATCTCGGAATGGCTATGAAGATGCCATAATAGGTAGGTATGGTGGCTGTTTTGAGGAAGATATAAGGAGGTTTATGATACCGGCTAAAAGGTGCGTGCTATTACAGAGGCTAGCAATGGTGGAAGGGTGAGAGTGCGTATAATCCATGGACTCAACATTAGTCATAAAGAACTCACATACTTGTTGCAAAAATCTATTAGTTATCGAAACAAAGTATTACGTGCATGCTCCTAGGCGGATAGATTGGTAGGAAAAAGACCATCGCTCGTCTCCGACCGCCACTCATAAGGAAGATAATCAATAAATAAATCATGCTCTGACTTCATCGCATAACGGTTCACCATACGTGCATGCTACGGGAATCACAAACTTTAGAACAAGTATTTCTCAAATTCACAACTACTCAATTAGCATGACTCTAATATCACCATCTTCATATCTCAAAACAATCATAAAGAATCAAACTTCTCTTAGTATTCAATGCACTCTATAAGAAAGTTTTTACTAATCTTGAATGCCTATCATATTAGGACTACCTTCTCAATTTAAGAAAATTACCATGCTGTTTTGTAGGACTCTCAAAATAATATAAGTGAAGCATGAGAGTTCATATATTTCTTCAAAATAAATCCACCGCCGTGCTCTAAAAGATATAAGTGAAGCACTAGAGCAAAGAACAAACTACTCTGGAAGCTATAGGTGAAGATCAATGAGTAGTTGAATAATTATGCAACTATGTGAAGACTCTCTAACATTTAAGAATTTCAGATCTTGGTATTTTATTCAAACAGCAAGCAAAGCTAAATAAAATAAAATGACGCTCCAAGCAAAACACATATCATGTGGTGAATAAAAATATAGCTCCAAGTAAAGTTACCGATGAACGAAGACGAAAGAGGGGATGCCATCCGGGGCATCCCCAAGCTTAGGCTCTTGGCTATCCTTGAATATCACCTTGGGGTGCCTTGGGCATCCCCAAGCTTAGGCTCTTGCCACTCCTTATTCCATAGTCCATCGAATCTTCACCCAAAACTTGAAAACTTCACAACACAAAACTTAACAGAAAACTCGTAAGCTCTGCTAGCGAAAAGAAAACAAAACAGCACTTCAAGGTACTGTAATGAACTCATTCTTTATTTATATTGGTGTTAAACCTACTTTATTCCAACTTCTCTATGGTTTATAAACTATTTTACTAGCCATAGAGTCACCAAAATAATCAAACAACACACGAAAAACAGAATCTGTCAAAAACAGAACAGTCTGTAGTAATTTGCAACTAACTCAAACTTCTGGAACTCAGACAAATCTACCAAAATAGGACGACCTCGATAATTTGATTATTGATCTGCTGCAATTGGAATCAGTATTTTATCACGTTCTGGTGATTTTAAACAATTGTTTTCGTGAACAAAAAGTTTCTGGAATTTTCAGCAAGATCAAATAACTACTCCACAATGCATTCCCTTAGGCCCAAATATGGTGAAGTGTCATGTTGTCGACGTTCACATGACACCACTAAGGGAATCACAACATACATACTATCAAAATATTGAACACATATCAAGTTCACATGATTACTTGCAACAAGATTTTTCCCGTGACCTCAAGAACAAAAGTAACTACTCACAAATGATAATCATGCTCAAGATCAGAGGGGTATTAAATAGCATATTGGATATGAACATATAATATTCCACCAAATAAACCATATAGTAATCAACTACAAGATGTAATCAACACTACTAGTCACCCACAAGCACTAATCTATAGTTCCGGTAAACAGATTGAACACAAGAGATGAACTAGGGTTTGAGAGGAGATGGTGTTGTTGAAGATGTTGATGGAGATTTCCCTCCCCAAGATGGGAGAGTTGTTGGTGATGATGATGACGATGATTTCCCCCTCAGGGTGGGAAGTTCCCCTGGCGAAATTGCTCCACCGGAGGGCAAAAGTGCTCCTGCCCGAGTTCCGCCTCGAGACGGCGGCGCTCCATCCCGAAAGTCCTCCCCTTGTTTTTTCTAGCTCAAAATGACTTACATACCAAAAGATGGGCACCGGAGGTGGGCCGGGCTGAGCACAACCGACCAGGGCGCGCCTAGGGGGCCCAGGCGCGCCCTGGTGTCTTGTGCTCACCAGGTGCCCCCCCTCCGGTGGTTATTTGCTCCAGTATTTCTTATTTATTTCATAAAAAATCCTCATGAAATTTCAGCTTGTTTGGAGTTGTGCAGAATAGGTGGCCTCACGTAGCTTTTCCAGGTCCAAATTTCCAGCTGCCGGAATTCTGCCTCTTTGTGTGAACCTTGCATATTATGAGAGAAAAGGCATTAGAATTACTCCAAAAGCGTTATTATGCATAAAAAAATTATAAATAACAGTAGGCAAACATGATGCAAAATGGACGTATCATGGCGGTGCAGTGGATAAACTCGAAGCATCGCGTACGCGAGAAGACCTCCGTGTAAACATCTATAAAAAAATTCAGTCCAATACATATAAGCAATATTGATCCTACGGCAATCATAATGTCAAACTCCTCTAAAAACATCAAAGAATCCAAGCCAAACTCAAATTTGAATAAAAAATATGCATCTCCTAGTCATGTCAATGCTAGGCATGTAGAACATGGATTCACGAAAAATAATTTGGGGATCGAAGGAGAAAAATACCGTAGATCGACCACACGAAAGGATTCCAGCTGAAACTGAGCGAGTGAAGATATCGGGAGAAGTTTTGCTAGGGTTTGGAGTAGTTTGGAGGAAGAAGAATAAGAAAAGAGATAGACGGGGGGAAATACCTCCTTCCTCAGGCTTATTAGGGTCGCCAAGATTCCAAACGACCGCTCATGCAGACGCAAGCATCCGCATGGAACGCTGTTGTTCTTCCTGATAACATACACGCGTTTTTGCTCATCTCATACGACCGCTCGGACGGGCAGCGACGTGCATTTGAAACGCCATCTTTTGATCTGTTGTTTTCTTCTTGTTGTCGATGGTGCAAAATGACCGCTCGGACAGGCGCACGCACACGTTTGGAACACCTTCTTTTGCTCCTGGAATTTTCTGCAAACAAGTTAAACGACCGCTCGAACGGGCGCTTGTGCCCGTTTAAAACGCGTCTTTTGTTCTGATGCCTCTCGTTGTTCTGCGTTGGAACCTCCAGCAGGTCATGCGACGCCCGCGGTCGTCTGAAATGCCATCTTTTCATATGTTTCTTGCGGAACTTTTATTTTCCTTAGCTCTCCTATGATGTTAGTTCCAAAACAATACATGCACATTTTTCTAGGCATCCAAACATCGATTCAACACATAATTAAAATTGCACATCACAAAGCCTTCATTAGAACTACTCTTCCAAACTTACTTCTTTGTTTGGAACTTCAATCACTCTTTTTATTGAAACAGAAATAAAACTTACTTATCTACTTTATTCACGTGGGTTGCCTCCCACGAAGCGCTTGTTTTCAGTCGGTTAGCTCAACCATAGTGGTGATCAATGTGCTGCAAATACACCGAGACCATAGCTTCTTGGCATTCACAATGATGCCTTCTCCTGAGTAGGTCTTCATTTTCTTTTTCCTGGGGAAATGTCTCACAAAAGGATCTTTAGCTGGTAAGTCAAATGTGACATTTCCTTCAAACACATTTATCATGACTTTGATAGTCCTTAAAAATAGTCTATCGAGAATGACAGGAGCAATTGGATCTCCAGGCGTGCCTACTATAACAAAATCAATCATGACAGGGCAATCATTAATTTGAACTATAACACCTAAACACCATGCTTAATACCTACTGCCTGAGTAAAAGTAGAATTAGCCATATTCAAAAGAATCTCGATATTAGCATAAGGACCGAGATTGAGACTATCATAAAATGATTTGGGGACTATGGAAACACTTACCCCAAGATCATACAAAGCACTAAATTTAGTCAATCCTACCTCAATTTCTATGGTAGGTCCAACAACATCCTCTTGCTAGCTGGTAACTTACTGTAGAGCTTCCTCCTTACATCATCAGGTTCACGTACCTTGGTTGCAACTTGTTCAACAAAACATTATATGCTTCATTGTTAGCTACCTCTGGTAGTGGATACTTCATGGATATCATCTTCACAAAATATACAATAGTATAATTGTACTCTGGCACATGACTTGTGTCAAGTACTTCAACTTTCTCCTCGTTGCTTCTTACTATTTTAACTTCTTCAATTGGATTAGGCTCCGATTTACCTGCAAACTTAGCCAGAATTAGTGTTTGGCTCTCTACTATTTTAGCCACTTGTGCTTCCATATTCTTGGATTTTTCCTACAAGTATCTGCGCATCATTCGTTAGTCCAACAACCTTACTGGTTAATTCACCAAGCAAGTTATCATGGTTCTTCAAGATATTCTTGAAGTTTTCATTCTGCTCAGTCTGACTAGCGATAAAACTTTTTAGAGCTTCTTCAAGAGTATTTCTATTGCTAGCATTAGCTCCATTAACATTATTGGACGCCCCTCCGTTACTAGGATAAGGAAGTCTAGTAGCATGTCCTTTATTTTTTCAATTAGAATTGTAGCTATTACGAGCGACAAAATTCACATCACTAGCTTCTTCACTAGTGAGAGCATTCACGTTTACCTCTTACTTACCTTTTATCGCGGAGATAAGTTCATCTAGCTTGTTTGTTAACTCCATGCTACTTTCTTCGATGGCATTCACCATTTTAGTGGTGGTTCTCTCAACATGCCATTGGGCATAGTTTTCTTGCATGTCATCCAATAATTTCTTGTCATCTTCTATGGGCTTTCCCATGATTGCTCCCCCTGTAGCTGTATCAAGCATAGTTTTTGACATATCGTTCAAACCATTATAAAACATATGAACAATTAACCATTCCTCCATTCCATGGTTGGGATAGTTTATAATCGCTTCCTTCATTCTATCCCATGCAAGCGCTAGTGGCTCACATTCCTCTTGCTTGAAACATGTAACATGAGAACGTAATTGCATAATCTTTGCCGGTGGGCAATACTTAGATAAGAATTTACTGCAATAATCAGCCTAAGAAGTAATATTGCCCTTGGATAGTTCAAGAAGCCATTCTTTAGCTTTTCCTCTTAAGGAAAAAGGAAATAGACGCAATTTTAGTGCGTCAGGATCGTAATCCTTTATGCGTGTCATGTTGCATAATTCAATGAAATTGTGTAGGTGCATACCGGCATCCTTGGAAGCAGAGCCTCCAAATTGGTCCTGATGAACCATGGAAACTAAGTTCCATTTAATCTCATACTCAGTGGCTGCTACCTCAGGTTGTGCTATAGGTGCACACCTGAAGTTGTTGCTGGGAGTAGCAAAACTCCCAAGATTACGAGCCATAGTAATCTTTTGGTTTCTCAACTAACAAGACTTGCAACTAAAAATTAAAATTTAAACTAAAAATAGAAAAGTAAATACAAAAACTAAAAATTAACTTTACCAGAAATGCTAAACACAAAGACTAGGAACACTAAACTCCTCCCCGGCAATGGCACCAGAAAAAGGGCTTGGTATCTCCTTTTTAATGTTCCGGTATTGGAACAGAAAAGAGTATCCCGCACCTATTTCCCCATAGGTGACCCTGGGTTATCGAACCCACCAGAGGAAGATTCCCTTGAAGCGATGGTCTCTAACAAGCTTTCGTCGTAGTGTCAAATCCAGCTTTTGACCAGATCAACAAGCACATAATGATTCAAACACTTATAATAAAAAGAGGTATGGGTATGAGGTATTATGCTTACAACCTTGTATCTGCGATGGGATCAAATATGATATTAGTTTATGTGCTGGAAGTCACCCGTCGAGATGTGCTTGCTACTGATCGAAGTAGGGGATGTGTCTAAATAACATCTTGCCCGACACGAGTCCCGCATCAAGAATCAGTTGTCCTACCACAGGCCCTATCCGTCGCGCGGGGCTACCTCGATAATTAAGATAATGAAATCATACAAGAGCTTTGGGCGTTTAATGACTACACCTCATTTATCCCCAAAGGATAGGATCCATGTTACCCTACTAAACCTTATTATCACCGGTGTTCGGTATAACACTTCACAGTCTCCTTGTTCCTAGCCTCACCAGTGCTCGATTTCCATGATCCTGGGTACCTGCAGGGATGAAGATCACGGACAAGACAAGATACATCTTCACGTAACAATTTTATTTCACACATACAGGGCGTTATATGAAAGTCTTCCATTAATCCCCTCAACAAATACCTCGGGTTTCAAGGCTTATGCCTCAACACATACTTTACCGAACTACTCACACATGGAGATCAGGTCGCGGGAAGAAAACATTGAAGAACACATCTTGAGATTGATAATTGCAATATGTTTTACAATGGATGCCTTGTGCCATGCACGATTACAAGTATGAATGGGATGGATGAGCACTACGGTGGTGGTCGATATGGCTATTGAGATGGCGTCGGTTAGGGTCTGGATGATGATGATGATGATAAGGCTCTGTCTTTTGTGCTCCTTGCTCGTCTCTTTGTTCAAATTTTGATGGAGTCCCTTTAACAAAAGTTGTTTGGTTGGACGATCTGCCTCGGAATCCATGCCATACGAGCGCTCACGCCTGTATGAAACTCCGTCTTTTGTGTTGTTTCCACGCAGATGCTTCCTGGTGATTCCTTCCTCCTCCATTCTTCTTCCATTCCATTTTTACACATGATTTCTTCCCTTTTTAGCCCATTTCATGTGGGAACACATCATAGAGAGGATTCGTGGAATCCTTTTCATTCATTAGTCATTAGTACCAATATCGAAGCGAATACCTCTTTTTAATTGAAAGATCTCGGTTTAAATAAAGGTGAAATAAGTGTAAAAGTATCACTCATCACAAAACAAACAAATAGATCAGAGAGAAATATAAAGCTATAATAATCATGCATAATAAAGTTAAGAAAAGACTAAATTACTTTCAATGAATAATTTGATCATAAGCCCACAATTTATCAGATCCCGATAAACACACTTCAAAAGAAGGTTACATCAAATCGATCTCCGAAAAGATTATTGTATTGAAGATCAAAGAGAGAGAAGAAGTCATCTAGCTAATCAATATGGAACAGTAGCTAGGTCTATGGTAAACTACTCAAACATCCTTGGTGGTGCAACAAGGTTGGTGCAGAAGTCTTACGTGATCGATTCCCCCTCCGGCAGAGTACCAAAAAAGGCTTCTAGATGAGATTGTGAAAGAATAGAAGCTTGTGCCGGCAGAAAAATTGTTTCGGGTGTCTCTCCCATTTTTTGGAATATTTGGGATTTATAGCACTGGAATTAGGTCAGACGGAGCCACGTGGGGCCCAACAAGGCATCAGGGCGCACCTAGCCCCCCAAGGCGCACCCAGTTGCCTTGCCGTCTCCTCGCTTCTCGTCTGGTCTCCTCCCGAAGCTTCTAGGGTCTCTTATGTCCAGAAAAAATCATCGAAAAATTTCATAGCATTTGGACTCTATTTGGTATAGATTTTCTTTAAAACCAAAAACAGGAAGAAAACAACAACTAACACTAGGCATTGATTTAATAGGTTAGTCCCCAAAAATGATGTAAAATTGCATATAAAGTATCTAAGATTGATAATATAATAGAATGAAACAATAAAAAAAATAGATACGTTGGAGACGTATCAGATCTCTAGGGCTATCTGTGACACTTTGGGGATGGTTCAATAGATTGATTGGAAACACAACTTTGAGGTGGTTTGCAACCAACGCGATTTCATCCTACTTTTTTCGACAGAATAGAAACTTTGGAGTGATTCTTTGCTACACGTTGAGGGATTATCATGTGGTTTAATATGTTAATGATGTTGAGAGGTTGCACTAGTGAAAGTATGAAATCTAGGCCTTGTTTCCAAGCTTTGAGACATTGTTTTCACACAATTTTGTTATTTTCTACCTTGCTGCCTTTATTTGTTCACTTTTATAAAACCTATTTCTACCATCCATATTACACATCTATCATCATCTCTTCGCCGAACTAGTGCACCTATACAACTGATAATTGTATTGGGTGTGTTGGGGACACAAGAGACTACTTGTATTTGGTTGCAGGGTTGTTTGAGAGAGAACCACCTTCATCCTACACCTCTTGCGGATTGATAAACCTTAGGTCATCCACTTGAGGGAAAATAGTTTGTTCCTTCAAAACTCTGCGCTTGGAGGCCCAACAAAGCCTACAAGAATAAAGTTGCATGGTAGGCATCACTCTTGCATAGGGAATTCTATAATAAATAGTTTCCATGGGCGCGGGGGGGGGGGGGTGCTCATCTCTTACCAATTGTGCATGTGGCATCGACACCCCAAACAAGCCTCTCAAAAGATGATTTTCCATGATAGCAAGTGTAGATAAAATTCAGCACCTATAATGAAAGTTTCCTTACAAATTCCACTTACCAAGAGCGCTATGCTCCCCGGCAATGGCGTAAGAAAAGAGTCTTGATAACCCACAGGTATAGGGGATCAATCATAGTCCTTTAGATAAGTAAGAGTGTCGAACCCAACGAGGAGTAGAAGGAATTGATAGGCAGTTTTCAGCAAGGTTTTCTCTGCAAGTGTTGTAAGCTTGTTTTGATAGACAATGTGATATCAAGATAACTGGTAACAAGTAACAATTGACAAAAGTAGTAAGGTGGAACAAGTGGAACAATCTTTAATTGTTCTAAGGACAAGCCTATGATATTTCTTGTAGTGAATAAAACGTTCTAGGGGGCACATGGGAATATCGCCAAGTTACTTTGATCACGATTCATTGACTTTGCGTTCATTGCCTTGATAAGTGTTATGTGGGTGGACCGAAGCTAAAGTACCGCCCTTACTAGAACAAATACCTACTTATGATTATACTCTCCATGCAAGCATCCGCAGACACAAGAGAAGTAATTAAGATAAATCTAACCATAGCATTAAACATGTGGACCCAAAACAGCTTCTCACGGAACAATTCATAAGCTGGGTTTAGGTTTCTATCACTTCCGTAACCCACCATCTACAAACTAATTCCATAATGCCTCCCCCTAGGCGCAAAGATGGTGAAGAATCATGTAGTTGACGTTCACATAACACCACTAGAGGAAGAACAACACAACATAATATCCAAATATTGTATGGTGATCAACTTCACATGATTACTAGCAACAAGACTTCTCTCATGCCTCAAGAACAAATAGAACTACTCACAACTCATCATATTGAACATGATCAATGGGTATAAATATATGATTGACATTATAAACATAATAATCTTCCATCAAGTAAACCAACTAGCATCATCTATAAGATGTAATCAACACTACTAGCACCCCCAGGTACCAATCTGAGGTTTGATACGAAGATTGAACACGAGATGAACTAGGGTTTATAGATGAGATGGTGCTGGTGAAGATTTTGATGAAGATGATGATTCCCATGATGAGGAGAGCATTGGTGATGATGATGTTGGAGATATGGCCTAGAGGCAATCATGTATGATGATATCTACCATTCTTAAGAAGTTGCTCCCCACTTCTCCCTATTCTCTCTTCATGCACACTATCCACATCATCAATTTGCCACGTCATTTTTCAGTTTCTAAAATCACCCAACCATTCTTATTCCATGCTGTCACGGTGGTGGAAAAATACTTGCTTTTTTCCTCACCTGCAGCCCGCACGGCAGCTGCGGATCTGATCCCTCCCACCCACCTCCAGCTCAACACTGGTTGACCCAACACGTTTTTCTGATGCGCTCGCATCCCCACTGCACCATGCGGTTGACCCAACAGAAAACGCACCGGGTAGCACCACTCAGCGAGTACCACCAGCGGTCGATACATTTCTGCGTATTGTGTTTCCCAGTTTTTTGCATGTGGGTTGCCCAGCACAGTAGCTAAGCCTGGTCGTTGGTGCTAGCCCATGTAAAACAGGCCCGTGGCTGTGTTAGTTTGTCATTAGTGCTAGCCCATGTAAAACACAGGGCTTAATAGGTCATGATTCTGACGTCCACCTTCCTCTTATCCGCCCGGCGCCGCCGCTCTCTCTTCTATGCGCAGCCACCGCTCTCTCTTCTGTGCCCCCATGAAAAAACAACCACAAATGCAAGAAACCGCAGCCACAAATGCAAGAAACTGCAGCTTTCATCGCCTCTCATTACCGCACCCTCCATTACCTTGCAAGTGCGCAAGAAAGTGTAGATTTAATTGACCAGTGGCCTCCTTTGTCTTTAAAAGGATGATGTACTGTCATCATCGTCGACCTACTCGTGCTCTACTCTCGGAACCGGCCTGCACTCTGGTAGGTGACGCTCCCTATTTTCAGCCTCCCCCCAATTTTTTTTTCTCACATCGAATTTATGCTTTTTGAATCATTAGATTGAGCTCCAGATCCAAGTTCTTCGATGTGACAGGTCTCTTGCTACTCCACTGGTGCGCAGTCTCTCCTCTATTATATAAGTTCATTGCTTGATGAACCTCAGTTAGTCATACACGTACTTATTTGTTGGTTTTGGTATAGTTAGTCCTATCAAATGTCGTATTTTCATTTAGTTCCTTACATAATACTGTATATATGGAATGTAGAGGGCAAATCGATACATGGTAGAAAGTAAGGAAACTTACAAAGAAATTTGGCATTCCATGGTGGAAATAGAACCCAAGATTATGGCCTCCAGGTAAAAAAATATATTATGCCTTTCAAGTGTTACTTCTCTACGTTAATGTTTCATATACTCCTGCACTTGGTACGTTAGTATTCTGCTCTAGTTAGGAATAGATGTCACTTAAGATAATGCAAAAAATGAGCAAACCTCTATATTAGATAATGGTTTCATACATATGCAATAAAAATGGATTGACATTAATAACAGTTTTGTTGTACCTCACAAGGTTCACTGGTGGTACAGTATGTGCAAATATCCTTTCAAGTACGTGACAAAGGGATTTTATTGTACCAGATTGAAAATGGAGTCTAATGTTGGATCATCTGCTTCGTCACTTCAAACAGTCAATGAAATAGATAATCATCAAGAATGTTGCTATATTACACCAAATGAGGTTGTTTAGCGCTTATCAAAGTATGATATTCACCATACATACCCGTCCATACAAAGATTCGATGTTATACTTGCTGGAATAAAGATTAATTCAATGTCCAGGTTCCCCATAAGGTATGTCCCAAAGAAAAGCTTCTCGGTCGGCAATTCGCAAATGCTACCCTCTACAAAGGTTAGACAATTTCTATTCATTCAGAGGTTATATTTTTCTTCCTAATTTCAACCTTATTAGGAAAAACTAACATGAACCATGAAATACCTCCAGCCATCTCCACGCAAAGAACTGATGGCCCAACAATGTTCAGCGATAAGTATTGAGAGGTTTGCCATCAGCTACAAAATAGAAGTTACAAAGCTCTATATAAACACAGAGATGACCAAACTTTTACTATTTCACATTCCGATTATCCAAACACTAGAGAACTCAAACAATACTACACCTACCTCTTACCAAGGCGCAACTATTGCCACCGATAATAACCAAAATAAGTAACAATTTTAGAACTTTGTATAAACCAAGCGATTCAGATTCAACAAGAAATTCAAATGTTAATTTTTATTCACAGGTGCCCTTTAGCTAAAAGGATCACTGAATTTACAGAAGATGAAACCACCAACAAAGAGAGGTAAGAGCATATAACAATATTCCTTTTTGCCATGGAATTTCTCATGAATGCAATATTTACATGGCAGTAAAAAAGAGGTAGAAACTAAGGCTACATAACTTCATCTTCAGCTTGTCAATAGGCATAAGCAAGAGTCTCATATCACATTCATAATTCCAAATATAAGATCCAACATTCTTACTTTCTATCCTCAAACAGCATTGCACACAACAATGTGGCAGTAAACAACTAAGAAGCATGAGATGATAACAACAATTAAAAAAGGTATTGCATGTTTCATGTCCAGAAAATCTGTTTCTCTCTGCTAGCTGACTACATGAAGATAACTGGATCCATAGTGCTCTCTTTTCTACAGCGTGCAGGACATCGTCAAGCACATATCCAAGCATCAATGAACCGCAACTCCCTCTATTTTAATTAGTTTTATGTGGCTTAAATTGTAATCTAGTCAAACTCTCATTACTACTACTCGATGATCCTATGCATGTACTGAGATATGGTTTCATATTTTGCAAGTATATATGGCTAAACTACATTGCCATCTATCTATTTAAATTGGCTATATTATTACAGTTTAAATTGTAAACCAATCAAACTCTTATTCACTATTACATGATGGATCATGTGCATGTAGTGAGATACGTATTTTCTTATGCAACTATTAAGTCTGAGTTGTGAAGTATATGGGACGATGTGTACTTTATTAGATGAATATATAATTGTTGTCTATTTTCATGTTGCATATGCAAATGGTTCAAAAATAAGATAGGGCATGTCAAAATTTCGGTGAAATTGCATCCAAAATATTAATTACATCATCTAACCTGTCAAAATCTTACAACTAGCAACTAAACTAAATCATACTACATCAGCATTCTACCTATACCATAGCCAACAACTACATCACCTAAGGCCACACAACAGGTACATAGCAAGCATGCAGCACACAAGCGCCAAGGTCTAGGGCGGTCAAGCCAGCTAACAAGCATATATGTTTACTTTCATGATCTTCAAAATTTATTATTGCATCAACTCTTATCCACAAATTTCCGCAGCAACGCGCGGGGTATCATCTAATTTCATATGTGTTTATGAATAAAGATAGCCCTTGGACATTATCAATGATGTGTATCAGCAAGTACGTGACTTGTTTGTGGGACTATGCATTGTAGATGACTATCCTAAAAGGTCCCTAGTCGAAAGGGTTGTGTGGACGCGCAACCAACTAGACTAGCATATGACACGGTGGATGGCTCGGTCTCATTAGCCATGGAGCATTAGATGCTAATCGGATAATATGGGCTCGGGAGGATCTACTCGGATTCGACATGGTGGGATCCGAGTCGAGATAAGGTCCGAGTTGGACAGACCCAACTATAAGACACGGCGATATGTCATATGTGAGTTCCTAGTACAACATACATTCTATGTCCTAAGATCTGAGCTGGCACATGTACTCGGGATGGCGACAGACCTGCTTTGGGTCGACCGAACGCTACTCTGTTACTGGGTAGTTACAAAGGTAGGTAGGCTTGTCCAGACCCATGCTGCGAGTCATGGTCGAGCAAGATGGGATTTGCCCCTCCGACCAAGAGAGATATACTCTGGGGCCCTCATGTGATCCGACCAAGATAAGCATGGCCATGTGACAAGGATTATGATATAATCTGACATATGGTCGGCCCACTTAAACTGGAACGAGGAAGAGGTCGGGCTAGCACAAGGATGACAAACTCGCCTTGAGTCCGACAACATATATCATGTGGCAGAGGGAACAGAAGTGTGACATGTTGTACAGGTTCACCTAACCAGCTTCATCGGACACTTGGAGTCGGCACGCTTTGCTAGAGGCCGCTACCGACTAGACAAGCCGGATATGATCTGACTCGCGACCAAGTGAACGAGAACCTAAGAGGTCGCGCGCTTACGGGAAGGAACCTGTGAGGCTGGACACAACTTCACGAGTCAGATGTGATCCTACTCGGACTCGGATCCAGGTCGAACAGACTTTGGGCTTTAGGATCCATGCGAGGCCCAAGTGTTGAGCCTGCTACCGATGCCTATATATAGTGGGGATGCGGCACACTCATTTGGTTGATCGCTTCGGCGCTGTCACTAGGTTTTTCATGTGTTGCAAATAGCCACCTCCACTCGCTGCCAACTGTGTGGTCGGATCTAGCAGTCCGCCGCATTGTGTTCCTCCTACACGCGCGGATACCATTAGAGGCAGTGCACTTGGGCCGCTCCGGCGAACCAGTATGCAGGATCCGACAACTGGTTGATCGAGGGAGATTGGACGAGGAGGAGACGAACCACGGGGAAGCACTTCCCCAACTCTTCTTCCGCTGCACGGCACTGCGCATCTAGTGGTAACGATCTGTGATCTATCTCCTGTAGCATGTTCTTGGTTGTTCTGTGCGTAGGAATTTTTAATTTGCAGTCGACGCCCCCTACCGTAGAACCCAACAGATGAAGACTTCAATTTTCCCTCCTGGAAGGAAGTATCCTCGGCTGAATCGCTCCGCCGGAGAGCAAAAGTTCTCTTGCCCTGGTTTTGCCTCGAGACAGCGGCAGAAAGTCCCGAAACTCCTCTTCTTATTTTTTTTCTAGGGCAAATGACAATATATAGTATTCGCTCCATCCGAAAATACTTGTCATCACACTACTACAAAAAGGGCTATAGATGGGATGTCCACTAATGGCGCACCTGTCATGTGGTGCGCCACTACTATATAGCAGTGGCACACCATGTGCAGGTGCGACATTAGTGTGGAAGACACTAATGGCGCACCACGCACACGGTGCGCCACTAGTAAATTTTTTTCTTATTTTTTCAAAGATTCTAATGGCGCATCATGGCTGGGTGCGCCATTACTAGTTTAAACTAGTAATGGCGCATCGTGCCACCGTCTTGCCATTAGAATATATACTTTTTTTTATTTTTTTGCAAAACTTCTAATGGCGCACCGGCAGCAGGTGCGCCATTAGTAACCAGGGTTACTAGCAGGTGATGCGCCATTAGTAACCTGGGACCAACAAAATATTTTGGACAACCCACCTACCCACTCACTTTCCCCACTTCATTCTCTCCACCTCCTCCTCCAAGCTTGTCTCGGCTGCCTCCTCCTCCTCACCTCATTTGCACCATCTCCCCCGCTCCACCGGCAGCCGCCGACCCCCCGCACCCTCCCCCACTCCACCGCCGCCGACGACCAACCGCACCATCCCCCGCTCCACCGGCCGCCGACGCCGACCCCCCGCACCCTCCCCCGCTCCACCGGCCGCCGACGACCCCGGCCTGCACCCTCCCCACTCCACCGCCAAGACCACCGCATCCTCCCCCATATGAATATTTTTTCATATTCATAAATATTTTCAAATAACAAGTTTGAACATATTAAAAAAAAATTATTACTGTTTTTATAAAAAAACATTACTGTTATGATTTAAACAAGTTTGAACATATTTAAACACAAAAAAATATCAAACAACATTTTAAATGCACCGACCCCCGCACCCTCCCCCACTCCACCGCCGACGACGACCAACCGCAACATCCCCGGCTCCACCGGCCGCCGACCTCAAGACCCTCCTGCTCCACCGGCGTCAGCCACGACCCGGCCCGCACCTCCCCCACTCCACCGCCGACGACCACCGCATCCTCCCCCATATGTATATTTTTTTCATATTCATAAATATTTTCAAATAACAAATTTGAACATATTTAAAAAACATTATTAATGTTTTTATAAAAAATATTAGTGTTATGATTTGAACAAGTTTGAACATATTTAAGCAAAATTAAATATCAAACAACATTTTAAATGCATAAAAATAAAAATTGGGAGCACAGGAATCGAACCCAGGACCTCCCGTGTGTGTGTCTTTAACGTCTTGACCAGTCGGGCTAGTGGGCGGGTTCTGATGTAGATAGGGTTAGGTGGTATATAACCTGACCAGTCGGGCTAGATTAAAACAAAATTCTAATGGCGCACCGGGGGGAGGTGCGCCATTAGAATAGTCGTACTTATGGCGCACTAGGGGGAGGTGCGCCATTAGAACCCTCCCCCCACTCCACCTACTGCCCTCGCACTGTGGCCTCCCTCCCTCCCTCGCCAGATTCCCCTCGATCGACCCCAATAAATGCGCGCCGCCTTGACCGCCCACAGCGCCCGCCCGTCCGCCGCCTCTGTCCCGCCGCCCAGCGCCCCGCCTCCCTCTCCCCTTCCTCCCCTCGGCGCCCGCCTCCTCTCCCCTTCCTCCCCTCGGCGCCGCCTCCCCGAGCCCGCCTCCCCATGGCGCCGCCCCTCCGTCCCCTCCGTCACTTGGCACCTGCCGCCCTAGGGTTCCTGCTCCAAGGTGGGTGGCAAGCTCGACACGCCGCCTCCTCCTCGACGCGCCTCCTCCTCACGCGACGCCTCCTCCTCGACGTGTCGCCTCCTCCTCGACGCGCCGCCTCCTCCGCGACGCGTCGCCGCCCGCCTCCTCCTCGGCGGGCGCCCTCCTCGGCAACTGCCGTTATCCCACAGTGATTCCTCACCTCTCCCTTCCCTCCTTCCCCTAGGCTACTTCCATGAGTACCACAACCCTCTTCCCCCGTGTTCTAGGGTTAGAAAATTTGAGTGTCCTCTAGTGAGCCTCTCTTCAACTGTTTTTGCTGTTGTTTGGTTCTGAAGACGAGTAGCAAGTATAGTAGGAAGATGATGCATAGTAGGAAGATGATGCATAGTAGGAAGATGATGAGGATCTACATGTTGTAGTGGTTACATGGCTGTTTGGTGAGACATGCTAGTATGATGTGATGACTGAAAAGGTGATGTAGCATTATCTCCTACTAGATGTGTCCATGGGAATATATATGATGTTTTACAATTTATATTGCTGCATGGGCTTTAATTGATGAATTTTTTCTTATGAAACTGAAAGTATTAACTCCCTCTGTAATTTGTAAGACATCCACTAATTTTCCTAAGTAATTGAGAAGAATTTATATACCAAAACATAATAAGAACCCTAATTAGTACATTTTCCGTTAGCACACTGGTAAGATATAACTTACAACTTTACAAGTATCTCTAGTCAAGTCTGATATTGCTTTTGCTTATATGCGGTCAATTTCTCAACTTGATAACTAGTAGATCAGTAGTTTATATATTGTCACATTGACTAGGTTTCATACAAAAAAATCCAGGTTACATAAATTTGTAATTTTCTATGGCAATATTATACAGTGGTGAAAGGCTCGGCTCCGTCTGACTAATGCTATGCAATTTTATAAAATGGCATCCATTTTGGGCTGAAAAAATGTTATTTCATGAGTTGATAAACTATCTGCTAATACTTCTTCATTGTGAGTAGTTCCACTTTCAGTTTATAAGAAGTATACTATGCTTATAACTAAGCCAAATGTTTACATTATTCTTATTACTGTGCATCTTTGTGATGTTCTAGACAGTTAAGTATTTGCAACCTGCTGCTAAACTAGATCATGAATATGTCATTGCTTTTCAAAGGAGCTCATAAGTGTACTATTATTCATTTATGATAGTTTGTGAGATACAGAAATAGATAAATTTAAGTTTGTAATGGCTAACAGCCGGACACGTGAATCTGTTCTTGATACACCTTTTCCCTTTTCTTAGAATCATCATATACAAATTAGAACCTTTCTAACATCTGCATATTTCGGGTTTCCAAGGAGGTAAAGGAAGTGAAGTTAGGACAGTGCAGCAGCAACACCTCCAAGGTGAGAAATATGTTCAGTTAGGTACAGTTAGCATCATGTAAGAAAATGGCCATAATGTGCCCTGATAATGATGTATTTTGTCATAAAAATATATAGTGGACTGCCATGATAGTGACATGGTCCTATGTTTGCAAGCTGTCATAATCTTTAGTTTACTTGACTTTTGAGCCTGCTAGTAGTTTACTTCCATGAGTTGTTTTATTGACATGGCACATTTGCAATGGAGTTTTATATATCTTTAGCCACCTTTGTTCATTAACAAAGAAGTCAGTTTTGTTTATAGTTGAAAGTAAGTGTGTGGTTTGAAATTTTGACTGTTGGGGGTAGTATTGTAACTAGAAGACCATGTATTTTCAGAATTGAGCTAAAGATTTGGGGGGTAGTATTTCTGATTTTAGAGCACCTTTGTTGGATGTATTTTACAACAGCTGTTGGAATCAAAACAATGCTTGTGGGTTGTCCTGTTAAGTTGAGTGAGTCATTAGAGGGCAGATAGAGTCACCCACACCAATTAATGTTTATGAAGAAGAAGAATAAACCTGCTGTTGCTGCTGTTATGCCTGTATTCACTGCTGCTGCTGCTGTACTTGTGATGATGCTACTTGTGATATTCTAAAATGACCCATTGGCGACTTCATTACGCGGGGATAAAGATTTTGCAGGTACCCCAAGAGGCCCTTGAGTTTGCCGGAATGTCGATTAACTTCCGTTAAAGCAAATTGGTACTCCATATGTCCTATTTTTAGCAAAGGTCATGCTAAAATTTTCCGTGAATTTTAGCATGACTTTGCTAAAAATAGGACATATGGGGTACTTGCGACTAATGCATGGCCCGGGGTATCTTAGTACTTAGTTAAGTAGGATCAAAAACCCCGCCATTCTTGCTGCATTAAATCATAGGTGGCAATAGAGCCAAGTGATTAGCCCCAACTTAGAATTCTCCATAGCATCGATAAACCCTAGATGATAAACCCAACATAGGTGGCAATAGAGCCAAGTGATTAGTGCCAAGTGATTAGGCCCAACCTAGGGTGCCTCGGCATCGATAAACCCTAAATGATGAAAACTTAACTTGGCTGCCCCGGATGCCTCGGTGTCGATGAGAACCTAAATGATGTACGCTTAGGCTTTTAAGGTGCCTCGGCGTCGACAAACCCTAAATGATAAAAGCTTAGCTTTTAGGATGCCTTGTTGTCGACAAACCCTAAATGATGAGACCATGATCTTGTTCCTTGACAACAACCAACTTTTTGACCAAACTTTTGTCCTATTTAGAGCAAAACATGGCCCACAACGATGAGGCCGGCGGTTCGGGTGGCAAGCAATTCTAGGAGCCGTCCCAGGAGATGGAGGAACAACCTCACTGCTATGAGGACGCCGCGGAAGACACCGATCCTGACTACACAACCCCTAGTGGCGTCGGGGATGACACCACTGATGGTGCCGCCGAGGATGCCACCGATGGTGCCACCGAGGATGCCACCATCGATGATGGCGGCGCACACACGGATGGCAGCCAACCGAAGAAAGCAACGGAAGGACCGGCGCCCGAGCAGCGCTCCGCACCGTCAAGGAGGAATTTACTCAAGTGGACTCCGGCGGGAATCCGTGAGCCCAAACATATAGTCAAGGGGTACTCGGTTCAGCTTGGGTGCATTCTCCGGAGCACCGTCTCGATCAACACCGAGAACCTTAGGCATAAGGACCGAGGGAATTTGCGCAACCTCCTCTTCACGCAGCTGCACGAACGATACAAGTTCGCCGCTGATTTTGAAAACACACATCTCTCAGGGAATAAAGTGAACAGTGCCGCCCTCACGAGGATGAGCACGGCCCTGTCTACTTGGAGAAGCGCGGTGAAGAGAATGATTGAGAAAGGTGATAGTTATGAGAAGATCAAGGCGAAAAATCCTTCGATCAGCAAAGAGGACTACAAGGAGTTCAAGATCAAGTGCGAGAGCAGTGCAACCTCCGAATAAAGTCAGTGGGGGAAAGAAATGAGGGAGTTGAGCTTAGGGGAACACAAACTCTGTCCCAGCGGTTACAGAGTGGCGGAGCCTATATGGGACAAGGAGGACGCGGAGCGTGCCGAGCAAGGCCTACCGCCCCGCTTCGAGAAATACAACAGTGACAAGCAGACCAGGAACTATGTCAGGGCCCGGTACAAGGAGGACCCGATAACAAAGGAGCTTACCACGGATCCGAAGACCGAGGCGCTTGAGCTTGTTCTCGCGAAGGAGGCCCGAAAGCGATGGCGGGGTCGTCTCGAGCACCTCTGCTTGGGACGCACTCTAAATAGGGCGTTGAGCGTAATGAAAAACAAGGATAAGATCGATGGAAGCCGTCACCGGTCGTGGTGGCCGCAAAGGCTTGTCCACAAAATGGTCGTCATACTATACCGGTGGGCGAAAGGAGAAAAAGACCAGCTTGGAAAGCCGGTCGCGAGGTTCAAGAACTCAAGGCACAAGTGGCGCGGATTAGGAGGTTGTCTAAGAGCAAGTGCACGAACAACTGGGATCGACGCTCACCGGCATTATGCCTACCTTGATTCATGGGCTGACGGCGTGGATTGCGGGTGGCCAACAGGGGCCGCCCCCGATTCCCAGCTTCACGGCCAGCAACTCGCACAACGCGTAGGCGGCGCCATTGGTTTCTCCGACAGCGCCATTGGTGTCTCCGGTGGCGGCGGTATTGGTGTCTCCGACGCCGGCACGGCCGGCATTGGGGCTTAATGCACCCGGGTGTCGCCGTGGCACCTACTCGCCCAAAGAAGCGGCCCCTCCGTCGATTACTGCGCCCGCCGTTGTCGGTGCCTCGACATTAGCCGAGCTCGACGCCATCATCACGGGAACTAATTAAGCCTCTAGGCCGAGGACTTCATCTCCTTTTGCCTTTGACTGGGCATCCCAGACGCCCTTCATGTTTTCGCGGTATTGCCGACGTTCGTGCACTCTCACGCACTTTGTGAATGACGAGTTGGTCGATGTCGCCAAGGGCAAAATCATTCAACCGGCAGCCCGTGTTCCACGGTAAGCCGATGCCACCCACCGTGTATAGGGTTCAACTGGTTGGTCTTTGCCGCCAGTGCGACGAGTTGTTACCTCTGATTCGACCATTGGGCCAACGAAGATGATCGATGACCCTCGGCCTTTGCCTAAAGTGGCCCTCGCTTTGGCGAAGAGCTGATTCGTTTGGGGCGGGGACACCACCCCAAAGACAACACCGCCCGATCATGCCGGCGCCAAGCCATGGCAAGACCGCCCGCACGCCTACCGGACATGCAAGACATCCCTATGGCACATGATCCGAACATGCATATGGCACAGGATCTGGACGACGACGACAACGACGACGGCCGTACATTTAGCAACGTCGATAAGTACTTTGTCGAACATGGGTACGATGACGAATTCTGCGGGCCTCTTTCTCAAGAACCCAACCAAGACGACCGTGGTCTAGCTGGTACGGCGGAGAAACCCGGTTACCAGCGTCGTCTGGCGTTCGATTCTCGAGACGCCTCCGGTTGCCGACTTCACCGAGCCTCGAGATAGCCGAGGTGCCAAATATTATCAGCCCCAACACACTCAAGAAGGCGGTGCAGAGCGAACTCGGTCCCATTACAACAGTAAGATCAAGAAGGGACGGAAAAGAAAGAGTAACAAGGGTGCGAGCGGCCCGGCACCGAAATCTGATCGGTGCTCGTGGGCGGGCCACCTTCACCTAAGGATATCTCGAGAAGGGTGCATGTGGCGGGTAGGCGATGCTACCGACAATATGCTCAATGCTGCAACCGGTGCTATGCGGAGTCTCGCATGATGTTGTTCTTTCATTGGAGAAGCGGCGTCTCAGAGAGAATGATGTGGCATACCTGGTTTTCGTGGCCAAGGTGCCAGAGGGCAAGGGCTTTGTGGATGGCGCCGTCGGGGGTACGATCGTCCTGCGGTTTGACGACATCTTTGCTATGTTTAACCTTCATCCGCTGCACTACACCTTCGTTCGGCTGTTTTCGCTGAGTATGGGGATGCGGATCATTAGAGACAAGACCCCGGACATCGTGATAGTCGACCCCTTCTACATTCGTGCAAAGATATTGGGCAGCGTGGCGGGGACCGACAAGTCGCGAAGTTTTTACCTCGAAAGGCGTCATTCGCAAACTCGGATAAGGATAACTTTCTCGTGCCTTACTTTCCGAGTAAGTCATCCCCTCACCGCCCGTAACATATGATTTCTTAGATTTCGATCGTTCTTTTTTCTAACATTTCATGTTACGTGCGGTGACACACAGTGCACACTCATCCTCTTAAGCCCGAAATATTCCCTGGCCACGTATTTCGACCCGGACCGAGACTCCAAGATAGACTACACAAAAATCCAGAAAGTACTGGATGATGTTCTCCCAGCTCCGCCAAATCTGGAGGCACCTTCGCCAAGCCAGCTCATAGGCGATGCAGCGACGCGCGTGTTTGCCCACAATACAAAGTTCTCCTGCGTCAGCGGCTTTGTGATCGGAAGGATGCCTACTACGCCCTCCATCGAGATGCGGCAATCGTGCAGGACCATCATCACCTTCGCTACCGGATAATCTCAAAGATTGGGCCGCGAGGTTGTCGGCAATCCAGACGCGGACATCGACAAGAATTCTTTCGCATCCGATCGAGTTTGCGGAAATTATCCATCAAGATGTCCTTCGTACCTCGGGCAGTTCTACCTCGGACATCAATCGTCCAACAAATGAGATAGACACCACGCTACAAATGCACGGTGATAAGCCCGCTGATTTCATGACCATCACGACAGACGGCGGCTTCATCCGTGCTCGGTCCCATGAGTCGAGTCGGCATGGTGATGCTATGTGTAGTTCTGAAACATTGATTGGCTCATGTTGTAATTAAACTTTAATGAACTTGTATGTCTCTTTGGGTTGGACAGTCGTTCAACTTAGATGTAATCGATGCTATTAATGTCGTGCTTTTCTCTTCCGATCCTTTTGTTGCATACTTATATATTGCTTATGTATTGTGTGTTGTTTGGCTTGTGCATAGAGATGTCGTCGTATGTCGTGGTATGCTGTGGTAAGGTTCGGAGTCTCACGACGATCGGGAGGAGTGTCGGAGACAGGTTCACCGTTCAATGATATGATTACAAAGGGTACACCACTAGGGCGGGGGCGGAATCTAGATACGTCCGCTATCTAGCGGGAGAGAGGAGGGAGCGTTGGAGGAACCAGATGAAGACCAGTTTCATCGCGATGATGCTCATTGTGATGACCGTAGCTCTCTTCTATGTGATGGTAGTTTAGATGATCGATATCAACTTGTAATGTGAAGACAAACTCGCTACTCGCGGTCTCGAGACTTGTAATGTTCTATCTTTGTTCGGTCTTTTGAATTCGGAGACTAATATGATGAATTGTATTCGGAGACTAATCTTCTATTGTATTCGATGAATCTGCTGTTGCTGTGTGATGTTGTCTAAATTCTGTCCAATAATATATTTTGTAACCTATGAAAGTATCAGAAAAGAAAAAAAATAATCCCTAATATTCATACTAGTGGCGCACCACAAAAGACACTAATTGCGCACTATGATAATCACACTAATGGCGCATCACCCATTGGTGCGCCATTAGTATGCCAAAGCACATGGGTACATATGGCCCCCTGGGAGGCATTCTAATGGCGCACTGTGGGCAATACTAATGGCACACTACGTGGTGCGCCATTAGAACACCAGATTCTAATGGCGCACAGGTGGTGCGCCATTAGAAAAAAATTCTAATGGCGTGATGCTAGTGGCGCACCAGTGGTGCGCCATTAGAAGGCAAAACTGATGCGCCACTAGCATGCCTTTTCCTAGTAGTGTCAAAATGGATAAAAAGTATGTATCTAGAACTAAAATACATTTAAATACATCCGTTTTTATTCATTTTGATGACAAGTATTTTCGGACGGAGGGAGTAGAAGAATATTGAGAGGGGACCTATGAGGGGAGTATGTGTGGGATAACATGATCCACATTTGGTTAATCTCATTGAATTTTCAACTATTGTTGTACTAGACATATCTGCATGCTATTTATGGACGATTTATGCTTTTTCTATCCAAACTTTAATGAATTCCGTTGTGTTTGATGAAAATTGCCTGAAATTTGGTTCAAAATGTATGCGAAAAGCGTTAAATGGCGGGCTTTCACATTGATGTCCGGGGACTGATCCCCTCTCCGCATACTGATGTGGTGACCAGTTTGGAGGGAGATGCCCTTACCTAGCATTTTTCTGTGGTTTTTTCCTTTTTTTGAGCAAATTCTTTCCGAGGGTAACCTCGGGCAATCAAAATGAAGCTGGCGATATGAGCTGGATCCAGGGCCCAGGCACAAACCCAGCCCATACCAGCTTCTAGTGAGCTCAAGCCCACCCAGTGAATGGCAAACCCACCTACGCCACCACTTCGCGACCACCGCTTCCCCCGATGCCGTCGTCGACGATCCGGAGCATCTCCATCACAGTATCTGACGACGACGGCGCCGCGGCGCCCCGGCGTATCCGCACCGGTCGACGGAAGGTGGTGCGCAGCTTGGGGCAGCGCGCCGTGCGGCTCGTGGCCCGGTGGTGGCCTATCCTCCTGCTCCTCCCGGCCGTCGCGCTGCTACTCTTCGAGGCCTCGCGGCTCCGTGCCTCTCCGAGCCCCGCCCCGCCAGTATCGAGCAGCCTTGGCCGCCTAGACCCGACCACGCGCCTCGTCCATGGCGTGCGCGAGCGTGAGTCCCTTACTCTGTTTCGATCTACTCTAGCTCGTCCCCAAATTCCCCGTGCTCTTGTGGTTCCCAACTCGCAATAAGGTTTGCCACGGATTTGACAAATTGCACTGTAAGAGTCGGCTTTCGTAGTAATTTGATAGTGCGAGTGCTATACTGCAGAATGTGCTGAGATTATGGTGGTGTCTTAGACTACTTATCTGCACAAACCATTGGATGTATCATGGCAACTGGAGATTTGGACTTAGCAGATCGTGCACATTGGGAAATGGCCTTAATAGGATTATGATTCTCGAAGTCTTCTTAGTTTCTTACAAACCAGATGTTTGGATCTTGATAAGTCAAATCGCATGTCCATACTTAAGTAAAGTTGTTCCAAAAAATCAGAGAGCACGTATCATGTCAAATTTGTTTGGCTGAGTGACTATTACTGGCTTATGTACTAAATAATGACTTGGTTAGTTTTGTGTTCTTGATGTTAACAGCGTGCCTGAAGGTTCTTAGCCCGAAAAGTATAGAAAATTTGGTATTTCATGAAGGCTCAGGACTTGATGGTGTGGTCAAGAGGATTTTATACAAAACTGATGACGACGACTATGACTCACACCACTCTGAGGCAAACTCTACCTATTTACTGCAGCACGCAGAAGCTACCAGGTTCAATTTGTTTACAGGATTCCAAACAGTTCCTGAAAGAGAAGAGAGCTTCAAGGTTCTTATGCTGGCTAACATGTACTATTTTGTGGTTACAAACCTATGCCATTTTAGACCTATTTAATGTGTTTCACTACTTCTCCAGGTGAATGAGACTGTTAGTGTGCACTGTGGTTTCTATAGTGACAATGGCGGTTTCAAAATTTCGGATGATGATGTCAGATACATGAGAACTTGTAAAGTTGTTGTGTCTACCTGCGCATTCGGTGGCGGGGATGATCTATATCAACCTATTGGAATGGTCAATTCTTCTATTGGAAAGGTATTTGAGCATTCAGCATTCTCAGAAATGTCGTTTCTGTGTAAACCATCACATGTGATGGCTCTGAGGATTCAGGATGGATTGACTTATGATAAAGCAGGTCTGCTATGTGGCTTTCTGGGATGCGGTCACACTATCAACTCAAGAAGCTGAAGGAAAATTAACTGGCGACAATGAAATGATAGGAAGGTGGCGTATCATTGTTGTCAAGAATCTCCCCTTTGTGGATCAACGTTTAAATGGGAAAATACCGAAGGTAAATCTGCAGCTGTCATAGTCCATTGTGCCAGCTTCCATATTCTCAAAATACTAGCTCATGTGGGATTTGACCTAATAAAGTACTACCTCCGTCCTGGTTTATTGATCCCCTTCGTACTTTGTGCCAAATTTGACCATAAATTTAACTAACAAATTGCTAATGCATGTCATCAGAAATTATATCGATGGATTCGTATTCGAACATAGTTTCCAATGATATAACTTTTGCTATGTGTAACTTATATTTTATTAGTTAAAATCATGTCAAGGAAGGGGAGCCTTGGCGCAGTTGTAAAGCTGCTGCCTTGTGACCATGAGGTCACGGGTTCAAGTCTTGGAAACAGCCTCTTGCAGAAATGTAGGGAAAGGCTGCGTACAATAGACCCAAAGTGGTCGGACCCTTCCCCGGACCCTGCGCAAGCGGGAGCTACATGCACCGGGCTGCCCTTAGTTAAAACCATGGTCAAAATATGACCCAAAATACAAAGGGAACTAATAAACCAGGACGGAGGTAGTAGTCTCTCTGTAAAGTGTAAGCCATATTGGCTATTTCTGTTATTTGGTAATAGCAACTTCAGTTATGCCCCCTCATAAGGTGAACCGCTTAGATGTTAAATCTGCTGATTTGTGTTTTTGCCTTAATTTTACGTGTGGGGTTGCATAACTATGTACATTCTGGTAGTAAAATGCATAGCATTATTTTTGCAGATGTTGACTCACCGACTTTTCCCAGAAGCAAGTTACTCTATATGGGTAGACTCTAAATACCAGTTCAGAAGAGATCCAATAGGAGTGCTTGAAGCACTTCTTTGGAGGACAAACTCTACCTTCGCTATTTCTGAACATGGAGCACGGACTAACATTTATGATGAGGGGAAAGCGATTGTTCAAAAGCACAAGGCTACTCCTGAAGAAGTAGAGGTTCAGCTAACTCAATATCGTCAAGACGGCATGCCAGATGAAAAAAGACTACATGGATTAAAAGGTATGCGTTTAATTTTGACTAATTTAACTTGCACATGTGGATTTTTTTTCTCCAGGCTAATTTCTGCTGAAGCATGGTTGTGGTATGAATATGACCAAGCTTTTTGTTTTCTTTCAGCTTTGGCTGAAGCTTCTATCATTGTGAGGGAGCTGACCCCATTGACGAATCATTTCATGTGTGCTTGGTTCAATGAAGTTGTTCGTTTCACATCTCGGGATCAACTCAGTTTTCCGTATGTACTATGGCGTCTAAACATGCCAGGAATCAACATGTTTCCTGTGTGCACTCGAAGGGACCTTGTGAACAGTTTGGGTCACACAAGGAAAGTAAAACCTCTTACACAGACGAATCCAGATTCTTCCACGGCATGACCTTTCTTCTTGTTCATTTGCGGACAGTCAACTAACCGGTGGTTTACGTGGTTCTAGGCTTCCACTTGCCTTGATCCACAGTTTTGTTGTAAATTATTCTTTTGATTTTCTTCCTCGAGAAACATCATGACTTGGTTGTACAAGGACTTGCACCTGTTACACGTCAAAAGCTGTTGCTTTTCTGTATGTTGACATTATTACCTGTACAAATCACGTTTTCTTTTGGTTGGAAGGAGCACTATTCTGCTTCCATTTTACAAGTATGAACGTTACCTCCCAACTATTCTACTTTTCAAGTGCAATCTTATCCATGAAAATTAGAAGTGAATTCTTTTGCTATGGTTTATGCTGTTACAAACTGTGTATCGGTAGTCCAAGTAGATGCATATCTACCAGAATGTACTTACTGTCATCTGTTCCAAGCTCCAACGATGCTATGCAAACTCTTTTTTTTCTTCTTCTAGAGAACATATCTAGCCCTTTTTTAGGGAAAACTGCTTGTTTTTCTTTAGAATGACTTGAAAAAAATAAGGTTGTTTTTTGAGCAAACAGTATGTCTTTATTGATAAATTAGACAAAGTATATCAGATAAAAAAAGCCAAGATAAAACAAAAAATTACTTCAAGTCCTTTGTAGTCGTTGACTCTACATCCATCTCTTGCATCTTAATTTTCCTGCCTTGATACATCTAATGCAGAAACTGCAGAAAACCAAACTTGCATAAGCTGAACTAACCTCAAAGGTTCAAAGAGTCGCTCCTAATAACACGTAAGAACCTAAGATTGTTGAACGCGCCAAACTAACCTCAAAAGGTTTAAAGAGTCGTATGAGCCGCACGCTCCTAGCACAGTAAGACCCTAAGATTGTTGAACGCACTATGGTTGAAGGCGCACCCCTTGCGAGAAATGTTGCCAAACTGATACTTTGTTGTCATACTGTCGGGGAAGAAGATCGGAAGCACAAAAGAAAGAATCTCCAGTGATAAGAACATTCTTGACAATACTGCCATCACCGTCTCCAAAAATAGGCCGAAGTGCGGATGACAATCCACGACGATGGGAGTCGTCGATCTACGGGACCAAAACACCACAACCCCTTCCCCGTGTAGGTCGCATCGACCACAACGGTCACATCGTGATATGGATAGGACCACGAATGGCACTGTCTTCAACATCGAGACTTTGCGGTTAAAAAAAACATAGATGAAAAACATTTTAGACTCCGAGATCTGTAGTTCCCCCACCTCCGAAAGCCAAAAAGGCGAGCAGGAGGCGGGGTGATCCAACCTAAGCCACAAAAACCTAGTGAAGGACAGCTAGGGCTTTTTTTTTCTTTGTTGACGATGGGAAAATATAGTAAGGTTGCACTGGCAAATCTTTTTTTTTTTTGAGGGGTTGAGGGGATGCATCGGCCTACTCGTTTCCCTTGGAAGCCCATGAGCAAAGCCCATCTCCTCCTCCTCCTCCTCCTCTTTCCTTCCCTCTCTCCTCTTATCCCCTTCTTATCCGCTTCCACTCTCCCCGCCTGGCCTCCTCGAAAGGAAATGCCAGTGGCATTCCAGTGAACTCACCCCCGACCTAGGTCCGGACACCGCCGCTGCAATGGCTACGGCCATCTCCGCCTCCGCGCTCCTCTCCTCCGCATTCGCCGGCGACAGGCGCCACCGCCGCGCGGCGAGGCCCGCGCCCCGCCGCGCCGTCCCGGCTGGCCTCACGGTGCGGTGCGAGCAGAGCGACAAGCAGAAGCGGCAGCCTCTTTCCGCACTCGTTCCCCGCGAGCAGCGCTTCATGTTCGAGGGCGACGAGCTCTGCGGACCCGTACGAGCCCCCACTCTCATCTCTTTCTCCTATTCCCTAGTGTTGCAATTCATATTCAGGAAAAGAGTAGTTATGCTATACTCCCTCTTTTTCGGTTTATAGGGCTCAATTCAAAAATTTCACCAACCAAAGTAGATGATGAGTGGTGGAATATTTTTTGTAGTTTGCAAAAGCACTTAATTAATGCTCTTGTTTTCCTCAAAAAATTATGTTTACCAATGTATTAATTGCAATGCATGCATGCATAAAGTACATACATTGATCAATTTTCTCTTAATATTTGCATGCAATGATTTAATGCACCTTGGAATGTGAATATGTAATGGGGAACAACCATATTGAGCCTTATAAAATGGAAAAACTGAAATTTTGAGATAAGCCCTATAAACCGGAAAGGAGGGAGTATGACTTTTTTCGGTTTGAAATTCTGAAATGGTTCCTTTCAGTTTCATCAATCCATTCCATCATTAGCCTATCACAGACCCACATGTCACTATACAATGTTCATGGCTCCCTACGTTTCAAAGTAAGTGTGGTGAATTTGAACTAAACCACGACGTTTATTTATGATGATACATAAACTGTCAAAATTAGCTGCTAGTAATAGTTTGTGGTGAACGAAGATTCATGGAAATGAAATAAGAATTTAATACAAGAACGAAGCTAAGATGGTAGAAATGGTTTGCTCTCGTACATCTGGTAAACAATGCGGCATTGGCTCATCGTGGCCACCCATGTTTCTGTTTAGTGCTTATGCTCATTAAGATCTCAGCATGACTATCTTGTTTATGTTCCACCGGTGTATTGGTATCATGGCTTGCTTGCTTGCTTGTGTGTGTGTGTAGCCTTTTCTGTGTAGTAATCTGATCAATCAATTTAATTCGCAGGACATATGGAACACAACATGGTACCCTAAGGCTGCAGATCACGTAACTACCGAGAAGACGTGGTATGTTGTTGATGCAGAGGACAAGATTCTTGGCAGGCTAGCATCTGCTATCGCAGTGCATATGAGAGGGAAAAATGAGCCCACATACACTCCAAGTGTGGACATGGGGGCTTTTGTTATTGTGGTATGTACCGAAGTAGTTTGTATGGTGTTTACAGAATACCGTAGCACAGTGTTTTTTTCAAGGCAAATAAGTTCATAACATTAGCAGGAGGGAAAAACAAGCACCTAAACCCATTGAAACCTAGATTATATCATCATGTTAATGTGGCTTTTCATTACAGAAACTACTGTACATTGCTGAGCTGACATACTGAACTATATGTTTTACATAGGTTAACGCAGAGAAGGTTGCTGTTTCTGGTAAAAAGCGGTCACAGAAGCTCTATAAAAGGCACTCTGGACGGCCCGGTGGGATGAAAGAAGAAACTTTTGATCAGCTTCAGAAAAGGATTCCGGAGAGAATTATCGAACATGCTGTGCGTGGCATGCTTCCTAAGGGCAGGGTAAGAAATCATCTTTTGGCATCTGTTAGTTCTTACCTAATTGGTTGCATCAGGTCTTTTGTGTGCCTCAAAGTTTTATTCGTATTACCAAGAATTAGAAATGCAGATAAATTTATTTAATTAAATATTGCCAATAAGTTTTACCTTGCCATTGGCATGAATGTGGAATTACACCCAGTCCAAAATATTTGCTCTTAACTTAAGTGCTCAGATGACCCAGCTAATAAGTATTGGATTGTGTTCCCTGAAACGCCCATGTTAGCTAGTAGAAAATATCTTGTGTTTCTAAACCCTTTGAATCTGCCTACTCTCCTGTTAAGTGCTACTCCCTCCGTCCCATAATGTAAGACGTTTTTTAACACTAGTGTAGTGTCAAAAAACGTCTTACATTATGGGACGGAGGGAGTAGTTTTCTCAGTTCGCCAAATTTACTCTTTTTCTCTGTGATCTTCTCAACCTTTGGACCATTTTGCAGCTGGGAAGAAGACTATTTACCCACCTCAAGGTGTACAAAGGATCAGAGCACCCGCATGTGGCTCAAAAACCTGTTCCACTGCCCATCAGAGACAAAAGAATAATGAAGTCTGGCTAGAGAACCCCTGGATATTGAAAAAAGATACAGCAACCGTGCTTCCCCGCCCAGTGTTAGGAGCGTGACCCGAACATTCATGTCATCTGTCCACAAGAGTGGTGTGTAATTTTTTTGCAATTTAATTATGTTTCTGCAAAAGCTTTCGATTCCTTTCGGTCATAATTATGTCGTATGGTACGATTTGATGGAATCCAAAATCTGAATTTTGGAAGGTGTAAATTTTGACCAGTGGTGAGGTAGGCTCGTTGCAGTTTCGTACAATATATGTTATCTGCGAATTAGGTATTTTGATTTGGAAGTCACAACACCGTGACCAGTGGTGAGGTAGGCTTGTTACCCGGCCTGGCAGGGGGCAGCAAAAGATCTTGTGAGAAATCATCACTGTGCCCAGCGTAGCTGGCGTCGGGAGTAACTTTAGCAGTAACATAAGGTCCAACTCCACAAATTTGCTTATGTGGCAATAATTTAATGAGAAGAGAGATGAATTGAATAACATAATTAGTTACTCATACTATGAGTAACATCTAAATACTAAGATACGATGAGTCTATAAGCTAATAAATGAAGTGTTGCATGACACCACGCATATGTTACTCTCCACTATGTAGGTAGTAATATATGCATGTTACTAGTCGAAGTTACTCCCTGCTGTGACTAGTCTGAGACTTGCGCTGCTGCCATTGTAGGTCGCGAGTTGCAGATGGCCATTGCCGCTGCAACCGACACCCCTGCGCGGGAAGGCGAAGCATGGATTGGGGGCGAGGGCCACGCGGCGGGCCGAGCACGACGTGGATGGGTGGCTCGATTTTTTTGCGTCCAGGCCACTCCTATGTGTTGGGCGAAGATGTTCCCAACGACTGTCCGCCCTTTGGACGCTGCTCGCCTTGCGACCCAAACGGATAAATGTGCGCGTCTGTTCGGGGTCTAGCATTTTTTTTGGCGCGAATTTAAGGAGCTTTATTGCATGAGAGAGATTCAGTTACATTCAGCCAAAAGGCTACTAACTAAGAAGGATGGGCAGGAGCCCAGACAACAATCTGAAACTGGTAGTGAAGTTGCATGTTTCGCACAAAGATCAACCAGACTATTAGCTTCTCTTGTGACATGTTGTACTGAAAACGAGACAAAATTTGAGGCTCTTTCCTTGATTTCGTCGAAGATAGGCACCACAATTGATCTAGGACTGTGATGCGAGTTCCAGAAGTTCGCTACCTCGCAATCCACCTCCATTACCACGTGCGAGAAGCCCCTCAGCTGGGCAAATATTACTCCTTCTCGCAATGCAAGAATTTTGGCAATGAAGGGGTCTGAAACACCGGGTATAGGCTTGCTCCATGTGCCCAAGAAGGATAGGTGATATGGGGCTAACCCGGTGTAGGCCGATCTTTCACGATTGGAGTGGATTCCCTCGAAGAATACGATGAACACGGGGAAGAACGGAGAGAAATCACAAGGAGAAACACTCAAGAACAAGTCCAATCACACATCCACTAGACAATCTAACACACAAGATCCACAAGGTACATGAACAACAAAAGAAAAGATACAAGGTAAAGTTCATCTCCATGAGGAGGTCTTGATGATACCCTAGACGGATCTTCCCGTGAGGGGTCTTGATGATATCCCGCAGGATCTTCTCACATGGAGGTCTTGAACTCCATGGGAGTGGTAGTCTCTCTCTCTCTCTCTCAAGAGTAGAGGTAGGTAGGAGCAAAGCTCACATACAAATGAGCTATCATATTTGCTAACCCTAGAAAGGAGGTGGAGGTGGAGTATATATAGTCTAGGGCCACGAAGGGGTAAGTGAGGAGGGGATACATGGGCCTCTGGCTCGGTTAGGCACGCGCAGGTGCCGGACGTTCGGGCCGGGGGCCGGATGTCTGGGGCTTCGGGATGAGACGGATGTCCGGGGTCTCGGCCGGATGTCCGGGCTGAAGTGGCAGTTCGGTTGCTCTCTGGATACGCCGCTGCCGGATTTCCGGGGGAAATGCCGAATGTCCGGGCTGTCGGGAGGCGCAGGATGTCTGGGGTTGGCGCGGATGTCCGGCCACTGAAGCTTGTTCAGCCGACTGCTGGTGCAGCTGTTGGGCGGTTGCACAGGCGCCGGATGTCCGGCCTCTGGCTCGGATGTTCGGCCGCTGTAGCTTCAGCAGCTCCGTCTTCTTCCGTCGTCGCTTCCATGCTTCCCTCGTGGATGGTGTAGTTGTTCTTTGGCGCTTGCACTCCTCCTCGTCGTCCGTGAAGCTCGGACAATACCTATGCATGCACACGAGAGGGGTGTCAAGTAGTATACCATTCTCGAAGGGGTCAAGTGAGCACGCGTAAAGGAGATAATTCACCTTTGTGTATGTGAAGTAGATGTCGCATGTGTCACTTGCCAAACGGACTCTTGACATGGTGATGTCCGTAGGATGCTCCGCATCATCTCTCCCCCCCCCTTGGGAAAGATCCGACCTCAGAACGAAAACGAAATCACCATGGGAAAGAGATTGCTTCGCCATGTAGAAGTGGACGTTCACCAAGTACGCGTCATCTTGAAGCTCGAAATGGGCACTCTCCAATGTCGCACCGTCTTGTGATTCCTTCAAAAGGAGTAAGGACAACAAACACTTGGAAAAAGAAATGTGGTTAGCGTTAGTGCAAAACCAAGCATTCAAGAGGTGAGTCACCAAACAAGTGTCATCATCATGCAAAGCATATGGTGTGACAAAGGATTGTGACATGGCATGTAAGCATATCAATCGAGCACAAGCAAAGATATCATGGGGACAAGCATGTAATTGTGAGGTAGAGATGCAAATATGGCAAGAGAATAAGCATCTACCTCAAACTCATAGCAAGCATTCACAAAGCGCTCAACGAAAGGTCTATGGTAGGTATAGGAATCATTCACAACACCTAAGAAGATGAGATGTCTAAACACATGGGTCAAGTGCAAGACAATCCAAGCATAACATGCATAGGGTGTAGTGAATATAGTGTGGCACTCAACACAATAGAAAGAGCAATTGTTCATCATGTGTGAGGCAATCAAGCTAAGCATGTAACAATCAATGGGACATGGCATATGTGAAGAAATGACATTGTTGAAACCAAACATATGATAGGAGCAAGTAATCCAAGAATTGGATGCAACACACAAGGTAAATATGTCATGAGGCATGGAAAGGTGAAAATGACAAGTGTAAGCAAGATCTCTAACATGTGCGCAATCAAATGGTCCAAGATGACCAATAAGTCGCATGGTGCAAGCAACACAAGTAGTATGATCCACAATAGCCATGCTCATGGTTTGGGGGTTCTCGAAAGAGAAGGATATCACCTTGAAAACATGTCCTTGTGCGTACTTCACAATGTTGAAGCACAAGCAAGTGCGATGTAGAATCGTCGTGGTAGAAGGTGGTTCACTCTCAAGAGCTCGAATGGTCAACTCACGTGAAGTGAAAGTCGACACAAAGTCCAAGTATCCTACACATGCACACAACAAAACAAAGAATGTATGCGCATGGTAGATAAACACATCATCCATCATGATGGTTATCTTCTCTTGCACATAACCATTAGAAGCACAAGTGCATGAATAATATGATGCAATAATGGCTATATTCATGGCACTAGGTATATGGTGCAAAGAAGTAAGGCAAGCATGCTTCACAAGTAATATGTCAAAATCTCCAAATATATGTGAGAATGCTATGGGGGCAAACTCATTATCAACACTAAAAGCATTGTTGCACTCAATACATGGCAAATCATCTAGCATGAGAGAGACAACACATGGAGATATATGACAAGAAGCAATAACAATCATGTGCAACGCATGTAAATGGTTGTCATCAACCGCATGAAATAAGTATGAATCATTGGTGATGCAACATAAGTGAGCATATCAATCATGTCGTGCAAACTAGTGGAGCGAAGATGCAACACACTAAAGGAAATCATGTCATGTGAGCAAATAGTGGATATAGGAAATGCACATGACATATCGCAAGCACGAACACAAAGCAAGCTCATAGTATCATCATAGGTATGCGACACAAAGCAAACATGGCAATAACAAGTGATATCTCCACCACGCTTGCAAATACACATACAAGTACTAGAATCAATCATCATGTGTAATTCAAAGCATGGGTCACAAATGCATTTCAAAGGCATAGGAATGAGCATATCATGCAAAGTGAACATGGCAAGATGGGCATATAATATGTAATGGACAATAACCCATAACCATGTGAGGGCCATGTAGACGAAATGCGTGAAGTCTTTGCGCGAAGAGAGCGGTGGGGAAGCTAATCCACATGATCCCAAGTCATCGTTGCTCTCTAGAGCTCTTTTTGTCAACTCATGGGATTGTGAGGTTGACAGGTAAGCATGGGTACCTACACAAAAGAGACACAAACCAAAGAAATTGTGTGCGTGGTAAATGTACACATCATCAATCATGATGTGTATGTGCACGTGAGAGTTAGCACAAGATAAGCACCACTCAAAGAAATTGGAAACATGGTATAAGAACATGCCATCCATCATGAAAGAATAGTTGTTATGTATGACATGATGGGGACACAAATTGAGCGGGCAAGTATATGGCACATCAATATCATTTTCATTCATGGAGAGCATATGATGCACATAATTACGAGGATCATGCAATGGATGGGAGTGATCAAAATCTCCAAACATGTATGAGGAAACTATGGGGGTCTCCTCATGAGCAATATCAGAAACATCATATGGAGAAAATGGACAACATCCAAAACAATGCATATCCGAAGGTAGGTGGTCATGGCATGGCATATGAGATAAATGATGCAAAGGGAGCATATCAATATCATCACAAGAAATACAAATGCCAATAACCATGGGCTTGTCATCTATGCCATAAGTGCAAATTGGGTTTATTTTAATGGCATATGCATAGTTACTACGAAGAGATTGCAAATATGACATATTTGTTGATCTCATGCATAGCATATGACAAGTCAAGCGGATTGTCAAACATGATGTGACCTAAAGAATTGTCACAAGAAATCCTATGTAACATGGCATCACAACTAATAAACTCCACATGAGAATCATCATACTCATCGTAAATGGGCAAGAAATCATCACATGAGGAAGTCGCACTAGCATGAAGCATGGAAATAGGTTGATCAACATCATGCAAACAATCAATGTCAAGAATGTCCACTAGTGGAACTAGAGCATCACCTTCACCTATGTTACCTTTTTCATTCCACTCAAGTGGTGTAGGTGAGGTGGGAAAGACCAAATGGTGGTCATCTTCATCTTGATGGAACCATGTGGGGGTGCATCATATTCCACCATGGCCATCGTCTTGTCCAAAGGGAGGACATAGTCGTCGCGAATCGGCGCGTCATCATATATTGGACCTAGCACCAAATGATAAGGCACAATAGAGGTAGAGGTCAAGTTGTTAGAAATGCAAATGGCCTCACGAGACCTATCAACTATCACACTCTCTCTATGTGGTGGTTCACTCACTCCCTCAAGGTAGGTGCACTCAATCTCATGTATGGTGGAGTCACTCGTCTCACTCAAGTGGTGGGGGTTGGGGCTCTCCTCACATGGGAATTGGGGCAACTCATCATATATGGGGCTAGTGGTGAACTCACTCTCACCCTCAATATGGTGGCACAAACTCAAGTTATCATACGTCGCCGTGGTCGAAGGGAAAATCCCATGCTCAACCATCTCGTCGTCATCGCCGTGGATGAAGGCTGAAGATGGCACATCATCACTCTCGCCTCCTAAGATGGAAGCATCATGCTTGCTCGTCACCATGTCTCTAGCCTCCAAAGCTTGGTCCTTGAAGGTCACCGTAGTCATAGTCGTCGCCGCACCGTCTTGAAAAAGAGTCGAAGTAGACTGGGCACCATCAATGCCACAAAGAGGGATGACAATGAAGTCGAACTTGGGAGCATAGTCTTGGAGCTCGTCAGGCTTGGGCATCTTGGTGGTACTATCCTCATGCTCGTAGTCGTAGAGCTTGGTCATCACGAAGTGTGCTTGGGGTGGAGAAGCCTTGGCCTTCATAAGTTCTTGTTCCGCCTTGAGAGCACCAATGTAGTTGTCGTCGAGGGACTTGTAGTTCTCGAGGAAGATAGTCTTGGTGATGTCGTTGTGCAATCCCATCATGAAGTGGAACTTCATAGAAATGGGGTCGTCCACGCTGGCTCGTCACAAGGCATTCTTCATCTCCTTGAAGTACATTTCGATGGACTTGGATCCTTGGATGGTGTTCTCCAATTGGCGTAGAAGTTGTTCCATGTACGTTGGGGGCACGAACTCTCGCCGCAAAGCTCTCTTCGTCTTGGGCCAACTCATGTCGTAGCCATCCGAAGGTGTGTGAAGCCACCATGTGGACGCGTAGTCGTGGAAGTTCCTTGTGGCGTACTTCGCTTGATCTTTGGGAGGAACGTGATGTAGCTTGAGGTAGTCGTCCATTAAGCGCTCCCACTCGAGATACTCCTCGGGTTCTTGAGTCCCATAGAAAGGAATCGCGTGGTTGATGTAGAGGTCGTAGTAGCTCGTGGAAGTCGCGGACTTGAGCTTGGGGAGCTTCTCTTGAGCGTAGTCTTGAGGTGCTTGTTGGCGAAGATGCCGTATGTCCGTAGGCGAAGATGCCTTGAAGTCGCTTGGCGAAGGTGCCAAGGGAGATGGTGAAGTCGTTGAGCGGTTGTTGGTGTAGAGCTCTTGACCTTCACGTTCTCGTCGGTGATTGTGTCGATGCCGATGGGACCTTGCCGGAGATGGTAGCTCGGAAGCATGTGCATTTGAGGGTCTTCTCGAAGACGAGGAAGATCGCTTGTAGGACTTGATGAGGGCCTTGATCTCTTACATTTGAGCATCCATCTTGTTGTCGGTGGAGTTTGTCGTGGCATCGAACTCGTTGTTGTTGTTGTTGTTGTTGTTGAGCGAAGGTGAAATGCCTTGCCTATCCATCACAAGACTCGAGTAAAGGTGAGTAGAAAATGAGATAAACAATACCAAGTTACCTTTTCCCGAAGTTGAGGATGTATCCCGTTTCACTCAATGTGAAATGAAAGAATAGTGAAATTGGTACCGGACTTGTTCACTCACACCTATAAAGTAAAGCTTATGGAGTAGCTTGGTTAGGATAGTGGCACAAAAAATTGATGCAAAATGTTAGCAAGAGTCAATAATGTTGAAAGAGATTCACAAATTCGCAAGTGAAACAAGTAGACCAATAGCAAAGAATGGCACACGGACACGGATAGATAAATGGGGCCGTGCAACCAAGGAATGAGCACAAAATGTGGAGTCCACGGAAAACGCTCGTGTTGCACAACTCAAGAGAGATGCTAGCACGATTGTTCAATAGGCGGATACGACACTTGTGCACAACCTATGAGATGCAAAATATATCAAGTTTCTATCCCAAGTATGCTATGTATGTCTGGTGTTCCGGTGCTCTTCTCAAGATGATCCAAGATGATCGAGTATGATACCATATGATATATTCTAATGCACTATGATACGATGCTATGGCTCTTGCTTACAAGCTCTTTGTTCACTCTTTTTATTTGCTTAAAAGCTTATTCTTTTTTTTTGATATGGCTACTTTGTGAAATGCACAAACCAAGATAGCAATTGTGTATATGCGGGAACAAACTTTTGGCACATGAGATGATATGATGATACCAATATGATATGGTATGTATGCAATGGAATGGCGGATCACTAATGTGTACAAGTAACATTGCCGGCAATACTCGAAGGCTAGTCTCGATGGGCAAGTGATGCAAAATGGGCTAGGGGTTAGCAATGCAATTGCAAGGGGAATATACAATGGTGTCGTCGAGGTTACCGTCCATATGTACGATGACGACCTCGTGGCAATGATGAGTGGCGGTGTTCTCGGTGTCGAACCGTTCCTAATTAGCCAAAACACCTTAGGAAACAAAAAAAACCGCGAAATCAAGATCTCAAATTTCAAATGTCAAAATGGTGGTAGCGGGTATGTGGTGGTGGTTGCGGAAGTATTGGTGGAAACCCGGTCAAAATGGGTTAAGGTGGTGGAAGGGTATGATGGGCAAGCCTATGCGGAAGTTATGGTGGTGGTTGATGAAGAAGTAACCGTCCCTAAGTAGCCAAAACACCTTAGGAGATTCAAATCACTACTCAAGCAACCACAAATGCGATGGGGAACAAAATGGGTTAGGTTGCGGAAGGCTATGGAGGTTTTGCGGATGATATGGTGGAGGGCCTAGGAAAACTTGCCAAATTTTGGAAAATTTGATGGAGTCAAATGATTATGATGGTATTTTTGTGGGATGGGGATGTCAATAGCTTCAAAACGAGTTAAAGAACGTCAAAATCGGACTCCGGATGAATTAGTTATGGTCAAAACGGTGAAACACGGGAGGCTGAAATCTACAGGGGTCAGACATCCGGGGTTGGGTCCGGATTTCCGGGGGTCAGTGTCCAGAACCATGCAGATTTGGTGCTCCAGGAGCCGGTTTTCCGGCTCGCGGCCCGGATGTCCGGCCCGACGATTCTAGATCAGGATTTGGACTTCGAAACTCGATTTGGGTCGGAAATTGATGATTTCGGGGGGCAAAATTGGGGAGATTTCGTGGATGGAAGGTGGGGAAACATGGGGAGATTCTAGATCCACTTGAAACCAAGCAAATCCATGGATCAAAATCAACAAAACATCATCAAACCAACAAATCACAAAAAAAATTGGGGGCTATTTTTGGTGGGGATTTTCGAATTTAGGACATCAAGCAAAAGAAGGATAGAAAACGGTGGGAGGGACTCCAAATACGTGATAAACGTGGCTCATGATACCATATGATACGGGGCTAACCCGGTGTAGGCCGATCTTTCACGATTGGAGTGGATTCCCTCAAAGAACACGATGAACACGGGGAAGAACAGAGAGAAATCACAAGTGGAACACTCAAGAACAAGTCCAATCACACATCCACTATACAATCCAACACACAAGATCCACAAGGTACATGAACAACAAAAAGAAAGATACAAGGTAAAGTTCATCTCCATGAAGAGTTCTTGATGATATCCTAGACGGATCTTCCCGTGAGGGGTCTTGATGATATCCCGCAGGATCTTCTCACATGGAGGTCTTGAACTCCATGGGAGTGGTAGTCTTTCTCTCTCTCAAGAGTAGAGGTAGGTAAGAGCAAAGCTCACATACAAATGAGCTATCATATTTGCTAACCCTAGAAAGGAACTGGAGGTGGAGTATATATAGTCTAGGGCCACGAAGGGGCAAGTGAGGAGGGGATACATGAGCCTCTGGCCCGGTTAGGCATGCTCAGGTGCCGGATGTCCGGGTTGTGGGCTGGATGTCCGGGGCTTCGGGATGAGCCAGATGTCCGGGGTGTCGGCCGGATGTCCGGGCTGAAGTGGTAGTTCGGTTGCTCTCTGGATACGCCGCTGCCGGATTTTCATGGGAAATGCCGGATGTCCGGGCTGTCGAGAGGCGCTGGATGTCCTGGGCTGGCGCCGGATGTCCGGCCACTGAAGCTTGTTCAGCTCGGCTGTTGGTGCAGCTATTGGGCGGCTGCACAGGCACCGGTTGTCCGGCCTCTGGCCCGGATGTCCGGCAGTTGTAGCTTCAGCAGCTCCGTCTTCTTTCGTCGTCGCTTACATGCTTCCCTCGCGGATGGTGTAGTTGTTATTGGCGCTTGCACTCCTCCTCGTCGTCCGTGAAGCTCGGACAATACCTATGCATGCACATGAGAGAGGTGTCAAGTAGTATACCATCCTCAAAGGGGTCAAGTGAGCACGCGTAAAGGAGATGATTCACCTTTGTGTATGTGAAGTAGATGTCGCATGTGTCACTTGCCAAACGGACTCTTGACATGGTGATGTCCGTAGGATGCTCCGCATCAATAGGTGTGAGCGAGCTACTCCTCCCGCGCCTCACACCTAAAACTGGGTGTCAAAAGCACCATCCGTGTTGATTTTTATCCGCCCCGGCTATTGCGGTCTCCAGATCTGGGCATCAGAGTTGCGCCGCTGGTATGTAGGAAGAGCTAGCAGTGCTAAATCATCTCGAGCCCGTTTGATCGCCTGGGTAGGGTCATAACCTTCCTCGTCATGTGTCCAACAATTCTGTGAAGTCCAAATCGAGTACATGATCCTAATGATCTTGCATCTATCTGGGTCTGAGAACATAGTGTCCACCACTAGGTCTCGCGCCCATGTGTTTGGGTGCAGCCATGGAAGTTTCAGACCGAGAACTTCTTTTGCTGCTGCCTAGAAGCTTTTCGCATGTGAGCAATGGACTAGAGCGTGCATCAAGTATTCATCCATTGCTTTACAAAAATCGCAGAGAGATGTTGTGTGAATATGTCTGTACTTCATAGTGACGTAGTCTCGCAATATCCCCATGAGTACTCGCCACATGAATACACAAACTTTTGGGATCACCTTGAGTTCCCATAAAGCTGCCCACAACTGTTTCTGTGAAGTTGAAGTTCCCGCTACCATCCCTTCCTCTAGAGCGCGATGCTCGTTTCGAGTCACAAGAGCATGGTAGGCTGATTTTACAGTGTATTCGCCGGATCTCTCAAGGGCCCAAGCCATGAAATATTCTCCACCATTAGACCGAATTGGAATGTTCAATATGGCCTCGGCGTTTGTTGCAAGAAAATTCCGTCTAACTGTTTCTACATCCCAAGTGCCGGCATGGATATCTATGAGCTCAGAGACCCGCTCAAGCGAATCATTGCCGTTGTTGGGAAACGTTG
This sequence comes from Aegilops bicornis, assembly GCA_021605145.1. Lineage (NCBI taxonomy): Eukaryota > Viridiplantae > Streptophyta > Magnoliopsida > Poales > Poaceae > Aegilops > Aegilops bicornis. The sequence continues at coordinate 533,353,615 of CM038671.1, read as the reverse complement.
CATGGAAAACAAAAAAAAATTACGCACACGCAAGATCTATCCTTGGAGATGCATAGCAACGAGAGGGGAGAGTGTGTCTACGTACCCTCGTAGGCCGCAAGCGGAAGAGTCTATTAACGCAGTTGATGTAGTCGAACTTCTTCGCGATCCAACCAATCAAGTACCGAACGTGCGGCACCTCCGTGTTCAGCACACGTTCAGCTTGTTGACATCCTCGCCTTCTTGATCCATCAAGACAGACGAAGTAGTAGATGAGTTTCGGCAGCATGATGGCATGGTGACGGTGATGGTGGTGCTATCTCCGCAGGGCTTCGCCTAAGCACTCCGAAAATATGACAGAGGGACGAAACTGTGGAGAGGGGCGGCGCACACGGCTAAGAGATTGTCGTAGGCTATGTGTGGCGCCCCTTCCCACATATATATAGGTGAGGGGAGTGGGGAGGCAGCCAAGAGGCGCCCCCAAGGAGGCTGAATCCTCCTTGGGCTCCTGCCCTAGCAGTGCCCCCCTCCTTATTTGTGCGTGGGAGGAAGGCAGGGGGAGGTGGTGCCCCCTTCCTTTTTTGAGAAAAACTTGCCACTTTATTGATTCAAGAGAATGTTCATAGGTGCACGGTGTGGGTCATGGGGGTTACCCAACCAAACATGTCTACCCAAGCCTAATTTACAGGCAAATTTGGCGAGATTATGCGCCTCAAAATTAAAGTTTCGGCGCTCATGTGTAAAACTACAAGAAGTAAAGCTAGCACTACGCTCCATTATTTCATGTATGATAGCTCCATGAGGCCCTCCTGTCCCGTTCGAAATGTCCTTCACCACGCCTTGACAGTCTGATGCAACCATAATGTGTTGGAGAGCAAGAACCTCGGCAAGTGACAGCACTTCTCTGCATGCATAAGTTTCCAAAATGAGCGGGTCAGTGATTCCCCGGTACACAACCGCCGAAGAACCCAAAAAAGGCCATCGGAGTCCCTGCACCGCTGCAAGAGCTCCCCAAATCTGGACCTTGCCATCGCACCATCAAGATTGATCTTGCGAAACCACGCCTGAGCCAACCACCTTTTAACTTCGGCCTGGGGTGTCAAAGTAACCGGTGGTCGGGCCTCTAACTTTGCCAGCTGATCCAGCTCAGAAATGTAGTTATTCACAAAAGAAGCCATTTGGTGAGTACTCTGGAAGATAGACTCGTAGACAGCCTTGCGACGAGCATACCATATCGACCATAACGTCACAATCAACCGAGTGAAACTCGCCTGATCAAGAGTCTCATACAATTCAAAGATCCAGCACTTTGCACTCGGATTTTCATTGGCACTCATTGTAGCCACAAGGGACTCGTCTGATAATGCCCAAATGCACCTAGACATCGTGCAAGAGAGTAGTGCATGTCTCCAAGAATCCTCGGCCCCGCATAGCGGACAAGAGTCACGGTCTGCCATGTTCCTCTTGTGCAACACATCAATTGTAGGCAGAGAATGACGAGCCAACCTCCAAACAAATACCCTCACCTTAGAAGGGACGTGGAGCTTCCATAGTTTTGCCCAGGACTTCTCCTCCGTAGCAGTACTGGAGGCCCCGGACCGGCCCTCGAGCCAATCTTCTCGCTGTAGTTTAGTTTTGACCAAAAATTTATATGCTGAACTCACAGAGAATTTACCCTTGCTATCCGGGTACCAAGCCCAGAAATCTTCCAAGTTCCTTGTGCACACTGGTATCTTAAGGATTGCATCGGCATCAAACCGAAGGAAGACCGATCGAATCAATGGCTCGTTCCATGTAGCTGCCGCTGGAAGGAGCAGATCCGCAACTTTTCTAGGTGGTGAATCTACCAACGATGTTATAGGCCTCGGCACTGTTTCCTTCGGTATCCAGTTGTCTTCCCAAATATCTGTCGTTCGACCATTGCCAATTCACCAAATAATCCCTTGCTTAAGCACATCCCAGCCATCCAGAATAGCACGCCAAATCTGCGATGGTCGAGACCCCAACTCCGCCTCAAGTAGTGACTTGTCTGGGAAATAAGAGGCTTTCAATATTCGAGCACTTAAAGCCTCAGGTTCCTGCAAAATGCGCCATGCTTGCCTTGCTAACAGTGCCAAATTGAACAACTCTAGATCTCTGAATCGAAGACCTCCCAAGTGTTTTGGTCTAGTCATCACATCCCATGAGACCCAAGCTGGCTTGCGTTGTCCCTACTTGCACCCCCACCAAAATTTGCGAATAATGGACTTTTAGTGGTCACACAACCCTCTAGGTAGTTTAAAGCAAGACATCGAGAAAACCGGGATTGCTTGGGCGACAGATTAGATGAGCACCTCTTTGCCTCCCGATGATAAACATTTACTCATCTACCCCTTCACTTTATCCCAAACTCGGTCACTCAAATATTTAAAAGTGCCCTTCTTAGAGTGACCAACATCCGGCGGCAATCCCAAATACTTATCACTCAATGATTCATTAGGAACATGCAAGAAACCCTTGACAGCATTGCGTACTATCTCCGGTGTCCCTCTATTGAAGAAAATAGATGACTTGTTCCTGTTAACTCTCTGCCCCGACGCCAAACAATATGCATCCAATAGGTTTGATACCGATTCCGCTCCATCAATACTCGCCCTGAAGAACAGCAGGCTATCATCCGCGAAAAGAAGGTGGTTCACCGGCGGAGCCGTTGGGGCCACCTTTATGCCGCTGAGCTGGGATGATTGGTTTTGGGATTTTAAAAGGCACGAAAGGCCCTCTGCTGCCAACAAGAAGAGATATGCAGAGATAGGATCTCCCTATCGAATACCTCGTGTAGGTCTAAGCTCCTCCAATTTAACTCCATTAAACAAAACTGTGAAGGAAACCGAGCTCACCATGTTCATAATTATATTAACCCATGATGTGGCAAACCCTAGCTTCTGCATAATTGCCCTGAGATACTCCCACTCAACTCTGTTATAAGCCTTCATCATGTCGAGTTTTAGTGCACAATAACTATTGTTCTTCGACCTGTTTCTTTTCATAAAATGAAGACACTCCTATGCAGATATGATGTTATCTGTGATGAGCCTGCCTGGGACAAAGGTTGATTGCTCCTCAGAAATAATGTCAAGAAGAATCACTTTGAGGCGATTAGCAAGCACTTTTGAGGCAATCTTGTAAAAAATATTGCATAAACTGATGGGTCTGAACTGTGTCAAAAGAGTTGGATTTGGTACCTTCGGGATCAAGACTAGCATTGTATCATTTAAACACTCCGGGCTCTCCTCTCCCCGAACAATTCTCAGGACCGCCCTAGTCACTGCCTCACCACAAATTTCCCAGTGCCTCTGAAAGAAATGTGCAGGGTAACCATCTGGGCCTGGCGACTTAGTTGGAAACATCTGGAAAAGGGCCTCCTTCACTTCCTTATCCACAAACAGGGATGTCCAAATAGCATTCATCTCGCTTGTTACCTTAGTCGGGACGTGTTGGAGCACCTCATCCATCCCCTGCATGCCCTCAGAAGTGTAAAGATTTTTATAGAACTGTAGGGCAAGCTGTTGCATCTCTGTAGGATCATCCGTGAGCTGACCATCCTCCCGCTACAGCGCCTTGATAAGGTTCTTCCTCCTTCTCATAGATGCTCGCAGGTGGAAGTAGTGGGTGTTTCTGTCTCCTTCTGACAGCCATTGGACCCTGGATCGTTGCCGCCACATCAGCTCCTCACGCATATACAATTCTATCAGGCGATCATTTATCTTGATCTCGGTTGCAGATGGACCTGTACGTTGTACTGAACTTCGCAGCCTCTCCAGCTCTTTCTTTAAGGTCCTAATTTCTCCTCTAACACTTCCAAACGTTGCCTTTGACCAATCCCCCAGGTTCTATGCTAGTGCATCAAGTTTTGCCCGAACCTCACCAATCGTCGAGCTCGGTCCATTATCCCAAGCTGCCTGTACCGTCTGTTTTAGTTCAGCGTGTGTATCCCACATCACCTCGTAGCGGAACAAATTCTCCTTTCTCCTCCTTGGAACATCCAGCTGCACCAAAAGAGGCGAGTGATCTGAAGTGGCCGCCGTGAGGTGCTGGACCACAGCGTCTGGGAACTGATCGCACCATTGAACTGAACCCAGAGCTCTATCTAGGCGAACCCTAGTATAGGACCCGCCTGACACTTTTTTCAAACGTCCGTTTTGTTCCTTTATATCCAAGGTCTACAAGGCCACAAATGTTAACTGCATCTCTAAACCCTTGTATCTAAGATTGGCTTCTAGTACCGATCACATCAAACTCATCATGCCTCAAAACTTCATTGAAATCTCCCATGCACAGCCAAGGAAGATCATATAACGTTGATAGGTTCTTCATCGTATCCCAAGTGTGGTTGCGTAGGTGGGTCTGTGCCTCTCCATAAAAGCAAGATAGTCTCCACGCTTCACCACCAAGACCAGAAATTTTAACATCTATATGATACTTCGAGTAACCCAAATGCTCAAGCTTTATTTCATTGTTCCAAAAAATAGCCAAACCTCCACTTCTACCGAAGGAATCAACAGCAAAAGAATTGTCATATCCTAAAGTACTCGCTAGATTTTCAGCTCTAACTCTACTAATATGAGTTTCAACAATACAGAGTACTCTAGGGGCAAACTTAATCGCGAGTTCGCGAAGCTCTTGAACTGTCGGGGCGTTGCCAATCCCGCGACAGTTCCAACACAGGAGATTCATTGATTCCGGTGATCCTCCCCGGAGGAGGTCGCCGATTTTGCTTCAATAGTTTTATGGCCCGAGGGGACCTTCTTCACACCCCCGTTGCCGCTTTTGTCCACTGCATGTATGAGCTTCGATCTCTTCTGATCCTGCTTTGGTGGAGGGCTGGGAGGCACCTCCTCCACCCCACCTTTTGACTTGACAACAATCGCCAGCTCCGATCCCGAGACAGGTTTTGGCTCAAGCACTACTGGAATCAGCTACTTTGCCATCAGCCAGCTGACGGCAAAGAAGCTCTTTGACATCAGCTACCGTAAAGAAGACGACAAAGAAATGGCGGACGACAAAGAACCTCTTTGCCATGAGCCGTTTCTTTGCCGTCCGCCAGCTGACGGCAAAGAGGGAGGTGGCCCCCACCCACCCGCCCGTTTTAAAAAAAACTTAACACCCCCACCTCTTTGCCGTCCGCTAGCGGACGGCAAAGAGAGACAACGGCGGACGACAAAGAGTTGCGGACGGCAAAGAGCCGAGTAACTAACGGCCGCCACCCTCCGCCTGTTACTCTCCCTTCTCTTCCTCTCTCCTCCCCGACGCCCCGCCCTAGCTAGATCCACCGCCCGCCCAGCCCTCGCCGCCCGCCCCGCGCCTTGCCCGTTGCACCACCCTCCGCCCCCACCCGCCCGCCCGTCGCCCACCACCCTCCGCCCCCCGCCCGCTCACCCTACCGCCCGCCCCACCGCCCCCATGCCCGCCGCCCCGCCCTGCACCCTTGGCCCGTCGCCCCTAACCCCTCCGCCCCACCCGGCCGCCGTCGCCACCGCCGCCCGGCCAGCGTCGCCCCGCCGCCCGGTGCCCCCCCGTCGATCGTTCCATTGCTCCGGTGAGGGACTACTACTTTTTTTGCCAGTTTTTTTCATTTTTTTGCGGTTTAATTGTTAGTGCTAGATTGTGTTAGTGTTAGTGTTAGAAAAGAATTAGAAGAAGTAGAAGAAGTAGAAGTAGTAGAATGATGAAAAAAGAAGAAGAAGAAAAGAAGTAGAAGAATTGGAAGAAGAAGAAAAGAAACGAAAAGAAGTAAAAAGTAGAAAAAGATGAAAGAAGAAGAAGAAGAAAGGAAAGAAGAAGAAGAAGAGAAAGAAAGAAGAAGAAGTAAGGAAAGGATAGAAGGAAACACCCGATCGACCCCCCGACTGACCCGACACCCGACCCGACACCCGACCCATCGACCCTGACCCGACACCCCGACCCGGACACCACACCCCAACAACGACACGACACCGAGACACCCCGACACCCGACCCCCCGGGGCCGACAGGGTCTTATATTTGTGAATTATTAGTTAGGTCATATATTTTTCGATTTTGTTATGAAAAACATCATATATAATTGTGTTGATCGGGTTGATTTAAATGTGCAGTTGTTTCACCGCTGCGAGGTTTGGTGTTCGACGACCTCGTCCTGCGTTTGACGAGCTCTGCCCCTTCGTTCGTGGGTGAGCACAAATGACATGTCCTCCTCCCCTATTAATTATTTGCTCTGTTCCGGTGTTCGTGCCGATGAAACTTGATAGCTAGCTATATATGTGTCTTGAATCATCAGTATGCGTAACCAATATGTGTCTCCCGTTCAAAAGCGTCATAGTTATAAATATGCATGCATTTGCATATTTATAACCTTGATTCTTTCGAATTGTCCAACGCTATCCATGGACAGCCCGGGTATGTGTAGATTGGGTTCGTTTTCTCATATGCTTTGCTCCGGATCCGACGCATAAATTTTGTCAGTGCCTCCCCTGTTGTTCTCCGGTACATCCTCTCTCTGTTTATTGCGTAGGCGTGTATCGAGGAGAACAGCGGGAGGTGCTACCGAAATTTTGTGTCGGATCCGAGCATAGCATGGGAAAATGAACCCAATCTACACATACCGGGTGAGATTAGGACCTAACATTACCTATTCGAGTGGAGGTTGCACGGACGAAATAAAATCGAAAAACTAGAACAACTGATGAATATATACATGGTGAATTATATATATATATATATATATATATATATATATATAATTGTTGTGTGTCCAGTAGCTCTGAAAGTCAAGATGAGTGATCGTGCGTGGATGTATACCGGTCACACTGGTCAGAACAAATGGAGCGCTGAATGTTCACAAAAACCAAGGGGTTTGTGCAAGCCGCATTGCAAATGGCCGGAGGAAAACTTGGTGCCCCTGCTTCCGATGCGGCAATTGGGAAAAGAGGATGACGCTGAAATGGGTAAACACCTGCAGAAGAATGGTTTTACGCCCGATTATACGGTGTGGACATTTCATGGTGAGTCTGCCCAACGTGACCGAGCTGAGGTGGATCATCGTTGCACCGACGAGCATGGTACCGGGATGGAAAACATGGTGCAAGACTATGATGATGCTTGGGATTCGGACGAGGAGATGGAGGAATCTGCAAAGGCCTTCAATGAAATGTTGGAGTCTTCAAAACGTCCGCTCCACGAGCACACTGAGCTTTGTTAGTTGGATGCCATCTCACAAGTAATGGCTTTGAAGGCTCAGTTCAACTTGGGCGAAGAATGCTATGACGCAATTATGACAAGATTTGGGCGCTTTCTACCCAAAGGCCATGTAATGCCTGCAAACCTGTACCAGTCGGACAAAATCCTCCGTGCACTGAAGATGCCCTATGAGAAGATACGTGCCCGTGAGAAAGGATGTGCCTTATTTAGGCTTGACTATGCGGACTTGAACTATTGTCCCATTTGCAAGTCTTCGGTATATTGTGGTAGACAACGGTATGGGTGAGAAGGCATGCACCAAAATCCATGTTAGTGTTCTTGGTATATGCCAATCGTACCAAGACTTCAACGTCTTTTCATGGTCGAAGAGACGGCCGCACGGATGACATGGCACAAAACAGGCAAAAGAACCGAACTAGATGCGGATGGGAATCGATGATGGTACACACATCGGATGGTCTTGCGTGGAAAAAGTTTGATGAATTACATCTTTGACAAAGCGGCAGATCCGAGGCATCCTCGAGTCGGCATCAGCACCGATGGGTTCAGTGTGTTTGGTATGACGGCGACCCAATACAGTTGTTGGCCCGTATTTGTCTTTCCACTCAATCTCCCCCCGGACAGATTATGCAAAGAAAGAACATTTTCCTGACGTTGATAATTCCAGGGCCCAACTATCCGGGGAAAAATATGAATGTGTACATGCAACCGCTTAAGGACGAATTGCAAGAAGCCTGGGATAATGGGTTCAAGACATACGACGCCTATAGCAAACGAAACTTCATAATGCGTGTCTGGTACATGTACTCGACGCATGACTTGCCGGCGTATGCGCTATTCGTTGGCTGGTGTGTGCATGGAAGGTTCCCGTGCCCCACATGCAAGGGAGCTCTTGAGTTTCGTTGGCTTCAGGCCGGTCGCAAGTTTTCTTGCTTCGACATGCATAGACAGTTCTTGAATCCTCGCCATAAGTTCAGGAAAGACAAGAAGAACTTCATCAGTGGTAGAGTTGTAAAAAACTCTGCACCACCTGCGTTGACAGGCCAATGGACCTTGGATCGATTAAACGCTCTCGAGCGAGATCCAGGCGTCCGTGGTACTTCAAGGGTATAATTACGAGCACGCTGGACTCACAAAACATGCTTATGGGATCTGCCTTACTTCAAAGACCTCCTTTGCCCACACAACATCGACGTGATGCGCCTTTGAGAAGAATATCGCCGAGGCACTTTTGGTACATTGTTCGGCATAGATGGGAAGTCAAAGGATAATACTAAGGCTAGAGTCGATCTGAGGCGCTATGTGATAGGCCGTTACAAAACATGAAAGAACCGAAAGGAAAGCGAGAATCGGACGAAGCCAAAGGCATGGTTCAATCTTGGAAGGCCAGCTATGAGGGAAATTATCTTGTGGGTGAAAATGCAGTTGATGTTCCCGATGGGTATGCAGCGAATCTAAAGAGGGAGCGAGTCTTGATAAATTGAAGATATTTGGTCTCAAGAGTCATGATTGGCACATATGGATTGAGCGGGTAATGCTTTGGTGATGTTAGCGTGGCTTCATCCACGAGGATGAATGGCTAATCTTGGCGTAACTCAGCTATTTCTTCCGTGTTCTTTGTGCGAAAGAACTATCGCCTGGCGTGCTAGAAAAAATGGAAGAGTTGGCACCAGAGTTGATCTGCAAGTTAGAGAAGATCTTTCCACCGGGCTTCTTTAATCCAATGCAGCATTTGATTTTGCATCTCCCGACCGAGGCAAGATTGGGGGGGCCCGTGCAAAATTGTTGGTGCTACCCAACTGAGAGGATGCAGAAGACGCTTCGAGAAAAATGTGAAAATAAACGTAGAATTGAAGCGTCTATGGCTGAGGCATTCATCACTGAGGAGGCGGCAAACTTCGTGACAGCACACTACGAAACCAAAAATCGTCATTTGCATAATCCGAAGCCTCGGTACAATGCTGACGAGCCTAAAAAGGGTGGATCCAACCTCAGCCTATTCAAAGGGAATCTTGCACCAGCCAGTGTTTCAAATCCAGTATCTTTGGATAACGAAGAATGGCGTACCATTTCGTTGTATATCTTCAACAACCTGATAGAAGTGCGGCCGTACATCGAGTAAGTTCTAGGTACATTGTTTCTCAACTTCTATTTCCGTTTGAACTGCTCTTATTCCTGGATATTTCATACAGTCGATACGTCGCCCTATTCTCGTATGGAGTGGTGATCCAAAAGGATTCCGTCGAAGAGTATGGGCTTCTCGCAAAGCAAGGAGGCGGTTATCCCGGTTTCATCTCTTGGTTCAAACAAACGGTAAATTCTATTAGACAATTTCATTTCATTCGCTAATTTGTGCGTAATGCAACGATCCTTTCATATTAAACTTGTAGGCTAATTCAGAGTCTATGCACGCCGAATTGAGACAAGTCGATAATGGTTTTGACTATAAGGTCCGTTCATTTGACAAATATGACATCAACGGGTATCGTTTTCGTACCTATGGCAAAGAGCTATCTATGGCCGACCGAAAATCTACAAATTGTTGTGTATCTGCTATCGGCAAAGGAGGTACCGAGTATTATGGGAGAGTTGAAGCAATTTATGAACTTTATTCTATGGTGAAAACCCACCGAATGTCATAGTCTTCAAATGTTATTGGTTTCAAATTAAGGAGACTAGAAGGACTCATGAACATATAGGGCTAGTTGAAATCAACCAAAGCACCCATTTAGATGTTCCCGATGTCTATATTATGGCTCAACAAAGCGACCCAAGTATTCTATCTACCTGGGCCTGCCAAACTAATCCAAATCTGAAAGGTTGGGATGTCGTTTATGAAGTGCCGCCACGTGCTAGACTATCTCCCCCAAAGGAAGAGGATTATGAAGACTATAACCCAGACACATATGAAGGAGAATTCTTCCAAGAGACACATCTTTCCAAAAAGCGTTTCAAGAACCGGTATACTTCACCCCAAAACATTGAAGTAGACAGCGACAGTGAATCCCACATCACCCCAGAGGAGGAACAAGAAGAGCCGGAACAAGAAGAGGTTACTGCTGGACGACCTCTCAATGCTTGACCGACACGTAAAGGTGGCCTTCCACATGTTGATGCCATCGAACCCTATGAGCCCGTCATTGATTATAGTGATGATGATGATTATGCATTTATTGATGATCTTGATCAAGATTATTAGTAGTGTCGGTATTCAATTTTTTATGTTGTACTTGATGATGATACACCTAAGTGATATACATATTATTATTCATGTCGGTATTTTTTTAAGTTGTACTAATTTCGTTTACTCTTTGTCATGGCGGTGTTGAAAGATGGAAGGGGAGCCGATCGAGGCCAAGGACAACGTGCCCAAATTGAAGGTGTGCCACACCATCAAGGTAGCTCCGACTTATATCGATTCAGGCGGAATTGGGTATGTGGTTTGCTTCATGATTGATGCAATTCATTCATCATGCTAGCTTGAGCCCTTTAATTACTAATTTACTTTGTTTCTCTCTTTCAGGCATGCTACAATAAGACGGATAAGGTGCCAGAGGGGTACGACCTGTATGCCATGGCCCACACCTCTTACAAGCAAGTCAAGGGGAAGGCGAGGAAAGGGGAGGAGTTTAACCCCAGCCAGATTCCCTACAATCCAGAGCAGGTGATGATATCTAGTGGCGGGAGGTCCCGTGGCTCCATAGCCATTGACCCAGAGATTTCTCCTGAGACCACTGTGAGTTTAATTTGAATGGACGTTACTTGCTAGTCTTAACATTTGAGTGTCATCATGCTAACGAAACATTGGAAATGATCTTTGGTGCAACGTAACTCCACACAACCATCACACGATCCTTCTCCAGCTACTGGCATGAGCCAGCCCGCTCCCACACCTCCATGATCAAGGTAAGTTTCTCTAGTTTTTTGCTTAACAAATGCATAAAGACCTAGACTTAGCTTTATTTCATCCAATATGCTTACCTTAATGATCTAGAGTTAGCTTCTTTTCCTGCAAAATGACTTAATAAGCTTACTGACCTCCAAAACCAGCCATTTTACCTAAGTTAGCTCTAAAACAATCTATACTTAGCTTTGTTTCCTCCAAAATGACCTAAGTTAGTTATAATATGCTTAGTTAACTAGGTTTGCTCAATAATGACATGTACTTACCTTACTTATGTAAAAACCGGCATAATTAGCTTAGTTAACTCATAAACGATCCATTTTACCTACGTTAGCTCTAAAATGATGCATTTTACCTAAGTTAGCTCATAAACGATCCATTTCACCTAAGTTACCTCACAAACGATGGCGTGCTTCTTCTTCTAGTCACCTTTTCCTAACTTTCTTATTTGCCATTTTGCAGATTTCATTCACTTCTCGGAAGCTAGCTTGCTATGATGGAGTGCTTGTTGTTTATTTCATTCTCTTCTAGTATTGTTCTAGCTTGCTACGATGGAACTTGCTATCTTGATGAAACTTTGCATTGTAATATGTATGTGCAACTTCCTAATGGTTGCAACTTATGTGTATGTGCAACTTGCTATGTATGAATGGATGGAACTATATATGTATGTACGATGAAACTTATTTGTTGTTAAATAGCCTGTGAAATATATATAAATATATGTCATATATATTTGATGTGAAAATTGTTGGATTAAAAAAAAGAAAAGAGACAATATGCAGGATCTTTCTTTATGCGCCACCGGCAAAAGGGTTCTTTGCCATCGTGGACGGCAAAGAGGACACGTGGCGAACAAGCGTAGCTTCTGGGAGGCTGACCAATTTGGTCGGTTACGCCTCTGATGGTGACGGCAAAGAGGAAAAACTTTGCCTCTGACGGCCAGCAAAGGCCTGCCGTGTAGTGACGTCGGCTGACATCATTCGGCGGACGGCAAAGGCCTTCCGTTAACCACCTAACGGAGTAACAACGCATTTATTGCCGTCCACATTCTTTGCCGTCCGCTGCTGATGGCAAAGGCCCATTTGCCGTCACCGCCGAAGCGTAGCGACAACGTAGCTCTTAGTCGTCCCGCATTTTGCCGTCCATTTTGCCATACGCCATGACGGCAAAGACCTTTGCCGTCCGCTATCCATGCCTTTGCCGTCTGCCGTGGCAGATGGCAAAGTAGCTGATTCCTGTAGTGAAGTTGGCCCTGTACTTCATCCGAAGAGCGCTTTCGATTCAGATGACCCTCCTCCATACCAGTATCCTCATAAGATGCTTCCTCCGATGCGTGGTCACCCCGTGGTGCTGCCTTCGCTGTGTTCTTGGACTGCTGCTGCTTACTACTCCTCCTTTTGGTCGCCCAACTAGTTGTGGCTGGAGCCTGCAAGTTTTTGAAAACCAGGGCCGAAGGAGGATGAACTCCATCTCCATGTTCCTTGAACTGATGACCCATCATGCCACACACCTGACACCAATCCGGTAGCCTTTCATACCGCACAACAAAGATCTCACGTTCACCCCCACAAATGATGGATGTTTCCTTTTTCAAGGGATACCGCACATCAAGCCTGACCCTTACTCTGAAAAAATTTCCTTCAAAATCAAAAGAGGAAGGTTCTGAGTCCACAAATTTCCCCAGTTTTGAAGCCAAAGCTTTAACCTTTCCGTGATACGCCGTTGGGAGATCAATGATACGAGCCCAAACATCAAACGTGAAAAGTTCCACAGTTGATGGCTTAAATCCATCACATGGAGCTATGATCATCGGGTTGCCCTTGTAGTGCCACTGTCCACCCTACGTCATCGTCTCCCAATCACCCAAACAATCAAACTTCATGATGAACAAATTATCCTCTAGGGTTTTGATCTTCACCTCCCTAGCCAGATCCCATGCAGCCCGCATCGTACGGAAAAACCAGTAGTTACTGAATTCTTTGTCCATATGAACTCGCACCAAGATCAACCAACGGAGGTCCTCTTCCGCCGGCGCATCCTCTTCCTCAAAAACTACATCATCGAGGTCGCCCTCATCCAGAGCCAACTCCTTCATCGGCTCCTCGATCTTCCCCTTCCCCTTGGCAGGAACACGAGAACTACTCCCGCTTGCCATGACAGTAGTCAGGACGAGATCTGATCTTCACCTGTAGGCAGGCAAAAGCTGACAACGAAACCCTAACTCCGTCGCACCTGAGCAGAACACCGCCAAGGCCGGGTAGCAGCACAGGGCTGCCCCTGGATCAGCCTGAATGAATCACCAGCCGGAGCTATGGAGATCAGAGCAGTTTTTTCTCTACACCGCCACCGGCGACGAGAGGAAGAGAACCCTAGACAAGAGCCGCCGGGGGAAAAAAGTCAATCGGCCAGTATGTCTTCAGGTTCCACCCCCCTTCCTTTCTCTCATGTGGAGGGAAAAGGCAGGAAGGGCCAACCCTCCCCCTTTCCTTCCCCTAGGGCCGACAGCCAGGGAGAGGGCACCGGCCCCCTCGTGGGCTGGTGTGTGCCTCCCCTGGGCCCATTAGGCCCATAGACCTCACGGGGCCTCCCGGAACCCCTTCCGGTGATCTGATGGTTACCCGGTGCAACCCGAAACCTTTCCGATGTCCAAATAGCGTCGTCCTATATATCAATCTTTACCTTCGGACCATTCCGGAGCTCCTCGTCATGTCCGAGATCTCATCCGGGACTCCGAACAACATTCGGTCACCAAATCATATAACTCATACAACACTATAGCATTAACGAATGTTAAGCGTGCGGACCCTACGGGTTCAAGAACTATGTAGACATGACAGAGACACCTCTCCGGTCAATAAACAACAAGAGAACCTGGATGCCCATATTGGTTCCTACATATTCTACGAAGAGCTTTATTGGTCGAACCTTATGACAATATACATAATTCCCTTTGTCTGTCGATATGTTACTTGCCCGAGATTCGATCGTTGGTATCTTCATACCTAGTTCAATCTCGTTACTGGCAAGTCTCTTTAATCATTTCGTAATACATCATCTCGTAACTAACTCCTTAGTCACATTGCTTGCAAGCTTCTTGTGATGTGTATTACCGAGAGGGCCCAGAGATACCTCTCCGATACACGGAGTGACAAATCCTAATCTCGATCCATGCCAACTCAACACACACCTTCGGAGATACCTCTAGACCATCTTTATGATCACCCAGTTATGTTGTGACGTTTGATAGCACACAAGGTATTCCTCCGGTATCCGGGAGTTGCATGATCTCATAGTCGAAGGAATATGTATTTGACATTGATACGTCTACGTCGTATCTATAATTTTTGATTGTTCCATGCCAATATTCTACAACTTTCATATACTTTTGGCAACTTTTTATAATATTTTTTGGGACTAACATATTGATCCAAAGGCTCAGTGCAGCCTCATCTGCATTGCATGTTTTATTTTCGCAGAAACCCCATATCAAACGGAGTCCAAACGGGATAAAATGGACGGAGAATTATTTTGGAATATTTGTGATTTTTGGGAAGTAAAATCAACGCAAGACGGTGCCTGAGGTGGCCACGAGGGTGGGGCCCATGCCCTCCCCAGGAGGGCATGCCCCCACCCTCGCAGGCCCCTAGTAAGGTGGTTGATGCTCTACTTTTGCCGCAAGAAATCTATTTTTTTGGAAAAAGATCTGGGCGAAGGTTTCAATCCAATTAGAGTTACGGATCTCCAGATATAAAAGAAACGGTGCTGTAAGGTAATCCCGTAACGCGTAAAACAGAGAGAGACAGAGAGACAGATCCAATCTCGGAGGGGCTCTCGCCCCTCCCACGCCATGGAGGCCAAGGAACAGAGGGGAAAACCTTCTCCCGTCTAGGGAGGAGGTCAAGGAAGAAGAAGACGAAGGGGCCCCCCTCTCCCCTTCTCTTCCGGTGGCGCCGGAATGCCGCCGTGGCCATCATCATCAACCGCAATCTTCACCAACAACTTCACCGCCATCATCACCAACTCTTACCCCTCTATGCAGCGGTGTAACCTCTCTCTTACCCACTGTAATCTCTACTTAAACATGGTGCTCAATGCTATATATTATTTCCCAATGATGTATGGCTATCCTATGATGTTTGAGTTGATCTGTTTTGTCCTATGGGCTATTTGATGATCAAGATTGGTTTGAGTTGCATGTTTTATTATTGGTGTTGTCCTATGGTGCTCTCCGTGTCACGCAAGCGTGAGGGATCCCCACTGTAGGGTTTGCAATATGTTCATGATTTTCTTATTGTGGGTGGCGTGAGTGACAGAAGCACAGACCCGAGTAAGTAGGTTGTTTGCGTATGGGATAAAGGGGACTTGATACTTTAATGCTATGGTTGAGTTTTACCTTAATGAATCTTTAGTAGTTGCGGATGCTTGCTAGAGTTCCAATCATAAGTGCATATGATCCAAGTAGAGAAAGTATGTTAGCTTATGCCTCTCCCTCAAATAAAATTGCAATAGTGATTACCGGTCTAGTTATCGATTGCCTAGGGACAAATAACTTTCTCGTAACAAAAAGCTCTCTACTAAAACTAATTTAGTTGTGTCTTTATCTAAACAGCCCCTAGCTTTTATTTACGTGCTCTTTATATTCTTGCAAACCTATCCAAAAACACCTACAAAGTACTTCTAGTTTCATACTTGTTCTTGGTAAAGCGAAAGTCAAGCGTCGTGAGAGTTGTATCGGTGGTCGATAGAACTTGAGGGAATATTTGTTCTACCTTTAGCTCCTCGTTGGGTTCGACACTCTTACTTATCGAAAGAGGCTACAATTGATCCCCTATACTTGTGGGTTATCAAGACCTTTTTTCTGGCGCCGTTGTCGGGGAGTCATAGTGTGGGGTGAATATTCTCGTGTGTGCTTGTTTGCTTTATAACTAAGTAATTTTTATTTGCTGTTCTTAGTTGTTTTCTATCTTTAGTTATGGGTAGGAAATGCAAAATACCAAAAAATTAGTTGTACCTACTGAACCAATGGTTGAAGAAGCACTCAAAATCTATCACACTCCTGAAGCTTTTTACTTGGATCATCTTTGATCCCTTTGTGCTCGTGCTGAAACCCCAACTAGCTTAGTTGAGGGCAAATCTTTAGATGAGCATGCTTGTTATGCGCGACACCGGATATCTGAAAAAGGGAAAATTCTATTGGGTCAAATTCATCGTTTGCAATGCTATGCTTGGAATTTATGTGAAATATATGATGTTACTTGTTGTTCTGAAAACCCTAAGAAACACCTTCCCTACCAATGTGAGTTTATTGATAATGGAATCCTATCTTCGTATGCTAAGGGTGTTTATAATTACTATGATATTCAACAAATTGATGAATTTGTTGCTTTTAAGGGTGCTTACGAAATTGCTTCTTTGATTGAAAAGTATGATGCTACTTTTCACAAATCTAATTTTTTTGCCATACTTAAATATTGCTATGATAATTATGCATCTAATGCCTATGTTGAACCATATATTGAGGACTACCCCGCTGTCCAAGAAGAGACTAATATTTTGCAGGAATCTATGGAAGAAGATGTTGATGAAACTGTGAGCTCATTGGATCAAAAAGATGAGGAGGAGAGCGAAGAAAAAAAAGGAGGAAGAGCGGATTGATCATCCGTGCCCACCTTCTAATGAGAGTAACTCTTCAAATCATACATTGTTTAATTTCCCTTCATGCTTACCGAAGGATGAATGCTATGATCCCGTTGATTCTTTTGAAATATCCCTTTTTGATGATGCTTGCTATGCTTGTGGCCAAGATGCCAATATGAATTATGCTTATGGAGATGAACTTGCTATAGTTCCTTATGTTAAACATGAAACTGTTGCTATTGCATCCACGCATGATAGTCCTATTATCTTTTTGAATTCTCCCAACTACACTATATCAGAGAAGTTTGCTTTTATTAAGGATTATATTAATGGGTTGCCTTTTACCGTTGCACATGATGATTTTGATAGATATAATATGCATGTGCTTGCTGCTCCTACTTGCAATTACTATGAGAGAGGAACTATATCTCCACCTCTCTATGTTTCCAACATGATAAAATTGCAAGAAACTGTTTATACTATGCATTGGCCTTTACTTTGTGTGCATGAATTGTTCTTTTATGACATGTCGATGCATAGGAAGAGAGTTAGACTTCGTTGTTGCATGATATATGTTGCTTTGTGCTCATTAGTAAATTACAAATCATTGCTAATTAAAATTGGCTTTGATATACCTTGGGATCCGGGTGGATTCACTACTTGAGCACTATAGGCCTAGCTTAATGGCTTTAAAGAAAGCGCTGCCAGGGAGACAACCCAGAAGTTTTAGAGAGTCATTTATTTCTGTTGAGTGCTTTCATATAGTTTAAAAACAACAAAAATAAAGAGGGGAACCCAAAACTTTTCAAAAAGGAAAGTGAAAGTGAGAAAGACAAGCATTGTTGAAGTGGGAGAGCTCCTTGAACTTTGTTCATGCTCACGACAACTTTGTGAATCTTGATTACAGAAAATTTTCAACAAAAATAATTATCCCCTTGTACAATTCCATTGTATTATAAAAATAATGTGCTAAGGTTTGCCTTTAGGATGTTTACAATGCTTGATGGTTTGTACGGTGCAGGACAGAAACTTTGGCTGTAGTGCGCGATTTTTAATTTTTTACTGGAACCTCAAATGGTTCTGATTCTTTTTGAACTGTCTTTCTATACAATTTTTTATTTTTCCTAATTTTGGCAGAATTTTTAAAGTATCATAAGTATGGTGAATGTTCAGATTATTACAGACTGTTCTGTTTTAGACAGATTGTGTTTTTGATGCATAGTTTGCTTGTTTTGATGAAACTATTGATTTATATCAGTGGATTAAGCCATGAAAAAGTTATATTACAGTAGACACAATGCAAAAACAAAATATGAATTGGTTTGCAATAGTACTTAGATTAGTGATTTGCTTTATTATACTAACGGATCTTACCGAGTTTTCTGTTGAAGTTTTGTGTGGATGAAGTGTTCGATGATCGAGAAGGTCTCGATGTGAGAAGAAGGAAGAGAGGCAAGAGCTCAAGATTGGGGATGCCCGAGGAACCCCAATTAAATAATCAAGGAGACTCAAGCGTCTAAGCTTGGGGATGCCCCGGAAGGCATCCCCTCTTTCTTCAACAAGTATCGGTATGTTTTCAGATTCGTTTCATTCATGCGATATGTGCAATCTTGGAGCGTCTTTTGCATTTAGTTTTCATTTTTATTTTATGCACCATGCTGGTATGAGATGGTCCTTGGTTGATTTATAGAATGCTCTCTGCACTTCACTTATATCTTTTGAGTATGGCTTTATAGAATGCTTCATGTGCTTCACTTATATCATTTGAAGTTTGGATTGCCTGTTTCTCTTTACATAAACAACCGCCATTTGTAGAAGGCTCTTTTGCTTCACTTATATTTGTTAGAGCGTGAGCATATCTTTTGTAGAAAGAATTAAACTCTCTTGCTTCACTTATATCTATTTAGAGAGATGACAGGAACTGGTCATTCACATGGTTAGTCATAAAATCCTACATAAAACTTGCAGATCACTGAATATGATATGTTTGATTCCTTGCAATAGTTTTGCGATATAAAGATGGTGATATTAGAGTCATGCTAGTGGGTAGTTGTGGATTGTAGAAATACTTGTGTTAAAGTTTGTGATTCCCGTAGCATGCACGTATGGTGAATCGTTATGTGATGAAGTCGGAGCATGATTTATGACATTGAGTTGTAATATTGAGTTGTAAGTAAATAAAAGTGTGATGATCATCATTATTAGAGCATTGCCCCAGTGAGGAAAGGATGATGGAGACTATGATTCCCCCACAAGTCGGGATGAGACTCCGGACTTTACAAAAAAATAAAAGAGGCCAAAGAAGCCCAAATAAAAAAAGGCCAAAGAAGCCCACCAAAAAATAAAAAAAGGGAGAAAAAAATAAAAAAAATGAGAGAAAAAGAGAGAAGGGGAAATGTTACTATCCTTTTACCACACTTGTGCTTCAGAGTAGCACCATGATCCTTCATATAGAGAGTCTCTTGAGTTATCAGTTTCATATACTAGTGGGAACTTTCATTATAGAACTTGGCTTGTATATTCCGATGATGGGCTTCCTCAAATGCCCGAGGTCTTCATGAGCAAGCAAGTTGGATGCACACCCACTTAGTTTCCAGTTTGAGATTTCATACACTTATAGCTCTAAGTGCATCCGTTGCATGGCAATCCCTACTCACTCACACTGATATCTATTAATGGGCATCTCCATAGCCCGTTGATACGCCTAGTTGATGTGAGACTTTCTCCTTTTTGTCTTCTCCACACAACCTCCACCATCATATTCTATTCCACCTATAGTGCTATGTCCATGGCTCACGCTCATGTATTGCGTGAAAGTTGAAAAGGTTTGAGAACATCAAAAGTATGAAACAATTGCTTGGCTTGTCATCGGGGTTGTGCATGATTTGAATATTTTGTGTGGTGAAGATAGAGCATAGCCAGACTATATGATTTTGTAGGGATAACTTTCTTCGGCCATGTTATTTTGAAAAGACATGATTGCTTTATTAGTAGGCTTGAAGTATTATTGCCTTAATGTCAAATGATAGACTATTGCTTTGAATCACTCGTATCTTAATATTCATGCCATGATTAGATTACATGATCAAGATTATGCTAGGTAGCATTCCACATCAATTGTTTTTTATCATTTACCTACTCGAGGACGAGCAGGAACTAAGCTTGGGGATGCTGATACGTCTCCGTCGTATCTATAATTTTTTATTATTCCATGCCAATATTCTACAACTTTCATATACTTTTGGCAACTTTTTATAATATTTTTTGGGACTAACATATAGATCCGATTGCAATGCAGTTCACATGCATTGCATGTTTTATGTTTAGCAGAAACCCCATATAAAACAGAGTCCAAACGGGATAAAAACAGACGGAGAATTATTTTGGAATATATGTGATTTTTGTGAAGTAAAATCAACGCGAGACGGTGCCCGAGGTGGCCACTAGGGTGGGGCCCACGCCCTCTCCATGAGGGCGCGCCCCCACCCTCGTGGGCCCCTAAATAAGCGATTGATGCTCTACTTTTGCCGCAAGAAAGCTAATTTTTGGAAAAAGATCTGGGCGAAGGTTTCAATCCAATCGGAGTTACGGATCTCCAGATATAAAAGAAACGGTGCCATGGTGCTACCTCTTGAGCACTGCGTTGGATTTCCCCGAAGAGGAGAGGATGATGCAGCAAAGTAGCGTAAGTATTTCCCTCAGTTTTTGAGAACCAAGGTATCAATCCAGTAGGAGGCCACACACAAGTCCCTCGTACTGCACAAAATGATAGCTCCTCGCAACCCACGCGATTAGGGGTTGTCAATCCCTTCACGTTCACTTACGAGTGAGATCTGATAGAGATGATAAATAATATTTTTGGTATTTTTGGTATATAGATGCAAAGTGAAAAGTAAAAGGCAAAGTAAAAACAAAGCAAGTATTAAAGTGATGGAGATTGTGTTGGGGAACGCAGTAATTTCAAAATTTTCCTACGCACACACAGGACCATGGTGATGGCATAGCAACGAGAGGGGAGAGTATTGTCTACGTACCCTCGTAGACCAAAGCGGAAGTGATCACAACGTAGAGGAAGTAGTCGTACGTTCTCCTCGCGATCCAGCCGATCCCAGCGCCGTTACTCCGGCGCCTCCGAGTTCTTGGCACACGTTCAGCTCGATGACGCTCCTCGGGCTCCGATCCAGCAAAGCTCCGGGAGAGGGAGTTCACAAGACGACGGCGTGGTGGACGATCTTGATGTTCTACCGACGCAGGCTTCGCCTAAGCACTGCTATGATATGACCGAGGTGGAATATGGTGGAGGGGGCACCGCACACGGCTAAGGAACGATCTCAAGGATCAACTTGTGTCCTAGGGTGCCCCCTACCCCCGTGATATAAAGGAGGGAGGGAGGAGGTGGCCGGCCTCAAGGGGGGCGCCATAGGGGGGAAACCTACTCCAAGTAGGTTTCCTCTCTTTCCTTATCTTATTTGGAGGGAAGGAAGGAGTACTAGTATTAGGAAGTAGTACTAGTAGTAGGAATAGGAAGAGGGGAAGGAGAAAGGAAAGGGGGCCGGCCCCCTCCCCAATTCGGATTGGGCTTGGGGCGCGCCTCCCTTGTTCCTTCTCCTTCCTCCTACATGGGCCCAATAAGGCCCATATACCTCCGGGGTTCGGTAACCTCCCGAGCTCCAAACTTCTCCGGAACCTTTCCGTGTCCAAATATATCCGTCCAATATATTAATCTTTATGTCTCGACCATTTCGAGACTCCTCGTCATGTCCGTGATCATATCCGGACTCCGAACAACCTTCGGTACATCAAAATACATAAACTCATAATATAACTGTCATCGAAACCTTAAGCGTGCGGACCCTACGGTTCGAGAATAATGTAGACATGACCGAGACATGTCTCCGGTCAATAACCAATAGCGGGACCTGGATGCCCATATTGGTTCCTACATTTTCTACGAAGATCTTTATCGGTCAGACCGCATAACAACATACGTTGTTCCCTTTGTCATCGGTATGTTACTTACCCGAGATTCGATCGTCGGTATCCAATACCTAGTTCAATCTAGATTCGTAAGTCTCTTTACTCGTTCCGTAATACATCATCTCACAACTAACTCATTAGTTGTAATGCTTGCAAGGCTTATGTGATGTGTATTACCGAGAAGGCCCAGAGATACCTCTCCGACAATCGGAGTGACAAATCCTAATCTCGAAATACGCCAACCCAACAAGTACCTTTGGAGACACCTGTAGTACTCCTTTATAATCACACAGTTACGTTGTGACGTTTGGTAGTACCCAAAGTGTTCCTCCGGTAAACGGGAGTTGCATAATCTCATAGTTATAGGAACATGTATAAGTCATGAAGAAAGCAATAGCAATATACTAAACGATCAAGTGCTAAGCTAACGGAATGGGTCATGTCAATCACATCATTCTTCTAATGAGGTGATCCCATTAATCAAATGACAACACATGTCTATGGTTAGGAAACATAACCATCTTTGATTAATGAGCTAGTCTAGTAGAGGCTTACTAGTGACTATCTGTTTGTCTATGTATTCACACATGTATTATGTTTCCGGTTAATACAATTCTAGCATAAATAATAAACATTTATCATGATATAAGGAAATAAATAATAACTTTATTATTGCCTCTAGGGCATATTTCCTTGAGTCTCCCACTTGCACTAGAGTCAATAATCTAGATTACACAAGAATGATTCTAACACCCATGGAGTCTTGGTGCTGATCATGTTTTGCTCGTGGAAGAGGCTTAGTCAATGGGTCTGCAACATTCAGATCCGTATGTATTTTGCAAATCTCTATGTCTCCCACTTGGACTTGGTCCCGAATGGAGTTGAAGCGTCTTTTGATATGCTTGGTCCTCTTGTGAAATCTGGATTCCTTTGCCAAGGCAATTGCACCAAGATTGTCACAGAAGATCTTCATTGGTCCCGATGCACGGGTATGACACCTAGATCGGAAATGAACTCTTTCATCCGCACTCCTTCATTTGCTTTGCTTCGAAGCAGCTATGTACTCCGCTTCACATGTAGATCCCGCCACGGCGCTTTGTTTAGAACTGCACCAACCGACAGCTCCACCGTTTAACAAAAATACGTATCCGGTTTGCGATTTAGAATCGTCCGGGATCAGTGTCAAAGCTTGCATCGGCGTAACCATTTACGACTAGCTCTTTGTCACCTCCATATACGAGAAACATATCCTTAGTCCTTTTCGGTATTTCGGGATGTTCTTGACCGCTGTCCGATGATCCACTCTGGATTACTTTGGTACCTTCCTGCCAAGCTTACAGCTAAGCATACGTCGGTCTGGTACACAGCATTGCATACATGATAGAGCCTATGGCTGAAGCATAGGAACATCTTTCATTTTCTCTCTATCTTCTGCTGTGGTCGGGCATTGAGTCGACTCAATCTTACACCTTATGTCTGAGGTAAAAACCTTTCTTTACTGTTCCATTTTGAACTTCTTCAAAACTTTATCAAGGTATGTGCTTTGTGAAAGTCCAATTAAGCGTCTTGATCTATCTCTATAGATCTTGATGCCCAATATGTAAGCAGCTTCACCGAGGTCTTTCATTGAAAAACTTTTGTTCAAGTATCCTTTTATGCTATCCAGAAATTCTATATCATTTCCAATCAATAATATGTCGTCCACATATAATATCGTAAATGCTACTGAGCTCCCACTCACTTTCTTGTAAATACAAGGCTTCTCCAAAAGTGCATATAAAACCATATGCTTTGATCACACTATCAAAACGTTTATTCCAACTCCGAGAGGCTTGCACCGGACCATAAATTGATCGCTGGAGCTTGCACACTTTGTTAGCACCTTTTGGATCAGCAAAACCTTCTGGTTGCATCATATACAACTCTTCTTCTAGAAATCCATTCAAGAATGCAGTTTTACATCCATTTGCCAAATTTCATAATCATAAAATGCGGCAATTGCTAACATGATTCAGACAGACTTAAGCATCGCTACGGGTGAGAAAGTCTCATCGTAGTCAACCCTTGAACTTGTCGAAAACCTTTTGCAACAAGTCGAGCTTCTGAGCGATTACATTACCATCGGCGTCAGTCTTCTTCTTAAAGATCCATTTATTCTCAATGGCTTGCCGACCATCGGGCAAGTCAACCAAAGTCCATACTTTGTTTTCATACATGGATCCCATCTCAGATTTCATGGCTTCCAGCCATTTCGCGAATCTGGGCTCACCATCGCTTCTTCATAGTTTGTAGGTTCGCCATGGTCAAGTAACATGACTTCGAATAGGATTACCGTACCATTACAGTGCGTATTTTACTCTGGTTGACCTACGAGTTCGGTAGCAACTTGATCTGAAGTTTCATGATCAATATCATTAGTTTCCTCACTAATTGGTGTAGTTGTCACAGGAACCATTTCTTGTGATGAATTACCTTCCAATAAGGGAGCGGAATCTGATTATCTCATCAAGTTCTACTTTCCTCCCACTCACTTCTTTTCGAGAGAAACTCCTTCTCTAGAAAGGATCCGAACTTAGCAACGAAAATCTTGCCTTCAGATCTGTGATAGAAGGTGTACCCATGATCTCCTTTGGGTATCCTATGAAGACACATTTTTCCGATTTGGGTTCGAGCTTATCTGGTTGAAGTTTCTTCACATAAGCATCGCAGCCCCAAATTTTAAGAAACGACAACTTTGGTTTCTTGCCAAACCATAGTTCATACGGTGTCGTCTCAACGGATTTAGATGGTGCCCTATTTAACGTGAATGCGGCCGTCTCTAAAGCATATCCCCAAAAGCGATAGCGGTAAATCAGTAAGAGACATCATAGATCGCACCATATCAAGTAAAGTCGATTCTGACGTTCGGACACACCATTTCTCTGTGGTGTTCGGGTGGCGTGAGTTGTGAAACTATTCCACATTGTTTTAAATGTAAACCAAACTCGTAACTCAAATATTCTCCTCCACGATCAGATCGTAGAAACTTTATTTTCTTGTTACGATGATTTTCCACTTCACTCTGAAATTCTTTGAACTTTTCAAATGTTTCAGATTTGTGTTTCATTAAGTAGATATACCCATATCTGCTCAAATCATCTGTGAAGGTGAGAAAATAACGATACCCGCCACAAGTGCCTCAACATTCATTGGACCACAAACATCGGTATGTATGATTTCCAACAAATCAGTTGTTTCGCTCCATAGTTCCGGAGAACGGCATTTTGGTCATCTTGCCCATGAGGCATTGTTACGCAAGTACCAAGTGATTCATAATCAAGTGATTCCGAAGCCCATCAAGATGGAGTTTCTTCATGCGTTTTACACCGATATGACCTAAACGGCAAAGGCCACAAATAAGTTGCATTATCATTATCAACTCTGCATTTTGGTTTCAACATTATGAATATGTGTATTACTACTATCGAGATTCAATAAAAATAGACCATTCTTCAAGGGTGCGTGACCATAAAAGATATTACTCATATAAATAGAACAACCATTATTCTCTGATTTAAATGAATAACCGTCTCGCATCAAACAAGATCCAGATATAATGTTCATGCTCAACGCGGCACCAAATAACAATTATTTAGGTCTAAAACTAATCCGAAGGTAGATGTAGAGGTAGCGTGCCGACCGCGATCACATTGACCTTGGAACCGCTTTCCCACGCGCATCGTCACCTCGTCCTTTGCCGGTGCTCGTTTATTACGTAGTCCCTGTTTTGAGTTGCAAATATTAGCAATGTAACCGAGTATCAAATACCCAGTGCTACTACGAGCTCTAGTAAGGTACACATCAATAACATGTATATCACATATACCTTTGTTCACCTTGCCATCCTTCTTATCCGCCAAATACTTGGGGCAGTTCCGCTTCCAAAGGTCCGATGCCTTGCGATAAAAAACACTCGGTTCGTGCTTAGGCCCGGACTTGGGTTTCTTCTCTTGAGCAGCAACTTTCTTGCTGTCCTTTTTGAAGTTTCCTTCTTCTTTCCTTTGCCCTTTTCTTGAAACTAGTGGTTTTGTTGACCATCAACACTTGATGTTCTTTCTTGATTTCTACCTCCGCTGACTTTCAAAGATTATGCGAAGAGCTCGGGAATTGTTTTGGTCATCCCTTGCATATTATAGTTCATCACGAAGCTCTTGTAGCTTGGTGGCGATGATTGGAGAATTACATCAATGACACTATCATCCGGAAGAGTAACTCCCAGTTGAATCAAGTGATTATTATACCCAAACATTTTGAGTATATGTTCACCGATGTAACTATTCTCCTCCATCTTGCAGCTATAGAACTTATTGGAGACTTCATATCTCTCAATCCGGGCATTTGCTTGAAATATTAACTTCAACTCCTGGAACATCTCATATGCTCCATGACGTTCAAAACGTCGTTGAAGACCCGGTTCTAAGCCGTAAAGCATGGCACACTGAACTATCGAGTAGTCATCAGCTTTGCTTTGCCAGACGTTCACAACTTCTGGCGTAGCTCCTGCAGCAGGCCTGGCACCCAGCGGTGCTTCCGGGGCGTAATTCTTCCGTGCAGCAATGAGGATAATCCTGAAGTTACGGACCCGGTCCGTGTAATTGCTACCATCATCTTTCAACTTTGCTTTCTCAAGGAACGCATTAAAATTCAACGGAACAACAAAGACGAGCCATCTATCTACGATAAACATAGACAAGCAAAAATACTATCAGTACTAAGTTCATGATAAATTTAAGTTTAATTAATCATATTAAAACCTCCCACTTAGACAGACATCTCTCTAGTCATCCAAGTGATTACGTGATCCAAATCAACTAAACCATGTCCGATCATCACGTGAGATGGAGTAGTTTCAATGGTGAACATCACTATGTTGATCATATCTACTATATGATTCACGCTCGACCTTTCGGTCTCCGTGTTCCGAGGCCATATCTGTTATATGCTAGGCTCGTCAAGTTTAACCTGAGTATTCCGCATGTGCAACTCTTTTGCACCCGTTGTAGATGGACGTAGAACTTATCACACCCGATCATCACGTGGTGTCCGGGTACTACTGAACTTTGGCAACGGTGCATACTCGAGAGAACACTTCTTGATAATTTTAGTGAGAGATCATCTTATAATGCTACCGTCAATCAAAGCAAGATAAGATGCATAAAGGATAAACATCACATGCAATCAATATAAGTGATATGATATGGCCATCATCATCTTGTGCTTGTGATCTCCATCTCCGGCACCGTCGTGATCACCATCGTCACCGGCGCGACACCTTGATCTCCATCGTAGCATCGTTGTCGTCTCGCCAACTGTTGCTTCTCAGACTATCGCTACCGCTTAGTGATAAAGTAAAGCAATTACATGGCGTTTGCATTTCATACAATAAAGCGACAACCATATGGCTCCTGCCAGTTGCCGATAACTTCGGTTACAAAACATGATCATCTCATACAATAAAATATAGCATCACGTCTTGACCATATCACATCACAACATGCCCTGCAAAAACAAGTTAGACGTCCTCTACTTTGTTATTGCAAGTTTTACGTGGCTGCTACGGGCTGAGCAAGAACCGTTCTTACCTACGCATCAAAACCACAACGATACTTCGTCAAATAGACTCCGTTTAACCTTCTCAAGGACCGGGCGTAGCCACACTCGGTTCAACTAAAGTGAGAGAGACAGACACCCGCCGGTCACCTTTAAGCACGAGTGCTCGTAGCAGTGAAACCAGTCTCGCGTAAGCGTCTGGCGTAATGTCGGTCCGGGCCGCTTCATCTCACAATACCGCTGAACCAAAGTATGACATGCTGGTAGGCGGTATGACTTGTATCGCCCACAACTCACTTGTGTTCTACTCGTGCATATGACATCAACGCATAAAACCAGGCTCGGATGCCTTTGTTGGGGAACGCAGTAATTTCAAAAATTTCCCTCGCACACAGGACCATGGTGATGGCATAGCAACGAGAGGGAGAGTATTGTCTACGTACCCTCGTAGACCAAAGCGGAAGCGATCACAACGTAGAGGAAGTAGTCGTCGTTCTCCTCGCGATCCAGCCGATCCCAAGCCGTTACTCCGGCGCCTCCGAGTTCTTGGCACACGTTCAGCTCGATGGCGCTCCTCGGGCTCCGATCCAGCAAAGCTCCGGGAGAGGGAGTTCCGTCAAGACGACGGGCGTGGTGGCGATCTTGATGTTCTACCGACGCAGGCTTCGCCTAAGCACTGCTATGATATGACCGAGGTGGAATATGGTGGAGGGGCACCGCACACGGCTAAGGAACGATCTCAAGGATCAACTTGTGTCCTAGGGTGCCCCCTACCCCGTATATAAAGGAGGGAGGGAGGAGGTGGCCGGCCTCAAGGGGGCGCCATAGGGAGGAAACCTACTCCAAGTAGGTTTCCCTCTCTTCCTTATCTTATTTGGAGGGGAAGGAAGGAGTACTAGTATTAGGAAGTAGTACTAGTTGTAGGATTAGGAAGTGGGGAATGGAGAATGGATAGGGGGGGCCGGCCCCCTTCCCAATTCGGATTGGGCTTGGGGGGGCGCGCCCCCCTCCCTTGTTCCTTCTCCCTTCCTCCTACATGGGCCCAATAAGGCCCATAGACCTCCCGGGGGGTTCCGGTAACCTCCCGGAGCTCCCAACTTCTCCGGAACCTTTCCGTGTCCAAATATATCCGTCCAATATATTAATCTTTATGTCTCGACCATTTCGAGACTCCTCGTCATGTCCGTGATCATATCCGGACTCGAACAACCTTGATACATCAAAATACATAAACTCATAATATAAGCATCATCGAAACCTTAAGCGTGCGGACCCTACGGTTCGAGAATAATGTAGACATGACCGAGACATGTCTCCGGTCAATAACCAATAGCGGGACCTGGATGCCCATATTGGTTCCTACATTTTCTGAAGATCTTTATCGGTCGGACCGCATAACAACATACGTTGTTCCCTTTGTCATCGGTATGTTACTTACCCGAGATTCGATCGTCGGTATCCAATACCTAGTTCAATCTCGTTCTTGGTAAGTCTCTTTACTCGTTCCGTAATACATCATCTCACAACTAACTCATTAGTTGTAATGCTTGCAAGGCTTATGTGATGTGTATTACCGAGAAGGCTCAGAGATACCTCTCCGAGCAATCGGAGTGACAAAACCTAATCTCGAAATACGCCAACCCAACAAGTACCTTTGGAGACACCTGTAGTACTCCTTTATAATCACCCGATTACGTTGTGACGTTTGGTAGTACCAAAGTGTTCCTCCGTAAACGGAGTTGCATAATCTCATAGTTATAGGAACATGTATAAGTCATGAAGAAAGCAATAGCAATATACTAAGCGATCAAGTGCTAAGCTAACGGAATGGGTCATGTCAATCACATCATTCTTCTAATGAGGTGATCCCATTAATCAAATGACAACACATGTCTATGGTTAGGAAACATAACCATCTTTGATTAATGAGCTAGTCTAGTAGAGGCTTACTAGTGACTATCTGTTTGTCTATGTATTCACACATGTATTATGTTTCCGGTTAATACAATTCTAGCATAAATAATAAACATTTATCATGATATAAGGAAATAAATAATAACTTTATTATTGCCTCTAGGGCATATTTCCTTCAGATTGATATGATGAGAATAGACCCGGGGGCCATAGGTTCCACTAGTGGCTTCTCACAAGAGCATAAGTATTCTACGATGGGTGAACAAATTACTATTAAGCAATTGACAGAATCGAGCATAGTTATGAGTATATCTAGGTATGATCATGTATATAGGCATCAC
Organism: Aegilops bicornis; assembly: GCA_021605145.1. Lineage (NCBI taxonomy): Eukaryota > Viridiplantae > Streptophyta > Magnoliopsida > Poales > Poaceae > Aegilops > Aegilops bicornis. Next base: position 533,324,057 of record CM038671.1, on the reverse strand, counting down.
GTCCAAGACAAGTAGACCGAAACGATTCTGTATCTACTACTATTACTCCACTCCTCGACCGCTATCCAAAGATGCATCTAGAGTATTAAGTTAAAAAGCAGAGTAACGCCTAAGCAAGATGACATGATGTAGAAAAATAAATTCATGCAATATTATAAATAACTAATCTTGTTATCCTTGATGGCAACAATACAATACGTGCCTTGCAACCCTTTACATCCTTTGGTAAGGACACCACAAGATTGAACCCAAAGCTAAACACTTCTCCCATTGCAAGAACTACCAACCTAGTTGGCCAAACCAAACGGATAATTCGAAGAGACTTGCAAAGATAACTCAATCATACATAAAAGAATTCAGAAAAGATTCAAATATTATTCATAGATAATCTGGATCATAAACCCACAATTCATCGGTCTCAACAAACACACCGCAAAAAGAAGATTACATCGAATAGATCTCCACGAGAGAGGGGAGAACATTGTATTGAGATCCAAAAGAGAGAAGAAGCCATCTAGCTACTAGCTATGGACCCGAAGGTCTGAAGTAAACTACTCACACTTCATCGGAGGGGCTATGGTGTTGATGTAGAAGCCCTCCGTGGTGGATGCCCTCCTCGTGAGCTCCTAACAGGCCCCAAGATGGGATCTCGTGGATACAGGAAGTTGCGGCGGTGGAATTAGGTTTTTGGCTCCTGTTACGATCGTTTGAAGTGCGTAGGTATATATAGGAGGAAGGAGTACGTCGGTGGAGCAACAGGGGGCCCACGAGGCAGGGGGCGCGCCCTAGGGGGGGCACCCCCCACCATCGTGGCCGCCTCTTTAGTTCCTTGGAGTAGGGTCCAAGTCCCCTGGATCACGTTCGGTGAGAAAATCACGTTTCCGAAGGTTTCATTCCGTTTGGACTCCGTTTGATATTCTGTTTCCTCGAAACACTAAAATAGGCAAAAAAACAGTAATTCTGGGCTGGGCCTCCGGTTAATAGGTTAGTCCCAAAAATAATATAAAAGTGGAAAATAAAGCCCAATATAGTCCAAAACAGCAGATAAAGTAGCATGGAGCAATAAAAAATCATAGATACGTTGGAGACGTATCAGGCATCCCCAAGCTTAATTCCTGCTCGTCCTCAAGTAGGTAAATGATAAAAAGAGAATTTTTGATGCGGAGTGATACTATGGCATAATTTCAATGTAAATCTCCTTAATTGTGGTATGAATATTCAGATCGAAAGATTCAAGACAAAAGTTCATATTGACATAAAAATAATAATACTTCAAGCATACTAATCAAAGTAATCATGTCTTCTAGAAATAGCATGGCAAAAGAAAGTTCATCCCTACAAAATCATATAGTTAGGCTATGCTTCATTTTCGTCACACAAAGATGTTCCCAACTTCTATACCCCCGATGATAAGCCAAACAATTGTTTCATACTTAAATAATCTCAAACTTTTTCAATCTTCACGCAATACATGAGCGTGAGCCATGGATATAGCACTATGGGTGGAATAGAATATGATGATGGGGATTGTGTGGAGAAGACAAAAAGGAGAAAGTCTCACATTGACGAGGATAATCAACGGGCTATGGAGATGCCCATCAATTGATGTCAACATGAGGAGTAGGGATTGCCATGCAACGGATGCACTAGAGCTATGAATGCTCAACAAAAGAAAACTAGTGGGTGTGCATCCAACTTGCTTGCTCATGAAGACCTAGGGCATTTGAGGAAGCCCATCGTAGGAATATACAAGCCAAGTTCTATAATGAAAAATTCACACTAGTATAAAAAGACAACTTATGAGACTCACTATATGAAAAACATGGTGCTACTTTGAAGCACAATATATGAGACTCACTACATGAAGAACAAGGTGCTACTTTGAAGCACAAGTGTGGGAAAAAGAGGTAGTAACATTGCCCTTTTTCTTTTCTTTTATTTTTTTGGGCCTTTTCTTTTTTTTCTTTTGGCCTTTCTCTTTTTTTATTGTGCAATGCTCTAATAATGATGATCATCACACTTCTATTGATTGCAACATAAGGATTAACACTCGATACTAGAACAAGATATGACTCTATATGAATGCCTCCGGCGGTGTACCGGGATGGTGCAATGAATCAAGAGTGACACGTATGAAAAATAATGCATGGTGGCTTTGCCACAAATACGATGTCAACTACATGATCATGCAATGGCAATATGACAAAAGTAAAGTATGTCATGATGATAATGAACGGAATGGTGGAAAGTTGCATGGCAATATATCTCAGAATGGCTTATGGAAATGCCATAATAGGTAGGTATGGTGGCTGTTTTGAGGAAGATATAAGGAGGTTTATGTGTGATAGAGCGTATCATATCACGGGGTTTGGATGCACCGACGAAGTTTGCACCAACTCTCAAGGTGAGAAAGGGCAATGCGCGGTGCATCAAGAGGCTAGGAAAGGCGAAAAGGTAAAAGTGTGTATAATCCATGGACTCAACATTAGTCAAAAGAACTCATATACTTATTGCAAAATTTTAGAAGTCATCAAAAATCAAGTACTACGCGCATGCTCCTAGGGGGATAGATTGGTAGGAAAAGACCATCGCTCGTCCCCGACCTCCACTCATAAGGATGCACAAGCTAGGTACACTTCATGTTTCAAATTTGTTACATAACTTTAACCATACGTGCATGCTACGGGACTTGCAAACTTCAACACAAGCATTTCTCAAATTTACAACTACTCAACTAGCACAACTTTGATATTATCACCTCCATATCTCAAAACAATTATCAAGCATCAAACTTTTCTTAGTATTCAACGCACTCAAAAGAAAGTTTCACATATCTTGAACACCAAGTATATTAATATTAAGCAAATTACCATGCTATTAACGACTCTCAAAATAATCTAAGTGAAGCATGAGAGATCAATAGTTTCTTTAAAACAAATCCACCACCGTGCTCTAAAATATCTAAGTGAAGCACTAGAGCAAAAATTATCACGCTCAAAAGATATAAGTGAAGCACTATGAGCAAAACTATCAAGCTCAAAAGATATAAGTGAAGCACATAGAGTATTCTATCAAATTCCTATTCATGTATGGCTCTCTCAAAAGGTGTGTACATCAAGGATGATTGTGGTAAACTAACAAGCAAAGACACAAATAATACAAGACGCTCCAAGCAAAACACATATCATGTTGGTGAATAAAAATATAGGTCCAAGTAAATTACCGATGGAAGTAGATTTAAAGAGGGATGCCTTCCGGGGCATCCCCAAGCTTTGACTTTTTGGTGTCCTTGGTTTATCTTGGGGGTGCCATGGGCATCCCCAAGCTTAGGCTCTTGCCACTCCTTGTTCCATAATCTATCAAAATGATTTACCCAAAACTTGAAAACTTCACAACACAAAACTCAATAGAAATCTCGTGAGCTCCGTTAGAGAAAGAAAACAAAAGACTACTTTAAGGTACTGTAATGAACTCATTATTTATTTATATTGGTGTTAAACCTACTGTATTCCAACTTCTCTATGGATTATAAACTATTTTACTAGCCATAGATTCATCAAAATAAGCAAACAACACACGAAAAACAGAATTTGTCAGAAACAGAACAGTCTGTAGTAATCTGTAACTAACACAAACTTCTGGAACTCCAAATAATCTACCAAAATTAGACGACCTAGAAAATTTGTTTATTGATCAGCAGAAATTGTAATCAGTATTTTATCACGTTCTGGTGATTTTTAATAATTCGGGCACTGAGCACAAAGTTTCTGGAAATTACAGCAAGATCAAATAACTATCATCCAAGAAGATCCAATAGGTCTAGCTTGGCACAAACACTAATTAAAACATAAAACCACATATAAACAGAGGATAGATGGATTATTTATTCCTAAACAGAAGCAAAAAGCAAAAAACTAAAAATAAAATTGGGTTGCCCCCCAACAAGCGCTATCGTTTAACGCCCCTAGCTAGGCATAAAAGCAAGGATAGATCTAGGTATTGCCATCTTTGGTAGGCAATCCATAAATGGCTCTCATGATAGATTCATATGGTAATTTTATTTTCTTTCTAGGAAAGTGTTCCATGCCTTTATTTAATGGAAACTGTAATCTAATATTCCCTTCCTTCATATCAATAATTGCACCAATCGTTCTAAGGAAAGGTCTACCAAGAATAATAGGACATGAAGGATTGCAATCTATATCAAGAACGATAAAATCTACGGGCACATAATTCCTATTTGCAACAATAAGAACATCATTAATTCTTCCCATAGGCTTTTTAATAGTGGAATCCGCAAGATGCAAGTTTAGAGAGCAATCATCAAAGTCACGGAAATCTAGCAAATCACACAAAGTTTTGGGAATAGTGGAAACACTAGCACCCAAATCACACAAGGCATGAAACTCATAATTTTTAATTTTAATTTTAATAGTAGGTTCCCACTCATCATAGAGTTTTCTAGGGATAGAAACTTTGAACTCAAGTTTTTCTTCATAAGATTGCATCAAGGCATCAACAATGTGTTCGGTAAAGGCCTTATTTTGACTATAAGCATGAGGAGAATTTAGCACGGATTGCAACAAGGAAATACAATCAATTAAAGAGCAATTTTCATAATTAAATTCCTTGAGATCCAATATAGTGGGTTTAGCAACATCTAGGTTTTTATTTCTTTCAATCCCACATTTATCAATTTCATCATCAAGATCTAAAAACTCTGAATTCTTAGAACGCCTTCTAGGTAAGGGAAGATCGTATTCAGTTTCATCAAGATTCATATTGCAAAACAAAGATTAAATAGGGGACACATCAATAACTTTTAGATCTTCATCTTGATTTTCATAGGAATTGGAAGAACACGCTTTAATAAAGGCATCTTTGGAAGCACGCATCCTAGCGGTTCTTTCTTTGCACTCATCAATGGAAATTCTCATAGCTTTGAGAGACTCATTGATATCATGCGTATGAGAAATAGATCTAAGTTTTAAAGAATCAACCTCAAGAGAAATTCTATCAACGTTCCTAGCCAAATCATCAACTTTAAGCAATTTCTCTTCAAGCAAAGCATTAAAATTCTTTTGTGAATTCATAAACTCTTTAACACTACTCTCAAATTCAGAGGGCATCTTACTAAAATTTCCATAAGAGTTGTTGTAGGAATTTCCATAATTATTAGAAGGATTACTAGGATATGGCCTAGGATTAAAATTCCCTCTATACGCGTTGTTACCAAAATTATTCCTACCAACAAAATTCAAATCCATAGATTCATTATTATTCTCAATCAAAGTAGACAAAGGCATATCATTAGGATCAGAAGAAACACTTTTAGTAGCAAATAATTTCATAAGTTCATCCATCTTTTCACTCAAAACATTAATTTCTTCTATCGCATGCACTTTTTATTAGTAGATCTTTTCAAGATGCCATTGAGAATAATTAACCATAATATTATCTAGAAGTTTAGTAGCATCTCCTAGAGTAATTTCCGTAAAAGTGCCTCCCGTGGCGAATCTAAAAAGATTTCTAGAAGCAAAATTCAATCCGCATAAAAGTTTTGTATAATCATCCACAAGTTCAAACCATGAGTAGGACAATTACGTATCATTAATTTCATTCTCTCCCAAGCTTGTGCAACATGTTCATGATCAAGTTGCTTAAAATTCATAATATTGTTCCTAAGAGAGATAATCTTAGCGGGAGGAAAATACTTAGAGATAAAAGCATCTTTGCACTTGTTCCAAGAAATACTATTTTTAGGCAAAGATGAAAACCATGCTTTAGCACGATCTCTAAGAGAAAAAGGAAATAGCTTCAATTTAACGACATCATTATCGACATATTTTTTCTTTTGCATATCACATAAATCAACGAAGCTATTCAGATGAGTAGCGGCATCTTCACTAGGAAGGCTGGCGAATTGATCTTTCATAACAAGATTCAACAAAGCAGTATTGATTTCACAAGATTCAGTATTGGCAAGAGGAGCAATCGGAGTGCTAAGGAAATCATTATTATTGGTATTGGTAAAGTCACACAATTTGGTAGTATCCTGAGCCATCGCGACAAACAAGCAATCCAACACACGAGCAAACAAACGGACGAGGAAAAGGCAATGGGAAAAAGAGGAGGAGATTGGGAAAGAGAGGGCGAATAAAACGGCAAAGTTGAAGTGGGGGAGAGGAAAACGAGAGGCAAATGGCAAATAATGTAATGCGGGAGATAGGGATTGTGATGGGTACTTGGTATGTTGCTTGACTTTCTCTTGCGTGAGCCTCCCCGGCAACGGCGCCAGAAATTCTTCTTGCTACCTCTTGAGCACTGCGTTCGATTTCCCCGAAGAGGAGAGGATGATGCAACAAAGAAGCATAAGTATTTCCCTTAGTTTTTGAGAACCAAGGTATCAATCCAGAAGGAGGCCAGGCACAAGTCCCTCGTACCTGCACAAAAAAATAGCTCCTCGCAACCAACGCGATTAGGGGTTGTCAATCCCTTCACGGTCACTTACGAGAGTGAGATCTGATAGAGATGATAAATAATATTTTTGGTATATAGATGCGAAGTGAAAAGTAAAAGGCAAAGTAAAAACAAAGCAAGTATTAAAGTGATGGAGATTGATATGATGAGAATAGACCTGGGGCCATAGGTTTCACTAGTGGCTTCTCTCAAGAGCATAAGTATTCTACGGTGGGTGAACAAATTCTGTTGAGCAATTGATGTAATTGAGCATAGTTATGAGTATATCTAGGTATGATCATGTATATAGGCATCACGTCCAAGACAAGTAGACCGAAATGATTCTGCATCTACTACTATTACTCCACTCATCGACCGCTATCCAAAGATGCATCTAGAGTATTAAGTTAAAACAGAGTAACGCCTAAGCAAGATGACATGATGTAGATGAATAAATTCATGCAATATGATAAATACCCCATCTTGTTATCCTCGATGGCAACAATACAATACATGCCTTGCAACCCTTTCTGTCACTGGGTAAGGACACCGCAAGATTGAACCCAAAGCTAAACACTTCTCCCATTGCAAGAACTACCAATCTAGTTGGCCAAACCAAACAGATAATTCGAAGAGACTTGCAAAGATAACTCAATCATACATAAAAGAATTCAGAAAAGATTCAAATATTATTCATAGATAATCTGGATCATAAACCCACAATTCATCGTTCTCAACAAACACACCACAAAAAGAAGATTACATCAAATAGATCTCCACGAGAGAGGGGGAGAACATTGTATTGAGATCCAAAAAGAGAGAAGAAGCCATCTAGCTACTAGCTATGGACCGAAGGTCTGATGTAAACTACTCACACTTTATTGGAGGGGCTATGGTGTTGATGTAGAAGCCCTCTGTGGTGAATGCCCCTCCCGTGAGCTCCTAACAGGCCCCAAGATGGGATCTCGTGGATCTGAGGAAGTTGCGGCGGTGGAATTAGGTTTTTGGCTCCTGTTCTGATCGTTTGGGGGTACGTAGGTATATATAGGAGGAAGGAGTATGTCGGTGGAGCAATAGGGGGCCCACGAGGCAGGGGGGCGCGCCCTAGGGGGGGGGCGCCAACACCCTCGTGACCGCCTCTTTCGTTCCTTGGAGTAGGGTCCAAGTCCCCTGGATCAAGTTCGGTGAGAAAATCACGTTTCCGAAGGTTTCATTCCGTTTGGACTCCGTTTGATATTCTGTTTCCTCGAAACACTGAAATAGGCAAAAAAAAACAACAATTCTGGGCCGGGCCTCTGGTTAATAGGTTAGTCCCAAAAATAATATAAAAGTGGAAAATAAAGCCCAATATAGTCCAAAACAGTAAGTAGCATGGAGCAATCAAAAATTATAGATACGTTGGAGACGTATCACATGGCAGAATCCCAGAACGCAGAATCAGAGAGAGACAGAGAGACAGATCTAATCTCGGAGCGGCTCTCGCCCCTCCCACACCATGGAGGCCAAGGACCAGAGGGGAAACCCTTCTCCCGTCTAGGGAGGAGATCAAGGAAGAAGAAGACGAAGGGGCCCCCTCTCCCCTTCTCTTCCGGTGGCGCTGAAACGCCGCCGTGGCCATCATCATCACCGCAATCTTCACCAACAACTTCACCGCCATCATCACCAACTCTTCCCCCCTCTATGCAGCAGTGTAACCTCTCTCTTACCCGCTGTAATCTCTACTTAAACATGGTGTTCAATTGATGTAGGGCGGAACCCTACGTGGATGATCTTTCACGTTGGAGCGGATCCTACGGTGAATTACGAAGAACACGTGGAAGAACAAGAGGGAAACACGTGGAGGAATGAGGGAAAACACTCAACCAACAAGGAATCGGTCACACAAATGCTAGATCACCGATCACATAAGGTGGCACAAGATTCAAGATCAACAAAGGTAAGGATACACAAGTAGCTGTTCTTCTCCGAGAGGAGGTCTTGATGGGGTCCACCCTAGAAGGGGGTCTTGAATCCGCTTGGGGGAGCTTCTCCGAAGAGGTCCTGAGCTCCGAGGAGAAGTAACCAAGTGGATGAGCAAGGCTCTCACACAAACATGAGCTAAACATAAGCTACCTTAGCTAGGAGGAGGAGGGGTTCTATTTATAGTCTTAGTGGAAAAGGGGGCGAAGTGAAGGGGTACATGGGCTTCGGCCCGAAACTGTGCGCAGACAGGTACCGGACGTCCGCTGGGGGCCGGTCGTCCGGTGGCTCAGGCGGGACCGGTCGTCCGGTGTCGCCGGACGTCCGCTGGATCCGTTCTGTGAAGGAGGCGCCGGTCGTCCGGTTTCTTCATACTTCCGCTGATTTGGCTCAGGTCCAGGGGCACCGGACGTCCGATGATTTCCGGTCGTCCGGTCGCCGGTCGTCCGTTGGCACCGGTCTTCCGCAGATTCGGCTCGGGTCTTCAGGGGCCGGTCGTCCACTGGAGGCCGGACATCCGCTCGCTGTGAGAGTGTGGCCGTTCGTCCGGCCAGGCGTCGTCCGCTTCTTTGGGGCTTGTGCACGGACGTCCGGTCCCTACCGGTCGTCCGGTGGCTGGAGTTTTCTCCGTAGCTCTTCTTCTTGTCCTTTGCGGTTGGTAGCCGTCTCCTTGTCCAATGGATGTAGATGCACCATGGCTTTCCTCCAGGTACCTGATCACACACAAAGTGTCCATATGAGGTAGTAGGCAAGTCTCGTGAGTAGAGAGAGGAAGTTCGGAAAGGAGCGAGTTCACCTTATCTTTGATAGCCTTGGCTCTAGCTCTTGTCATGGGCCCAAGTGGTGTTGAGGAAGATGTAGACACGTCCATGGGGATGAGCGAGGGATGCTCCGCATCATCTCCCCCCCTTGGGAAGGATCCGACCTCGGATCAAGATCTTCATCTCCATGGTATGGCGCAAGGTCCTTGACGTTGAAGATGTTGCTCACATTGTACTTGTCTCGAGGTATGTCGATCTTGTAGGCGTTGTCGTTGTAGCGTGCATATCACCTTGAAAGGTCCATCGGCTCGAGGGAGAAGCTTGGACTTGCGTTCTTTGGGGAAGCGGTCCTTGCGAAGGTGCAGCCATACTAGATCACCAATGTTGAAGACCATGGGTTGCTTGTTGACGTTGAGCTTGGTCGTTAGTCATTGAACTTGTCGCTCGATGGCATGTCTTGTATCATCATGCATCTTCTTGATGTAGCTTGCCCGTGCACTCGCATCCATGTTGGTGCGCTCTTGTAGAGGAAGAGGTAGAATGTCCAATGGTGACAACGGGTTGAAGCCGTGAAGCGACCTCGAAGGGGACTTGCCGGTAGTCGAATGTCTTGCACGGTTGTAGGCGTGCTTTCGGTGATGGGTAGACATGCTTCCCACTCCTTGATGTTCTTCTTGATCAAGACACGGAGTAGAGTGGATAGTGTGCGGTTCGTCACCTCCGTTTGGCCGTCGGTTTGAGGGTGGTATGCGGATGAGAACAATAGCTTGATTCCGAGCTTGGCGCGCATAGGGTCTTCAAAGTAACTCAAGAACTTGACGTCACGATCGGAGACGATTGTCTTTGGTACTCCATGGAGTCGCAAGATTTCCCTACAAAAGAGATTTGCAACATGTGAAGCATCGTCTATCTTGTTGCAAGGAATGAAATGTGCCATCTTAGAAAATCTATCCACAACAACAAACACGGAATCCTTTCCATTTTGAGTTCTAGGCAAACCAAGTACAAAATCCATGCTAATGTCTTCCCAAGGTTGATAAGGAATAGGAAGAGGCATGTAAAGACCATGGGATTGAGCTTTTGACTTAGCTTTGCGACATGTAGAGCAATGGTTGGTGAAGCATGAGACATCACGAAACATCTTGGGCCAAAAGTAGTTCTTGGAGAGCGTGGCGAATGTCTTGTCGCGTGCAAAGTGTCCCATGAGTCCGCCTCCATGAGCCTCTTGCAAAAGGAGCAAACGAAGAGAAGACTCGAATGCATAGTTTGTTAGCTCTCATAAGATAACCATCCTTGATGTAATATTTTTCCCAAGAAGTATGTGTCAAACACTTGGCATAAGGAGAAGCAAAAGATGGATCGTGCTCATACAAGTCTTTTATATGCTCAAAACCAATAACATTCAACTCAAGTTGAGTGACAAGCATGCATATGTGTGAAAGTGCGTCCGCAACTACATTTTCTTTACCCTTAATGTACTTGATCACATAAGGAAAAGATTCAATAAATTCACTCCATTTGGCATGACGCTTGTTCAACTTAGTTTGTCCTTTTAAGTACTTAAGCGTTTCATGATCGGTATGGATGACAAACTCATGAGTTCTAAGATAATGTTCCCAAACATGTAGCACACACACTAAAGCATATAATTCTTTATCATAGATGGGATAATTAAGTTGAGCACCGGATAGTTTTTCACTAAAATAAGCAATGGCTCGTTTTCTTGCATCAAAACTCTGCCAATTCGGTACCACTTGCATCACAATGAACCTCAAAAGTTTTGTCAAAATTGGGCAAAGCAAGAATCGGAGCATGAGTAAGCAAAGACTTGAGCTCATCGAAAGCGGTTGATTGCAAAGTTCCCCAAACAAAGGGAGTATTCTTCTTACTCAAGGCCTGCAAAGGAGCGGCAATTGTGCTAAAATCTTTCAAAAAACGACGATAGAAACCCGCAAGACCAAGAAAACTTCGCACTTGTTGCAAATTGGCGGGTTGGGGCCAAGTTTTATTGCTTCAATTTTAGATTCATCAACATGGACACCCTTTGAGGATACTACAAAACCCAAGAAAACCACTTTGTCAACTCCAAAAGTGCATTTTTTCAAGTTTGCATAAAGGCTTTCCTTGCGAAGAGTTTGCAACACAGATTTTACATGATTGATGTGCTCTTTCATTGTTTTGCTAAACACAAGAATATCATCAAAGTAAACCACAACAAAGACTCCAATATAAGGACGAAGCACATGATGCATAAGACGTACAAAAGTACCGGGAGCTTCTGATAGACCCATAGGCATCACTAACCACTCATATAAACCAAATTTGGTTTTGAAAGCAGTTTTCCATTCATCACCCTCTTGTATGCGGATTTGGTAATAGCCACTTTTAAGGTCAATTTTTGAGAAAAAGTTGGCTCCACTAAGTTCATCAAGCATATCATCTAAGCGAGGAATGGGATGCCTATAGCGGACGGTGATCGCATTGATAGGTCTACAATCAGAACACAAGCGAAAACTTCCATCGGGCTTAGGAACAAGTATAACGGGAACGACACAAGGGCATAAGCTTTCACGTACATGACCGTTGTCGATTAGTTGTTGTACTTGCCATTGAATCTCCTTGGTTTCTTCGGGATTGACTCGGTATGGAGCTTTGTTTGGGAGAGGTGCTCCGGGGATGAGGTCGATTCGATGCTCAATGCCTCGAAGAGGAGGTAGACCCGGAGGTAGCTCGTCGGGGAAGACATCTTTGAATTCCTGCAAAAGAGATTGAAACACTAAAGGTAGCTCGTGAGAGGTGTTAGTTTTTGGATCTCCATCCTTGCACACAAGGACAAAGTGCATCACGGTAGATGGGTTCTCACTCACTTCTCTCATCTCACTTTTGGTGGCAAATAGGACGAGGTTTCTCTCTCTAGGCGAAGAGGCGCTCAAGTTTGGTTTGTGGCTCTCACTCACTTTTGGTTGGATCACTTTCTCGCTCTTGTCTCTATGATTGGTGGCTTGTTTGTCGGCTATCACTTGACTAGGAGACATAGGTCGTAGCACATATTCTTTCCCTTTCATCTTGAAGCTGTAGTGATTGGTACGCCCATTGTGTATGACACCACGGTCGAATTGCCATGGTCGACCAAGAAGTAGGTGACAAACGGTCATTGGGACCACATCACACTCCAAAGTGTCTTCGTATGCACCAATTTTGAAAGAGACTAGGACCGTATGCTCAACTCGTATAGTGCCGAAGTCACTTAGCCATTGAACCTTGTAGGGATGCGGGTGCTTCCTCTTGACCAATTGAAGTTTGGAACATAGTTCTTCACTTGCCAAGTTGTGGCAACTACCTCCATCAATGATGACCTTGACGGACCGTCCATTGATGCCGGCTTTTGTGTGGAAGATGTGGCATCGTTGGTCTTCTTCTTGTTGATGTTGAAGAGTCAAGACCTTGGAGACAACGAGAGCGGGGCTCGAATCCTCATCACAAAAGACTTGATCATCTTCATCTTCGTTCACTTGCCGGTGCATGGCCACTTGCTCAAGGGCTTCCATCTCCTCCTCACTCATTGAGTCATAGGTGCCATCGTCGTTGAGGATCATGGTGCGCTTGTTGGTGCATTCGTATGACTTGTGGCCTCGGCCGCCGCAAGTGAAACACTTGAAGGAGCTTGTCTTGATGGTCTCATCGGTCGGAGTAGAGGATGAAGCACGCGGCTTGAGGTTGCTTGTAGTAGGAGGAGGACGACTTGAACTTGCCGAAGTCTTCTTGTAACTTGACTTGTCGTCGTTGCTTGGAGAAAGCTTGGTCGAAGTAGATGTTGGAGCAGTCGTTGAAGCTTGGGTGTTGGAGAAGCCGTAGGTCTTGGATGAGTACTTGGCGTACTTGAAGTCATCTTGCACTTGACGTTCGGCCTTGGTAGCTTGATGCACGAGCTCAATGAGGGTTGAGTATGGTTGGAAGTCGGCGATCTTCTTGATGGGATGATTGAGTCCATTCAAGAAACGTGCCATAGTTTGCTCATCATCTTCTTTGACATTGGCTCGAATCATGGCTATCTCCATTTCCTTGTAATATTCTTCAACACCCTTTGTTCCTTGCTTGAGTAGTTGGAGTTTCTAGAAGAGGTCACGGTTGTAGTAGGCTGGCACAAAACGTGCTCGCATGACATCCTTCATTTGAGTCCAAGTGGTGATTGGAGGTTCACCTCTTGCTTGTCGTCGCTCAATGATTTGTTCCCACCATATGAGCACATAGTCTTGTGTCGGTGTACTAGAGTAGGGGTACCCTAGTATCCCGTATTCGTGCACGGACGGTTGCAGCATCCCGCGGCAAGGTTTGCCTCGTCACCGCCAAGATCCTCCGTGGCTCCTTTGGAGCCATTCAAGAACAAAGTATTTGATTAAGAAGACAAGGCCCCGGCAAGAGGAGCTTGCCGGGAAGGCCACTCAAGGCATGCAGAAGACAAGGCCCCGGCAAGAGGAGCTTGCCGGGAAGGCTCGGAGCGCGACAAGCCTCCGGACGCGACAAGGATTCGGCCGCGGCAAGGCGCTTGCCGCAACAAGCAACCTCTCTCCATCTCCGCTCCAGCTCATCCAGCAACGTGTCGCCACGGGACCATTCCGTGCACGCGTGTCGAGAGGCTGTGCAGCCAGCGGAGAGCAGCGATAAGCGGCGCTGACAAGCTTGCCATCGTGGCGAGCGGAGGCGCACCTGACGGTCTCTGTTGCACTGTTTGGGCGACACCGACGGGCATTTATTGCTCTTGTCCCTTGCCGTCAGAGTTAGGTATTTTGCACTGTACACTGTTCGAGTAGGTGTACCAACTCCTGTTTTTACATTTGTACCCTCGCCTATGTTGCCACCTGTCGGAGACCCCTTGAGCATATAAAAGGAGGCCCATGCGCAACGTAGAAGGGGTTCGAGCTTCGGTTCATTCGACTCACCAGAGACCAGATACGCTCACGCTAGGTTTTGTAGCTCGCATCGCTCCCTAGCAAGAAGGGAATACATCAAACAAGCAGCAGTAGGAGTTTTATCTCTCCGGAGAGCTCCGAAGCTGGGTAAACTGCTGCGTGTGCCCGCCTCGATCCGCTCTTCGTGCGATCTCCGCCCCTTCGAACCACAAAGGGGCCGGTCCGCCCGACCCCATAGGTGTTCGTGGGTACGATCAGCCTCCCGACATCTTTGGCGCGCCCGGTAGAAGCGTCGAGGCCGTGTGAATCTGATCCGGCGTTCACACGAGCAGCGTCCTCAACATCTTCCTCAACATGCCACCGAAGAAGAAGGCTTCGGCAGCAGAGCCGTCCGCTGCACTCCACCCTCACCGCAGCAAATGGGTGGTGGGGCAGACGCCAGCGGAGGGACGGGCGCCGACGAAGGTATTCGCGACGTTGCCAAGTCCAAGGACAAGGCCCCGCAAACCTCGGCGTCCGCACATCCCCCGCGCCCATCTCAGGAGACGCGGGACCAACAACGTCATGGCGTTCATAATGCCATACGTTCGTTGGATCGAGACCCTAAAGACCAGCATGCGCGCCAACATGCTGGCACGAGTGAGATACGGTCGCCCGGACGGGGTGCTGCTCCTTCTAACGTAGTTAGAAGTCCGAGCATATCCCGCTCCTCGCACCGCTCGCCAATGCCACCCACTACCTCGAGCCTCATCGGCTTTGCTAACGGCGACGCTCGCTGCAACCAACGCCATCGTTGCCGCCGGGCGAGACGACAAGGCACGAGCCGGTGGCGGCAGATCGCTGTCGGAGGTGCAACCACCGTGCACTCTCCGCCACGAAGGCCAAGATCGTCGACTCACCGGATCCACCTCGACAATGACTTCACCGCGTCGTCGGATCCATGAGCTTCGCCGCGATCAGCGCCAAGTTCTTCATGAGCGACAACAAGAGGACGCCGAACTTCGCATCGAGCGCCGAGAGAAGCGCGACGTCATCCGACAAGCGCCGCTGGCCTTCGTTGACGTCGCGCGCGCCCGAGAGAGCCAGCGACTTGCCGTCTGCGGTAGGTTGCCCTGCGTTCACTCGTGAGCTGCGGCAAGTCCAAAGGGCTCAGCTTTAAAAACTTCAAACCAGACGTGCGGAGAAGTATGATGGCAGGACGCATCCGTCGGAGTTCCTCGGATCTACACCATCGCGGTGCAGGCTGCGGGGACGGGGACGACAAGATCTCGCCAACTACTTCCCGCCGTGCTCAAGCCCAACGTCCGATCTTGGCTCATGCACTTGCCGGACAGCTCCATATCCTCTTGGGAAGATCTGTGCCATCGGTTTGTTGGCGCCTTCACAGTGGCCACAAGCCTCATGGCCAAGAGAGTGACCTTCATCTGCCGCCCGGAAGGAAGGAGAGTCCCTGCGCAAGTTCATTCAGAGATTCAGCCGTGTGCACTACAACATCCCGTGACGTCCACCCTGCCGCGGTGATCAGCGCATTTCATCGTAATGTGCGGAACCGCAGGATGAGGAGGAGATGACGATGTGCAAAGTCAAGGACGTCGATGAGCTGCATGCGCCTTGGCCGACAAGTGTGCACATCGCCGAGGAAGGGAGGAGACTCGAGGAGAGAATGCGGAAGCAGGATCTGACAGTGAGGACACCGCCCCGGCAAAGAAGGGCCGGCGGCGAGGCAACAGGAAGAAGAAAGGTAGAGAAGTGCTAGCTGTTGAGCAGTCCGGCAACGGAGGTGGCGACAAGAACGCCAAGGCTGGTGGCTCCGGCAAGGAGGTTGCCACTGACGCCAACCACCAGTCGGTGGCGGCCGCCGACAAGCGTGACAGCTCCGCAAGCGATCGCAAGATCCACCGCACCAAGGGCCACGACCTCCGTGAGCTGCAAGAAGGTCGAGCAGCTTGTCGAACAGCAGAGCTGAGTACGAGCGCGCGACAAGGAGAAGGCCCAGGAAGGTGCCGGGGGAGCAAGCAAGAAACGTCCCGGCCGGGGAGGACGCCGCGGCAAGGCCAAGCAGCGGCAAGGAGACAGACCTCCCCGCGGCTGCGACAAGGATGAAGATCATGACGATGACGAAGATATGGAAGACGACGACGCTGATGAGCAGGAGTTTCAGAAAGCCACAGAGGTCCTCTGCGTTGACGGAGGTGCTTCCCTGCATACCTCCCACCGCCAACTCAAGTAATGGATGCGGGAGGTCAATGCAGCGGAACCATCCGTAGAGTCACGCAAGCCTCGAAGTGGTCCAGACGCCTATCATTTTTGATATTGAGGACCACCCCGATCGCATAACTGCGGTCGGGTGCTTGCCGATGTTGGTCTCACCAACCATCCGCAACCTCAAGGTCACCAAAATGCTAGTTGACGGCGGGCCGGCTTGAATCTGATCTCCTCCGCGGTGCTCCAGAAGCTTCAAATCCTCGACAATGAGCTCAAGTAACCGCACCTACCAAGGAATCAATCCGGGAAGGAGCAAGCCGAAGGGGAAGATTACGTTGCGGTAACATTTGGCAGCGAGCTGAACTTCAGATCGAGAGGGTCACATTCGACGTTGCCGATTTCCCATTGCCTTACAATGGGATACTTGGCCGTCCAGCACTCGCCAAGTTCATGGCAGCCTCTCACCACGCCTACAACTTACTCAAGATGCCAGGCCCGATAAGCGTCATCTCTGTCCATGGCGACAAGAAAGATGCTCTTATCTGTGCCGACAAGATCTACCGGGATGCAGCAGCGACAGATCACAAACACTTGCAGCTGAAGCTCCCGGGGAAGAAGACAAAGTCCAAGTCCAGCAAGGGCTCTGATGCTCACTCCGGCAAGCGCACCTCTTCGGAGTGCTGCGCCACCGTCGAGGACGCACCATCGAGCTCCACCGGCAAGTGCAAGAAGATGGTGGCTCCGCCAAAGACCAAGAAGGTGCCCGCCAAGGAGGACGGCACTGGTGGTACCTTTACCATCAGTGCCTCTCTCGACCCTAAATAGGAAGGCGCGCTCGTTGCTTTCCTGCAGGCGAATGTCGACGTGTTTGCATGGCAACCGTCTGACATCCCCGGTGTTCCCAGGAAAGTAATTGAGCACCGCCTGGCCGTTTGTCCTCATGCGCGGCCCGTCAAGCAAAAAGTCAGGAAGCAAGCAGTGGAGCGCCAAGAATTCATAGCAGAAGAGATCAAGAAACTGGAAGCAGCAGGCCTTATAGAGGAGTGCTCCATCCCACGTGGTTGGCCAATCCACAGTAGTCGTGCGCCAAAGCAAATGGAAAATGGAGACTTTGTATTGACTTCACGGATGTTAATAAAGCTTGTCCCAAAGATCCATTTCCCTTGCCGCGCATTGACCAGATTGTTGACTCCACGGCTGGATGTGATTTGCTTTCGTTTCTTGATGCATACTCGAGATACCATCAGATCTTCATGGCTGAAGAAGATGAGGAGAAGACCGCATTCATCACACCATGTGGCACATACCGTTTCGTACGGATGCCTTTCAGTTTGAAGAATGCTGGATCAACATTTGCAACGGTAGTCCATGAGGCTTTTGAGCCGCAAATGCACAGAAATGTAGAAGCCTACATGGATGACATAGTGGTCAAAAGCAAGGACAAAGCAACTCTGCTTCAAGATTTGGACGAGACCTTTGCAAATCTCCGCAAGATCAACCTCAAGCTCAACCCCGAGAAGTGCGTGTTTGGAGTCCCTTCCGGCAAGCTTCTCGGGTTCTTCGTGTCTCAACGAGGGATTGAAGCTAATCCCGACAAGATCAAGGCCATTGAGCAAATTGAAGCACCAAAGCGCGTCAAGGATGTACGAAGACTTGCCGGTTGCGTAGCTGCTCTCAGCAGGTTTATTTCTAGGTCTGCTGAGCGCTACCGCCGCTTTTTCAAAATCTTGAAAAAGGCAGGTCCAATGAAATGGACTCCGAAGCGGAGGCTGCGCCGCAGACTTGAAGAGATACCTGTCCTCCACTCCAACACTTGTCGCACCTAAGCCACAAGAGAAGTTGCTGCTATATATAGCGGCAACCAATCAAGTGGTTAGTGCTGCGTTAGTAGCGGAGAGGGAGGCGGATGACGAGCCAGCAACCACGGCAAGCACATCCAGCGACAAGCAGGAGGCTTCGCCGACAAGCTCTGGTCCCGACAAGGATGAATCAGCAGACGCATGACCGAGATGCGAGAAAAGGATGGTGCAGCGCCCAGTCTACTTTGTCGGATTCCCTCCTGGAGGGGCTAGGTCAAGGTACTACGGTGTGCAGAAACTGCTTTTCGGCCTCCTCATGGCCTCGAGAAAGCTGCGCCATTACTTCCAAGCACATGAGATCACAGTTGTCACTCGCTTTCCCGTGAAGAGGATACTGCAGAATCCAGAAGCAACAGGCAGGATTTTCGAGTGGGCACTGGAGCTGTCAAGCTTTGGTCTCAAGTTTGAAAGCACATCAACTATCCAAAGCAGAGCGTTGGCAGAATTCATAGCAGAATGGACGCCAACGCCAGATGAAGAGATTCCGGAGACGAGCATTCCCATCAAGGAAGCAAGCAAAGAGTGGCTGATGTACTTTGATGGTGCCTTCTACATTTGGAAAGGCGCCCGGTGCGCGTCTTGCTTATCGCACCCACCGGAGAGCACCTCAAGTACGTAGTCCAGATGTACTTTCCCAAGGAGCAAGCAACAAACAATACTGCAGAGTATGAAGGCTTGCTTGCCGGTCTCAGGATCGCAGTGGACCTTGGGATCAAAAAGCTTATTGTCAGGGGTGACTCGCAACTTTTCGTCCGCCAAGTGAACAAAGATTACCAAAGTCCGTTGATGGAAGCCTACGTTGATGAAGTGAGGAAGCTAGAAGAGCACTTTGACGACCTGCAAATGGAACATGTTCCAAGAGCTCAGAATGATATTGCTGACGGCCTGTCAAAGTGCGCCGCACTTAAGTTGCCTGTGGAACCAGGGATTTTCGTGCTCAAGCTGACTCGATAACCGTAACACCATCAACGAGGCAAAGCAAGAAGAGGAAGTTGATCTCTGCCGACTACTTTCCGGCAGAGCTTCCGAAGCCGTCGCTATGAAGGTCCCCAAGATCAACACCAACAAGGTCTTTGAGGGACGGTCTGCTCGACAGACCCTGTGGTTTGTTTCGTTGAAGCGAGACGCTCCCGACAAGTCTTGCTCCGGCAAGCTGTCGGGGAACATCAAGCTCCGGCAGGCCGCAGGTCCTTGCCGTGGAAGCCGATGTTCCCCAAGAGCGAATGTGCCTTTAGTCCTTGTTGTCGAGCCGCAAGCTCCAAAGCATGGGCGCAGCAGATTGTCCATTTCCTTCAGACAGAGAACTTCCGAAGAGCAAGAAGAAGCGGAAAGAGTAGCACAGCAATCGAGTATGTACCAGTTTGTCGACAAAGATACCGCATGTAAGAAGACTCAACGGTGTGAAATTGAAGTGTATTCCTGTGGAAGATGGATGTAAGGCATTGGCGAAGATACACGGAGGCATATGTGGTCACCACATTGGCGCCAAGAGCACTTGCCGCAAAGCTTTCCGGCAAGGTTTCTTCTGCCGACAGCCTCCGTGATGCAACTGCACAAGTAACCAAGTGTGAAGCGTGCGGTTCCATTCCAAACAGATACACCAGCCAGCTCAAGCTCTCCGGGCGATCCCTTTATCCCGCCATTTTCGGTCCTGGGGCTCGACATCCTCGGCCCCTTCCCCGAAGCTGTCGGGGCTTTGAATACTTGTACGTCGCCATCGACAAGTTCACAAAGTGGCCGGAAGTGGAAGCGATGAGGAAGGTGACGGCACGGTCGGCCAGTCAAGTTCTTCAGTCGATTGTTTGCCGCTTCGAATCCCTAACAGGATCATCACCGACAACGGCACACAATTCTACGGTCGCACCTTCATGCAAGACGTCCAAGATCTTGGCGCCAAGGTCTTTGCTTCCGTTGCTCACCCGAGAAGCAACGGTCAAGCGAGAGGGCAAATGCTGAAGTGCTGCGCGGGCTCAAGACCGTAACTTTCGACGAGGCTGCACAAGTGCGGAAGAAATCGATCGAGGAGCTGCCGGTGGTTCTTTGGTCGATCGGGACGACGTCCAAATCGAGCCACCGCCGCACACCTTTGCTCTAGTCTATGGAGCAGAGGCAGTTCTCCCCACGGAACTCGTGATACGGATCGCCTCGAGTGCTCGCTTATGATGAGCTTGAGCAAGAGAAGCTGCGACAAGATGACGCTACTGCTCCTTGAGGAAGATCGCCTTCAAAGTCATTGGCGAGCTGCTCGCTACCAACAAGCTTTGCATCGCTACCATAGCCGCAGAGTTAGTGCCGAAGTCTCGAGGAAGGCGACCTTGTTCTTCGCCGTTCAGTCCGCCAAGAATTCAAACAAGTTGGCCTTGAAGTGGGAAGGCCCTTATCGGGTGAAAGCGAGTCACTAGGCTGGCGCTGTCCGCTTTGAGACCAAAGATGGCATTCCGTGAGCAACTCCTGGAACATTGAGCATCTTCGTAAGTTTTACCCATAGGGCACGGTTGCCGGAACCCGTTCCGGCAACCACCTTTTGTACAAGTCTTGCCGCTGTTGCATGTAATCCTTTGTAGAAAGCCGGGCACAGACCCCGTGCATCAGTAAAGCTCATGTGTTGCGCACAAATTGTCAAATTCATGCTTTCATCATTTTATTGCATGTTTTGACTAACACTTTGTGCAGCAACCACACCCGGTAAGCAAAATCGAGCCGCTTAGGCTCCATAACTTTATTTCCTATTCTTTCTCTTTTCTCAAAGAAAGGAAGGCTCTCGCGCACAAGTTAACCAGGGGGAGGAGGAGATAATACTATGGACCAGGCACCGCCGAGGAAGTTTCACCTCATCGGGAAGCAAGAGATGTAAAAGCTAAGTTGCCAAAGTTTGAGCAATCAATTTTAAATTTTTAAGTTATCTTCCTCGAGCGATAGTACTTTGTATGGAAAACACATGCTGAGAGGAACCAACTCGCCGCTAGTCGCGCCCTTACTTTGTTTCGAGTCCGCTCAACAACTTAAGTGAGCTGCGGCTAGTCGCGACAAAAGGTTGCTTGTCGGGAGGCGGCACCGCCAAAGAAGGTCGACGTTACGCACTCAATGCGGCAAAGGTGCCCGCACCGACAAGTCCCCCAAATGCGTAAGGCGTAAACGCATAAAGGAAGGAATCAAGTAGAGGAAATAACGTTGCATTGATCGCCTAAGATAGAGTATATTACAAAATAACTTGTCGCTGATCTAACAAAGTGTTCTAAACATGATCGGCGACAAGGGAAAGATGAAATTGGCGGCCTAGTCTCTGGCAGTGTCGCCATCGATCCGCTTGATCTTGTTCACCTTGTCCACAATGGGTGCGACAAGGGCTTTGAGCTCCTCCACGTTGGCATCCTGGCGGCAAGGATCTCGAGGACGCCGTTAAGGTTGAGGCCCGGATTGCGGAAGGCCACCTTTATCAACACCTTCTCGAGGGCTCCTCACACGATCCGGGCGCGATTCCTCGGCCAGCTGCTTTGGGACCTCTTCTCGAGTCGCTGGAGACCCGTCACCATGCCTTTGAAGAATAAGCTGAGTTTGGCGCTGGGTTGGAGATGCTCGTCGGAGGAGTATGCAAGGTCCGCCATCCCCAGCTCCATCAGCTCGTTGTGGATGTCAGCGTCAGTGTCCACAAGACCTTCAGTCCAGTGCTCCATGCTCTCCCTCAAGGTGCTCTGGATGGAGGCAGCATTCGCTAGCAGCTCCTCCTTGGCCTTGATCGCCTCCAACAAACCCACCTCCCGCTCTCTGGCGCCGTCGAACGTTTGCGTCAGAGTGGTCAGCTTCAGCTCAAGATCCGCCTTGGAATCCTTGGCGGCGTCGAGCTCCTTGCCTCTATCAGCGAGACGACTCTGCAGCTCGCCAAGAGTGTAGGCGTCCTTCTCACGCTCATGCTTGAGCGCGGCAAGCTCTTCGCCGTTCTTCTTGAGGCTGGCCTCCAGCTGTGCCACCTTCGCCTTCAGCTCTTCCTTGGCGGCCTCGGCGGCGGCAGCATCCTTCGCTTCCTTAAGCGCCCGCCAGTGACTCCTCGGCAGCAAGGTCTTCTTCATGGCTGTCCAGGTTGACCTTCCGCTGCGCCAGCTCGCTTTCCTGCGCGGAGAGCTTCTCGGCGGCCAGCCGCTGCTCCTCCTCAGCCGCGGCCTTCTCAAGGATAAAGGCCGTGCGCTCTTTTGCAAGTTGCCCCCCCGCTTCTGCTACGTCGCGGAGAGCTTCTTGGTTGGCGCTCCGGAGCTCTTCCGCACGCTTCTCCATGTCCGCTCCTGCCCTCGCGACAAGTGCTTTCCGGGTCTCCAACTTGGCCTGCCGGGCGCGGTAGAGCGACAGCAGCTTCTTCGCCTGCTCCTCCTCGAACTCGCCGCTGCTGCTGCTTGGGCGTCCACCGCGTCAGGCCAGCAGAGGCGAGTAGCTCGCCATCGAAGGTCTCTCCTCGACCGGCGCCTGAGCTCGGTTCCTGTGGGAGCTTGATGAAGACGCCCGCCGGCCTTCAGTAAGGCGGGCTGGGGCTCCTCGAACTGACGCCTTGGCAAGCGGGGAGTCGGTTGTCGGTGTAGCGCTTGGCGCTCCTGCAGCCTCAGGGCCGTCAGTACGATCGCCCGACCCCTCGCCGGCCTCTGCGTCGGCAGCCTCGGTGGCCTCCTCGCCAACAGGCTCATCGGCGACGGCCTCTTCTTCCACAACAACGACCTCTTCTTCCTCGACGGCGGCCTCGTCGGTGTTGCCGCGCGCTTCCTCCTCGCCGGCGGCCTCGACCTCCATCGGCTCTGCGTCAGACGAAGAAAGAGCAATCAAGCAAATGTTCAAAAAGAGAAACAAAAGAAAGCAAGCCCAAGGGAGATTTTCATATAAGGAAATTACACCGCAGCAGGATCCGCAGCCATGGCCTCGACCACTGGAGGGTCACTGGCGCTGTCCCTTGCCGGGGTAGTCTCCCTTGCCGGAGTGGCCTCCCTTGTCGGAGGGCGCTCCCTTGCCGGAGATTCCTCCCTTGGCGGCGTAGTGGCAGCAGACAGGATTTCGGGGGCGGCTCCCGAGCCCTCCTGATGAGGCTGCTCTGCTCCTACACAAGCAAACAATCAGATATCAACGAAGAAGGAGCACCCCTGCACACCTAATAGTAAGGAGAAAACTGCACACTTACTCTGGGGGGCATCTTTGGGGGCTGCTCTGAGGAGGGTCGCCAGGTCCGCAAGGGGTCTCAGATCGTCCCCTGTTGCCACGGAGAATCGTCCTCAACGACGCACCGTCGGGATCTTAGCCCTCTTCGACGCTCTGGGCCAGCGTCCTGATAATGAAAGAGTCCAGAACGAAGCAACTCCTATTCAAGATGAAGCAATAAAATTGAAGAAATACAAGCACAATCTCAAGAGCTTACTCTTCACCTTCCTCCTCGGAGCTGGCCTTGAAGAAGTCAAACTCGGCTCACCTCCGGTGCGACGAGGCGGGGAGTGGGCTCTCTTGGCCGCTTATGGAGGCGTCAGCGGTGGCTCGAGAAGATCCCGCCCAGCTTGTCGCAGCAGTGTGAGGCGCTCACGCAACCTCGCTTGCCGCGGTAGAGCGTCATGTGCGCTGCTTTGTAGGCCGATCTGCCGCCCGACTCGTCTCCGGCCTTGAGGCAGACCTCTTCGGCGGAGCCGGGGCTCAGCGGCAAGTCGCTGGGTGGTGGAGAAGAAAGCGCCCTCGGCGAGTCCACTCGACCCGGCCTCGGCTCGACAACCTCGTCCTCGCCGGGCGATCTCCCTTGCTCGGCAAGGCTTGCCGCCGCCATAACGTCCGCCTCCTCCACGGTATACCCGAAGGCTCCGGTGGCGGCGGCGCCGCCTCCTCCTACGGTGGCAATCCGCGCCATCTCCTCGTCGGTGGTGTCGCGAGTGAGCCTTTCGCTCGTCGGAGCGGATTGGCACTTCTTCCAAGTCGTCGAAGAACTGCTGCACGACCTCG
Source organism: Aegilops bicornis (assembly GCA_021605145.1). NCBI lineage: Eukaryota > Viridiplantae > Streptophyta > Magnoliopsida > Poales > Poaceae > Aegilops > Aegilops bicornis. The sequence goes on along the minus strand of CM038671.1, from coordinate 533,299,949 downwards.
TCGAGGGCTCCTGCCGGTTGGAACGATCCCATGGGAATCGCTGCAACGGCATCATGGCGCGGATGCGGTCGGCGCCGAGTTGTTGCACAATGGGGCGACCCTCGGCAACCTGAACCACTCGGGATGGTCGGGTCGTTCTTGAACAGCTCGAGCAGCATCGCGTCCAGCTCCAAAACGGTGAAATTCCGTTCAGGCCCGGGCGCAGCCTCATGATGTTCTGCCGCATTTTGGAACTCCCAAGCAGGCCTCCTCCTCTCCTGCAAGGGAAGCGATGGCGCGGCGAAGGAAGTCTGCGCCAACCGCACCTACGGTTAGTCCGGCAAGCCCGAGGCGCAAGATCCGGTCACAGCTATCTTCAACTTCGCATCCTCCGCGCCAAGTTACTCCAATCTCTGCCACACTATTGGGGTTTGGCGCCTGCGATCGAAGGGTTGCGGGTTCTCCTCACGACCCAACACCGATTGGCTCTCCACTCCTCCCACTTGTTGCGGAACTCTCCTTCCAGGTAGGCTTCTTTCTTGCCGATCCCGGAGACCCAAACTATCCCTCCCGGCAAGTGGCTCTCCTCTCTCGACGCGGGGCACGAAGAAATGGCGGAAGAGTGCCACATTTGGGTGGACTCCAACAAAGTTTTCGCAAAGATGCGCGAAAACTGCCATGGTCAAGACGGCGTTGGGGGTGAAATCAAGGAGGCGGAGGCCAAATGTGTTCATGATCTCGCAGAAGAACTTCCGGAAAAAGGCGGGCAAAGCCCGCAATAGAAGAAAAGAGCGAAAAAGGGTACCCAGTTGGGGCCAAATCGGAAGCGAGGCGGGAGTACCTTTCGCGCGCCGGATGCGCACGCTGCCTCCGTCGACCAAAAAAGATAGAAGACGTCCGCAGCTCCCTTGCGCCGAGCTGGGGGAAGATGGCCCGCTCCTTGCGCTTGGCGCCAGCGAGCCGCTGCGCCTCGGCCGACAGCGCCCTTCTCCTTGTCGACTTTGAGCCATGGCGAGGGCGGCGGAGGAGGCCGACGGCGGTGAGCGCGCTTGTGGCGAAGGGGCGGGCGCCGCTGCTCTTCGCACCGGAGAAGAAGGGGGGAGCGGCAGTGGTTTTCTTGACAAGACAAAAATGGCGGAGTGGACGGCCTGCCCCTGTTTTCTCCGCTTATAAAGAGGGGAGGGGGCGGAAGTTCCGCTTTTCCTAATAAAGAAACCCCCACGACCACGCCCACGATCTCTCGCACAGCGCCACGACCGGTGCGTGCCGTTAGTGGGGGTCGTGGTGGGTCCGGGGCGAGTTGCGACGTGGTCGAGGCCGCGTGTGACCGTCTGCTTTGTTTTGGGCCCGACAGCGCTTCGGCTTGCAGGTGCACGCCCAGCCCGGGCTCTGTCGGTGTACTAGAGTAGGGGTACCCTAGTATCCCGTATTCGCATCGGACGGTTGCAGCATCCCGCTGCAAGGTTTGCCTCTGTCACCGCTAAGATCCTCCGTGGCTCCTTTGGAGCCATTCAAGAACAAAGTATTTGATTAAGAAGACAAGGCCCGGCAAGAGGAGCTTGCCGGAAGGCCACTCAAGGCATGCAGAAGACAAGGCCCGGCAAGAGGAGCTTGCCGGGAAGGCTCGAGCGCGACAAGCCTCCGGACGCGACAAGGATTCGGCCGCGGCAAAGGCGCTTACGCGACAAGCAACCTCTCTCCATCTCCGCTCCAGCTCATCCAAGAACGTGTCACCACGGACCATTCCGTCTTGCAGCGTGTCGAGAGGTCAGTGCAGCCAGCGAAGAGCAGCGATAAGCGGCGCCGACAAGCTTGCCATCGTGGCGGCGGAGGCGCACTTGACGGTCTCGCTGTTGTTTGGGAGACACCGACGGGCATTTATTGCTCTTGTCCCTTGCCGCCGAGTTAGGTATTTTGCACTGCATACCTTTGTTGAGTAGGTGTACCAACTCCTGTTTTCACATTTGTACCCTCGCCTATGTTGCCACCGTCGGAGACCCCTTGAGCATATAAAAGGAGGCCCATGCGCAACGTAGAAGGGGTTCGAGCTTCGTTCATTCGACTCACCAGAGACCAGACATACGCTCACGCTTAGGTTTTGTAGCTCGTGACGCTTCCCTAGCAAGAAGGGAATACATCAAACAAGCAGCAGTAGGAGTTTTATCTCTCCGGAGAGCTCCGAAGCTGGGTAAACTGCTCGTGTGCCCCGCCTCGATCCGCTCTTCGTGCGATCTCCGCCCCCCTCCGAACCACAAAGGGGCCCAGTCCGCCGGCCCCATAGGTGTTCGTGGGTACGATCAGCCTCCCCGACATCTTGGAACTCAAGTGATGCCATAGCGATTTTCTTCGCTTCATCGTAGTTGTGCAACCGGAAGATTTTGTCAACCTTCAATGCCCATGAGAGGTAGTCTTCGGGGTCATTGCTTCCATTGAACTTGGGCATGGTGAATTTTAGCTTGCCGTTGCGTTGCTCTTCATTGTGTTGTTGGCGATGTTGATGATGACGTCCTTGACGTGGATTGTAATCGTCTTCATGTTGCTCTTGGCGTGGAGGAAGACCATGATCAACTTGCCCTTGTTGAGCTTGAGGTTGGGGTGGAGCTTGACGAGCTTGTGGAGGGGCTTGAGGAACTTGACGTTGTACATGAGGTTGGTAGTTCCTCTCTTGGATTTCTTCTCGAAGGGCTTCCTCTTGATTGCGCCGTTCGTGATTGCGGTTGGCGAAGGCTCTACTTGATTCTTGAAGGGCACGTTGCGCCTCAAGAGCTTGCGCTTCACGTTGTTGTTGTTGAAGACGTTGAGCCTTGGCGTCTTGTTCGTCTTGGTGTAGACGCGCTCGTTCTTCCTCTTGTTGGCGACGAAGACGTTGTCGTTCTTGAGCTTGAGCAAAAGCCTCTTGGTTTGATTGAGGACGAGGAACTTGATTGCGTCCTCCTCTCGGCAGTCCTTTATCCTGTTCTTAACCAGGAGGAATCTGGCCCAGTAATGATGTACTGTTTCAGAGGACTCTTTCCGAATTCGAGAGAGATCGCTAATGTTTGGGTGGGCGGGTGGAACTAGATCCGGAACCCTGTCCAATTCAGGACTCAAGGGCCGAGAAGTTTCCGAACTTGGAAGTTTGGATTTTTGAGTGTTATCCAATGAGTCCAACCCGCCGCCTGACTTTAAGTTCAGGGCTTGGTCGACGTCCGTCCCTCTGCGGGAATCCGGCATGGAGGGATCGGGAATCCGGACGCAACTAGTCTTTAAGATACAAGAAGAATCGCCGGATTGCTGCTCTATCACAGCAACATGATGGGTAGCATGGGGAGAGTTGATCTCTCACAGATCGGTTTTAGGCCTGATCCGGTCGTAGTCTGTGGCGACTCCCAGGGCAGCGATGCGATCCAAGAGCTCGTTTATGGAGGAGAGCTCGATCGGATCTAACTGTTCGGCAAGTTCCGAACTAACCTGGATTCGATGACTCGAGAGGTCATCGTCGGCGCGGTGGCCGGACTGGCGGTCATAAGAAAACCACCTAGCCGAAGAGAGTCTCGGCCAACGCCAAGGCTCCTTTGGCGATAGTATCGTCTCTAAAGACGAGATGAGGCATCCTACCGACGGCGACGCATACGCAGGAACTCTCAATGAAAGCACCAATGTCGGTGTCAAAACCGCGGATCTCGGTAGGGGTCCCGAACTGTGTGTCTAGGCGGATGGTAGCGAGGAGACAAGGGACACGATGTTTTTACCCAGGTTCGGGCCCTCTTGATGGAGGTAAAACCCTCGCCCCGCTAGATTAATATTGATGATGTGTGTTACAAGAGTAGATCTACCACGAGATCAAAGAGGCTAAACCCTAGAAGCTAGCCAATGGTATGATTGTTGTTCGTCCTACGGACCAAAACCCTCCGGTTTATATAGACACCGGATAGGGTTAGGGTTACACAGAGCCGGTTACAATGGTAGGAGATCTACATATCCGTATCGCCAAGCTTGCCTTCCACGCCAAGGAAAGTCCCATCTGGACACGGGACAAAGTCTTCAATCTTGTATCTTCGTAGTCTTGGAGTCCGGCCGATGATGATAGTTCGGCTATTCAGACACCCCTAGTCCGGAACTCCCTCAGGCGCCCTCGAGCCATAGGACTTTGGCCATCTTGCCGACCATGGCGCCTCCGCACTCCGCTTGACGGCCGCCCACTACCTTCGTCCTGACATTGAAGATCTTCAGCCATAGGCCAAGTGGGGCTGGATGCAGTAGGAAGGCCTCGCACACTGACGATAAACGCCGAGATGTTGAGGATAAAATTGGGCCAGTCGTGGAAGTCCAGCCGTGGTAGAACATGAGCCCCGGACAAATGGGTGAAGTGGGAAACCTAGTCCGCTGAGGAAGTGGGGAGAAACACCACCCTCTCATGGGGCACTGGGGTTGGAATGAGCTGTCCGCCGGGCAGCTCAGGCGCGATGTCGCCGGACAAATATCCGGCCTCCCGCAGTCTTGTGATGTGCCCCTCCGTGACATTGGAGGCCATCCACCTGCCTCCCGCTCCGGACATGGCTGGAGAAGGTTGAGGTGGGATGTGCGGACTTGGGCGCTGGAGCTCGAGTGCGCGAGAATGGATAAGCAAAGGAGGAAGAAGGCGTAGGTGAAATGGTGGATCCTTATCCCCTTATATGGATGGACGAAGCTATGCGTCCCCCACCAGCCTGGTAAAACTCGCTTATCACCCAAGTGCCATAATCAATGGCGCGGATGGGTTACCCACGTCCGTATTGATGATAATCCCGGAATAAGGGGGCACGATCTATGCTTTGATAAGACGTGACAAGGAAACCGCCTCACTAAACGCGCTAAGGTGGAACGGCAAAAAACGATTCATATAAAGGCCTGGCCGTGGTGTGATGTCGCGCCGCGGAATACGTCAGCAGATCTGTGCAAAATTTATTCTCTCTACGGTGGTATGTGGAACTTGTTTTGCAGAGCTGGACACTATCCTTGTGTTCAAAACCTTCTATGAAGTATTCGGAGGAGGAACCCGCCTTGCAATGCCGAAGACAATATGCGCTACGGACTCATCGTCATTGAAGCCTGGTTCGTGGGCTACCGAGGGAGTCCTGGACTAGGGGTGTCCGGATAGCCGAACTATCATCACGGCCGGACTCCAAGACTATGAAGATACAAGATTGAAGACTTCGGCCCCGTGTCCGGATGGGACTTTCCTTGGCGTGGAAGGCAAGCTTGGCGTCTGGATATGTAGATCTCCTACCATTGTAACCCGACTCTGTAACCCTAACCTATCCGGTGTCTATATAAACTGGAGGGTTTTAGTCCAGAGGAAGTAAAAAAATCATAAAATACGCTAGCTTCTAGGGTTTAGCCTCCTTGATCTCGTGGTAGATCTACTCTTGTACTACCCATATCATCAATATTAATCAAGCAGGAGTAGGGTATTACCTCCATAGAGAGGGCCCGCACCTGGGTAAAAACATCGTGTCCCTTGTCTCCTGTTACCATCCGCCTAGACGCACAGTTCGGGACCCCCCTACCCAAGATCCGCCGGTTTTGACAGCGACATCGAGCTCCGGCTCTCCTTCGGACAGCAGCTCCTCCAGCGGTGGCCGCGACCAGCCTCCGCGCCGTCGCGCCCTCCTGGAGGGAGGTAGCGGGTCAGCCCACCGTCGCGCCTCGGTGAAGCGCGAGGAGGAGTCAGCGAGCTCGAGGCGTCTGAGCCTTCGCCATGAAGTTGGTGCCGAGCAAGTCGTGCCTATTTTGTTTTTCTCCCTTCCCTGCGCAAAGAGAAAGTAGTGTAGGGCCCCGTGGGGGCGTGCTGAACTTCTGATGTTAATTATCATGTTGTTTCCGCTATTTCTGTGTTGTGCTTTTGTGCCGCATGCCCGCGTGCAGGAATTACTTAGCTCGAGGGGTCCTGTCGTGGTCTTCGCTTCCCGAGGCCGAGGCCTCGCGTGCTTCATGTCCTGCAAGAATTAGTCAGGAGGGGTAGCTTCCGGTCTCGGTTGTGGAGGCGACCGCCCCAGGTCCTGTGTTCGCGTCGCGATGCCCGTGGGGCACGGATCGAGGGTGCTCCCGTAGTGGACCTGGATAGGAAGCTTCAAACAGACAGGCAGAAAACACTTTCATGAGGGTGCCCGCGTTGCTCCCTCGCGAGACTTGCGCGAGAGAAAACGAGGCAAGTGAGCGAAAAAGACAAAGAGTCACAAGCTAAGGACGGCAACAACTTTAATAAAACTTCAAATAGGAACGAACAAGCCAACTGCAGAAAGCAAATGAAAAAGCCGCGTCTGCACTCTAATCTAGTCTTCGACGTCTTCTCATCAGCGCGGAGCTAAGTGCTGCCACTGGGCATGGGCGGGAGCCCCCGAGGCTCGAGGGCGGCTCTCCGGAGACTCCGGGGCGTGTACAGCCCCAACTCACTATTACGTGAGAGTGTCACGGGCGGCGAGCTTCACAAGCATTGGCCTTCTTCATGTGCTCCGGCCTTTCTCGAAATGAGCTTCACAGGCGTTGGCCTTCTTCACAGGCTCCGGGCCTTTCTCGAAATGAGCTTCACATCGTTGGCCTTCTTCATAGGCTCCGGGCCTTTCTCGGGAAATAGGCTTCACAGGCGTTGGCCTTCTTCATGTGCTCGGGCCTTTCTCGAAATGAGCTTCACAGCGTTGGCCTTCTTCATAGGCTCCGTGCCTTTCTTCAAGGGTAGAACTTCCGAGATGCTTTGGATGTTCCACGCTCGTTGGATGGGCACCCCCCTCAGGAGTCTCCAAAGCGTCTGAGCCGGGCACAGAAACATGAACAACCTTGAACGGGCCCTCCCACATGGGAGAAAGCTTATGCAACCCTTCCCTGGAGAGGACCCGTCTGAGCACGAGGTCCCCTACCTCAAGAGTCCTGGGGCGGATGTTGCAGCAGTGGTATCGCCGCAGCGCCTATTGATACCCATGCCGCTCCCAGCGCGGCCTCTCGACGATGTTCCTCCCCCAGCACGAGATCCGTCCCCCGCATGGCATCCTGCTGCGCCTCGTCGAATGCCAGGACTCGTGCAGAGCGACGCCTGACCTCGTGAGGGAGGACGGCTTCTCCTCCGTAGACGAGGAAGAACGGGGTCTCGCCAGTCGGCTTGGCGCGGTCGTGCGGATGGACCACAACACAGACTGGAGCTCGTCGTGCCAGCCCATGCCGCATGCCTCCAGCTTCTTCTTGAAGGTCCTGGTTTTGAGGCCCTTCAGGACCTCCGCGTTGGCTCGCTCGGCCTAGCCGTTACTCTGGGTGCGCCGCACCGGCGTAGCATATCTGCGTTCAAGGTTAGCACAGTATGTTTTGAAGAGATTCTTTGGTGAACTGCGAAGCGCTGTCGATGATGATGCGGTTAGGCACCCCAAACCGGCTCACGAGGCCCCCGATGAACTTGACCCAGGAGTTCGGCCGGGATGGTGCGGACAGCTTCCACCTCAGCCCACTTGGTGAACTTGTCCATGGAGACGTAGAGGTAGCGATAGCCCCCTGGCGCCCGAGGGAACGGGCCTAGAATGTCCAGCCCCCAAACTGCGAATGGCCATGAGAGGGGTATAGTTTGCAGACCTCCCGCCGGCTGATGGATCTGCTTGGCGTGAAATTGGCAGGCCTCGCTAGCGTTTACCAGCTCAACAGCGTCGCTGAGTGATGTGGGCCAGTAGAACCCAGTGCTGAACGCTTTGCCAACGAGGGTTCGTGACGATGAGTGATGCCCATAGTCTCCGCCGTGTATGTCTTCCAGCAATTCCTTCCCTTGCTCTCTGGAAATGCAACGTAGGGATACGTCATTCGGTCGCCTCCGGTAAAGCTCTCCATCCACGATCACGGTGAGGCCGTGGCTTGCCGCGCCACACGCTCCGCCTCCTCCTCCTTCTCCGGTAGGGTCCCCCACGTCAAGTAGCTCTTGAGCTTTGTGATCCAGCACCCTTCCTGAGGCTCCAACGCCAGGAGCAGGCGTGCCCCTGAGGCCGGGCCGTAGACCGGGGCTCTCGAGGCAGGCGGCTGGGGGAGCTCCTCCCGAGGTTGCGCCGTGCTTGATAGTGATGGTGCCGCTGAGGGCCTGAAGAGTCACTCTTAGAAGATGCCAGGCTCCTGAGGCAGCCGCCTGGACGCCCTCTCGGCGATGTCATCCGCCTCTTGATTGGTGCCGCGAGGCACATGCTGCAGCTCCAACCCCCAGAACTATTTCTCCATCCTGCGAACCTCCCCGAGGTAGGCTTCCATGTGCTCGTCCTTCGGCTCGTATATCTTGTTGGAGAAGTTGACGAGGAGTTGTGAATCGCCCTTGATGATGAGGCGCTTTACCCCCCAAAGCGGCTGCGGCTCTCGTGCCGGCTATCGTGCCTTCATATTCTGCTATGTTGTTGGAGACCTTTTCCCCCGTCTTTGGAAAGCAGGCTGCAGTAATAGAGCTTGTCCTGAGTAGGGGATATGAGCACTGCGCCGGCCCCCGCGCCATGTCGGGAGAATGCCCCGTCGAAGTACATGACCCAGCTGTCCGGTGCCTCGCTCCCCGGAGAAAGTGATCGGTCTTCGCCTGCTTCGAGGCTGGGTGCCTCCGTCCATTCTGCCATGAAATCTGCCAATGCGGCCCCCTTGGTGACTCCGGTTGTGCTGAATTCTAGCTGAAACGCTTGTAGTTCGATGTTCCACTCGGCGACTCTTCCAGCTGGGTTGGGGCTCCTGAGCACCCTCTCCAGAGGGTGTGCTGAGACGACCATGATGGGATGACCTTGGAAGTAGTGCCACAGCTTGCGTGAGGCTACCAATAGCGCGAGGAGGAGTTTTTGGGGCATGGGGTACCGCGCCCTCACGTCCCGTAGCACCGTGCTGACGAAGTACATGGGGTGCTCGACGAGGATGTGAGCGCTGGCACTGCGTACTTCGTAGGTTGGGGTGCCTCCCGAGGCGACGGAGCCCCCGGCGCTTGGTCGCTTGGTGGGGCTTCTTCTGCTCCGGGCGCGCTTTCCTGCTGCGGCTGGTCCCCTTCGGCCGCGGCCGCAGTCTTTGTGAGGCTCTCTTGGCTTCGCTTCACTCCTGCCCGGAGGGCAGTTGCGGCCTTGGCCTGATGCTCCTCCCTAACCGCTACCAGGGCTGGCACAAGCGGAGTAGGGGTGGTCAGCAGTAGAGCACCAGAGGCTCCGAGGACGCTGGAGCTACCATCACCGGAGGGCTGGTAAGGCACCTCTTGAGTTCTTGGAATGCATTGTCGGCCCTCTTCAGTCCATTCAAAGGGCCCTTCTTTTCATCGCCTTTGAAGAATGGCAGTTTCATTCCCCCAACTTGAGATGAAACATCCTAAGCGCAGCCACGCCGCCGTGAGTTTCTCGCATTTCTCTGAGGGTCTTTGGTGGGCTCATGTCTTCGACTGCTTTGACCTTTTCCGGGTTGGCCTCGATGCCCCTATGGGACACAAGGAAACCCAGGAGCTTGCCCGAGGGGACTCCAAATACGCACTTCTCCGGATTGAGCCACAGGTCCACTTTATCAAGGCTCGCAAAGGTTTCTTCCAAGTCCTGTATTAGGGTTTTCACCTCCCGAGACTTCACTACAATGTCATCGACGTACGCCTCAGCATTCCTCCCGAGCTGTCGGCCCAGGGCGATGTGCATCAGCCGCTGAAAGGTTGCGCCTACATTGCGCAACCCAAACGGCATGCAGGTGAGCAGTACACTCCGCACGGGGTCAGGAAAGCCGTTTTTTCCACGTCTTCTACCGCCATCTTGATCTGGTGATAGCCTGAGAAGGCATCCAGGAAGCACAGTAGGTCACACTCAGCGGTGGAGTCGACGATCTGGTCGATGCGAGGAAGCGGAAATGGATCCTGTGGGCAGACCTTGTTGAGGTTAGTGAAGTCGACACACATACGTTCCTTTCCCCCCTTTTTTGGCACGACAACTGGGTTGGCCAGCCAATCCGGGTAGTGGACCATGCGAATAACCCCTGGTGCCTCTAGCTTGCGGGTCTCTTGGACGATAAAAGCTTGTTTCTCTGTGGACTGTCGCCTCGCCTTATGCTTCACGGGGCGCACATTGGGGCACACGTTGAGGTGATGCTCAATCACGCATTGCCGGGCGTTTCGGGAACGGGGTACCAGAGACTTGCTCGCCTGGCGTGGCTCAAGGGGTGACCCAAAGTGCCCATCCTCATCGGCACAAGCTCAAGACCCTTGCGAGGGGCCAAGCCTCATGAGGCGGACGACAGGAAAAGCTTCCTCAGGCATGGCCTCGTCAGGCTGGCTCGCGAGGAGGCGGAGAGATCAAGGCGGGGTACCTCACGAGGTGCCCATGACGCAAGCCATGACGACCAAGGGCGCCAGCCCGTGCAGTGTCCTCATTTCCTCTTTGGTGCAAAGGAGGCAAGCGCAGGCGAGAGTATCAAGCAAAGGCACCCATTTTGGTGCAACAAGACCAAGACCGTCGCAACGGCAGGAAGGAAGTCATCGTGGAGCCCAAGCCGGCGTCACCACCAGAGCCTTTGACAGGCGAGGACCAACTTTAGTCAGGATAAGTGTACCAGATGTTGCCCTTCAAAATGGCCAATTGTTGGCGCCCTTCCCGCTCAATATTTGGGAAGAGGCCCAGGGCCTTTGCCTATAAATAGGACTAGCCACCCACAGGGTAGGGGGATCCGGGAATGGAGGAAAAAGCTAGAGATCAAGCAATCTAGAGAGAGAGAGAGCGACTGAACTCCCCCTAGCAGTTCATCGCACCGGCCAAGAACAGACCCTCGCGAGGCTGTTCTTCCTTGTATTGTTCATCCTCAGCCCAAGAGGCAATCCACCACACCACACACTGCTGAGCAGGTGTTACACCACAATGGTGGCCCGAACCAAGATAAACCTTGTGTCTCTTGTGTTGTTCCTTTGGTAGTTTAGATCCTAGCGAGGCGACGAGGTGCAGGTAGGTAGGGGGCGAGATCTCCGCGCGCACCCCAGAGTTCGAACCTAGAGGATCTGCTGGAACCCGAAATTGACATTTGGCGTGCCAGGTAGGGGTGCGCCAAAATCTGCCTTCTGCCGCCTCGCGCCCCGTCGCATCATCGTCATCATGTCCGGCGACCCAACGGGCAACCCTGATCCCTGGGCGGCCTGGCCCGCCCATGCCGAGCCGCTTGCCTCGGGCGACCTCAACCCCATGCCTGGAAGCCCGCGGTCCGCAGGGCGCTGCGCCGCGGCGACGCGCCATGCAACGTCAGCTCTCACGCCCAGCAGCGCGGTCGGCCGAGGGCCTCCAACCATGCAGCAGCCCACGGCGCCGTACACCTGATGGGAGCAGGCGAACTCAAGGGTCGCGCTCACGGTGGACCGAGAGCTACTGCAAAGCAGGCTGTTGGAGGGCGGCCGCGACGTGCTGCTAGAGCGGGTGGCAGAGCCCCTGGGCTTCGCCGCCTCGGGGCTCACCCCTTCTGCACCCAACTCCCACCTCAGGTCCAGGGTGGCCCACGCGGAGGCTCCACACACGCAGCTCCAAGCGGACTCCAAGGCCACCCCAACGCCAACCAGGCCGTCAGCACCGGGCCAGCAACGTTGCTTCCTCCGCCCCCGGCCAGCGAAGAAGGACTCGCCACGACCCACGGCCCCAATGGGCCACCACGCTACCACCCCCAGGTGGGCGCCTCAAGCAGAACTACGTGGCACAGGGAGCACTACGGCGCAGCCTTCGGGATGGCGGCCCCGGAAGAGTACGTGCCCCACATGATGGATCAAGGGCACGCGCAGGAGGACGAACATGGCTCGCTCCTCGGCCCAAGCTGGGGGGACGAGACACCCGAAGCTGAGCTCTTCTAGGAGCCCCGGGGAAGCCCCATCGACCGTGCCGGATGCAGTGAAACCGCTAATTCCTCAGGAGCAGGCATACGCTAACCATGGATCGCAGGAGGTAAAGGTCGTCAACGCGGACGGCTGCCCCAATCCCGCAGTCTCCTACCCCTCAGGAGGAGGGCGCCGGGGGCTGCAGGAGAGGGGCCGAGATCCAGCATCATCACCGCGGCGTTCGGAGCAAGGCATCCTCAGGAGGTAGGCCCTCTGCCAGGGAGGTGCCTCAGGGCCTGCCCCCGGCAGAGGACCCGTGGTTGTCGGGGGAACCGCTGGCGACCGCTCTACCCCATCAGCGGCGTCCTTGGTTTCCGATCGTCGTCGGTGGCACTAGAGTGTGGCGCAAGGCGGGGCCTCGTCTGGCGATATGAAGCAAGGCGGTACCAGGAAGAAGGCCCAGTGCTGTGAAGCTTCGCCGCCCGTGACACTCTCACGTAATAATGAGTGGGGCTGTACACGCCCCGAGTCTCGAGGTACCGGCCTCAGCCCTGGGGCTCCCTCCACGCCCAGCTGGCAGGCACTTAGCTCACACAGGAGAAGACGTCCAAGACTAGACTAGGTGCCGGACGCGGCCTTTTTCTGCTTTCCTTGCTTTTCCCCTTGGCTGTCGTTTTCCCCCGTTGGATTTAAGTTGGATTTGAGCTTGAGATTTGTGTGTGTTCGAGGAAGGGGTGTTTAGTCTCGTTCAAGAAATCTCTCGCGTTCTGGTTACCACTTTGCCTCAGCTGCCTCCCCTTGTGAGCCCCTCGCGAGCCGGGCCAAGCCTAGCTTGCGTGCAGCCCGTACTGCCGTCACCACGCCCTCTCAGGAGGTTTTCATTACAGGTTCAATGGGCTCGTTCAGGAGACACTCGAGACACCACAGCCCTCCGCAGGCTATCTCGGGGCCCACGCGGGTCGAAAGTAAACAAGCCAGCCAGCTCACCGCAAAGCCAGCTACTTGGCGCAGGCGTACGGGTGATATCGCATCTACTAATACGCTGAATGCAAGTTTTTACATGAGGGGCTCCCCCTCCCAAAATGCTCTTACAACCTTCAGGGCAAAGCCCGAACTCTATCTGCGCAGGGTAAGGAAACAGGAACAACACGCAATCAGTCGGATAAATCCCCCAATGCATCCTCAAGGGCACCTCCTGAATCATCGCTGGCGTCGCTGGCCCCGCCATCGCTCTCCGTGTCGCCGTCAGCGGCGTCAGGGCCGTTCACCATGCCGCCTTCATTAGTAGCCACGACCACACCGTTGTTGTCAGTAGCGAAGGCCCTGACGAGGGCATCCACGTTGTCTTCCACCCAATGCGCCAAGTCATCTCGGATGGCCTGGGGTACCGGGGCGATGGCGGCATCAAAGTCGAAGTTGGGATCCATGTTCCGAAGATGGCTGAGGACACGAGAAAAGGCGCGCCCGAGCAGGGTGCGGCTCCTCTCCTCCACCAACCTGTTGGCTCTGCCCGACCGCGCCTCCATCTGCGTCACCACATCAGTGAAGAACTGGAGGTTACCAGCATAGTTAACCGCATGGAGAGCATGGGGCCATGCTCGTGCTCCAGGATCCGTCGCTGGCGTATCTCGTCCTCGTTCTGCCGCGCAACGGCCTCAGCCTCGTCCACCCGTTGATGGAGAAGAAGCGCCTCGGCGCGGGAGGTAGTCAGCTCCTCCTGTGCCGTGCCAAGGGCAGCCCGAGAAGCGTCAGCCCGCCGCGTCACCTCATCCAGCTTGGCTCTCGTATGGCGGTCCGGCCTTCCGCTTCGGCCCTGATCAACCCCAGCCTCTCCTCGAACTCGCGCTCGAGGTTCAAGCGGGCTGCCGCCACCCGGCGATCAACCTCTTCCAGGACTTGGACCTCGCGCGCAGCGACATCGTCCTCTGCCTGCGCCACCAAGCGCTCACTCGTCTCCAACTGCTCGAGGTCACGGGCGCGTTCAGCAGCTTCTAGCGTCAGTGCCTCCTCACGCCTCTGGAGCTCTGCCTGGTCGACCAAAGCCCCTTTCATCGGTGCAAGGGCCATCTCACGCAGCTCCACCTGCTGCTCCAGGGAATGGCACCAGGCCTGGTGTTCCCGCACCCGCTCCTCCACCGCCTCATGCCGCCGGTCAGCCTCTCGGGCCTCCTCGACGACCCGGGAATGGGCCTCCCGAGAAGCCGCCAGCAACGCCTCGGCTTTTTCATTGTCGAGGTCACGCTGGTGGCGCGCAACGGCAACATCCACCTTCAGCTTGCGCCTCTCTTCAGCAAAGCGCGCAGCCTCGACCTCAAGGCGCGTCTTCGTTAGCGAGCTCTTCACCAAGCTTTGCTCACTGCGTCAACCGCCCTCCGGAGAAACCCTTGGCGAAGAACGCGGCGCTCCCGGGCGCGCTCGAGCACGTCTTCCGCGTCGTCCTCCGCCCCAGGTGTGCGCGGGGGGCTGCGAATCAGCACTCCCCCTCTGGGCAGGGGGCTGGCTCCCTCGCGATGGCCGGGTATGCCTCGCCAGAAGCCCGGCCTGGAGCCAGCCCATCCCCAAATAAAGAGCGTAGGGCTAACCTCAGCCAATCGTCGTCCACGACCAATCGAAAAGCCCAAGGCAGGCTGGCTATACCTCGGGAAGGCTCGCGAAGGAGGGTCGTGAGGTGCGCAGAGCCATGATGCACCACAGGATGGCTCACCTCTCCAACCGGCCTCACCACGAGGGCAGTGCTTGAGCTAGGAGCGCTTGGGGACGGTGGAGAGGGCGAGGCCTGGGGGGATGGCTCCTCAGCCATCTCCGCGAGCTCGGCAGGAAGGGCCCTGCAGAACAGAGATCAGTCGAAGCAACGGAAAAGTAAGGAATTAAGAAAGGAGAAGGCTTACTCATCTATGGCGAAATACTTCCTGCGCTTCAACAAGCGGCAAGGGTAGTCGTCACCCAAGGCCTCCCTTCTCTTCCGGAGAGCCTCGAAGTCCACGCGGAAGCGGCCCAGGAGTTTAGCACAGGGGTCGGCCTGCGACAAGGAAGAAGCACCAAGGTGACCAGCGTCAGGCGTGGCCCCTGGCGCCACGCCACGATCGCCTCACCAAGAAGGGGTAGCCGGGGCCTCGGGGCCTCGACCACGGAGCCGCTGGCCACGGCTCAACGCCTTGACCGCAGCAGTCAGGCGGGCTTCAGACCTGCCACCTCGGGAGGCGCCGCTGGCGTCATCATCCCAGCGGAGGCCCCTCAGCCTCCCGGTGGCCCATGCCTCCCTGCTCCACCACTCGAGGAAGGACCGCCATGGCGATGGAAGGCGCCACCACCACTGGGTTCTCGCGAGGCCCCATGAGGCCTGCGGGGCGCAGCCCCCATTCGTCGAAGCTGGGCATCTGCTTCACGAAATCACCCCTATTCGAGCAAAGGTACAATAGGGCACCCCCTTGCCGGATGCTGCCAGGGGAGGGGTCCCCGGTCAGGATCCTGAGAACCTTCCTCAACACTTCAGCGCCAGTCCTCCTCCTGGAGCCTCATGCAGTCCTCACGCCCGCTGAAGGCCCACATCCGGCGGGAATGGCGCTGGAGAGGGGCAATGCGGCATAACAGGAACTCCTTCACCACCTTGGGCGCCGTCACGCCGAGCGCCCTCAGGAACGTGAAGCGACGCCAGACAAAGACGAGTCGGGAGCTCGTGAGCGTCTCCTGGCCCCAGCCCGAATTGGGGATAGCGGGAGATGTTGGCTCCGAAAGCAGGGGGCTGGGAACCCCGACATCCACATACAGCCAACGCTCGCGGAACCCAGGCAAGGGCGGAGGAAGACTGAAATCAATTCCTGAAGCCGTTGTTTCTGGTGAGGCAACGAAGTTCACGCACCCCGAGCATTGGGTGGGGTCGCTGAGGCGCAAGGAGAAGAAGTGGCGCAGCAAGGCAACTGAAGGAGGAATGCCCATCATCGCCTCGCAAGCGAAAACGGCAAGAAGAGTAATGGATTCGGGACCAAAATGCATCATGTGGATCTGGAAATGGGAAAGCACAGCGTTGAAGAAATTGGAAAAGGGGAACTAGTCTCACGTATGTGGCGTCAGTGAAATACCGACCTCGGTGACTATTACATCAATGGAGAAGTGAGACACGAGCAGACCGTCGATCCTCCCTTTTCGTTGAAGATGGTGGCGATGGCAGAGCTGACCTTGTCCAAGCCTTCTCGGTTGAGTATGATCGATCGATCGACAGCAGGAGCCGTCGGCGACGGCGAGCGAGGCAGAGGCACAGTCTTTTTCCCTTTCCCCTTCTTCGTCGGAGCCATGGCGGCAGGAAGGGGGAGGATTCGGATTGGAAGCGGAGACTGGAGCTCGAGAGGAGGAAGAGCAGGAGGCGCTCGAACGGCGAGAAGAGGGATAACTGTGTGCAACCACGGGTCCGCCTAGCTGGGCGCAAAATAAGGAGGCGTGGGGGAACAGGGACACCCACGTCCAATCAACCACCACGCAGCACCCGAGGCCGTAGGTTGTTAGGGCCCGCGGCGCTTCGCACTTGCCCCTTCGCTTCTCTGCTAAGCCAAGTCCAGGCGCGCCTTGGGCCCGGGGGCTACTGTCGCCATTCTGGGAACGGGGGTACCCAGACTTGCACTGCTGCGGCTGCAAGCGTGGCTCAAGGGGTGGCCAAGACGGCCCATCCTCCTCAAAGACAAGCTCAAGACCCTCACGAGGGGCCAAGCCTCGGGGCGGATGACAGAAGCTTCCTCGTGCACGGCCTCGTCGGTGGCTCGCAAGGAGGCGTAGAGATCACAGGCGGGGTACCTCACGAGGTGCCCATGACGTAAGCCATGACGGACCAAGGCGCCCGAGCGGGCGCCAAATTTACGCAAAGGTCCTCATTTCCTCTTTGGTGCAAAGGAGGCAAGCGCAGCGAGAGTATCAAGCAAAGGCACCTGCTTCGGTGCAACAAGACCAAGACCGTCAGAGCTGCGGGAAGGAAGTCATCATGGAGCCCAAGCCAAGGCCACCACTGAACCTTTGACAAAGCGAGGACCAACTTTAGTCAGGATAAGTGTACCAGATGTTCCCCTCCAAAATGGCCAATTGTTGGCACCCTTCCCGCTCAATATTTGGGAAGAGGCCCAGGGCCTTTGCCTATAAATAGGACTAGCCACCCACAGGGTAGGGGATCCGAGAATGGAGGAAAAAGCTAGAGATCAAGCAATCTAGAGAGAGAGAGAGAGAGCGACCGAACTCCCCCTAGCAGTTCATCGCACCGGCCAAGAACAGACCCTCGCGAGGCTGTTCTTCCTTGTATTGTTCATCCTCAGCCCAAGAGGCAATCCACCACACCACACACTAGAGTAGGGTGTTACACCACAATGGTGGCCCGAACCAGTATAAACCTTGTGTCTCTTGTGTTGTTCCTTTGGTAGTTTAGATCCTAGCGAGGCGACGAGGTGCAGGTAGGTAGGGAGCGAGATCTCCGCACGCACCGCAGAGTTCGAACCTAGAGGGTCTGCCGGAACTCGAAATCCGACACACGCCCCTCGGGACCCCCGCCAACTGATCTGGTCCCCACGCGAACAACTTCTTGTTCGCGCGCAGGAACTTCACCAAGGCCTCCTCCTGCTCGGGTTCGAGGTTTGCACCTATGGTGAAGGTGGCGTCAGTGGACCCGTCCTCGTTGACTGGTACCTGCTTGGTTTTCACCTTGTTTTGAGTGAATAGCTGCTTCTTCTTAGACGGCGCGGTCCCCTTGGGCTCGGGGGCATCAGCGCTGGCGGGCCGTGCCGCCGCGGCCGCCTTGAAAACAAGCTTGAGCGCCTGCAGTGCATCTCTTGTGTCTCCTGACACGGTAAGGACGCCGCAGCTCCCGGGCATCTTCATGAGGTTGTACACCGGGTGAGTCGCTACCATGAACCGGGACAAGGCCGGGTAGCCGAGGATGGCGTTGTAGGGGAGGCTGATGGGGGTGATGTCGAAGTCGATCCGCTCTGTGCGGAAGTTGTCGCAGGTGCCGAAGGTCATCGGGAGGCGAATTTGTTCCAGGGAGGCGGTGGGACCGGCTCGACTCTGAAAAAAGGCCTCTTTGGGCCGGAGCCGCCTGGTGGCACATGGAGGAGGCTGAAGGCTCTCCACGAGAGCACGCCGAGGCCGCTCCACCGCCGATGAGGGTCCGTGACAGCCACTTGGCGATGGTGGGGTGCACAAGATTGAAGCGCACCCGAACCGACGGGGTTGGAGGGGTGATCGTCCGAGTTGAAGATCAGGTCTGCCTCGGGCGCCGCCCAGCCCGGCGGGGCTCCCTGGCGCTTGGAGGCGGTGGCGATCTGGCAGGTGAATGGCTTGACGTGGCGGCTCGAAGGTGGCGCCAGTGAGCCGCCCAGGAGAACTGCGACGACCGGGGGCACCGGCCCGGCGCGACGGGCGAGGTAGAGGTCGCGCAGCTCCCCCCAATAGGCCTGCTGCTCGTTCCCCGCCGGGCTGGTGGGGGCGTTGGCAGCAGGCGACGAGGAACGATGGGGGCGTTCGCCGACGGGAGCCGTCCGAGTGACTCGAGCGGCACGAGCAGCCCGACGCTCGGCGCGGGCTCGGCGAGCGTCAGCCATGGACACGACGGAAGATCACACGCGACCAGCGGAAGAAAGATTCCAACAAGACTTCTACCCGGGCGCTACTAAATGTCGGATTTCGGGTTCCGGCAGACCCTTGAGGTTCGAACTCTGGGGTGCACACGAAGATATTTCCCCTACCAGCTCACGCGTTAATGGTTTGCAAGGGATCTAAACTAGGAACAATGAACAGCACAAGAGACACAGGATTTATACTGGTTCGGGCCACCGTTGTGGTGTAATACCCTACTCCAGTGTGTGGTGTGGTGGATTGCCTCCGGGGCTGATGAAGAACAGTACAAAGGAAGAACAGCCTCGCGAGGGGCTGTTCTTGAGCTGGCGCGATGGACTGCTTGAGTGAGTCTAGTCGCTTCTCTCTCTCTAGTGGGTTCGACCTCCTCCCCCTCTCTGTGGTGGCTAGTCCTATTTATAGAGGGAGGCCCTGGGCCTCTTCCCAAATAATGAGCCGGAAGGGCGCCAACAATTGGCCATTTTGAAGGGGAACTTCTAGTACACTTATCCTGACTAAAGTTGTTCTTCGGCTGCCAAAGGCTCTGACGGTGACGCCGCCTGGCTCCACGATGACCTCCGTCCTGCCGCTCTGCTGGTCTTGGTCTTGTTGCACCGAAGCGGTAACCTTTGCCTCATGCCTTGGCCTGTGCTTGCCTCCTTTGCACCAAAGGGCAAACGAGGACACTGCGCAGGCTGGCGCTCGCCTGGCGCCCGCCTGATCTCGATCGTCATGGCTTGCGTCACGGGGCACCCTCGTGAGGTACCCTGCCTTGATCTCTCCTCCTCCTCGTGAGCCTTCCTGACGAGGCTGCTCCTGAAGAAGGTTCCTGTCATCCGCCCCAAGAGGCTTGGTCCCTCGCGAGGTTCTTTAGCTTGAGCTGATGAAGCTGGGCCGCGCTGGCTCCCACTTGAGCCACGCCGTAGGACGCAGGCAGGCAAGTCTGGGGAACCCCGTTCCCAGAACACAGACAAATGTTCTATGAGGCCATCGGAGGCGCCACACACCGCCAAGGTCAGACGCCTGGGCGCCTCATGGCGGTGTCGAAATTGCCGAGGCCGAGGCGCATCCCACGGAATCGGATCTCGGCATAGAAGCCGCCGAAGGGGCGCGCGCGGACGCCGCGCTATCCCCAAGTTTACCGGCGACGCGGCGTCATGGTGGTGGCGAGGCAAAAAAGAGCGGGGAGAGAGCGGTGGCGAGGCACAGAGCAGGGAGAGAGCGGTGGCAAGGCACAGAGTAGTGGGAGGGCGTTGGATTTTATAAAGCGCGCCGGACGCTGCAGCGTAAAACTAGCGACGCCTTGGCCGC
The DNA here is from genome assembly GCA_021605145.1 of Aegilops bicornis. NCBI lineage: Eukaryota > Viridiplantae > Streptophyta > Magnoliopsida > Poales > Poaceae > Aegilops > Aegilops bicornis. The sequence continues at coordinate 533,280,310 of CM038671.1, read as the reverse complement.
TTTTTTCCCACAAGGCCGATCCTTTCCTGACGTCTCTGCTATCTCTACTCTCTTCTCTACTGTTATATTTATTTTATATTTCATATTTAATATTTATCTCTACTTCCTATACTGTCTACTTTTTTCTCTATACTTTTTTTCTTGCAATATAGGCCGTCCGATTTATATCTCGATGTGATAGGAAGGAAACAAATGGGAATTTTGCAAAAGATACCCATACCCCTCTTCAGATTTGCAAATAAGGCCTTCCCTCGTTCATCCTTTTCTCCCACAAGATAAACTACTCATACAAATGCATCTTGATGCGTGCAACGCATCGCATCTTGCTAGTTCTAAAAACCTTTCCATCATTTGCCACACTCTTGGTCACAGATGAAAAACCTACCCAAGCACAGCGCGATACAGGAGCGACGCACAATTACAAGCTGATATTCGTTGGACAATGGAGGCTATAACCAATTACTTTTACGGCAACAATAGCACCCAGGAAATTTGAAGGGTAGGTATGAACAAAATTGGAACTGCACATGTACTGTTAAGTGATTCAATACACACATTACCAATCAAGGAGGAGAACGATGGTCGCGGTGGCCTCTATGAGTCATGGTCGGCAACGGGAATCAGTTCATTGTCCATGGCGGTGGTACTTCTGCGCTTGGCGTCGGCTTCCGGGAAGCAGATCCGAGACCATGGAAGACGATGCCGGGGAAGAGGCTCCGTGTACGATGACAATGGTGGACCTACTCCAGTGCGGCGTACGAGGTCGTTGATGAGGCAGATGCACTGCGGTGGACGAGTGTGCCGATGTAAAGGGGAGGACCACGAAGGCTGCGGTGCCGTGGAGAAGTCTATTTTGCGGTGGGGATAGAAAGTGGGGAGTATTCAGGTGTACTACTTTGGGTGCCGGGGTGGGGTTGGCTAGGTAGGGTGAACCTGAAGTTACGAAAACAGCCCCCTACCAAGCGTCATCCATAGGCCTGTTCCGAAGGCTATGATGGTAACATCCCATTGCTCGAATCAGGGTCGCGGGAGATTTTCCCGCCGACCTCAAAATTTTGTCACACTGGACTCCTCGTGTGGCGTGTTGAGTGATTCGGCTAAGCAACTAACGAGTAGTAGTAGTAAACTCTGCATATTAGGTTTGACCAAAGTCAAACTTCCTAAAGTATGACCAAGTTTATAGAAAAATATAAACATTTACCATAACAAATATGTATGATGTGAAAGTACATTCAATAATGAATCTAATGGTATTTATTTGTTATTGTATATGTTAATACTTTTGTTATAAGCTTTCGAGAGTTTACAAAACTTGACTTTGACCAATGCTAATACGCCGGACTTAAATAAAAACGGAGGGAGTACACATTTGTTTTCTTAGTTTGTAGTGAACTAATCATTTGTTGAAATTGTGAAATAAATATATTAGGCTATTGACTTGAATGTAATGGTCTATACAATTCAATAGTTACAATCATTTATCGAATCCCAAGATGTATACAAGGTCTATAGTACTTCACAACATGCTCAAACTCACATAATCCCAAATAAATGAGAATTTAAATGCATTTCATAGTTATTACTTTGTAGGATGCAACAAAAACAACCATAACTCTACATCAGCCATTATAGAAGCAACATTTTGACATATCCCAATGTGTGAATGAAACGTGCAGACAGAGCTTTTGAAGATAGAGAGAGAAACCTAATATATATATGTGTATGTATGTGGACGAGAGAGTAGGAGACAAACCTAACGAGACAGAGAGAGAGATAGAGAGAGAAAGAGAGAGGAAGAAGTTAGGTCTGTGAGAAAGATGGATACATGTAATATACATGAGATGCGTGTGCATCTGGATTCTCAGTATACATGGAAGGAGAAGAGACAACATGTTTGATGAGAGAGCTGGAAAAACATGGACGAGAGGGAAGGATCTCGTGGGTTGAGGGGTTGACAATTTTGTGCGGGGAGAGAGGGATTGGTAATTTTGTGCAAGAGAGAGAGAGAGGGTGGGGAGGAGTCGGCCACTAGTCAGTCACATCACCCTGCTTCCAAATGACCCCGCATTCTCTAGCGCGGTGTGGTCACCAACTTCGATCTGCTCGATGCCCTCTTTGAAGATTGAGGTGTTCTGCATGTTGGGGTGCAAAGAAGCACAAGCGAGAGTGGTCGGCGTATAACCTTGGATGGGGATGAATTGTGTGCTCGGGGGAGTGTGTGTGTGTGTTGTGTTGCATGTGTGTGTCTCTCTCTGTCTGTGTGTGTGTGTGTGTGTGTTAGATATTGAGAGAAAACAAACCTAAGGAGAGAAATGGGTATTCACGAAGAGATTGTGCGGGCCTTGAGGTGGGCAGGGGCCGGGTGAGGGTGTCAAAATGTGCGCGTTGATGCGTGTGTTGCATGCAACCGTGCGAGGGACGGACAAATCGAGAGAGATTGTTGTTGTGTTACGGATGCTCCTCTCTTTGTCTCTCTCTCTCCCTCTCTCTCCCTCTCTCTCTCACACACACACAACTAAACTAGAAGACCGTTCTCTCATGTATACACAACGTATCGGCATCTGTCTATGTCTCACTCATGCATGATCATTTGCACATTCACACCTCTCTATGTCTGTATCACACGAACACCGTCTCCACATTGCCCTTCCGCCACAACACACATATGGACACATACACACGTTCTCTCTCAGTCACACACAAAAATCAGTATTAAAAAAACTAGGGCGCACCTAAGACGTCCAAATCCAAATAAACACGATTTGGAGCTAAATTCAAATATATGGAAATATTGCAGCGCCAAGAACTTTCACAGGAAAAAAAGTTGAGTAATATTCAAGGATTGTTTTCACACACACAAAAAGGTTCGGTGGATGTCCTTCGAGCGCGACACGGTTACGCACTGCTCGACGATCGACAAGGCTGCCATGGTTCACGCGCTTGCACATGATTCCGTATCGTGGTTGTGGTACTAACTAATAAAAGCGCTCCCTAAGTCTAATGTTTACGTGTACTAGTATGGTTTTATTTTAAGTTTGACCGACCTTATATATAAAACTAAAGTAAGCTCCCACACGCGCACTCATCAATATGCCGCCGCCGCCGTTGCGCATGCCGGCGCCCGCCTGCTCCGGCCAACAATTTCTCGCCCAACAACGCCGTGTCGCCGCCATCCCTGTGCCATGAAGCCGAAGGCTCGCTGTCGGTGTCAAAACCGGCGGATCTCGGGTAGGGGGTCCCGAACTGTGCGTCTAGGCGGATGGTAACAGGAGACAAGGGACACGATGTTTTACCCAGGTTCGGGCCCTCTTGATGGAGGTAAAACCCTACGTCCCGCTAGATTAATATTAATGATGTGTGTTACAAGAGTGGATCTACCACGAGATCAAAGAGGCTAAACCCTAGAAGCTAGCCTATGGTATGATTGTTGTTCGGCCCCACGGACTAAAACCCTCCGGTTTATATAGACATAGGATAGGGTTAGGGTTACATGAAGTCGGTTACAATGGTAGGAGATCTACATATCCAGATCGCCAAGCTTGCCTTCCACGCCAAGGAAAGTCCCATCCGGACACGTGGACGAAGTCTTCAATCTTGTATCTTCATAGTCTTGGAGTCCGGCCGATGATGATAGTTCAGCTATCCGGACACCCCCTAGTCCGGAACTCCCTCAGTAGCCCCTGAACTAGGCTTCAATGACAACAAGTCCGGCGCGCATGTTGTCTTCAGCATTGCAAGGCGGGTTCATCCTCCGAATAATTTATAGAAGATTGTGAACACCAGGATAGTGTTCGGCTCTGCAAAAATAAATTCCACATACCTCCGTAGAGAGAATGATATTACACAAGATCAATCTGCTGACGCATTTTGTGGCGTGACGTCGCACCACTACCAAGCCTTTATTCAAATTGTTTTTACTGTTCCACCTCAGCGCGTTAGTGAAGCGGTTTCCTTGGCACGTCTTGTCGAGGCAGAGATCTTGTTCCCCTTATTCCGGGATTCCCATCAATACGGACATGGGTAACCCAACCGCGCCATTGATTGTGGCGCTTGGGAGATAAGCTTAGTTTTACCAGGCGGTGGGGACACATGTTTTGTCCGCCCATATAAGGGGATAAGGATCCACCCTTTTACCTGTGCCTTCTTCCTCCTTGGCTTATCCATCTCCGCTAACTCGAGCTCCAGCGCCCAAGTCCGCACTCCTCACCTCAACCTTCTCCAACTATGTCCGAGCGGGAGGCAGTGGATGGCCTCCTCCGTCACGAGAGGGGCAGATCCGAGAAAGCTGCGTGATGTCGGATATCTGTCCGGCAACATTAACATCGGCTCCCCGACGAGGGAGAGCTCGTCCCCAACCCTGTGCCCCATGAGAGGGTAGTATTTCTTCCCCATTTCCTCCACGGACCGGGCTTCCCGCTTCATCCCTTTGTCCGGGGGCTCATGTTCTACTACGGCCTAGATTTCCATGATCTGGCCCCGAATTTCATCCTCAACACCTCGACGTTTATCGTCAGGTAGGCATTCCTCAAGATCCAGCCCCACTTCGCTTGTGGCTCAAGACCTTCGATGTCAAGCCGAAGGTTGTGAAGGGCAGCCAAGCGGAGTGCGGAGGCGCCATGGTGGGTAGGATGTCCCACGTTATGTGGTACGGAGGGTACTTTCGTGGAAACCATCAAGGGTGGCAATCGGGAGGTTCTACATCACCGAGCCGCTGTGACCCTGATTGGGCAGCGCCCCGAATTTAGATCTGGTATTCCCACATGGCTCTCCTCCCGGAAAGAGAGTGGCGAATTTGGGGGATTCGAGGAGCTGACCCGGACTCCAAGCCCGTATCCGTAAGCCGGTGGACAAGAAGCTCAAGCTTGTCAACGTAGTCCGTGTCATGCTCATCCGCCGGATTCTCCCGATGCCAAGAACGGGGCTTCAATATGTGGGACTTGATCCGGCGCAGCACCAGATCCTGGCGGGCTCTTCGACACTACGCATTTAAGATGTCCGGAAGGTGCTGTTCATACGCCAAGCTCCCCGCATCCGCCATCAAGATCGCGGATTCTCGCCGCGTCTGTCCAGCCGACGAGGTAAGTGATTTAACCACTTGTTTTCCATAGTTTGGCTCTCTATGCGGGATCTAAACTCCCTTGCCTTTGATAGGAATGGCTGGCGAAGGCGAACGGATTACCCGTCCGGCCCCATTGCCAGAGGACCCAGTGGACGCCCGCCTAACGGAAGCTGCGGCTCCGGCACTCCCCACGTGGTCTTGGGAGAAGAAGGCCAAGAAAGGCGGCCACGAGGGACTCGGAAGAGTTCCCGTTTTCAGGTGCTATCGGATGATGAATCCGAGGTCGACTCCTCCCACCAAGGTGAGGGGAGAAGAAGAAAGCCTCTCCCCATGGGGAGGAAAGAAAAGGAAGGCCTCCCCAACAAGGGATGCCGAAGGGTCCAAGAAGGAAAAACCCTTCCTCCGACTGCTTTCCGTCGGGCGCCAAAGGATTTGCCGAAGATCGGCATCCAAGGGCCAAGCCTCGGCGAGATCGTAAGTATCCGGACTCGAATAACCTCAAGGTTTTTGTTTTGGCCACATAACGCCTTTCTAATGCCGCGATACAACCCCTGCAGTCCGCCCTAAGGATGATCTTCTCGTTTCGTCGAGCGGGTCCTTGGGTGCGCCGGATATGGATTCCCTTCCGACTGCCTCCACCCCCGTGTCAAGCCGCAGATTTACGCCGAGGTGGGATTCCGTGAAAGGACCCACCAGAGGGGGAGGCCCCGGAGGTGTCGCAGGACACCTCCCGGACTGTCAGGCACCGGACTCATCCCCGGAGGCTGCAAAGTGGCTCCGGAGTCCGTGGCGACCTTTGTAAGAAGGGCAAGACCGAGGCGCCGGCTGCCTCCGTCCAACCGGAGGTGCCGGATAATTTCCTGGAGGCGCTCAATGGCGCCTCAATCGAAGAGGAACACTGCACTGTTATGAGTGCGGTGATTCAGAAGGTTCAGCTCGCCAAGAGCGGGCTGACCGAAGCCTGCAATAGCCTTCTAACAGGCTTTGAGGTAAGAATTTCAATATATGTAAAATGGTACCGCATAGACAGAAAGAGTCTCTCGATGCTCGGTTCGGTGTTCGGAAAGAAAAGCCGGACTGAGGATCTTTAGAAAGATAAACGCAGGAGCCATAAAAATATGTCAATATGGGATTGCAGGCTGTGCTGCTGACCTCCACCATACTTACTGCGGAGGTCAATACTTTGAAGAAAAACCTCGAGCGGTCCCAGAACGAGCTCGGCCATGCCAAGAAGCACCTCGAGGAAAAAGAAGGTGAGTAATACCTTATAAAAATTGTACCTTCTGAGAAAAGGATTTGGTTCCAAGAAAAATGACAAGGATAACATGGGTATTGTAGGGGCCACTAACGAGGTGGCGACCCTGAAGGAGGCGGTGGCCGCGGCCGAGCGTAATGCGGCCACGAAACGCACCGAGCGAGAGAAGCAGGAGGCGCGGGTGGCGGAGGTACAAAGAAGAGCTCAAGGATCTCGTGAAAAACATGAGAACTTGGAGCTTGACTCAAGACTCGAGAGTTTGAGCTTGCAACGGCTCTTGAGAGTGCCAAAGCCGCTAAGGCCGGGCCTACAAGGCCCTCCAGAGATTGAGGCGGTGAAGAAAATAGCAGCGGGTAAGGCATTTTTCATGCAGTAGTAAGCATGTGAGTGTTAATTACCATTGCTTACCTGAATTGAGCTCTCGTATGCGTTCGCAGATCTTCCTCACAGCGTGTCCGATGCTGCCGCATTCTACCGGGCCGAGGAGGGAGCTCGACGGAGAAGGTCTTCGGTCTCGATATCGAGGCCGGACATCCGGTGCCCTTAGCGATCAGTCAAGCAGCTGGTCGAGAGCTCCACAAGGCGGCCGAACAGGCCATGAAGGGCCTCATAGTTCGGTTGTGGCCTCAAGGAGGCCATGCACAGGAGCTACTTGGCCCTGGTGCGGCCGGTGGATGCGTGCCCGTGGGTTGAAGTTATCAAGCACTCCGCTTGTATCGAGGGTGCCTGCCGGGCCTTGCCCGCAAAGGTGCACTGGGCAAGATGGATGCCTGTAAGCTCGCGGACGGACCCGCCACCGTGAGGGCAAGGAGCATCGCATGCCCGAGATGTATTATAAGAGTGTGTCAAGGCGCCAGCACTATTATGGTGAGTACTCCAAAGATGTAATATTTGAGTAGACTCGCATTTTGTTATCCTGCATGTCAAAACTTAGTTCATATGCGCTAAGCAACGCTTGTTAATTTAAAATATTACCTTCTGTGCGGTTGTTTATCAAACCGAGAGATGGCAAGTCGTTTGGCTTCAGCCCCCATGCCACGAAAGTGCCGGGTGTTCGGGATAAACTTGAGCGCTCTTGTTCCCATTTTTGGGTCCATCTAGGAGGCGCTCAACACAACGTAACAAGGCAACCGGACTTATAATGCTTGAACACTCTCACTTAGCCATAGAATTCTATAATTTTAAATTTCGGCGAAGCCCTAGTCTTCGGAAGGTCAATTTGGGGTGCTATCACGCCTTGGCCGGACAAGATCCCGGCTCCTCGCTCTAAGCGGCATAAGTCTTTAAGGACTCGCAAAAAACCTCTCGAACAGCGATCGGTCTCGCGCCTCATCATGACGGTCAGTTTTAGCTTTCTCCACTGAGGCGTTAACCCAGCCGAACTGGGGCGGAATCGCGATGGTTCTCCCGGTGCTACCTTAGCCGATATAACGGAACGTAAGGTACCAAAACACGGGAGCCGGAAAACCCAACTATTGACCCAAGACATGATTCGTGAGCCGATGCATATAGTGCTATAAGTTCGGGTGCCGCACTTGTGAAAGTGTTCGGACTCATCACACCATAACGTGGAAACATAAGCCCTCGGTGTATATTAGCCTTACCAAAGTGTACTGATGCAACATGTCGTAAATGAACATATGTATGGAAAAGAAATGCAATTATAAACAAAAAGGTGCTGCATTGTTTTATTCAACAAGTGCTGCTACAAATGTAGAACGACACAAATACTGCGATAAGCGAGGTATGAGACTGTTTAAACATGTCCCCCTCCAGGAGTAGGCTGCAGATTGGTGTATGAAAATGCTCGTAGTGGAGACCACCTGTATATTCGTTGTAGCCTTAATCCTTCCCTGGCTGTTGCATCGTGAGTTCAGCAGGTCTGCTGTCGGACAGGGCTTCTGACAAACGAGTCATGTGGGTAAAAAAGTGAAAGGTAAAAAGAAAAGAAAAAGGAACGACACACTTGAGAGCCCCTGGTGTGGTTGAGCCGCAGTCTGGGTTTATCGTGGTCGTGCCCCTCTCCCCATGCCCATGGTATCTTCAGAGCGTAACGGTACGCCAAGGACCTGCTTTGACGCTTCGTAGGGGCTGGGGGTTAGCCGCATCGCTACGGCGATGCTCAACGAGCGTGCCAGTGGTCTTGTTGTAAGTTACTCCCGGTAGCGTTTAGGCTGTGTCCGCCGCTTAACGGCCGGACTCAAGAATTGCCTTAAGAGGCTGCATTGCACTTCTCGCCACGAGAGCAGCCAGTATGTTCCTCCGCGCGGAGAGAACGTTCGGTGTTTCCGTTGGACCGTAATGACTCTCGAGGGCCTGGCATCTTGAGCTTGAGGTATGCGTGAGTGCGGCACCGCGTTGAACTTTGCAACGCTGCACGTCCGAGCAAGGCATGATAGCCGCCGCGAACGGGACTATGTCAAGATTAACTCCTCGCTTCGGAAGTTATCCGGATCCAAGACCACTTCCAGTGTAATTGAGCCTGCATAATTGGCTTCTACACTGGTATGACGCCTTTAAAGGTCGTTTTGGTAGGTTTGATCCTTGAGGGGTCTATGCCCATCTTGCGCACTGTATCCTGGTAAAGCAGGTTCAGGCTGCTGCCGCCATCCATCAGGACTCTGGTTAGGTGAAATCCATCAACGATTGGGTCTAAGACCAGTGCGGCGAATCCCCCGTGGCGGATGCTGGTGGGGTGGTCCCTTCGGTCAAAAGTGATCGGGCAGGAGGACCATGGATTGAACTTCGGGCAACTGGCTCCATCGCGTGGACATCCTCGAGTGCACGCTCGCCCTTTTGGGTACGTGCGTTGCATATATCATGTTCACCGTCCGCACTGTGGGGAAACCCTTCATCCTCTATTGTTCGGCGGTTGGGTCTCGCCCTCGTCATCGTTATGCAGCCCTTGTCATTGTTTTCGCAATTAACTTGCTCGCTTGAATACCCAACAGTCCCTGTTGGTGTGGTTAACTGGCTTTTCGGGTGCCTTGTATCCGCACAAGCGGTCGAGTATTCGGTCCAAATTGGACGGACCCGGAGTAGTTCGTTTGAATGGCTTTTTCACGACCGGTTTAGAGCCTTTAAATCCGGCATTTACCGTCAGATCCTCAATATTGTCGCTGTTAGTGCGGCGTTTGTTTTTGTTACGACGCTGCCTGCCGCTTTGGTCCTTGAAGTCCGGACTGCCAGAATTTTTGCCGAGGTTGTTGCTGCGTGCTAGCTACGGTGTCCTCACCCGCAGAAGCGGGTCATGAGTGATGTGAGGGCTTCCTTGGATTTCGTCTTTTCCCATCCTAGGTGCCGGGCAAGCCACTCGTCGCTGATGTTATGCTTGAAGGCCGCGAGGGCCTCCGCATCCGGACAGTCGACGATTTGGTTTTTCTTGGTTAAGAACCGTGTCCGTAATTGTTCCGGCCGATTCGTCTGGTCTGAATTATGTGGCTTAGGTCATCAGCGCCCGGTGGTCGCACATAAGTGCCTGGAAGTTATCAAGGAATGCGGCTTCGTGTCCTCCCAGCTCCCAATTGACTCTGGCCGCAAGCTGTTGAGCCAATGCCGGGCTGGTCCTTTAAGCTTGAGGGGGAGGTATTTGATGGCGTGAAGATCGTCACTGCGGGCCATGTGGATGTGAAGGAGATAGTCTTCGATCCAAACCGCAAGGTCTGTTGTGCCATCATAGGATTCAATATTGACGGGTTTAAACCCTTCGGGGATTTGATGATCCATTACTTCGTCTGTGACGCATAGTGGGTGTCTGGCGCCCTGCATCGGGCGATATCACGACGGAGCTCAAAAGAGCCTGGTTTGTTTTGTTCGCCCGCTGGACTTATCAGGTCCGGCGCGACGGTTGTCGCCACGCACTGCAGCCCACGCGATCCATAGATCGATCTTGATTGTCTTGCCTTGTCCTCCAATATATCTCGAAGGTCCCGAGCGTTCCCTTGGCCATGTGCCTTTTGAGCGATGCCGGAATACGGTTCTAGTGAAGGGCCTAGAGGCCTCTTTGTCGCTGCCACGGGTGGTCGGTCACCGTATTGTCTCCCCGGTGATGCGGGTTCGTAAGCCTCCTCCTCTAATCGGGGAGCAGCTTGCGTTTAGGGTAGATTTTGGAGGGGCGTTGAGCTCATGCTCTTCGGCTGCGAGGACTTCGTCCATCCGTCGGCTAGCGATCCCGATCAGCTCTAAGTCGTTGTCGCTTTTCTTTAGGCTGTTCGCCGTGGCCATAAGCCCGCGCTTCAAAACGCTCTTGTTCGACGGGATTCTCGTGCACGACAAATTCATTGTCGCCGAGGCTTGCTTCGTCTTCGGAGGAGGCATATAATCCTCTACCTCTTCTTCTGCCGCTCTCTCTTGAGGGTCTGGCGTCTTCATCCTCCCTGCGATGGATCTTGCTGGACTGGATTGTCTTTGGCGTTGTCCGGTGTATTGTTATCTCCGTGCGGAATCTTCATTCTTCTTGTATGGATTTAGAGCGGCGCCACGACGCCGGGCGCTTGGGCTGCTTCTTGAGGGGTCATCCTCCGTTGTTCCATCGCCGTTCCTTCTTTTGGGATGTCCACCATATATATGTCATATGACGAGGTGGCCTTCCAGTGCCCTGTAGGCGCTGGGTCTTGTTCGTCTTTGGCATCGTCGTCCATACCGTCGATGTCTTCGGAGTCGTAGTCTAGCATGTCGGTTAAATCATCGACAGTGGCTAGAAAGTGGGTGGTGGGTGGGCGTTGAATTTCTTCGTCGTCCGCATCCCAACCTTCCTGACCGTAATCCGACCAGGGCTCTCCGGATAAAGAGAGAGACTTTAGTGAACTCAGGATGTCGCCAAAGGGCGAGTGCTGAAAGATGTCCGCGGCCGTGAACTCCATAACGGGCGCCCAATCGAATCCGATTGGCAGGGGCGCGGGGGGTTTGGAGTCCAGATAGGAGTCCGGCACCCAGGAGTCGAGGTCTTCGCAAAGGACAGGGATGGAGTTTGGCTCGATCGCCGTAGAGATTAAAGCCCCCGAGGCGGTGTCCAACCACTGCCCTCGATCGGGAATCCGCTCCGGATTAAGGGTCGGAGCGGATTCTCGTGCGCCTCCGTGGCACCGCGTTTGCCAGCGTAGCTAGATCATGCCCATCGAGACAGTGCGGCGCGCTAGGCTGGGGCTCGAACCCGTCGAAGATCAAGTCTTCGCGGATATCGGCTGTATAGTTTAGGCTTCCAAATCTGACCTGACGGCCAGGGGCGTAGCTTTCGATCTGCTCCAGATGGCCAAGCTGCTTAATTGGCCCAGCAGTAAAGTCAGCCAACACGAAGATCTGTCGGGGAGAAAAGTCTCACCGGACCGCATCGTTGTTGATGATCGAGGAGCCATCGAGCCTATCGGTGACGGCTACGTGGAACTCTCAATGAAAGCACCAATGTCGGTGTCAAAACCGCGGATCTCGGGTAGGGGGTCCCGAACTGTGCCTAGGCGGATGGTAACAGGAGACAAGGGACACGATGTTTTACCCAGGTTCGGGCCCTCTTGATGGAGGTAAAACCCTACGTCTCGCTAGATTAATATTGATAATGTGTGTTACAAGAGTGGATCTACCACGAGATCAGAGAGGCTAAACCCTAGAAGCTAGCCTATGGTAAGATTGTTGTTCGTCCTACGGACTAAAACCCTCCGGTTTATATAGACATCGGATAGGGTTAGGATTACACAGAGTCGGTTACACTGGTAGGAGATCTACATATCCGTATCGCCAAGCTTGCCTTCCACGCCAAGGAAAGTCCCATCTGCACACGGGACGAAGTCTTCAATCTTGTATCTTCATAGTCTTGGAGTCCGGCCGATGATGATAGTTCGGCTATCCGGACACCCCCTAGTCCGGAACTCCCTCACTCGCCCGCTCACGTCGTCTGCAGTCCCTCCTCGCGATGTCGCCGCACTGCCAAGCACGCGAGCAGCTGGTGGAGCCGCATCTATGCACGCAGCGCATTTAAGAGGAGGACGAGCGCTGCGGCTCCAAAGACGCCGGCGACGAGGAACTAGCGTGTCATTGTCGCCTCCGCCACGCCGGAGGAGGCGCGATGGTGGTTGTCACGGCGAAGCTGGCCAAGGCAAGACGCTACGAGCCCACAAACCGGTGCGGACACGGAATCTACCTTCGAGACCTTGAATGCCACGTGGATCCCGCAATCAAGGAGCAATTTGGGTCGATCGACTCATGTGAGCCGTTTAATGCAAACATGGATGGCTAGAAGGGCTTCTTCCACCTCTTCGTCATTGCCTTCTTCCTTCGCTCCATCGAACTTCTTTCACAAATCGACCGACCCAAATTATACTACTAATACAAACGTATTAAGTACAAGAGGAACACGAAGATACGAAAGCAGTAGTACCAGCTTGCAAGAAGAACAGTAGTAAGACATAGTACTAGTACTACTGATCGCACTAAAGAGTTCAAATAACGAGAAAGAACATAAACATAGTTCTGTTGGGGCCTCAAAGACAAAACACCCTTGAAAATAAACTAAGCAACTAGTCCGCTTGACACTGCAGTAGAACCAGCATGAGCGATGGCACTGCCACCTACTCGGAGTCCGAGTCCACGTCCTCGACTTCGTCCTCGTCCCTCTTCCTCTTCGCCGACGCTTCTTTGCTTGAATCGGACACTGGGCTCTTCTTCTTCATCCAACCCTTGTAGATATTTAAACAAAGGTAGGCATCCATTGCTGAGTATAGGATGTGATCTTCATCTAATGTCTTCGACTCCCATGCATGATGAAACTCATGATGAGGTTTCTTCAGTTTAGCGTACGAAGGATCAATCATGGCTGCTGCTGTGGTCAGCATTGAAGGTTGAGAGGAGGACACCGTGCTTTCCTTCCGAGATCGAAGGGCTAGCCTACAACGAGACCTATCCGGACGCAGGACATCCTCGCTGCTCTTAAAGCCTACAGTAACGAATTTCACTCTTTTGTCCTTGAGGAAGTTCTTAAAATCCTGGCACCCAATGTCGACATGGCATATGTGGTAGATCAAGCAAACGTTATGTACGCAAACCTAGATCACGGCGGTCTTCTTCCTCTCTTCATCCTTTAGATCCTTCTCTCGTCCCAGGACTGTGGTGTACTCAACATCTAGCCCAAATGACCCACTCATCCGTTGAACTGTTGAACATGCGTAGGAAGCGAGCAAGCCATGCTTTCACCGTCGAGGATCCACGTGTGTAGATGACGATGAACTGATCACCGGTGATGGCTCTAACCTGGTACTCAGCGGCCACCATGGAGATTTGGGAGGCCATGGATTTTGGAGGAGGGTTAGGAGAAGTTGAACTGTTGTACCCCGCAAAAAAAACTGGGAGCAAACTAATGTGAAAGGATGGGACGACTAGGAGCGAACTGCTGTATGGTAGAAGACGGGGATGAGTAGGGCGTGCGAATGGCGTGGGGTTGCTGGCTTGCCCGATGGATAAACGGCTGCAAGACCCCAAAGAGTTCTTGAGAACTATGTGGGACCCACTAGATGTCATGTCTACTAGACCCATATCATAGGCCTGACGGTATAGCTTCTGCCTGTTCGCACGCCATGTCGGTGTCACGCCTCCCACGACCTTCGCCTCCCTCGCGCGGTCGCGCCCTTTGAGACTTCGACCGGCTATAAATGAGCAAATTTTTTGCCTTTTTTTGGACAAGCAATTTTTTTGCCTACTCCGCATGCATGATACTTCCTCTGGTCCTTTTACTCCCCAGCCAACCATTTGCAAAGTGTTTGACCAAATTTATACTTTTTTAACACCACCTTATATTAATTAACCAGCCACACCAAAGTACACTCATTCGACATAATATTCACCACACAGGCGGTACGTTATTAACAAGAATACCATCTAATCTATTGTCAAAGATATACTTAGCGATTAAGTGTGCCACCTTATTGGGCGAACGGCTAATCTTTGACAATTGAAGATTGTTGATCAACTTCGAGATGCTCAACGCTTTCATCTTCAGGTCACGCATAGCATACCTGTCATGGTCCCCCGATGCAAGAGACGCTACCACAAAAGCGCAATCAGCCTCTAAAATTACATGATTATGAAGAGAAATACCTACGTGAGACCGGCAATGCAAGCCCTAAGCTCCGCTTCCTCCATGCTTTGACAGCATCAATGAAATCCTACGACCAAATTTATACTAAAAATATCAATATCTACAATACTGATTATAATGAGTATAAGAACTACGCTTTTATAAAGAGTGTAAAAATATTGATTTGACATTGTGAATGTTGACACATTTTTCTATAAGTCCGGTGAAAGTAGAGGTACATTGACTTCGCATAAACCTTAAATGCACAAGGCAGACTAGTTCCTCCGTCTGTGTGCGTGCCATGTCCTATCTTGTCATCACAACAAGGTTAGCTATTAGAGTACCACTACCTCCCTTCTAGTTTAAAGGGCTCGATTCAAAATTTTCACCTACTCTTAGCAAGATAGTAGAGGCGGTGGAATAGTTTTGAAGTCTGCAAAACTACTCAACTAGTGCTGTCGTTCTTCACAAAAAATGTGTTTACCAATGCATGCATGAACACTAGTTACTCTAACCCCCCTCTCTTCTTTAATTCTTTGCCACATCAGCATGTTTGCTATTCTCGTGTGCATGATACCAGCTAATATACCACCATTATGGCCAGCCTTAATCATTGCATCCAATAATTTAGTGCACCTTGAAATATGAACATGTGTGGGGCGTGTATGTTTTTAATGACTTCAGACTATACCTAGCCCGGCATGCAAGATGACTTATTATGCACCGTTCCCCATACCACAGGGAAGCCCGTTCGTCTCCCAATCTTTTCCTCTCACTGTGTGGAAACAATATGCCTGCCAAACTCTCCTTCTCCCTCCGGCGGTCCCACCACTCCACCCCATGTGAAAAAATCTACATGCATGACTCTCCTCCCCCCCCCCCACGCTCGTCCAATCCGTTGTGACCAGCAATATTTCCACCCCTTCTCTCCCCCTAATTTACTCCAACAAATATGCCCACGTAGCTGTTACTTAACTGCAAGTGCATTGGGTCACTGACATATGGGCCCAACAGGGGTCTGGCCCACATGTCAGTGATGCAACTGGACCTGCAGTTAAGTCAGTGCAGCTCAGTCCATATCTTACGTAGGTGTGCCATTGCTCGCTATAAATACTGGGCCTCCCACGAGATCGCTATCTCCTCCCCCTCACATTCACGTTCATCGCTATCTCCTCCCCCTCCCTCTCACGTCGACCACCATGGCATCGCCCCTCCCAAGCCCTAGGAGCCCCTCGCTGCACCGCGCGAACGGTCACGCGTCGCCGTTTCGTTCCTCGCTGCCACTAGTCGAGGAGGACGCGTCAGTGTTCCGCTCCTCGCCACTACGCGACGCATCGCCATTCCTTTCCTCGCCGCCACTAGTCGAGGAGGACGCGTCGGCGTTCCGCTCCTCGCCGCGATGCGACGCGTCGCCGTTCCATTCCTCGCTGCCACAAGTCGAGGAGGACGCGCCAGGCCTGGCTTTCTCGCCGCCAAGGCTGCCGAGGTGGACCCGCTGGCGCGTTCCTAATCTCGCCAAAGACGCTGCCGGAGGACGAGTCGGCTCCCTCGCCACGAGGAGAACGCCACACGCCCATCGAGCCCCCATCCTTGAGGAGCTTTGGAAAGAAATGGATGTCGCCAGTGGGAGGCTTTGCCTCAAGCAGAGCGCGCCAAAATAGAGGCGGAGAAGAAGGCCGAGGAAGAGAAGCGCCCATGGAACAAGCTGCCCGGGAGGCCTATGTCGCGTCCCGAGAGTCAAGCAATTGGCTCTTTGGCGGTATATTCGTGGCGAGGGCCGTGAGGGTGGCGGAGGACGCCGTGCCGATGCCCCGAGTGCGCTGCCCAAGCGCCTACCTATGCTTGGCGATGCGTGGACTGGTGCACGCTTCCAGCAAGGAGGAGTACTTGTTGGCGCCGGATCACCACACCGGTGAGATCGCTGGCCTCCCGCCAAGAAGTCAATCAGCACCTCGCTGGGTTGCGAGGCTGAGGAAGAGGCGTTGTGTCGGGCCATTGGGAAACGGCCAGCGCACTGTGGCACTCTTGGTGCGCCTGCAGCGCTTCCCATGAGCGACGTGGCTTTTAGGAGGAGTATAATTTTGTTTCGTAAGGCGATCTCATGAGTTTTGGGACGCAATTGATAAATCCTGATCGTTCAGGAATTTTTTGTGTCCTTAATTAAGTATGTAAAAAGGAAAGTTTGGAAACCTTGTGTATTCGTATGCATTTTGCAAGTACGTGCATATAGCAAAAACTTTACTATATACTATCGCACTACACGTCTCTCTCGATATATGCTTGCAGACTGTGCTACTCCCTCCGTCCAGGTCAATAAGTCACCTTTGGTTGTGCACCGTGACCAAGAAGGAGGGAAGACTTATACACCTAGACGGAGGGAGTACTACTATTACTTATGTACGTGCAAATGCATGTTTTAACATTACGATGCGGTTTTTGTAAAAGTAGAAAAACAGCACTAGTCAAGCTTGTGAAACGATTCAATGCAAAACAAATGCAAAAATACTCGTTTGATTGTTTACTTTTAGCTTCCTTCTCTGTGGTTATTTCTCTATCGTACTTTGTACGGAATATCTCACTGGTTGGAAAGGCATGCAAATTCCCAAACCGCTTCCTACACCCTGTATCAAATTTTTTGCCTAACAAGTTGTGCCGTGCAATTGGAATTCCAACTTGAGTAATAATACTATTAGGAGTACTGGGGGCAAGTTCTTTAGGCTTCTAGATTAGTAATCCCATAACTACTACCTCCGTCCTGGTTTATTGGTCCCCATTGTAATCTGTGTCAAATTTTGATCATAAATTTAACTAATGAAATGTTAGTGCATGTCACATGCACTACTCCATCCGTCTAGGTGAGTAAGTCATCTTAGGTTGTGCACCGTGACCAAGGAGGAGGAGAAAACAAGAAACGTTAGTGTTTATTTGCTAATTAAGAGTATTGCATGCAATGAAATAACCACTGCATATTTGTGTTTGATATCTCAAGTCATTAAAAGCATGCACACTCTTTATCTCTTATTGGTTGATATGTCAAGAAACAAGAAATGAGGTAGAAGTTAATGCACAGCGCCTAAGTGTTTTGGGATTATTTGGTTTTCGTAAGATGACTTACACACCTAGACGGAGGGATTACAATGGTGAGGAATAAACCAGTTAAATCTTTGGTCAAAATTTAGCACAAATTACAATGGTGAGGAATAAACCAGGACAAAGTAGTAGTTTAGAAGCCCAAATAAATGAGTGAGGCGCCTTATTGTTACTCTCCACTGTGACTATTCTTGTGGGAAAAGTTGGGGAAGCCGCCAAAAGAACTGGCCCTAGGAGTAGTAGCTAGGGATCGAGTGTGCGAGATGAACCGGAGAAAGTAAATGCAGAGAGATGAAATGCAAAAAAGACGAAGGGATGTGATGGTTGCTTGTCCGTTTATTTTACCAGGCCACTTATTACTAGGAGTGGTTGGGTTTTGTGATATGATGGCTTTACTGCCGCACCACGAGCGGGGTGAGAGGTGAGACTCCCTGCAGTGCCGCCCTCTACACTTGTACTACATCGGGTCGTGGTTTATTAGTCCCCATTGAATTTGATCAAGATTTAACTGACAAAATGTTAGTGCATGTCAACAAAAACTATATCGTTGGATTCGTATTTGAACATAGTTTTGAATGATATAATTTTAGGTGACATGCATCAGCATTTATCATACTATATATAATGTTAGTACAATTTTTGGTTGTACTAATCTATAGTAGTAAGGTGCCCGTGCGTTGCACCGAAGAGTGAAATGCATTGATCGGGGAGTTGTTTATTTTAACAAAGGATGTGGGGGTCATCTCATTTGTTACGGGTATCGATAGGTTTCTTCGGATATTATTTCATCTCTAGAGCTCACAAACATCCGGGTGAAATAGATAAAAAGGTATCTTTTGCAAACAAAAGCGTTCAACTGTTCAACCTGCATCCAAAACTTGTGAAGAAATAACACTTATTGTGCTTTGCAAGAAATGATCTTTGTCGGGGAGGCTGATCGTACCCACGGACACCTATGGGGCCGGCGGACCAGGCCCCTTGTGGTTCGGAGGGGGGCGGAGATCGCACGAAGAGCGGATCGAGGCGAGGCACACGAGCAGTTTACCCAGCTTCGAAGCTCTCCGGAGAGATAAAACTCCTACTGCTGCTTGTTTGATGTATTCTGTTCTTGCTAGGGAGCAATGCAAGCTACAAAACCTAGCATGAGTGTCTCTGGTCTCGAGTGAGTCGAATGAACCGAACCGAACCCCCTCTACGTTGCACATGGGCCTCCTTTTATATGCTCAAGGGGTTTCCGACAGGTGGCAACATAGATGAGGGTACAAATGTAAAAACAGGAGTTGGTACACCTACTCGAACAGTGTACAGTGCAAAATACCTAACTCGACGGCAAGGGACAAAAGCAATAAATGCCCGTCTGTCGCCCAAACAAAGGCAACAGAGACCGTCAGTGCGCCACCGCCGCCACGATGGCAAGCTTGTCGAGTTGCTTCACGCTTCTCCGGGTCAAGACAGCCTCTTGACACGCGTGCATGGAATGTTCCCATGGCGACACGCTGCGGGGTGAGCTGGAGCGGAGATGGGGAGAGGTTGCTTGTCATGCGGCAGCGCCTTGTCGCTGCCAAATCCTTGCCGCGTCCGGGAGGCTTGTCGCGCCTGAAGCCTTCCCGGCAAGCTCCTCTTGCCGGGCCTTGTCTTCTCGTGATGCCTTGAGTGGCCTTCCCGACAAGCTCCTCTTGCCGTGGCCTTGTCTTCTTAATCAAATACTTTGTTCTTGAATGGCTCCAAAGGAGCCACGGAGGATCTTGGCGGTGGACGAGGCAAACCACCGCGCTGGTGCTGCAATCGTCCGTGCAGTGCACGGGATACTAGGGTACCCTACTCTAGTACACCGACAGAGCTCCCGGTTCGGGCCGTGCACGGTGCCGAGCGCTGTCGGGCCAGGCCCAAAATAAGCAGACGGGCACACGTGGCCTCGACCACGCCGCAAATCGCCTCGACCCACCACGACTTCACTAACGGCACGCACCGGACGTGGCGTCAGTGCGAGAGATCGTGGGCGTGGTCGTGGGGTTTCTTTATTAGGAAAAGCGGGCGTCCGCCTCCCCCTCCTTATAAGCGGAGGAAACAGGCAGGCCGCCCACTCGCCATCTCTGTCTTGTCAAGAAAACCACCGCCCGCTCCCTCTTCTTCTCCGGCGCGAAGAGCAGCGCCCGCCCCCTTCGCCACAAGCACGCTCACCGCCGTCGGCCTCCTCCGCCGCCCTCGCCATGGCTCCGAAAGCCGACAAGGAGAAGGGCGTCAAGTCGGCCGAGGCACAGCAGCTCGCGGCGCTGCGCAAGGAGCGGGCCATCTTCCCCCCGCAGCTCGGCGCAAGGGAGCTGTGAGACATCTTCTACCTCTTCTGGTTCACGGAGACGCGTGCGCATCCGCGCACGAGGGTACTCCCCGCCTCCGTCTCTGATTTGGCCCCAACAGGGTACCCCTTTTTCGCTCTTTTCTTCTATTGCGGGCTTTGCCCGCCTTTTCCGGAAGTTCTTCTGCGACATCATGAACACGTTTGGCCTCCGCCTCCTTGATTTCACCCCCAACGCCGTCTTAACCATGGCAGTTTTCGCGCATTTGTGCGAAAACTTTGTCGGAGTCCACCCAAACGTGGCACTCTTCCGCCACTTCTTTGTGCCCCACATCGAGAGAGGAGAGCCACTTGCCGGAGGGATAGCCTGGGTCTCTAGGATCGGCAAGAAAGAGGCCTACCTGGAAGGAGAGTTCCACAACAAGTGGGAGGAGTGGAGAGCCAATTGGTGTTGGGTCGTAGAGGAGAACCCGCAGCCCTTCACCGCCGTGCGCCAAACTCCAATAGTGCGCGGCAGATTGGAGCAACTTGGCGCCGGAGGATGCGGTTGAAGATAAGCTGTGACCGGATTTTGCGCCTCGGGCTTGCGGGTTAACCATAGGCGCATGTTTGGCGCAGATTTCCTTCGCCGCCCGCGCCTTCCCTTGCGGAGAGGAGGAGGCCTACTTGGGAGTTCGAGTCGCGGCAGACATCATGAGGTTGCGCCCGGGTCTGAACTAGAACTTCACCGTCTTGGAGCTGGATGCGATGCTGCTCGAGCTGTTCAAGAACGACCCCGACCACCCTGAGTGGTTTAGGTTGTCGCGGGGGGTCGTCCCATTGTGCAACAACTCGGCGCTCGACCGCATCCGCGCCATGATGCCGCGCAGCGATTCCCATGGGATCGTTCCAACTGGCAGGAGCCCCCGACGAGGTCGTGCAGCAGTTCTTCGGCGACTTGGAAGAAGTGCCGATCCGCTCCGACGAAAGCAGAAGGCTCACCCGCGACACCACCGACGAGGAGATGGCGCGGATTGCCACCAGGGTGGAGGAGGCGGCAGCAGCCGCTGCCGCTGGAGCCTTCGGATTCACCGTGGAGGAGGCGGACGCTGTGAAGGCGGCAAGCCTTGCCGAGCGAGGAGAGGTCGTCGGCGAGGACGAGCTTGTCGAGCCCGAGGCCGGGTCGAGTGGACCCGCCGAGGGTGCTTCTTCTCCACCACCCAGCGACATGCCGCCAGCGGAGCCCCGGCTCCGCCAAGAGGCGCTCCGCAAGGCCGGAGATGAGTCGGGCAACAGATCGCCCACAAGAAGAAGCGGCCACATGACGCTGCTTCCACCGCGCAAGCGAGGTTGCCGCTGGAGCGCCCCTACACCTGCCGCGACAAGCTGGGCGGGATCTTCTCGTGCCACCGCCGACGCCCGCCAAGCGGCCAAGAGAGCCCACTCCCTCCTCGCCGCACCGGAGGCGAGCCGAGTTTGACTTCTCCGCTCAGCTCCGAGGAGGAAGGCGAAGAGTAAGCTCTTGAGATTTGTGCTTGTATTTCTTCAATTTTATTGCTTCATCTTGAATCTGATTTGCTTCTGCTCGACTCTTTCCTTTTCGTGACGCTGGCCCGAGAGCGTCGAAGAGGGCCAAGGTCCCGACGGTCGTCGTTGAGGACGATTCCCCGTGGCAACAGGGACGCGTCTGAGACCCCCTTGCCGACCCGTGACCTTCCTCGAGCAGCCCCCAAAGACAGCCCCTGAGAGTAAGTGCGCAGTTTTTTCCTTACTATTAGGTGTGCAGGGTGCCCTTCTTCGTTGATACCGATCGTGTGCTTGTGTAGGAGCAGAGCAGCCTCATCGGGAGGGCTCGGAAGCCGCCTCGAAATCCTGCCACGCCACTACGCCCGCCAAGGGAGGATTCTCCAAGGGAGCGCCCGACGAGGGAGGCCACTCCGGCAAGGAGGCTACCTCGGCAAGGGACAGGCGCCGGTGACCCTCCAGGTGGTCGGGGCCATGGTCATGATCCTGCTGCAGTGTAATCGCTTACACGAAAATCTCCCTTGGGCTTGCTTTCTTTTGTTCTCTTTTGAACATCTGCTTGATCGCTCTTTCTTCGTCGACGCAGAGCCGATGGAGGTCGAGGCCGCCGCGAGGAGGAAGCTGCGGCAACGCCGACGAGGCCGCCGCCGAGGAAGAAGAGGTCGTTGTTGTGGAAGAAGAGGCCGTCGCCGACGCAGCCTGTTACGGCGGAGGCCACCGAGGTCGCCGACGCAGAGGCCGGCGAGGGGTCGGGCGATCGCACTGACGGCCCTGAGGCCGCAGGAGCGCCAAGTGCTACACCGACAGCCGACTCCCCCACCGCTGCTGCGGCGTCGGGCTCCGAGGAGCCCCAGCCCGGCGCCTACCTGAAGGCCGGGCGGCGTCTTCATCAAGCTCCCCCAGGAACCGAGCTCCAGGCGCCGGTTGAGGGAGAGACCTTCGACGGCGAAGCTACTCGCCTCGGCCGACGCTGGTGGACGCGCCAAGCAGCAAAGGGCGAAGTCACGAGGAGGAGCAGCTATCGAAGAAAGCTGCCGCCGCTTCTACCGCGCGGCAGCCAGGTTGGAGACCCGGGAAGCACTTGTCGCGAGGGCAGGAGCGGACATGGAGAAGCGCAGCAGAGAGCTCCGAGCGCCAACAAGAAGCCCTCCGCAATGTAGCGTAAGCTGGGCAACTTTGAAGAGCGCACGGCCTTCATCCTCGAGAAGGCCGCAGCTGAGGAGGAGCAGCGGTTGGCTGCCGAGAAGCTCTCCGCGCAGGAAAGTGAGCTGGCGCAACGGAAGGTCAACTTGGACAGCCACGAAGAAGACCTTGCCGCGCGCGAGGAGTCACTTGGCGGGGCACTTCAGGAAGCGAAGGATGCTGCCGCAGCCGCCGAGGCCGCCAAGGAAGAGCTGAAGGCGAAGGTGGCACAGCTGGAGGCCAGCCTCAAGAAGAGCGGCGAAGAGCTTGCCACGCTCAAGCGTGAACGCGAGAAGGACGCCTATACTCTTGGCGAGCTGCAGAGTCGTCTCGCTGATAGAGCCAAGGAGCTCGACGCTGCCAAGGATTCCAAGGCGGATCTTGAGCTGAAGCTGACCACCCTGACGCAGACGTTCGACGGCGCCAGAGAGCGGGAGGTGGGCTTGTTGGAGGCGATCAAGGCCAAGGAGGAGCTGCTAGCGAATGCTGCTCCATCCAGAGCACCTTGAGGGAGAGCGTGGAGCACCGGATCAAGGTCTTGTGGACACCGCCACGACATCCACAACGAGCCGATGGAGCTGGGGATGGCGGACCTTGCATACTCCTCCCGACGAGCATCTCCAACCCAGCGCCAAACTCAGTTTATTCTTCAAAGGCGTGGTGACGGGTCTCCAATGACTCAGAAGAGGTCCCCAAAGCAGGCGGCCGAGGAATCACGCCAGATCTGTGCAGAGCCCTCGAGAAGGTCTTGATAAAGGTGGCCTTCCGCAATCCGGGCCTCAACCTTAATCGGCGTCCTCGAGATCCTTGCCGCCTGATGCCAACGTGGAGGAGCTCAAAGCCCTTGTCGCACCCATTGTGGACAAGGTGAACAAGATCAAGCGGATTGACGGCGACCGCGTGAGACTAGGCCAATTAACTTTATCTTCCCCTTGTCATTGGCCGATCATGTTTAGAACACTTTGTTAGATCAGCGACAAGTTATTTTGTAATATACTCTATCTTAGGCGATCAATGCAACGTTATTTCCTCTACTTGATTCCTTCCTTTGTAATGCGTTTCGCCTTACGCATTTGGGGACTTGTCGGTGCGGGCACCTTGTCATGAAGCGCCGAAAAGTGCGAACGTCAAGAAATTTGCCGGGCAAGGTTAGCCTCCGACAAGTAACCTTGTCGCGACTAGCTGCAGCTCACTTAAGTTGTTGAGCGGACTCGAAACAAAGTAAGGGCGACTAGTCAAGCAGTTGGTTCCTCTCACACAGGTTTTCCATACAAAGTACTATCGCTCGAGGAAGATAACTTAAAAATTTAAAAATTGATTGCTCAAACTTTGGCAACTTAGCTTTTCTGTCTCTTGCTTCCCGATGAGGTGAAACTTCCTCGAGCGGTGCCTGGTCCATAGTATTATCTCCTCGTCCCCCTTGGTTAACTTGTGCGCGAGGGAGCCTTCCTTTCTTTGAGAAAAGAGAAAGAAGAGGAAATAACGTTATGGGGCCCAGCGGCTCGATTCTGCTTACCGGGTGTGGTTGCTGCACAAAGTGTTAGCCAAAACATGCAATAAAATGATGAAAGCATGAATTTGACAAGTTGCGTGCAACACATGAGCTTTTATCGATGCATCGGGTCTGCGCTCGCTTTGTACAAAGGATTACATGCAACAGCGGCAAGACTTGTACAAAAAGGTGGTTGCCGGAACGGGTTCCGCAACCGCGCCTATGGGTAAACTTACGAAGATGCTCAATGTTCCGTGAGTTGCTCACCGAATGCCATCTTCGGTCTCAAAGGCGGACAGCGCCAGGCCTAATGACTCGTTTCACCCGATAAGGGCCTTCCCACTTCGGTGTCAACTTGTTTGAATTCTTGGCGGACTGAACGCGCCGAAGAACAAGGTCGCCTTCCTCGAGACTTCTGGCACTAACTCTGCGGCTATGATAGCGACGCAAAGCTTGCTGGTAGCGAGCAGCTCGCACAGCGGCCTGAAGACGATCCTCCTCAAGGAGCAGCGCGTCATCTTGTCGCATCTGCTCTTGCTCAAGCTCATCATAAGCGAGCACTCGAGGCGATCCAGATATCGAGTTCCGTGGGGATAACCGCCTCTGCTCCATAGACTAGAGCAAAGGTGTCCGGCGGTGGCTCGATTTGGCGCCGCCCGATCGACCAAAGAACCACCGGCAGCTCCTCGATCCAGTTTCTTCCGCACCTGTGCAGCCTGTCCGAAAATTCTGGTCTTGAGCCCGCGCAGCACTTCAAAGATTTGCCCTCTCTTCTTGACCGCTGCTTCTCGGGTGAGCAACGAAGCAAAGCGCACCTTGGCGCCAAGATCTTGGACGCATCGCATGAAGGTGCGACTCAGAAATTGTGTGCCATTGTCGGTGATGATCCTGTTAGGGATTCGAAACGGCAAACAATCGACCAAGAACTTGATCGCCGATCGTGCCGCCACCTTCCTCATCGCTTCCACTTCCGGCCACTTTGTGAACTTGTCGATGGCGACGCATAAGTACTCAAAGCCCCGACAGCTCGGGGAAGGGGCCGAGGATGTCGAGCCCCGCACCGAAAAATGGCCGGGATAAAGGGATCGCCTCGAGAGCTTGAGCTGGCTGATGTATCTGCTTGGAATGGAACTGGCACGCTTCACACTTGGTTACTTGTGCAGTTGCATCCTGGAGGGTGTCGGCCGGAAGAAACCTTCTTGCCGGAAAGCTTTGCCGCAAGTGCTCTTCTTGCGCCAATGTGGTGACCACATATGCCTCCGTGTATCTTCGCCAATAAGCTTCATCCATCTTCCCTGGGAAAACACTTCAATTTCAAAACGTTGAGTCTTCTACTGTACAGTATGCTGTAGACAAACTGGTACATACAAGACTGTCGGGCTACTCTTTTCGCTTCTTCATGCTCTTCGGGAAGTTCTCTCGTCTCAAGGAAATGGACAATCTGCTGCCCCCATCTTTGGAGCTTGCGGCTCGACAACAAGGACTAAAGGCATATATGCTGTCATGCGGGAACACCGACTTCTCTGGCAAGAACCTCGCGCCCCTGCCGGAGCTTGATGTTCCCCGGCAAGCTTGCCGGAGCAAGACTTGTCGGGAGCGCCCGCTTCAACGAAACAAACCTCAGGGCACAGCCGAGACGGCGCCCTCAAGATCACATGGTGTTGATCTTGGGGACCTTTTGCAACGACGGCCGGAAGCTCACGGAAAGTAGTCACCAGAGGTCAACTTCCTCTTCTTGCTTTGTCCAGCTTGATGGTGTTACGGTTGGCATGAAAGTCAGCTTGAGCACGAAAATTCCTGGTTCCACAGTAACTTAAGTGCAGCGACTTTGATGAGGCCGTCACAAGAATATCATTCTCGAGCTCTTGGAACATGTTCCATTTGCAGGCCGTCAAAGTGCTCTTCTAGCTTCCTCACTTCATCAACGTAGGCTTCCATCAACGGACTCTGGTAATCTTTGTTCACTTGGCGGACGACAAGCTGTGAGTCACCCCTGACAATAAGCTTTTTGATCCCGAGGTCCATTGGATCCTGAGACCGGCAAGCAAACCTTCATACTCTACAGTATTGTTTGTCGCTTGCTCCTTGGGAAAGTGCATCAGGACTACGTACTTGAGGTGCTCTCCGGTGGGTGCGATAAGCAGACGCCGCAAGACCGGCACCTTTGCAGCGAGAAGGCACCATCAAAGTAAATCAGCCACTCTTTGCTAGCTTCCTTGACGGGAATGCTCATCTCCGAAATCTCTTCATCCGTGTTACGCCCATTCTGCTATGAATTTCGCCAACGCCTCGCTTTGGATAGTTGATGTGCTTTCAAACTTGAGACCAAAGCTTGACAGTTCCAATGCCCACTCAACAATCCCGCCGTTGCTTCCGGATTCTCGCAGACCCTCTTCAGCGGAAAGCGAGTGACAACTGTGATCTCATGTGCTTGGAAGTAATGGCGCAGCTTTCTCGAGGCCATGAGGAGGCCGAAAGCAATTTCTCGCACACCAGAGTACCTTGACCTAGCCCCTCGCAGGAGGGAATCGACAAAGTAGACTGGGCGCTGCACCATCCTTTTCTCGCACTGCATGTGTCTCGCTGGATTCGTCCTTGTCGGGACCAGAGCTTGTTGGCGAAGCCCCCGCTTGTCAGCTGGATGTGCTTGCCGTGGTTGTTGGCTCGTCATCCGCCTCCCTCTCCGCTATTAACGCAGCACTAACCACTTGATTGGTTGCCGCTATATATAGCAGCAACTTCTCTTGTGGCTTAGGTGCGACAAGTGTTGGAGTGGAGGACAGGTATCTCTTTAAGTCTCGCAGCGCAGCCTCCGCTTCGGGAGTCCATTTCATTGGACCTGCCTTTTTCAAAATTTTGAAAAACGGCAGGGCGCGTTCAGCAGACCTAGAAATAAACCTGCTGAGAGCAGCTACGCAACCGGCAAGTCTTCGTACATCCTTGACGTGCTTTGGTGCTTCAATCTGCTCGATGGCCTTGATCTTGTCGGGATTAGCTTCAATCCCTCGTTGAGACACGAAGAACCCGAGAAGCTTGCCGGAAGGGACTCCAAACACGCACTTCTCGGGTTGAGCTTGAGGTTGATCTTGCGCAGATTTGCAAAGGTCTCGTCCAAATCTTGAACCAGAGTTGCTTTGTCCTTGCTTTTGACCACTATGTCATCCATGTAGGCTTCTACATTTCTGTGCATTTGCGGCTCAAAAGCCGCCATGGACTACCCTTGCAAATGTTGAACCAAAGCATTCTTCAAACCGAAAGGCATCCGTGTATGAAAGCAAGATGTGCCACATGGTGTAATGAATGCGGTCTTCTCCTCATCTTCTTCAGCCATGAAGATCTGATGGTATCTCGAGTATGCATCAAGAAACGAAAGCAAATCACATCCAGCCGTGGAGTCAACAATCTGGTCAATGCGCGGCAAGGGAAATGGATCTTTGGGACAAGCTTTATTACCATCCGTGAAGTCAATACAAAGTCTCCATTTTCCGCTTGCTTTGGCGCATCACTACTGTGATTGGCCAACCACGAGGATGGAGCACTCCTCCGACAAGGCCTGCCGCTTCCAGCTTCTTGATCTCTTCGCTATGAATTCTTGGCGCCCACCGCTTGCTTCGACTTTTTGCTTGACGGGCGCGCGATGAGGACAAACGGCCAAAGGCGGTGCTCAATTACTTTCACCGAACACCGGGATGTCGACGGTTGCCATGCAAACACGCCGACATTCGCCCGCAGAAAGCAACGAAGCGCCGCTTTTCCTATTTAGGGGTCGAGAGAGGCATCGATGGTAAAGGTACCACCAAAGGCCGCCCTCCTCCTTGGCGGGCACCTTCTTGGTCTTTAGCGGAGCTACCATCTTCTTGCACTTGCCGGTGGAGCTCGATGGTGCGTCCTCGACGGTAGCGCAGCACTCCGAAGAGGTGCGCTTGCCGGAGTAAGCATCAGAGCCCTTGCCGGACTTGGACTTCGTCTTCTTCCCCCTGGGAGCTTCAGCGGCAAGTGTTTGGCAATCTGTCCGCTGCCGCCGCATCCCGGTAGATCTTGTCGGCACGTATAAGGGCATCCTTCTTGTCGCCATGGACAGAGATGACGCTATCGGGCCTGGCATCTTGAGTAGGTTGTAGGCGTAGTGAGAGGCTTCCATGAACTTGGCGAAGTCCGGACGGCCGTGTATCCCATTGTAAGGCAACGGGAAATCGGCAACGTCGAATGTCACCCTCTCAGTCCTAAAGTTCAGCTCGCTGCCAAATGTTACCGGCAACGTAATCTTCACCTTCGGCTTGCTCCTTCCCGGATTGATTCCTTGGAAAGTGCCGGTCTCTTCGAGCTCGTTGTCAGGGATTTGAAGCTTCGGAGCACCGCGGAGGAGATCAGATTCAAGCCGCCCCGCCGTCAACTAGCATTTTGGTGACCTTGAGGTTGCGGATGGTTGGTGAGACCAACATCGGCAAGCACCCGACCGCAGCTTATGCGATCAGGGTGGTCCTCAATATCAAAAATGATAGGCGCTGGACCACTTGAGAGGCTTGCGTGACTTCACGGATGGTTCCGCTGCATTGACCTCCCGCATCCATTGCTTGAGTTGGCGGTGGGAGGTATGCAGGAAGCACCTCCGCCAACGCAGAGGACCTCTGCGTGGCTTTCTCAAACTCCTGCTCATCGGGCGCCGCTGCCTTCCATATCTTCGCCGTCGTCATCATCTTCATCCTTGTCGCGTCTGGGAGGTCTGTCTCCTTGCCGCTGCTTGGCCTTACCAAGGCGTCCTCCCGGCCGGGACGCTTTCTTGCTTGCTCCCCAAAGACCTTCCTCGGCCTTCTCCTAGTCGCTACGCCCAGACTCGTACTCAGCTCTCGGCTGTTCGACAAGCTGCTCGACCTTCTTGCAGCTCCTGGAGGTCGTGGCCCTTGGTGCGGTGGATCTTGCAAGATCGCTGCCGGAGCCGCCCCGCTTGTCGGCGTCCGCCACCGACCAGTGGTTGGCGCCGCTGCAACCTCCTTGCCGGAGCCACCAGCCTTGGTGTTCTTGTCGCCACCTCCGCTGTCGGACTGCTCAACAGCTAGCACTTCTCTACCTTTCTTCTTCCTGTTGCCTCGCCACGGCCCTTCTTTGCCGGGCGGTGTCCTCACTGCCGATCCTGCTCGCATTCTCTCCCGAGTCTCCTCCTTCCTCAGCGTGCACACTTGTCGGCCAAGGCGCATAGTACCATCGACGCCCTGACTTTGCACATCGCCATCTCCTCCTCATCCTGCGGTTCCGCACATTCTCGATGAAATGCGCCGATCACCGCGGCGGGGTGGACGCCTGGGATGTTGTAGTGCACACGGCTGAATCTCTGAATGAACTTGGCGCAGGACTCTCCTTCCTTCCGGCGGCGGCAGATGAAGGTCACTCTCTTGGCCATGAGGTTTGTGGCCACTGTGAAGGCGCCAACAAACCGATGGCACAGATCTGCCCAAGAGGATATGGAGCTGTCCGCAAGTGCATGAGCCAAGATCCGACGTTGGGCTTGAGCACGAAAGCGGAAGTAGTTGGCGAGATCTTGTCGCCCCGCCCCCGCAGCTCGCACCGCGATGGTGTAGATGCCGAGGAACTCCGACGGATGCGCCCCGCCATCATACTTCTCCGCACGCCCGGGTTTGAAGTTTTTCCGCTGGGCCACCGGACTTGCCGCAGCTCACGAAAGTGAATGCAAGGCAGCCTACCGCTGCACGGCAAGTCGCTCGGCTCCTCCGGGCGCGCTGCGATGTCGCCAGAAGGTCAACGCGCTTGTCGGATCGACGCCACGCTTCTTCTTCGGGCGCCGATGCGAAGTTCGAGCGCCCTCTTGTTGTCGCTCATGAAGAACTTGGCGCTGATCGCGGCGAAGCTCGCGGATCCGGACGACGCGGTGGAGTCGCTGTCGAGGTGGATCCGGTGAGTCGGGCGATCTTGGCCTTCGTGGGCGGAGAGTGCATGGTGGTTGCACCTCCGACAGCCTTCATCGCCACCGGCTCGCGTTTTGTCGTCTCGCCGCGGCAACGATGGCATTGGTTGCCGCGAGCGCCGCCGTTGGCAAAGCCGATGAGGCTCGATAGTGGCCTCCACTCGCCGACCTTTGCCGCCATTGGAGGGTAGTCGAGGAGCAGCCGAAGCTCTCGCCAGAGCTTCGCTGGAGTAGTGGGTGGCATTGGCGAACGGTGCGAGGAGCGGATATGCTCGGACTTCTAACTACGTTAGAAGGAGCAAGACTTCGTCCGGCGCACCATATCTCACTCGTGCCGCATGTTGGCGCGCATGTCGGTCTTGAGGGTCTCGATCCAATCTAACGCATGGCATTGTGGATGCCATGACGCCGTTGGTCCCGCTGCCTCTGAGATGGGCGTGGGGGATGCGCGGACGCCGAGGTTTGCGGGCCTTGTCCTTGGACTTGGCAACGTCGCGAGCACCTTCGTCGGCACTCGTTCCTCCGCCAGCGCCCCGCCCCACCACCCGCTTGTCGCGGTGAGGGTGGGTACGACGCTGACGGTTTCTGGCCGCCGCCAAGCCTTCTTCTTCGGTGGCATGTTGAGGAAGATGGTGATGACGCTGCTCGTGGTGGACGCCGGATCAGATTCACACGGCCTCGACGCCCCTACCTAGCGCGCCAAAGATGTCGGGAGGCTGATCGCACCACGGACACCTATGGGGCTGGCGGACCAGGCCCCTTGTGGTTCGGAGGGGGGCGGAGATCGCATCAAGAGCGGATCGAGGCAAGGCACACGCAGCAGTTTACCCAGCTTTGGAGCTCTCCTGAGAGATAAAACTCCCACCGCTGCTTGTTTGATGTATTCTGCTCTTGCTAGGGAGCAATGCAAGCTACAAACCTAGCATGAGTGTCTCTGGTCTCGAGTGAGTCGAATGAACCGAACCGAACCCCCCACGCTGCACATGGGCCTCCTTTTATATGCTCAAGGGGTTTCCGACAGTGGCAACATAGATGAGGGTACAAATGTAAAACAGGAGTTGGTACACCTACTCAACAAAGGTACAAGGCAAAATACCTAACTCGACGGCAAGGGACAAAAGCAATAAATGCCCGCCGCTGTCGCCCAAACAGTGCAACAGAGACCGTCAGTGCGCCACCGCCGCCACGATGGCAAGCTTGTCATGCCGCTTATCGCCTGCTCTCACCTGGCCGACAGCCTCTTGACACGCTGCGGCATGGAATGTTCCCATGGCGACACGTTGCGGGGTGAGCTGGAGCGGAGATGGGAGAGGTTGCTTGCCGCGGCAAGCGCCTTGCTCGCCGAATCTCTTGCGTGTCCGGAGGCTTGTCGCGGCCTCGAGCCTTCCTGCAAGCTCCTCTTGCCGGGCCTTGTCTTCTCGCATGCCTTGAGTGGCCTTCCCGACAAGCTCCTCTTGCCGGGACTTGTCTTCTTAATCAAATACTTTGTTCTTGAATGGCTCCAAAGGAGCCACGGAGGATCTTGGCGGTGACGAGGCAAACCCCGCCGCTGGTGTCAGAATCGTCGCGGCACGAGTACGGGATACTAGGGTACCCCTACTCTAGTACACCGACAATCTTTAAGAATTAGTTTTTGAGTATCGATTGTTATACATGTTGGCTACAGATTACATGGCACTTTCTTATAGTCAACAGTTGGCTATACTATTAAGTAATATTAACCATGCCCTTATACACCTAGACGGAGGGATTAAATCAGGATGACTTGCAAGTGGGGCAGAGGAGATGTAAGAAATGGTTCATCGTAAGTCTTTCACCAAGATCGTAGTAAAATTCATACATGGAAGATTCTAGACTAAACCATAAACGGATACACTTTTATTCATGCGCGATACTCCAATAGAGCAAGATCCTGCATGGAAGTGTCCACATGCTTAGACAGCGGATTACATTGAGCGAAGACTAATGATCAACATTTAACTTGATAATGCGTATGTCCAGGTGAACCTCCTTGGAGTCCCCGTGCACCGCGTCGGCGAGTAAAGGATGCCATGGGTTTTCCAAGTCCTACTCTACTACTCTACTCAAGAAAGTTAGGGCATAGCACTGTAGGGAGTACCAGTACTGTGATCACTCAAGCAAGTTGTCTGGATCGACATGACCCTACGCTGCTGGTACGTGTCTCGTATGTCAAGCGGCGTGTTGTAGTCATCATCACCTGTCCACTTCCCGCAGCACATATTCGCTTATCCATCTTTGTCCGCACATAATCTCGTCCAATCTTTCATCCCCGCTAAGGCGCCTCCCCCCTCGTCCGAAACCCAAGCACTAACAATGGCGTAACCGAGCAGCGTCCGCCGAAGAGTGGCTGGAATTCGCTCCCACAAAGTAATCAAGCTCATTGTTTCGCTGCGGTGGACAATCTCAAGACCATGCCGCTTCGTCGGGCTGTACCGCTTACTCAAAGCCCTCAAGCCGGAGCTTTTAAGCCAGCCTTGCTTGCCGATGCTGCCCGATCTTCGTAAACGGGCGTGTCACGCAAAGCATAACGATCGAGGGTGGCAAGCATCAACCCCCTTGATCGCGATCCGATCCCCTCAGCCTCAACTACATTAACGGTATGTACTGGTCGGCATGAACATCGCCTTGGATGGTGCTCGTCGACGGTCGCAGAAATGGATGCTCGTGGAGGTCTACACCGCGCATTGATCCCCTTCCTTCGATTAACACCGCACCGCTTTGGCACCACGGCCCGTAATACTGGAATCTTACCGTAGCCAACATGATACCAAGTTTGATTTGCTCAAGGTTGTAATCGCCAAGTGCCCACAAGATCTGCGAATTATAAAGACTTCAGCACTAATTGCTTCTTCAACCGCGGTCTCGCCTATCCGACAGTCATCGCGGTAAGTGGATAAATCTGCACGCCCATTGCAGGATCATACATCCTCCATGGTTCTCTAATGCCATTGAACACGGGGCTTCATTTACGCTGTCGACTCCTTCTATGGTCGGACGTATTGTCGGGCCTACTCCAAATATCGCTACAAACGGCTGTTACAGCAAAGTATGTTACTTTCCTATGATATCATGATGGCTTGCTTATATTATCGCCAACATTTGGTCAAAAATATTCATGCTCAAAACATGTTGTTCTTAATATTGAATAAATCAATAGCCCATTTTTATTTGACTCAAACATGATATGATTTTGTAGGTCACTGTCCCTACCCTTCCTAATCCCGTAACCTTTCAAAGAAAAAGCGGCATGGCGATTCTTGGTGGTTCCTGGCTCGATCAGACGACGGCGAAGATTGATGATCGTTCGCACATACCGGACGTGTTGTTTCGCGGAATACAATCACGATCCACCGCAAGGTCTTTGAGCAGGATCCCGGCTTTCTCCGGGCCTTCGTGAATTTTTCACCGGAGGCTGGTAAGTAGCCTTGGTACACGCTCTGTGTTTGTCGACTGAATTATCCGATTAACCAGGAGATAACCGACGGCAAGGATCATGATGGCAGCGCGGTTTCGTTCATCAGGCAAAACTGTGTGTACACAGCGTACCATGCGTCTCTGCATGCACCATACCTTGATATGCCACGCTCTGCAGCCCATAGTAGGAGCACTACAAAAAAAGACACATCCGTGACATTTTGGGCCGAACGAATTTTTTTCCTGTCATACATATGACACTTCTATGACGATAATTGTGACAAAACCCGGTATAATCATAGATGTGGTGGGCTCCTACTTCTACGATAAAAAGTCATGACAGAAAATGGGCTTTTCGTCCTGGGCGGGCCGGAGACGCGGCTGCATGACATTCTTTGGGCCGTCCATGATGGAAAAAACCGTGGTAGAAGCGAGGGCGAGGAAAATTCGGGGAGTTCCCGGTTACGGTGGGAGGTATGGGGCCGAGCGATGCGTGTTTCTCTCTAACTGAACCCGAGTGAGGTGTTGGGCTCTAGCTGAACCCGAGCGACATAATCGCAGTTACGCTACATCGAACCCGAGCGATCGATCGATGGCTATTAACTGAACCCGATGGAGCGATTCCTTCGCTACTGTTGCTAACTGAAGCCGATCGATTGGATGAACAGTGAGCATTGTGGGGGGGGGTGGATGAACAGTGAGCGGTGGCATTGCCTCTGGATGAACAGGACCCCGTGGTGTGGAGGGCTGGATGAACAGTAGACGATGGAGGGGTGGTTGAACAGGACCCCGTGGTGTGGAGGGCTGGATGAACAGTAGACAATGGAGGGGTGCCCGTGGAGGGCTGGTTGAACAGTAGCCAGTGGAGTAGCGCGGTGGAGGCTGGATGAACAGGAGCTCGTGGAGGCTGGAGGAGGTCGACGGTGGAGATGAACAGTATCCCATGGAGTCCCGTTTTGCGGTGCGCCACACCCCTCCCGGTGAACAGGACCCCCGTTTCGACCGTAGGAGGTCCGTTTCATCCGCTGGCGGCACGCCACACCCCTCCCGATCAACAGACCCCTGCTGACCGTAGGGAGGTCCGCTTTCTCCGCTTTTGCACGCCACACACCCTCCCGATCAACAGACCCCTGCTTTCGACCGTAGGAGGTCCGTTTCGTCTGCTTTTGCGACACGCCACACCCTCCCGATCAACAGGACCCCCTGCTTGACCGAGGAGGTCCGCTTCTCCGCTTTGCGGTACGCCACACCCTCCCGATCAACAGACCCCTGCTGACCGTAGGAGGTCCGCTTTCTCCGTTTTGCGGTACGCCACACCCCTCCCGATCAACAAGACCCCCGTTTCGACCGTAGGAGGTCCGTTTCCTCCATTTTGCAGTACGCCACACCCCTCCCGATCAACAGGACCCCGTTTCGACCATAGGAGGTCCGTTTCCTCCGTTTTGCGGTATGCCACACTCCTTCTGATCAACAGGACCCCCGTTTCGACCGTAGGAGGTCCGTTTCCTCCGTCTTGCGGTATGCCACACCCCTTCCCATGAACACGACGCATTATGTTGCCTCCCCATGAACACGACGCATTCCGTTGCCTCCCCATGAACACGACGACGGCGATGTTTCTCCGTTCCGACCCAGCCATGTATACGAGCCCTTGCCGTACGTATGCACGAGTAGGCGTTCGAGACCCTGCCCGTATGTACGTATGTGGCTGTATTTTCTTTCTTGCACCACGTCACCGTATGACGCAGTACACGCTTATGTGCGCGCCTCTACTACTTACACGACGCCGCCTACTACTTACACATGCATGCCTCTACATCGACCAAAGATATATGTACGCATACACGTTCGCGACCGTAATGACAACGCTACGTATGCTTCACCGTGGGTCCCGACCGCCGTGCACTTCCTTGCTCGCGAAGATGTAGCTAGTGGGTCCCAGCTGTCAGGGGGGCGAATCGTTTTGTTTTTTTAGCCCGGACGCACTTCCTTGCGTGCGAAGATGTAGCTGGTGGGTCCCAGCAGTCAGGGGGGTGAATCATTTTTTTTTGCCCGAACGCACTTCCTTGCGTGCGAAGGTGTAGCTGGTGGGTCCCAGCAGTCAGGGGGAAACGTTTTTTTTTGCAAAATACGGTGGCCCGTCCGGTGGGTCCCTCATTGCCGTGGAGGAATCATTATTTTCACAGCGTAATAAGGAGGCACTTCCTTGTCGCCATCGTGGACCCAATGGTCACCTCTCCACGTACATTCCACGTCCGATGGAAGTCGCTCCTTGAACATGTTGACCACGCCACGAGAGCACCAGTGGCGGTGGACGATGGCGCAGGCCTAGGAAGGGGACGATGCGGAGCCGGTGAAGACGCGGCTGGATGCCCACGCGAGAGGAGTATGAGGGTTCACCTGCTCGGCCGAGGTGTGAGAGCCTGCCGCCGCTGGCCCGGCCAATGTGAGAATAGCAGGGGCGGTGAGGCCTTCGCGGCAGCACAGCTGGCCACGGGAGGCAGGAGCAGGCGGCACGATCGGTGCTGCTTTGAGCGGCTGGAGCAAGAAGACCAGAGGTTGAAGAAGCACTACGGCCGTTGGATGGACATCGTACGGTCACTTGAGCTAGAATCGTTCATATTGACTAAGTTGACAAAGCCCTCCGTCCCTGTCAACTTAGTAGGCCCACAAGTTAGCCTCCCACCCAGGTGAGTCCCAAATGAAGGTGGGGTATTCATTTTTTGTGCGTAATAAGGAGGCACTTCACAGTGGGTCCGAGCCGACAATGGGGGAACGTTTTTCATGAAATACGGTGGCCCGTCCGGTGGGTCCCAGCCTGTGGGAAATGCTTTTTCATGAATAAGGTGGCCCGTCCGGTGGATCCTCGTTGTCGTGGAGGAATAATTATTTTGCGCCGTAATAAGGAGGCACTTCCTTGCGGCCGCCGTGGACCCAAATTGCCGGCCTCTCCACGACAAGATTCTTCCGATGGAAGTTTGTCGTTGATCACGTTGACCACGCCAGCACCGAGAGCACCAGTATGTGGACGATGGCGAGGCCTAGGAAGGGGACGACGCGAGACGGGAAGACACAGCAGTGGAAGCCCAGCGGAGAGGAGTACGAGGTTCACCGGTTCGGTCAAGGTGTGAGGCTGCCGTCGCCGTAGAATAACAGGGGTGTGGGTGAGTGGAGGGATGACCTGGCTAGCGGTAGGAGTAGTATGGGGGCGGTGAGGCCTCCGCGGCAGCACAGCTGGCCACAAGAGGTAGGAGCAGGCGGCACGACCGGCGCTACTTTGGGCGGCTGGACCAAGAAGACCAGAGGTTGAAGAAGCACTACGGCCGTTGGATGGACATCGTGACAATACCTTTGAAACTAGAATCGCTTATATTGACTAAGTTGACAAAGCCCTTGGTACGCTCCAACTTAGTAGGCCCACAGTGTCAGCCTCCTCAAACGGTGCGCCCAGATGTCGTGAGAGGAATCATTTTTGGGCGGCCGGGCTAAGAATATCCGAGATTGAAGAAGAAGCACGACATCCGTTGGATAGACATCCAACGCCATCGCCGCTAGAACCGTGTGTTGACTATAATAAGTTGACAAAGCCGTGCATACGCTGCTAACTTATTTTTTACGGACGCCATTACTTAGTAGGCCCACAAGTGTGTGGCGTAGAACTTATAGCCCATTTATGCTTTTGTAAGAATGTACAACCCATTTTTGAATTCTAATGGAATTTACAACAGCCCATTTACAGTTTGTTAAAAGTACAGCCCATTTTCTAGCTAGGACAACGATTAATAATTTCAACCAACCGTTGAAGACAGAATTCAATAAAATTTCCCACATTTTGATGGGATCCAAAATATTTTTATCCCGAAATTTCTAGTTAGATTAAATATAAACTTGTATTACGTAAAAATCCAACGAAACATTGCGCGCGCAACAATGAAAATTTAAGATTTTCAAAATCCATAAATAATATTTTATAAACTAATTTCATGTTTGGTCCATTTATTTACAGTTACTGCCCATTTTTATAATTACATCCCATTTATTATTTTTTAAAGCCCATTTTCCTGTTAAGCCTAATGCATCCCTCCTAGGAAAGATTTGCAGCCCAGCGGGGCGGAGAATAACAAGTTGACCTTGCCTGGGGGGTATTCCTCAAAAGACGTATAGCTGGGCTAGCCATTTTCATCTTAAAAAAATTAGTATCCGGCTGGATATCCGCTCAGGCTAGACGGGCCACAGCCCCCAGTTAATACCCTGCTCTCCTCTCGAACAACAACGAAATCATCGCCAAGAAAAACTTCTGCGGTGCTCACGCCTCAAAAACACAAATCTTGCCGAGCTGCTTGGTCCCAAATTGTCGGCCGCACCTTGTGCAATTCTCTCGCTTATATTGACTACATAGGTTGACAATGGTGTGGGACCGTGATGTCGTGAAACCCAGGAGAAAGCATATAGTTGTACATAATAAGGAGGCACTTATGCGTACGCATTTGCTATGGCCTAGTGGGTCCCTAGTGTCATCCAGTCAAAATAAAGTCATCTCCTGAATCCTCATGTTTGTTGACGATGTTAACAATGCTCGGCGCCACAGCGAGCGCAACAACTCGAAGGACAACGGAGAGGGCCTTGCGGGCCCTACGGATGGTCTAATATAGCGCCCGCTGCTCATTCAGGAAGCCAGGATCATCGGACACCTATGAGCACCTTCGAGAAACTGAGACGGCATGAAACGGTAAGGCCACGCTTGGGAGCTCTAGTTTATTTCAAACCTGTATTAACATACAAGTGTAATTTACTCGTCATCGGAAACAACGCGTAAAATATAGGTGTAAAGAAACCGAGGGCCCGAGGTCTGTAAGTAAAACCGGCGGGTTACGCGTGTAATTTGAGAGACCAGTGTATATTTTACGAGCACTGCTATATGGATGACATTACCAGACGATACATGCACGACGTGCGTATCATGCTATCCATGGGCAAGGTTGAAACAGCAGCTAACAGCTGGATTAGCAATCGTCCGAGTGTCGTTCAGCGTCAGTTTTACAAGCGGTTTTGGTTGGAAAACGACGATCCAATCACAGCCTAATATCATGAGTTGGTCGGAAGATCATATGATTTCACGTCTAACCTACCCGACTTGTCGTATAGGCTATGAATGAAACATCAGACGATGAACTTCTTAAGCACGGAAACAACAGAAGAGGATGATCTTCTTAACAAGCAAATCACTGGCATTAGATCGCCATGCAAAACAATACGAAGCATTATCCTCAGGAGGCACGGTGAACAGCTCGTGATGCCGCATGCCACAACATTCCAAGCTCAATTTGCAATCAAACACAAGGCCTGGCATTACATAGACAATATTCAGAACAAACTCTTAACACAGGAATATCTCAGCAGAGTAACTATTTACTTCTAAACTGAACAAAGGAATAGGAAAAAACACTCGACGCTGCTCACAACAAGGGCGTCCCACTCAAAAATATCAAATGCATGTCTTCCGCTAACATCAATGAGCAAATTTTGACAAGGTTTTCCAATTCCAATATATTAAACTAACGCCTTCTTGCTAACATCAATGATTAAACTTTGACAAGCTTTCCCATTCAAAATATGTAATGCCTATGATCGTGGAGTCCTCGTCAGAAGCTTCTTGTACTTGTTTGGGCACTTTTTGCCCAGGCACTCCACGTGTTGTTAAATTGCCAATGGTCTCTCGCAGACTAGTCATGTCACCGTGTCTAATAATACTCAGAAAGCTTCTCGACATTCCTTCTCGTAATGTAGTGCAAACAAGGATCGCTTCTTTCTACAAAGTGGAACGACCAATCGACCCAAAGAATGCAGCAGTTTGCCTTGGACACATTGGCTCCTTTTGTGCAGTTCGACTAAAATCAAGTCGGAATAAAACTGAGCTTTAATTTTGATATCCCCGTAAGCAAACAATAGGTATAAGGGAAACAATTATCGAGAAATAACGGTTGATGACTTGTACTCCCGTAAGAATAGCATCTACCGATCTACTTTATCTTAATGGGAAACAAAGCAGAGAGTAGCAATTCTCCATCAAGCAGTGATTCATTCATATTGACCGAGACATTATCTTAACAATGCCTTGTTTCAACATGTATAAAGAACGACAAAGCGTAAAAAGTACCATTCCTAAAACAATGCAACTTATTCTATTTTAATTAGACATTATCTTATCTCTACCTTGGTTAAACATGTAGAAAGAACTACAAAGCATGATAGTACCATTACTAACAAGTGTTGCAGTTTTGAACTAAGATTCAGTAGTTAATTAATTCTGAGAGTGGCATTGCTTAATTTTACCAGCGGCATTAGATTAACAAAAAGCATAACCAGTTCCAGGGGAGAGTGGGTGCAACAACGGTATGTTCTTCCATCTACTTATAAAGGGGGTGATGCAGAGTTTGTTGTAACAAAGCAACAAGCATCATGTCTGGGTTGGTCCCATTTTTTTTCACTACTTAATGGGAAAAGACAGCAATACAATAGCTTCAATTCAACATTTATTTAAAATTGTACCAATACAAGTAGCACAACATCTTAAAGCACGCTGCACAATCATGTGGATGAAGGCCTGTACTGACCTTTCATGAGACGAACAAGATAAAATACGAATCTGCCAACACGAATAGGAAATCCAATCTCGTTTTGTGCAGTTGCACTGAAATCAAGCAAAGTGTTTTGCGTGGCGAAGCAAAATGTCGCAATGGCAACAAGTTGAATAGATATCCCTGTTTAAGCAGAGGAAAAAAAGGAATCAATTACTGGCTAATAAAGGAGGATGAAACATGCGGCCACAAAAATGGTAATCCCGCCAATCCCTAACAAGTGTTGCGCTTTTGAAATAAGATTCAGAGTTAATTCCGAGAGTGGCATCAATTATCGGGCTTATAAAGGGGTGATGCTGAATTTGTTGTAACAAAGCAACAAGCATCATGTCTGGGTTGGTCCCATTTTTGTTCACTACTTAATGGGAAAAGACAACAATACAATAGCTTCAATTAAACATTTATTTAAAAACAGTACCAAAACAAGTAGCACAACATCTCAAAGCACACCGCACATCATGTGGTTGAGACCAATATTTGAAACAACTCGCCACTTAAGACTGAAACAAATCTCGATCTCCTTTTGTGCAGTTCCACCAAAATTAAGCAAAGTCACCGTGTGACATTCAAGTTGAACTGCACAAAACACTCTTAAAACATAAGTGTTTCAGATGGCGAAGCAAAATGTCGCAATAGCAACAAGTTGAATCGATACCCTGTTTTAACAGAGGTAAAAAGGAAACAATTACTTGCCGATAAAGGAGGATGAAACAAACGGTGATGTAAAGAAGCATCTAACTTATCTTGGATGGAAAACAAAGTAGGACAAGAGCATTTCTAAAATGGTTGCATTGATTCATATTAACAGAGACATTCTCTTGAAACAACATTCGTTAATAAATGTAATTTACTTTTAACAAAGGGCATTGCTTCAATTTTCCGGCGGCATTCTTAGATTAACAACAGCAAAATAGTTGTATGGGACATGCCAGCACCATGTGCATCCACACGTATAAATGGGTGATGCAGAGTATGTAGCCGAGCAGCATATATGCGCTGGTCCCATATTTGTTCTCTTTGAACCTTCTTCCTATGTGAGGGCAGCAAATCTCGTCCTGCACAAACTACCCGACCCCCCAGTTTCTTTCCCTTTTCAACAAAGAGATCAGTTCCTTATAGATGTGTGTACTGGGTTACCCCCTTTTTCCCTTTTCGACCTACCAAGCGGCTGGATAGCCAGTCTATACTACTTTCCGCCCCTCCTTTCCTCATTGAACCATGTCCTAGATTCTTGCTCCAGCCCACCGCACCCTTCTTTCCTCTTTGAACCAAGACCTAGATTCGACTACAGATCAAAAAAGATCCACATGCAGCTAGAGCAACGACGGTTTCAAAGAAACTTATACCTTAAGGTCGCTTGGATGTGGCAAGGCGCGGCGCGGAGGCCGGATCTGCCCACACTACCACGTGACGGTAGCAAGGAAGAAGGGGTCGGTGGCCCTCCCTGACAAAGTTGGGTGAAAGAGAACAGCCTTGAGCGGTGGATTGCCTCCCTCGCCAAGGCGTATAGGAGTGAACGTTGCACCTCCTCCCTTCCCGGCGGACGGGATACTGGACGCCTCCTTCACCAGTTGTAAGGGGGAGAGAGAGACAAGAGGCCAATGCAGTCTTGTTTAGATCTAGTGAAGAGAGGGTGAGAGACCTGTGAATATAGCAAACCCTAGCAAATGAACGCCGAGCCTCCAGCTGTAACATATATGTAGTGCGAAAGCGTGTGGAGAGTGCAAACCCTAGCGAACAAGCTACCGAGGCTCCCGCTTATATATATACTACTGTAGTACGGATCGAGCTCCGGTGCCTTCACTGCACCTGCTTTTGGTCTGTATGATGTGAGCTACCACATTTTGCGCCCACCGTCATAAATCCAAAGG
Organism: Aegilops bicornis; assembly: GCA_021605145.1. Classification (NCBI taxonomy): domain Eukaryota; kingdom Viridiplantae; phylum Streptophyta; class Magnoliopsida; order Poales; family Poaceae; genus Aegilops; species Aegilops bicornis. The sequence goes on along the minus strand of CM038671.1, from coordinate 533,238,507 downwards.
CAGTGCACTAAGTCAATGAAGCCGCATCCATATAGTACCGTCGTGTATATGACTAATATATAGTGGAGTGGTTTTCTTATTCTCTCCATAACAATGCTTTAAATTGTGTAAGTACTGAACGAAACTCTTTATCTAATGTACAATGAAGAAAACTAGTACTACTTCCGATGAACTAACGATCCACGCCCACGCGTCCTGGTCGCACTTCCTGTCCTTCACGTGTGGTACACTACCCTCCCTTAAGTGAACAACCACACATGCGCCAAATTATCGGAAACGTGTGAGAGTGTGTACAAATAAAGAATTTTAATTTCAATTATCGGAAAGGTTTGAGAGTATTACAAAGTTTGACTTCAGTCAAATCTAATATGCGGAGTAAATAAAAATGGAGGGCTACTACGTCCATCCGGGTTTTTAGTCCACACCATTTTTCAAAACAAAGTTAATAGCTGGACAAATAAAATTACAGGGGAGCTGGAGAAAAAGTTGTGAGAAGGCTTAGAAATCAATACAAAATTTATGCTCTTAGTACCAACGTCGATCCTTCTTCGAGGAAACATTTGGTTCATAGCCAATTGTGTGATAAAATTGTACCAACGTGAAAGGCGACCGCGTCTCCAACGCAACCAAGGTGAACTGACGAATGATATCATCTTTGTGCGTAACAAGCAAAGAGCACTGATGGAAGACAGCTTGTTTTTCATTGAAAATCGATCAACTTCACCAAATTGACGCAACCATGAGGCGCAACCATGAGCATCGGTAGGTCATCGTGGTGATGCATCATCCATTTGGCATCAAGTTTGGGTGAGGCACCTATGAAGTTCGACAAATCCTCACCGTGGTCTGCTTCTTCTCAAGAATCAAGCTCGAGGAAGGAAGAACCACGTGGCGAGGACAAAGGAGGCGGAACAACAATGGCCATCCAATTTTGTGCGTTCCACTAAAATTGAGGAAGACATGCCCGGTATGGAGACACGCATCGCTGTTTCCAAAAATATAAAAAGGGTTAGCAATGACATCTCAATTGTCATTAAGAATTAATGAAAAGTACACCAACAAAATGTACATCATAATTATCTTGATGGGAACTAAACCAGGATACCCGAGAAAAAAAGCATTTCTTCATTTAACCAGTGATAGTACTACCACCATATGGACAATGACCGCACAACCACCATATACTTTTTGTCGAAACAACATGTATACCTCCACCAAGGCATAAATCATGACAACTTTTTGAGTGGCATTTCCTCTATAATAGTACTAGTAGGTGATGTTGGACCAGCCGACGGACCCTAGCTACTATGCATGGGGAGCTGGGGAGTAGTCGATAGAAGAAAATCCGCACGCAGACACGGGAGCTGGACCAGTACAAAATGTTATACCTTAGGTGGGCGAGATGTCGTTTAGGCGGGCGGGCGGGATCTGCCCACACGACGGCAGTGAACAAGGGCGCGGAGGATCTTCGTCCGCGCCAGCGCCGGCTCCGAGAGGATGGAGCGCATCGGCTTCCTCCGTCGCCGACGGCGACAACGTCAACGCTGCACCTCCTCACCTTCCGCAGTGGACGGGATTCGGCCGGATCTGTGACCACCGGCGAGGAGAAAGATAGAGTGGACACTGTCATCTTGTTTTGATATGGAGAGGGTGAGAGAGCGAGACGTGAGAAACTCTATCAAACAAGAGGCTATAATGGAGTAAAAAAATCTCTCCATAGCAGTGGTTCTAAATAGAATACGCACGTTCCCGGAAAAAATAAATGAAAACTGACGGACAATTTTTTAAGGGTCTGTCTAGGACACATCTAGAGGTGACATAGTTATGTCACATCTAAGTTGATGTCCACTCTGTTTGTGGTCTATTTTTTTTCCTAGTTTTTTTTGTTTCTCGTTGCTACATTATATACTTATGGGAGCTTAGATTTGATATCCTTAAATAACATCTAGATGTGAATTAGACAAACTGATTTTCTAACGTACCAAGAAAGAAAACTCAATCAAAAACACGCCCCCGCTTCCAGGTCGCGAGAGTCGTCGCGCACACACACATAGACATAGACATGCATATCCGTGTTTACGTAAAATTCCATTTCCATCTCCATCTCCAATCATATTTGTCCAACTCACACATTATTTACGTTGTTAATTATATACGCAGCAATATTAACGTACATCACTCTTGTTTGTGCACGTCCGGACCGCTGCCACGGCCGGTCCTGACCAACCCGAACCCTCTTCATCACCCGCGCGTGCTTCCCGTCTCTAAACGGTCAAGCCGCATTCATGCCCGCCAGCGGACGCGACCTCTCACCGGGCGCCGGCATTTAAGCAGCGCGCCGGCCGAGAGAGCGTCGCCCGTGCAGCTTTCGGGTGCACGCGGCTACTCCGTGTTCAAAGGTCACAATAGCCGGCTACAACATGCATGTAAGAAGTTCTTGGGAGTCCGTGCTACAGCTAGCTGTCCTCCCCCAACTCGTCAATCTCTTCCAGTAGTGCTAGTACTCCATGGCACGATCCATCGACAAGCAGGCGGGAAAGTTATCTTATACTCGGTTTGCGGTGAGTGGCATGCCGAGCGATCCAACGGAATGAAACGTTGGTTTCTCTCCGTTTCCATTTTTTCTCCGGAAAAACGGAAACTTTCCACTCCATTTTCATTCCTATTCCAAGGTTGCCCCGTTACAACATTCCATCAAATACAAAGGAAAACTAACACGCATGTCTTTCGATGCATCTCAATGATTCACACATCATAGCTAATATTTACTTCACAACTAAAGAAAAAAGTTGTGAGAGCGCGTGTACGAAAGAAAAACTACCGATGGGGTCACTATGACTTAAACCCTAAACCCTAAACATGATTTAATTTCCTGGCCGTAGAACTCGTCGAAGGAAAGACGGCAGCACCCTCGGATCACACGATGCTTTTGTGCAGTTCCACTAAAATCGACCTGAGCATCCCTGATGGCAAAGATATTGAAGAAGTGTGATTAGCATAATAGTACTGGCACTAGTTCATGAGACATAAACTCATCACATGTAGAAGTCGGTAGAAGTAGAGAAAGATCGACATGGAGATGGAGCTACGGCAGTGGAGCAAGCCGGCTCCAAAAGGAAGATGGACTACTTGGGACGTCGGGCTGTAGCTAGAAGGGCAGTTGGGACGCGACATCGGCCCATACCGTGGTGACCCCCGATTGGGATGCACCAACTGTGGATTTTCTCCCTCGCCGATGTCGACCGCGTCTACGCAGGACATTGTTCCCTTCCCCCAGCTACGGGATCAGGTCCGTCGTTCTATGCTTGTGAAGGGAGCAACCTAAGCAAGCAGGCTTGTAGCTTAGGCTCCTGCTAGTGTATATATAGTGGTTTTCTTTTTCTCTCCATATCAACCATTTTATATTGCGTACGTGTCATTCAAGAGTGAAATGATGGTTGCTTCTTCCGACTAACTTACCGTGTGATTTGACCGCTTCCTTAGTGGCCCCTACACGCATTCCCCTACGTGTATGCAATAGTCACACGTACACATGGACGCAAAATGCGCGCGATGCCCTAATGCATGCATGTCCGAGCACACGATTTAAACACACACGGTCACGCTCAAGTGCTCAACCTACACGTGCATGCACACACATACTCACCGGGGTGAGCTAGTGACCGTGATAAACACCGGAAAAAAATATTGAGCGCAATGAGCGATTATGAAGTCCACCGACCGTATTTTTACAAATATACAAAGGACAGAGAGTGTATTTATCTCGCTTGAAATTAAGCCATATTAACCGGAGAGGAGGCGGTATGGACTAGCATTACTTTGTCAGTGTCCCGCCAACTTGCCGAACGAGGAGAAGGTTGCAGGACGAGAGAAGCTTGCGCGGTGGATCACAGGACAAGGAGAAACTTTTGACTAATGCAAGCTCTCCTCGCCAAAGCGGTGGACGTGCAATAGTTAATTCGGTGTCAAATTTCCAGAAGCATACACTATACTACTAGTGCTATTATTGTTCGACTTCCCGAATAGGTGAACAGCCAAGCGCAAAGTTTACTAGTACTACTACTATAGTCTATAAAGGTACGTACTATACTAGTACTAGGAACCGGATGGAGGAGCGTTTGCACTCTTATTATAATTTTAAAATGTGATAAAGCAATCTTCAACACATTTGGTTCTCTTTGAGGGTTCTCGCATGTGATAATGGAAGTTGATTGCATGGAACACTCGCCACAATTCTCGCTTAATTCTGGCTCATATCCTGTTACAAATAGTAGCGCTTGGTAATATTTCCTCCCTTTTGTTATTCAAAGATGTAAACAGGTCAAGAACCTTGCGGCGCATCTTCGTATGTAACCATGCTTGCTGCACTTTGAATGTGGTCGAGAGCTGGCTTGATGAAACACCTTGCTTCCTACTTCTTTTTTTTATGGGTACCTCGCTTCCTAGTGACCAAAGGTCTTGGCTGATCGTCCTAAGAATTCTTATATATGAATAAAGCTCTCTCATTTACCCGCAAAAAATATTAAGCCATATTAACCGGAAAGGAGGGAGTATGGACTAGCACTACTTTTTGGTGTGTCCCGTCAACTCGCAGAACGAGGAGAAGCTTGCAGGACAAGGTGAAGCTCGATTACGCCTTTTGACTAATGCAACCTACCCTCGGTGGACATGCATCAGTCCATTCGTGTCGATTGTCGTGAGGCATACACTGTAGTACCCAACATGCGAAGTACCATCATTGTTCGACTTCACGAAGAGGCGAAGAGCCAAGCGCAGTAGTACGAGTAGTACTACTACTAGAACCGCATGGTGGAGCGGCTGTACTCTTTTTTTATCTTTGATAAAGTACACGTTTATTCCGGAGAAGGGCGGAAAACGGCAGCCCAACATGTAATGAATGATATCGATCAACCAACATGCTCGAATATATCTTGGCCTCCGTGCGAGCCCGTCTATGTGTTCTCGCCTCGCCTCTCTCAAGGAACAAGCGGGTTGGCTCTTTGTCACAATTGAGATCGGTTTGCTCACACTCCTATCCCACATGTCGCTGATATGCCAAGAGGAGGTGCGTTGATCGATCGCCATACGCTGCATTTGGTTTTGCACCTTCATACTACTCCTCCCTCTCATCACGGTTCATGTATGCGCTTCATTATGATGCATTTCTCTCAATGCATTTCCACCACCAGAGAGACTTTAGACGCGTTTGGTTTAATGCTCAATTAATTAGGGCGTGGTAACCGCAATCAAGTCCGCAATTTTCTCTCCATGTACTGTAATACTACAGAGTGGAGTAAGTGCATGCATGTGTGTACCCGGGGTGGAAGCACTGCATGCATGTGTGTACGCATTATTCCCTCTAGTAATAGACGCCGTGCTATAACTACCAATGATATGTTTTAGGCCGATCGCTAGTCGCCTTGGTCCCACAGATTTTTTTTTATTTTTTCTGAAGCGCGCTGTATAAACAATGATGGATGGAGTAGTATGAGCGGATTCAAAGAAGAGCGTATTGATGGTTACTTCTTCAGAGCAACTTACAATGGGAAAGGTGGGGCTTATGATTTGACTACTCATTACTCACTATTAATGCGGCGCACTGACCGGGCTGAGTCTCCCATGCGGTTGTGCACTACCCCCTCGGTTCTTAAATATACTCTGGAGTATTTGTCTTTCTAGAGATTTCAACGAGTGACTACTCAAATATTTGTCTTGTTAGAGATTTCAAATGGACTGCACATATGGATGTATATAGACATATTTTAGAGTGTAGATTCACTCATTTTGCTCCATATGTAGTCACTTGTTGAAATCTCTAGAAAGACGAATAGAATATTTAGGAACGGAGGGAGTACACATACGAAGCAAAATGAGTGAATCTACACTCTAAAATATGCCCGCTTGAAATTTGTAAAAGACAAATATTTAGGAACGAAGGAGTATAATTTTGTGCATGGCACATGCACCGGATGATGAAGAGGCTTCGGCAATGCTATCAAGCTTCCATCATTTGTTTACATAATTGACGTACTATACAAATAATTTTCCAAAGGACACGAAATTGTACAATGGTATGAGCTTTCAGCTTTTGTTTTCGCGTGTCTTGCCATCAATGCTCTTTCGTAAACAATAAAAAACTAACTTCCTTGTTAATGCATGTCAATTATTAGCGCATCGTAGCTAATAATTACATCACAACCAAGACAGATTTGTGAGAAGGTGTTAAATTAAAATTGATCCATGCTTTCATTGGCAACGCCCCCCATTTCTGTCTAAATCAACAAGGCATGTTGGGAAAAGTAGCTGTCTGGAGCATGCAACATTCCGATCATTTTGTGCAGTTCCACTAAAATAGAGCTGAGCCAGAGATATTAAGTGTGATTACGATAACAGAGGACTGCTGATGAAACAATAAACACACAAATAGAAGTCGGTCACCTTTGCGCTCTCTTAAGACTAACTAGTTGGAGAAGATTAGGCTCGGAGTTGGATGAGGAGGATAGAGCAAAACCAATCTCCCTTTGTGCAACAAGACCGAATGTAGAGACGTTGTTCGTGTGACATTTTAGTACAACTGCACAAAACACTCTTAAGAAAAAAGTGATTTGTGCAGTTCACCAAAAGGTCGCAATAGCAACGAGGTGAAATGGATAGCTCTATTTGCAAAAAAAAAGAGGTAGAAAGGAAACAATTACTGGCCAATAACAGTTGATGACACATGCGACAACAAAAAAGAAGCATATTCCTTGTCCTAAGGGAAGATAACAACACGGTTGTGTTTGTCTAAAACGGTGTGAGGACGAGAATGCAATATGGAAAGTACATCGGACGAGCTACATTTTGGGCAAAGAACTATGGAAGATCCACATGCAGCGACGTGGGAAGACGGGCAGTGGAGCAAGGCCGGAGGGGATACCTGGAGGTCGTCGGGATGTAACTAGGTGAGCGGCGGCGGGCGAAATCTACGAGCAGGTGGCGTAGGCCCTGCCGCGCCGGAGCTTGGTCAGAGAGAACAGCGTGTACCACAGATCGAGATGTGTTGCCTCGGCGCCGTCGAACGGAGAAACGATGGACTTCCTCCCTTTCCCCCGGCGGACGGGACGCGGCCGGATCAATGACCAACAGTGAGAGAGAGAGAGGCCACCGCACTCCCTTTCCCCCGGCGGACGGGATGCGGCCGGATCAGTGACCAACGGTGAGAGAAAGAGAGGCCACCGCAGCCTTGTGTGAGATACTCTAAAGAGCGACAAACCAGGCACTCCATTGTATATAGTGAGCGGACTACCTTTTTCTCCATAAAAATCGTTTTATATTCTGTGTACGTGCCATTGAGCGCTATAACTTTATTTAAAAATAATGCGGCAACGCGTCAAGTTGAACTTTGTTTCGTGCACGCGTGGTACACGACCTCCCTAGGTAAACAACCGCTACAGGCGTTCAAATTAGCACGTGGGCTGCCATTTCCTAAAGAAATGAGCTCCACCGTGTACCCGCGCGGGTGTGGCTGGGCACGAAGCGTGAGTACGTGCATGGTGCACCTATTCTCTTCTTGTATACGTACACCACCTACGTGGGGTTGTGTGAGAGAGATACAAAACTAGAGAGATATAGTGTGTGGGTTCTTGAGAGTTTTTCTTGGGGGGGGGGGTCAATCAAAAAATGTAACATATGCAATGTGTGTGAAATAGAGTCCTGGATATAACATATATATAGAGGGGCCGATCCACGAGAAGAGACTGGAGGTATCATTGGCTTGAGGTGTCCATAGAATCGAAGAGAGGGATGATGTGTGTGTGTGTGTGCTGATCGATAAAGAGTGCCATCGAATTTGTGTGTGCCACGCCAAAGATATAGAGTGGGCAGCCCTCTTGGAATGTGAGAGGGGACATGTGCAGTTTGTCTCTGTGGCATGGATACCTACCTGCAGCGCTCGACTATCGGTGTGTGGTGGGGGAGGAGGGAGGCCAAATTAACTATAGAGGTACAATGGCTGGTATATGTGTGGAGGAGGAGAGAGGCCTACCTCATGTATTAAGGAGATCGATCTGCCTCGTGTATTAAGGGAGATCGATCGGCATCCATGCATATGTGCAGGAGAGGAATAAGGTTGGGAGAGAGATGAGCTAGAGTGTTGGAGGGGTGGTAGTGGAGTTGCTTCTACCAAATGGTGGGATAGGCTTGCTAGACAAACGGAGGGCACGCCCACAATATCAATAAGAGAGGAGATGGCTGCTTGTTGTCTGCGCACGTGCGTGTGAGAGACGGGTCAGGAGGCATGCACGAATGATGAGGGGGGATGATGTGGATGTGGTAAGCAGACGTAACTACATAGGAAGATCAATCGCCCTTTGTTAGAGAAAGGAGAGACATAACTTGTGAGGTACGTCGATCGATGGGGGGGTAGTTAAAGTCGATCTAGGTATATGTTGGGAGATCGATCGGTATACATGCATGTGTGTGTTAGAAGCAAATGAGGCACGAGGAGAAGGATAGAGAGAGGGATGCATGTAGGAGGTGGTACGAGAGGCATACTATATCGAGGGGGGAGGAGTGTGCAAGTACGAGAACGATGAAAAGAGTGGTGGGAGTGAGGCATGGACGGTGACAAGGGAAGAGGGGAAGGTTGTGTTTGTGCTAGGCACACCTGGCTAGAGAGGCATATCGATCGATGTGTGCCGTAAAGAAGGAGCTGGGGGGCCTACACACAACGTGGGTGAACGACCTAAAGTGAAAAGATGAATTTGCGCGATGGAGCTAGAGAATGCTGAGGGAGGGTGAGAGGAATGTGGGCGTGTGCATGCACAAGAGAAAGTTAGTTCTAGCTACAAAGATAAGAGGGTTGTGTGGGTGTAAAAGACGAATAGAGATCATATATACTTCATTATAAAAAGCGAATTCGGATATTTGAAGAATTTATCATAGTGTTTTAAACCGACGCATGTGTGAATATATATAACGGTGATACACATGGTGTGGTTATGAACATGTTATACTACATTTAATATATTTTATCTCTACTCTTATAAAAAAGGGGAGTTGTTGATGATGGTGTGCCTGCCATCCTGCATTATAGGTCATTCTGATTTATATCTGGCGGATAGCAAGGAAAGTATGATGGTTGAAGTTGGCAACAATCATGATTGTAGATTCTTATTGAAATAGAGAAATGAATTCAAATTTAGTTCGAATTGCGGCGTTAGTATAGAGAATGCACTAAAATGTTGGTATGAGTAGGTTTCATGCATTATACAGCAAGCGAAAAAATTTAATCGGACATAACATGGATTCATACTCCCTCCTTCCATCTATATAGGGCGTAATGAGATTTTTAAGACCGCCTTTGACTATTGACAAGATTAATAGTACATGACATGCACAATGTGAAAATTATATCATTGAAAGAACCTTTCATGCATTTAATTTACCGGTGTGCTTTGTGTAAGTTGCATGTCATATATCATTGCTCTAATATTTGGTCAAAGTTAGCATCAAAAAACGCATTAGGCCCTATATAGATGGAAGGAGAGAGTAGCTTTGAATAGCATTTGTATAGTAAAACGGGGCAGGACTCTCTCTTTGTGTGGTGTGAATAGTTTATTTTTTCATTTTCTTTTTGGTTGAGGGAAGTGCGAATTGATTTGGTACGTACAAGTACAATATTACTACACGTTAGGCTTGTCCCTAAAATTCAACCCGCGTCTTGTTATATCCCGAAAATTCAGATATCGTGCTCTCAAAACTGGTGCCTTCACAACCCGCGCCTTGCTATCCCGAAATTACAACGCTACGAAAACTCCCTCCAGCTGCCAAATCCCGACACGTGAAATCCCCCTTCTAACCCTGAGGCGAAAGGGCCGCCAGTTCAAATCGGTGGGGGTACTTTTGTAACACACCCTACATTTTGGACAAGCGCGTCCCTAAGTCATGCTTCATCCCCTCCCATCGCCCCCTTTTCGCCATTCGAAATCCCAGGCCGCCATAACCTCTCCGCTCCATCCGCGAAACCCCACCCTCCTCCGTCCGCCATGTCACCGCTGCCCAGCCAGAGCCTCTTCCCCGATGACGTCGTCCACCGCAACAGCTCGACGTCCCTCGTCCACCTCCCCGGATGAGGATCCGTCGTCCATCTCGTCGTCCCGCCAGTTCAGCCGCCCCGTCCTCCACCTCCAAGGAGCTGCTCCGACGATCGCCTCGCCTATCGCGGCTTCTCCATCCCCACAAAGACCGCCTTAACTTGCTCCACCGGAACCGCAGCATCCTCACCGACTCCTCGGACGAAGCCGAGGCCTACTCGGCGCCACCAAAGAGGTTGTACACTCATCGCATCGCACCTTCTCCTTAACTCGACCTCCTGGCGCCGACGGTGCTCCATCCCACACCCCCATGGAGGGGATACCTTGAAGCCGGCGCCGCGGGCGACATCTCCACGGCGGCTCTCCCCTAGTGTGAGGCCCCTTCGGCAGCGGGGTCCATACCAGCCGGATCTGCTGCTGCTGCTCCGGCTCTCGCTCAATCGCTCGCTCGCCCAGCTGCTGCTGCTGCTCTCCCCCTCGCTCGTGCTGCTGCTTTGCTCCAATTAAGACACACTTCAGTCGACTGAATCGACTTTTGGGTCAGTCGATTTTCAGGGGTTGGGGGGCTCGTCGGAGTTAAGGAAGAACCACCCGCAGTGGGGATGGGGGCTCGCCGGAGAGGTACTCCACTATCTATCTTAGGGTTCAGGGTGGGGCGGGGGGCCTAGAGGGTTGGTCGGGGTGGCGGTGGCGAGTTGTTTCGGGGCGGCGAGGCGGCGTTGGGGCCGGCGGTTCGGCCGGTGGTGGCTGGCGGCTCAGGGGTGCAGGTTGAAGATGAACTGCATGCCCTCCCTAAACTACATGTCAAGTGCCTCTCTGCTACCATTGCATTCAGTTTCGACAGTAACATTCAGATTCCACAGTAAATTTCAGTTTCGACAGTTAAGTTCAGAGTCAACAGTTTTTACCTCATCTGTTGTAGTCTGTCTTGTGCTGCTTCAGCCTTGACGTCTTACGGCTCACCGGAGCTACTCCAATGACAGAACGATCCATCACAACAGAAAGCAAAGGCTCGACGCCGCTTCATGATTCCTCGGATCTTCCTCCACACCACCGACAGCCACCTCTCGCCTCAATCGCTTCAAATGACCAACCCAATGATGCTGAGGTCGACACGGCTATGGCAAAGAGGTTGTACACTTGTTGCATCACTTATTGCTATACATTCACGTCGATCCATTAGGGCTATTTTGGTTCAACGGAAAAACGTCGATCCACTGGTTGTTACCATCACTCTAAATTTTTGCATGCTCTCCTTACATAATCTCACCATATTTTTTGTATGCATGTGATATTGTACACAGTCATGCTGAACATGTAGAGAAAAAGAGAAGAGTTTTGCGCGGCAATACAATGTCATGCAGACATCGCTCCATGGTGGGTTCAATGGCAAACCCTCCCCGCCCCTCTCCAGATTGTAATCCAGAGGAAGATATCTGTTTAGAGGTGGATTCAGACGCCGCTGACCACTCCTATTTACACCCCAAGGTGTTTGCTCTACCTTGGCATGATGATGTTAGTCATATCATGCATATGTTGCCTTGCAGTGCCTACTTTTGACATCATATATTGTCATCTGCTTAGTTTAGACATGTTCTGTAATGCCACCTGTTTAGTTTCTATATCATATATGGAAATTATGCAGTCTCATGTCTTTTAGCCAGCCATAATATATGTGAAATATGCAATGCCATCCTGTTTAACCAGGCATCATATATTTGAATGATATCTTGCCCATCCTTTTCTTCATTAAATTTCCATTTGTCGACAATGTTTGTACATTAAACTACTCTTCCGTGAATCAGCCATTTGGGTGGGAGATGGAAAAATCTGGAGTGAAAACAAGGCCTTCAGAGCGAGCGGTGCTACCGTCAAGCAGATCTCTTGTTGGGTCCTCGATAGCTCCTCGTAGATGGATTCGCAGACAGATGACCAGTCCTATTCCCCCACCGAGGTGTATGCTCTAACTTGGCACGGTTATATCGCTCATATCATGCATACGGTGTCTTGCATTGCATAGTTTAGACATCATATACACAATATTCAACAACATGTTCTTAGTTCGTACATCATATCGAATGCCCTCTCGCTTAGCATATAAATCACATATGTGAATTAAATGATGTGATCCTCGATTACTTAGATAACATGTAGGTGAATTATGTCATGCGATCCTGTTTAGTTATTCATCATATCTTTGAATTATGTTATGCTATGCTATCTAGTTTAGATAAACATCATATATGTGAAATTATGTCATGCTATCCGTTTTAGTTAAACAATATACATGTCAACTATTTCATGCCCTCTTTTTTCCACACTATCTATTGCATCTGTCTCTCATACAATGTTTGTACATTCAACTATGTTTCCTGTTTATCAGCCATTTGAATTGGAGCGGGTGATGCCAGTATCTAGCAAACTAAAAACACGGTCTTCAAATAAAATAGTGCTACCTCTTGGTGGAGATAGCACCCCGGTTGTACATGCACAAGAACCAGCCCTACCACACATAACCCAAACTCTCGCAGATTGTACCCCTACTGCGATGGACAAAGAACCAGCTTCACCCAATCTAACCCCAACCCCAAATTGATAGTAACCTGGGCCTGCTGACACAAAGACCATCTCCACCACAGAGCTCCCAAACAAGAGCGATTAGTAAGGCAGCTCCAAGTGCCCAAAGGGCCAAGATTATCACGGCGAACCCCAACTCCACCCGGTTAGTACGCCTATTCCCGTGGAGGAAGCACAACCAACTAGTCGTAGTTTAGCATCTATCGCATTTGATGTTGTTAAATCGTATGCGTATCTTCCGATCTTGGAAATATTATACTAAAGATGAAGGAAAATGTCGATTGCAGGTGTTTGTCCAGAGTTATGTGTAAGTAATGTTATTCATGGCAATTACTTTGCTTCATCCCATACATCCTACCTCCATGATGGTTATAATACAAAGAATTTTCCCATTTTTCTCTATAGAGAAGGACCGATTTGGAAACTTCAGGATGAGGTAACCTATGCTAATACCTCTCGCTATCTTCAAGAATGCTTGGTGGCGATGTCGGAATTACCAAGAAAAGCGTACTTCACCGCAAAGAAACTCATCAAATTTATGTTCTCATGAGGCACATTTATCGACAATGATCGGGAACGCCTTTGTTCTCAGATCGTCCCGAACCAAGAATGTGGTAAGGTCTATGAGCTCATTTTCTATTTTTAAGTATTATATTCTTCCGCCTTATTGTACTGCTCATGTAGAACAAGTGCCTAAACCTCAAGAACAACTGCTTTAATTTAAGATTCCATTGCTATCATAGTTCAAAAAGCGATAGGCGTTAATTGTGAGTTTTACCACCGCCTTTGCGCTTTTATCGACCAAAGCGCATGCTTATGCGCAGTTATGCACAGATTATGCGTAGTTATGCGCAATGCGTTTTGCCAACGTCTAGAGCCTAGCGCTTAGGCACGCCTTTTTTAACTATGATTGCTTTGCTCTTGTATCACTGTATTTACTCATACGAACTTATTTCTAAATTGAAGGATCCAATCGAAACTCCAATGGCACAGTAGGTATGTTCACGCATGTTTCTTTAACAGGTTTGCTCTTATCAATAGCTCTGTTGATTTCAATTTCAATTGTGTATACATTGACTTTCATATCATGCACATTACTAGCATCACAACAGAGCCAATAGTGTTGTTGTACATGTAGACCCGTGGTACCCATCTAAAATCTTGTTGTGTCGTGTAGTTTCCCACGCTTTGTATTCTTTCACTGCTGCTTTGTCTTGAACTTATATGATTTGAACCGTGTCTCTATTTTGATTTAGCAAGACAATGCAGTGACCATAGGACATAGATATATGTTTTTTGATGCTTTTATTATGTACTAGTACTTGGCAATAGAAGACTTGGTAGTTTAATCATGTCCACCTTACTAATGAACTGGTTCGCCGAAATGAGTTTCATATACTAGTACATGCTAAACTTGTTATGTGTCTGCTTGTTTCTTCTTTTAGAATGCTGACAGAATATTAGGGAAGAGTGCCTTCTTAAGCAATGGTAAAGGAAGTAATGCAGATAAGGTTACACATCCTTGTTGGTCTCCAACAAAGCTGATAAAATAGCTAAGGAAGACTATCTTGAAGACAGCGAGACAACCCCAAAGTCCTGTCTTGGTTAGTGTTCGAGTTACTGGCCACTACCGCTTGCACAAGCTATTCAAACTCACTGTCTGAATCAGCTCGGTTTCTTGAGTCTCAACTACAAGCTGAAAGACATCGATCAGCTGTGCTGCAACAAGAAGCGGAAGGACTGTGGAAGTCCCTGAAGCATTTAGATGCATACTTTCTGGTGCAACAGCAAGCGTTGGAGGATTTTTGCGCCAAACAGGACAAAGCTAATCAGCTTGCTAAGCTTATTACCAGCATGGTGGATACCCAGTATAACGTTTCTTGAGCTCTTCTGAAGTTGTTTCAGTTATGCTCTTGTTTTGTCTTTGCGTTTATTTGCACCGTGGCCAATTTTGACGGCCGAGGTATGTAATGTGTCGCTTTGTTCCCTATATTTGCACCGGGTGGCAAACTTTGATGCCCAGTGGATGTAATATGTGTAATAGTGGTAATAGGCTAGCGTTAATTGCTTGCTTATTTATTTCCTTATTGTCTTGTTTAGTTGTTTGCTTGTAGTCACTGCAGTACTTTTTCTGGTTTTTTCTAGTGGCCACAATAGCCTATTTTTGGTAACTAGGCCAAAATAATCATGGGCAACACACGGACTGTTGTAACCATGGGCCTCCTGCAGGCCATATGATCCATGGGCCTTCCTCCGGCCGTAGGATCCATCGGCCTTCTATACGGGCCTTAGGGTCCATGGGCCTTCTACGGTTCGTACGATCCATGGGCCTTCTACGGGCCGTACTATCCATGGGCCTCATACGGGCCGTAGGATCCATGGGCCTTCTACGGGGCGTATCATCATTTCGCCAATCATGGGCCGTACTATTCGTGGACCATACCGGGCCGTTAATAGGCCGTATTTGATAACTCTATGAAAACAGCCCAACGGGTATTTTTACATGAAAACGGCCCAACGTATTAACGGTCGGCAAACGGGCCGATCAGAACGACGGGCTGAATTTGGCCCACAAGCGAAAATGACAAGAACGGGCCGTATGTAATCGAATCTTAAATGAGCCCAAGAATCAATGGGCCCTGAGAAGGCCGAAAGATAACTTGGGCTGGAAACGGCCTAATGGAATAACGGGCCGTTAATGGGTATAAAGTGATAAACTGTTCATTACGGGCCAGTTTCACCACGGGCCGTTAATGGGCCAAGAGTTACAAAGGTCCTCATATGGGCCGAAAGAAGTCATGGGCCACACATGGGTCGGAAGTTAAAATGGGTTGAATCATATTGGACGGCCCAGATGACGCTACTGGGCCTAATTCGGATAGGGCGAACGGGCCCCTGGGTTAGCGGGCCGTAAATGGGCTATATGCGAGCAGCCGTTAACAGGCTTCCGTGGGCCGCCCGCCACCTTTGACCAAGTCAAACGGGCCGCCTTTTCACAGAATGGGCCTCTGTTGGGCCGTACACGTGTCGTCAGATCATAGGCGCCTTCGGTCCAATGAGCGAATGACATCTGTCCCAACGGTGAGGCGACACGTGTTTCCTCCACCAATGATAATTTTACACGTGGAAAATCCCCATTGGTCGGGTCATTAACGGGTTATCGGATCCAAAACCCGACCCGATAGCTTAATGGCGTTCCGTTACGGTGGATGCCACTTGTCGGTCACCCTTGAGGAAAGCACTTCTGTGACGCGCGATTTATCGTCATGGAAGTGGACACTTCCGTGATGATAATTTTGGTAATGTCATGGAACACTTCTACGACAAAGACAGTATGACTATCTTGATTCTATCATAAAATCGTCATGGATGTACATGCATGACAAAAAACGCGACCTACTGTGACAAACACGTATCATCACGGAAGGGTATTTTTTTGTAGTGGAGAGAGGGTCGCAAGTATCAGACTTCGACCTGCTGGCTGGAGTTTCCCCCGTCAGGCACCCATCTGGTTCAAGCCGTCAGCCCAATCTCCAACAATAAATAGTAACGTCTAACCGAGCGAGTTAGTTAGATGCGTACACTTGGTGTAGTAGGATCTTTATTTAGTTTGATGCATACACTTGTTCTTTTTTGGTAGCCCTTTTGTAATGATGACTGATGTTTGGTTTGGAAGAGAGAGTTGCGTCTTCACTCTACTAACCTGCTTACTGCTTCTGTTGCACCCCTAGCCCTGGCTGCTCCTGCTGTTGTTTTCAATGTACAATCAGTAGTATATTTTGTTTGTTGGTTGAATAAATGTGTTGTTAGAACGACAAACACAATGTTTTGGAAGTCGTTGCACGGTTCGATCCTTTAGTGCCCCGTACCGTACGTAGCGCATACTATTTTTCGTACGGAACACATTTTCCACTTGTTGATAACATGCAGCCCACTGATGAAGGCCAAATAGACAAGCCCATAATTAACTGGAAGTGAGGCTCTCACATGAATCCGGCCCAGGTACATGCTCATGGTCCCTAAACATAAATAAGTAAATAAATAAATAAATAAAGCTAAATGCTCATGCACCAGTTCTTTGGGAAAATAGGTAGCCCAGTATTTTTTTTTTTGAAGAATACCCAAGCTAGGCCTATTTGTTTTCTCCGACCATCGGGATGCAAATCTTTCAAGACGAGGAGGATGCATTCCGGCCTGGCTTAAGAGTATGGTCAATGTCTCATTAAAAGTAATATCAAAAGGGGTTGAAAATTCCAAAAATTTATAGCAAATGGGATAAAAGTTTCTTTTTTGTTTTGTTCTTCACTCATATCTTATAATGTATTTCATTGGATTTAACATGACATAGTACTAATTTATTTTTAAATTTGTTTTAGTATGGCTATTAATTTTTGGATTAAGAATATTTTGTTCCCCAGCAAAAATTTGCGAATTTTCAAAATTTCCCACATATTTAGTTAATTTTTTGACCCTAGTACTGACCAGAAAATGGGCTGCAATAAATTCCATATGAATTAGAAAATGAGTAAAAATTATAAAAATAATAGCAAATGGGCTGTACACGCCACAAATTTCGAGGCTGACTTGTTTACGCAAGGATTTGTCAGTGAACACACGATTCTAGCAGCAGGATCGTTGGATGTCCATCCAACGGCCGACGTGTCTTCTTCAATCTCTGATCTTCCTGCTCCATTACTTAAACTAGCGCCAAGTGGACTGCCTGCTCCCTCCTCTTGTGGCCCGCTATGATGCCGCCAGAGGCTTCCCCGCCCACCCTACTCCCTCCGCTGGCCCGGCCGCACGCAATCAACTGCCTCCTTATTACGCTTAAAAA
Source organism: Aegilops bicornis (assembly GCA_021605145.1). Lineage (NCBI taxonomy): Eukaryota > Viridiplantae > Streptophyta > Magnoliopsida > Poales > Poaceae > Aegilops > Aegilops bicornis. The sequence continues at coordinate 533,221,023 of CM038671.1, read as the reverse complement.
ATGATTCCTCCCATCGACATCTGGGCGCACCGGTTGGGAGGCTGACCTGTGGGCCTACTAAGTTGACGCGTACGCAAGGCTTGTCAAATTAGTCAACAAACAATTCTAGCAGTAGTAACCGTTGGATTTGAATCAAACGGTCCTGCTGCTTCTTCGATCGCTGCTCTTCTTGCACCAGCCGCCCAAACAATCGCCGGGGAGACCGCTTTGCTCCGCCTCCGGTGGTCGGTGTCTTGCCGTTGAGGCCTCATCGCCCCTACTACTCCCACCGCTAGCTGTGCCTCATGCGACGGCAGCCTCACACCGTAGCCGAACCAAGGAACCTCATACTCCTCTCCGCGTGGGCATCCATCGCCGCATCTGCCCGGCTCGCGTCGTCCCTTCCTAGGCCTCGCCGTCGCCCACCGCTTGGTGCTCTCGCCAAGCGTGGTCAACATGGTCAACGACATTCCATCGGAAGAGTACTGACGTGGAGAGGCCGATACCGGTCAACGGCCACAACCCAGCTTTTTTGATTTGCCAAGTAAGTCGCTTTGTCGTGCCTGTTGGGCTGCAAATCTTTCAAGACGAGGAGAGCTTTCATTCGGCTAGCCGAGAAAATGGCCCATCAGTAATGAGAAATGGATTGTACATTTTTAAAACACATCAAACCGGCAATTAGTTTCAAATATCTTTTTCTTCATTTCGAGATTTTAAATTACATTAATTTTTATGCGTGGAGAATTTGTTGGATTTTATATTGATATACATTTATTTTTAAAATCAGTTTGAATGTGAGTCGAAATTTCGGGATTAAAAACAGTTCGGACCGCACCGAAATATGCAAAATTTCGTATAATTTTTTAACCGTGGCCACAATATGGGTTGTAATGCTAACAAAAAGAATATGGGCTCCAACAAAACCTTAATAATTAGCAAATGGGCTGTAAATTATTAGAAATAATGGCAGATGGGTTGTATGCTATTTTTCACAGATTTGAGGCTTTCCTAAAAAAAGGTTGACGCCAAGCAAGGATCGTTGGATGGCCATCCAACGGCCATCGTGCTTCTTCAATCTCTGCTTCTTCCCGCTTCCACCGCTCAAACAAGCGCCGTGGACTGGCTACTCCTCCTCCCCAAGGCCGGGCTCTGCTGCCAGCAGCCTCACCGCCCACCAGACTCCCATCGCTGGCCTAGCCATCCCTCTACTCACCCACACTCGCCGTTATTCTCCCATGACGGCAGACGAACCAAGAACCTCAGACAACGTGATTCTCCCCTGCGTGGGAAACAATCGCCGAGTCTTCCCTACCTCCGTGTCGTTCCTTCCTAGGCCTCGCCGTCGTCCACCGCCTGGTGCTCTCGGTGCGGCTCTGGTCAACGAGTCAATGACCAACATGCATCTGAAGTGGATCAGATGTGGAGAGGCCGACAGCTGGGTCCACGGCCGCATGCAAGGAAATGCCTCCTTATTACGCGCAAAATAATGATTCCTCCACCTGACATCAGGGACCCACCGAAAGGGCCTCTGTATTTCGTGAAAAAAATGTTACCTCCGCTGACAGCTCGGACCCACCAGCTATATCTTCGCACGCAAGGAAGTGCCTCCTTATTACGCACAAAATAATGAATACTCCCCCTGTTAGCTGGGACCCAGTATAGTGGCGGGCTGGCTTGTGGGCCTACTAAGTTGACGGGAATGGAGGGCGTTGTCAACTTAGTCAATATGCACGATTCTAGCTCCAGTGACCGTACGATGTCCATCCAACGGCTATGGTGCTTCTTTAACCTCTGGTCTTCTTGCTCCAAATTACCAAACCAGCGGTGGTGCCTCGTGCTCCTGCCTCCGTTGCTGCTGCGATGCGGCGAGGCCTCACCGCCCCTACTACTCCCACCGTTGGCCGTGCCATCCTCTACTCACCCACACCCCTGTTATTCTCATGGAGACGGCAGCCTCACACCGTAGCGAACCAGTTGAACCTCGTACTCCTCACGCTGGGCATCCATCGCCGCTGCCTTCCCGGCCCGCATTGTCCCTTCCTAGGCCTCGCCGTCGTCCACCGCCTGGTGCTCTCGGCGTGGCGTGGTCAACATGGTCAAGGAACGGCTTCCATCGGACGTGGATCAGACGTGGAGAGGTCGATACCGGGTCCACGGCCGCAGCAAGGAAGTGCCTCCTTATTACGTGCAAAATAATTATTCCTCCACCTGATAGCGGGGACCCACCGGACGGGCCACCGTATTTCGTGAAAAAAACATTTCCCCCTGACTGTTGGGACCCACCAGCTACATCTTCGCACGCAAGGAAGTGCCTGATACCGGGACCCACTGGTCGGCGTACGTAGCGTTGTCATTCTGGTCGCGAACGTGTACGTACATATATACTGGTGGATGTAGAGGTGCGCACGTGTCATAGTAGAGGCGCACACGTAGCATGTACACGTACGTACAGCAGCCAGGGTGCAAGAAAGAAAGTACGGCCATGTATGTGTACATACGGGCGGGGTCTCGGACGCCTACTCGTGCATACATACGGCGAGGGCTCGTGTACATGGCTGGGTCGGAACGGAGAAACAGCGTCGTTGCCTTGTTCATGGGGAGGCAACGGAATGCTCGTGTTCATGGGGAGGCAACGGAATGCGTCGTGTTCATCGAGAGGCAACGGAATGCGTCGTGTTCATCGGGAGGCAACGGAGGGAGCCAACCGGCTGGGTCGGAACGGAATGTGTGGTCATGTTCATCGGGAGGGCTTGGACGAAACAGGGGACGGAAACGAGGCCTGGCGTACTGCAAAATGGAGGAAGCGGACCTCCTATGGTCGAAACGGGGGTCCTGTTGATCGGGAGGGGTGTGGCGTACTGCAAAATGGAGGAAACGGACCTCCTACGGTCGAAACGGGGGTCCTGTTGATCGGGAGGGTGTGGCGATCAGAAAACGGATTTAAACGGGCCTCCTACGGTCAAACGGGGTCCTTTTCATCGGGAGGGTTTGGCATACCGCAAAAGGACTCCACGAGATAATGTTCATCTCCATCGTCGACCTCCTCCAGCCTCCACCGCCACCGCCGACCTCCTCCAGCCTCCACGGGCTCCTGCTCATCCAGCCTCCACCGCTACTCCACCGGCCATCGCTCAACCACCCTCCATGGGCACCCTCCACCGCTTCACTGCTCATCCAGCCCTCCACACCACGGGTCCTGTTCAACCACCCTCCACGGGCACCCTCCATCGCTTCATCGCTCATCCAGCCCACCACACCACAGGTCCCTGTTCATCCGCAGGCAACGCCACCGCTCACTATTCATCCAACCCCCTCGCAACGCCACTGTTCATCCAATCGATCGGCTTCAGTTAGCAGCAGAGCGGGCGAATCGCTCGATCAGTTCGATTAACAGCCATCGATCGATCGCCGGGTTCGATGAACGCCGTAACTGCGGTCGCAATCATCGGGTTCGATTAGAGCCCAACGCCTCGCTTGGGTTCAAGAGCTAACGCCGCACACACGCAGACGCGTGTAATGAGAAAGCAGCGCATCGCTTCGCCCCAACCTCCCACCGTAACCGGAACTCCCGAAATTTTCCTCCCCTCGCTTCTACCACGGTTTTTTCCGTCATGGACGGCCCAAAGAATGTCATGCAGCTGCGTCTCCGGCCCGCCCAGGACGAAAAGCCCATTTTCTATCATGATTCTTTGTCATAGAAGTAGGAGCCCACCACATCTATGATGATACCGGGTTTTGTCACAATTATCGTCATAGAAGTGTCATATGTATGACAGGAAAAAATTCCGTTCGGCCCAAAATATCACGGATGAGTCATTTTTTTTGTAGTGTTTCTTGTGATGAATGTCAGAGGATTGGTAACATTAGTAGACGTCAAGAAATGCCTATGAACTATACACTCGTTATTGAACCATTTGACGTTTGGGCCTTTGATTATATGGGACCTTTTCCTGCCTCTAATGGTTATACACATATTTTAGTGCTGTTGATTACGTTATTAAGTGTGTAGAAGATATTCCAACTAGTAGTGTTGATCATAACACCTCTATTAAGATGCTTAAATAAGTTAATTTTTTCCAAGGTTTGGAGTCCCTAGATATTTAATGACTGATGGTGGTTCACATTTTATTCATGGTGCTTTCCAAAAAATGCTTGCTAAATATGATGTTAATCATAGCATTGCATCTCCTTATCACCCACACACTAGTGGTCAAGTAGATTTGAGTAATAGAGAGCTAAAATTAATTTAGCAAAAGATTGTTAATAGATCTAGAAAGAATTGGTCCAAGAAACTTGATGATTGCTACCTCTTGAGCTTGCGTTGGATTTCCCTGAAGAGGAGAGGATGATGCAGCAGAGTAGCGTAAGTATTTCCCTCAGTTTTTGAGAACCAAGGTATCAATCCAGTAGGAGGCCACGCGCAAGTCCCTCGCACCTATACAAAACAATAGCTCAACACAACCAACGCGATTAGGGGTTGTCAATCCCTTCACGGTCACTTACGGGAGTGAGATCTGATAGATAATATTTTTGGTATTTTTTATATAAAGATGCAAAGTAAAATAAAAAGTAAAGTAAAAAAGCAAAGCAATAATAAAGTGATGGAAGATTGATATGATGAGAATACAACCGGGGGCCATAGATTTCACCAGTGGCTTCTCTCAAGAGCATAAGTATTCTACGGTGGATGAACAAATTACTATTGAGCAATTGACAGAATTGAGCATAGTTATGAGAATATCTAGGTATGATCATGTATATAGGCATCACGTCCCTGACAAGTAGACCGACTCCTGCCTGCATCTACTACTATTACTCCACTCATCGACCGCTATCCAGCATCCATCTAGAGTATTAAGTTCAAGAAAATAGAGTAACGCCTTAAGCAAGATGACATGATGTAGAGGGATAAATTCATGCAATATGATAAAAACCCCATCTTGTTATCCTCAATGGCAACAATACAATACGTGCCATGCTACCCCTTCTGTCACTGGGAAAGGACACCGCAAGATTGAACCCAAAGCTAAGCACTTCTCCCATTGCAAGAAAAACCAATCTAGTTGGCCAAACTAAACTGACAATTCGAAGAGCTTTGCAAAGATAACCAATCATACATAAAAGAATTCAGAGAAGATTCAAATATTGTTCATAGATAATCTTGATCATAAACCCACAATTCATCGGTCTCAACAAACACACCGCAAAAAGAAGATTACATCAAATAGATCTCCACGAGAGAGGGGAGAACATTGTATTGAGATCCAAAAGAGAGAAGAAGCCATCTAGCTACTAACTATGGACCCGAAGGTCTGAAGTAAACTACTCACACTTCATCGGAGAGGCAATGGTGATGATGTAGAAGCCCTCCATGGTGGATTCCCCTTCCGGCGGAGCTCCGGAACAGGCCCCAAGATGGGATCTGGTGGATACGGAAAGTTGCGGCGGTGGAATTAGGTTTTTGGCTCCATATCTGATCGTTTGGGGGCACGAGGTATATATAGGAGGAAGGAGTACGTCTGCGGAGCAAATGGGGCCCACGAGGCAGGGCGCCTCCACCCTCGTGGCCACCTCCTTTGTTTCTTGACGGAGGGTCCAAGTCTCTGGATCATATTCGTGAGAAAATCACGTTCCCGAAGGTTTCATTCCATTTGGACTCCGTTTGATATTTCGCTTTCTTGAAACACCTAAATAGGCAAAAAAATGTAAATTTGGGCCTCCGGTTAATAGGTTAGTCCCAAAAGTAATATAAAAGTGGAAAATAAAGCCCAATATGGTCCAAAACAGTAGATAATATAGCATGGAGCAATCAAAAATTATAGATACGTCGGAGACGTATCGTATACCCAAGCTTAATTCTGCTTTCGTCCTTGAGTAGGTAAATGATAAAAAAGAATTTTTGATGCGGAGTGATACTATGGCATAATTTCAATGTAAATCTCCTTAATTGTGGTATGAATATTCAGATCCGAAAGATTCAAGACAAAAGTTCATATTGACATAAAAATAATAATACTTCAAGCATACTGACAAAGCAATCATGTCTTCTCAAAATAACATGCCCTACAAAATCATATAGTCTGGCTATGCTCCATCTTCCCCACACAAAATATTTAAATCATGCACAACCCCGATGACAAGCCAAGCAATTGTTTCATACTTATGACATTCTCAAAACTTTTTCAATCTTAACGCAATACATGAGCATGAGCCATGGATATAGCACTATATGTGGAATAGAATGGTGGTTGTGGAGAAGACAAAAGAGGGAAGATAGTCTCACATCAACTAGGCGTATCAACGGGCTATGGAGATGCCCATCAATAGATATCAATGTGAGTGAGTAGGGATTGCCATGCAGTGGATGCACTAGAGCTATAAGTATATGAAAGCTCAACAAAAGAAACTAAGTGGGTGTGCATCCAACTTGCTCGCTCACGAAGACCTAGGGCATTTTGAGGAAGCCCATCATTGGGATATACAAGCCAAGTTCTATAATGAAAAATTCCCACTAGTATATGGAAGTGACAAAATGAGAGACTCTCTATCATGAAGATCTTGGTGCTACTTTGAAGCACAAGTGTGGTAAAAGGATAGTAACATTTTCCCTTCTCTCTTTTTCTCTCATTTTTTTATTTGGGCCTTTCCCTTTTTTATGGCCTCTTTCCCCTTTTTTATTTTATTTTTTGTCCGGAGTCTCATCCCGACTTGTGGGGGAATCATAATCTCCATCATCCTTTCCTTACTTGGGACAATGCTCTAAAAAATGATGATCATCACACTTCTATTTTCTTACAACTCAACAATTACAACTCAATACTTAGAACAAAGTATGACTCTATATGAATGCCTCCGGCGGTGTACCGGGATATGCAATGAATCAAGAGTGACATGTATGAAAGAATCATGAACGGTGGCTTTGCCACAAATATGATGTCAACTACATGATCATGCTAGCAATATGACAATGATGGAGCGTGTCATAATAAACGGAATGGTGGAAAGTTGCATGGCAATATATCTCGGAATGGCTATGGAAATGCCATGATAGGTAGGTATGGTGGTTGTTTTGAGGAAGGTATATGGTGGGTGTATGATACCGGCGAAAAGTGTGTGGTATTAGAGAGGCTAGCAATGGTGGAAGGATGGGGAAAATGCGTATAATCCATGGACTCAACATCAGTCATAAAGAACTCATATACTTATTGCAAATATCTAGAAGTTATCAAAGCAAAGTATTACGTGCATGCTCCTAGGGGGGTAGATTGGTAGAAAAATACCATCGCTCGTCCCCGACCGCCACTCATAAGGAAGACAATCAATAAATAAATCATGCTCCGACTTCATCACATAACGGTTCACCATACGTGCATGCTACGGGAATCACAAACTTTAACACAAGTATTCCTCAAATTCACCACTACTCAACTAGCATGACTCTAATATCACCATCTTCATATCTCAAAACAATTATCAAGCATAAAACTTTTCTTAGTATTCAACACACTCAAAAGAAAGTTTTACAAATCTTAAATACCAAGCATATTATTATTATTAAGCAAATTACCATGCTATTTAAGACACTCAAAATAATCTAAGTGAAGCATGAGAGATCAATAGTTTCTATAAAACAAATCCACCACCGTGCTCTAAAAGATATAAGTGAAGTACTAGAGCAAAACTATAAAGCTCAAAAGATATAAGTGAAGCACTAGAGCAAAACTATAAAGCTCAAAAGATATAAGTGAAGCACTATGAGTATTATATCAAATTCCAATTCATGTATGGCTCTCTCAAAAGGTGTGTACAGCAATGATGATTGTGGTAAACTAAAAAACCAAAGACTCAAATCATACAAGACGCTCCAAGCAAAACACATATCATGTGGTGAATAAAAATATAGCTCCAAGTAAAGTTACCGATGGAAGTAGACAAAAGAGGGGATGCCTTCCGGGGCATCCCCAAGCTTTGAATTTTTGGTGTGCTTGGATATTCTTGGGGGTGCCATGGGCATCCCCAAGCTTAGGCTCTTGCCACTCCTTGTTCCATAATCCATCAAAAAAATTCACCCAAAACTTGAAAACTTCACAACACAAAACTCAACAGAAATGTCGTGAGCTCCGTTAGCGAAAAGAAAACAAAAGACCACTTTAAGGTACTGTAATGAACTCATTCTTTATTTATATTGGTGTTAAACCTACTGTATTCCAACTTCTCTATGGTTTATAAACTATTTTACTAGCCATAGATTCATCAAAATAAGCAAACAACACACGAAAAACAGAATCTGTCAAAAACAGAACAGTCTGTAGCAATCTGTAACTAACGCAAACTTCTGGAACTCCAAAAATTCATCCAAAATAGGAAGACCTAGGCAATTTGTTTAATGATCATCAGAAATTGGAATCAGTAATTTATCACGTTCTGATGATTTTTAATAATTGTTTTCGTGAACAGAAAGATTCTGGAAATTACAGCAATATCAAATAACTATCATCCAAGAAGATCATGTAGGTTTAACTTGGCACAAACACTAATTAAAGCATAAAAAAAATATAACCAGAGGCTAGAACAAATATTTATTCCTAAACAGAAGCTAAAACAAAAAAAACTTAAAATAAAATTGGGTTGCCTCCCAACAAGCGCTATCGTTTAACGCCCCTGGCTAAGCATAAAAGCAAGGATAGATCTAGGTATTGCCATCTTTGGTACTTGGAAAGAAAAGAGCAAATTTCCTTTCTATGGCATTAATCCTTCTATTTTGGGAAAGCACATTGCCATTAATGGAGTAAGTAAGATTAAGCACGTTACGGAAATTTGCATCTAAACTAGATTTCATCTCTTTGATAATTTTGTTTTGATAGAAGCATAAGAGGGTGGTAGATTCAACCTTATCATTCATGGGGTGACCAAATATAGTTTTCATCCTTTCATAGGTATCTATAGCATCCCCTTCAATAAAACCTTCTTCAAAAATAGAATCTAGCACTTGCTTGAAAGAAGCGGGTAATCCAATATAGAAACTTTTTAAGTAAACCTCAATTTGGTATTGTGGTACATAACTAGCCTGAATCCTCAATAACCTATCCCAAGCATCTTTTAAAGACTCATCAAGTAAATAACGAAAAATTCCAGAGTCATCTTCATAAAAATTATTTAAGCTCTCAATGGTAACCCTGGTGGGTCTTTCCATAGCATCATTTTTATGAGCTTAGAGAGGATAGAGGGGTCATCCAAGGTACTAAAACCCTTGAAAGGACCCTTAATTCTTTTTGATTCGGCCATGGCAACGGGAAGGCAAACGGAAAAGAGAAGGCGAATAAAACGGCAAGGGTGAAGTGGGGGAGAGGAAAACGAGAGGCAAATGGCAAATAATGTAATGCGGGAGATAAGGAATTGTGATGGGTACTTGGTATGTAGACTTTTTGAGTAGACTCCCCGGCAACGGCGCCAGAAATTCTTCTTGCTACCTCTTGAGCTTGTGTTGGATTTCCCCGAAGAGGAGAGGATGATGCAGCAGAGTAGCATAAGTATTTCCCTCAGTTTTTGAGAACCAAGGTATCAATCCAGTAGGAGGCCACGCACAAGTCCCTCGCACCTACACAAAACAATAGCTCAACGCAACCAACGCGATTAGGGGTTGTCAATCCCTTCACGATCACTTACGGGCGTGAGATCTGATAGATAATATTTTTGGTATTTTTGATATGAAGATGCAAAGTAAAATAAAAATTAAAGTAAAAAGCAAAGCAGTAATAAAGTGATGGAAGATTGATATGATGAGAATAGACCCGGGGGCCATAGATTCCACTAGTGGCTTATCTCAAGAGCATAAGTATTCTACCGTGGGTGAACAAAATACTTTTGAGCAATTGACAAAATTGAGCATAGTTATGAGAATATCTAGGTATGATCATGTATATAGGCATCACGTCCGTGACAAGTAGACCGACTCCTGCCTGCATCTACTACTATTACTCCACTCATCGACCGCTATCCAGCATGCATCTAGAGTATTAAGTTCAAGAAAACAGAGTAACGCCTTGAGCAAGATGACATGATGTAGAGGTATAAATCCATGCAATATGATAAAAACCCCATCTTGTTATCCTCGATGGCAACAATACAATACGTGCCTTGCTGCCCCTTCTGTCACTGGGAAAGGACACCGCAAGATTGAAGCCAAAGCTAAGCACTTCTCCCATTGCAAGAAAAACCAATCTAGTTGGCCAAACTAAACTGACAATTCGAAGAGACTTGCAAAGATAACCAATCATACATAAAAGAATTCAGAGAAGATTCAAATATTGTTCATAGATAATCTTGAGCATAAACCCACAATTCATCGGTCTCAACAAACACACCGCAAAAAGAAGATTACATCGAATAGATCTCCACGAGAGAGGGGGAGAACATTGTATTGAGATCCAAAAAGAGAGAAGAAGCCATCTAGCTACTAACTATGGACCCGAAGATTTGAAGTAAACTACTCACACTTCATCGGAGAGGCTATGGTGATGATGTAGAAGCCCTCCATGGTGGATTCCCCTTCTGGCGGAGCTCCGGAACAGGCCCCAAGATGGGATCTCGTGGATACAGAAAGTTGCGGCGGTGGAATTAGGTTTTTGGCTCCGTATCTGATCGTTTGGGGGTACGAAGGTATATATAGGAGGAAGGAGTACGTCGGTGGAGCAAAGGGGGGCCCACGAGGCAGTGGGCGCGCCCTCCACCCTCGTGGCCACCTCCTTTGTTTCTTGACGGAGGGTCTAAGTCTCCTGGATCATATTCGGTGAGAAAATCACGTTCCCGAAGGTTTCATTCCGTTTGGACTCCGTTTGATATTCCGTTTCTTCGAAACACCAAATAGGCAAAAAAAAACGACAATTGTGGTTGGGCCTCCGGTTAATAGGTTAGTCCCAAAAGTAATATAAAAGTGGAAAATAAAGCCAATATGGTCCAAAACAGTAGATAATATAGCATGGAGCAATCAAAAATTATAGATACATTGGAGACGTATCAATGATGCATTATGGGCCTATAGAACTGCATATAAAAATCCTATGGGTATGTCTCCGTATAAAATGGTTTATGGAAAAGCATGTCACTTACCTCTCGAACTAGAACATAAGGCATATTGGGCTATTAAAGAGCTCAACTATGATTTCAAACTTGCCGGTGAGAAGAGGTTATTTGATATTAGCTCACTTGATGAATGGAGAACCCAAGCTTATGAGAATGCCAAGTTTTTAAAGAAAAGTTAAAAGATGGCATGACAAAAGGATACAAAAGCTTGAGTTTAATGTAGGTGATTATGTATTGCTATACAACTCTCGCTTAAGATTTTTTATGGAAAACTTCTCTCTAAATGGGAAGGCCCTTACGTTATGGAGGAGGTCTATCGTTCCGGTGCATAAAAATTAACAACTTCGAAGGCACAAATCCGAAGGTGGTGAGCGGTCAAAGAATTAAATACTACATCTCACGTAATCCTATAAAAGTTGAAACCAATGTTATTGAAACCGTAACCCCGGAGGAATACATAAGGGACACTTTCCGAAACGTTTCAAACTCCGAAAAGGAATAGGTATGTGGTACGGTAAGTAAACCGACTCCAAAACAGTTTTTATGGCAATATTTCTCCATTTTGGAATATTTAGAAAATAGAAAAATAAGAAGTAGTCCGGGAAGGACACGAGGCCTCCACAAGGGTGGAGGGCGTGCCCTACCCTACTGGGCGCGCCCCCTACCTCGTGGGCACCTCGTGTGCTCTCCGGACTCCGTTTTCTTGCACATTACGCATTTTGGTCGGTAAAAATTCATTATATAATTTCCCGAAGGTTTTGACTCCTATATCACGCAATTATCCTCTGTTCTTGTTTCAAGCTGTTGCTGCTGCAGATTAGAGCAAGATGTCTTCTCAAGAGTCAGTTGGGGAGAGCCGGGTGTCTCATCCGGCATCGAGGTCAAAGACAAACAGCGATGCTAACCACTTTGGGCCAGCGACGGAGGAAGAGATGGAGGCTGAATTGATGAGGATGGATGCTATTGAGGATCAAGAAGTCACTTCTCGCTTCCGCGCTGGGTTCACGATGGGGGAACTACAAAGCTCAGCCATTCCAAACTCGGTTATCCCTTCCAATGTTAAATTTCTTTCTTATGAAAATATGAAGAAGAGTGTCACTTGTTCTCCCGCAGCTATGCAACACCCTTGGGTGAAAGGGGCTTTAGACGTTACAGAGAAGCTTTGTAAGGAGATAATGGATCTCAAGCAGCAACTCAATAAGCTCGAGGAAGAGAATCGTATACTGAGGGGCATTATCGCCAAGAATATCACATCACCATCACCGAAGAAGGAGATATAATCACATGGGTATGGGCACTCCCCTTGGCAACTGCCAAGCTTGGGGGAGGTGCCCCGGTATCATATCACCATCACACTCCTATCTTTACCGTTTTTCTTAGTTCGATCCTATTAGTAGTATCTTGATCTAGTAGAATAAAGTTTTGGCATGATCTAGTTTTAAGTTTTGCATTATGATCTCTCTTTGTAATCGAGTCCGTGAGCTATATAATAAAGATTAGCGTTGAGTCAAGGACTTGATTATTTTGCCATGATCTTAAGTGAATAGAAGAAAGGAGAAAAGAACAAAAAGAAATAAAGAGTTCATATTGATCTTATTGAGAGTAATGACTTCACATAGAAAGAGTATGATGATTAAAAGTTGTTGGGAGTTGGCAAACATAGCTTTGGTCATCGTTGCAATTAATAGGAAGTAATAAGGAAAGAGAGGTTTCACATATAAATATACTATCATGGACCTCTTTTATGATTGGGAGCACTCATTAAAATATGACATGCTAAAGAGTTGATGTTGGACAAGGAAGACAACGTAATGGGTTATGTTTTCTTATATCTGAGATAAAGTATATTGTCATGGATCATCCAACATGTTGAGCTTGCCTTTCCCCTCATGCTAGCTAAATTCTTAGCACTAAGTAGAGATACTACTTGTGCTTCCAAAACCCTTAAGCCAGTTTTGCCATGAGAGTCCACCATATCTACCTATGGATTGAGTAAGATCCTTCAAGTAAGTTGTCATCGGTGCAAGCAATAAAAATTTCTCTCTAAATATGTATGATTGATTGGTGTGGAGGAAATAAGCTTTGTACGATATTGTGATGTGGAAGAAATAAAAGCGACGGACTGCATAATAAAGGTTCATATCACAAGGGGCAACATAAAGTGACGTTCTTTCGCATTAAGATTTTGTGCATCCAACCATAAAAGAACATGGCAACCTCTGCTTCCCTCTGCGAAGGGCCTATCTGTTACTATTATCTTCTACCTTATGCAAGAGTCATGGTGATCTTCACCTTTCCTTTTTATTTTATCCTTTGGCAAGCACAGGGTGTTGGAAAGATCCCGATAGATATATCTAATTGGATATGGGTTAGCATGAACTATTATTGTTGACATTACCCTTGAGGTAAAAGGTTGGGAGGCGAAACTATAAGCCCCTATCTTTCTCTGTGTCCGATTAAAACTCCGTAACCACAAGTATTGTGTGAGTGTTAGCAATTACGAAAGACTAAATGATAGTTGAGTATGTGGACTTGCTAGAAAGTTCTGACATAAACTCTTTCTGATGTTATGATAAATTGCAATTGCTTCAATGACTGAGATTATAGTTTGTTAGTTCTCAATAAAGTTTCTGATTCATACTTTTGCATTGTGAATAGATTATTACTTGAGCATAAGAAATCATATGACAATATCCACATATGTTGTTGTTATGAGAATAATCATGATGCCCTCATGTCCGTATTTTATTTTATCGACACCTCTACCTCTAAACATGTGGACATATTTATCGTTATCAGCTTCCGCTTGAGGACAAGCGAGGTCTAAGCTTGGGGGAGTTGATATGTCCATTTTGCATCATGCTTTTATATCGATATTTATTGCATTATGGGCTGTTATTACATGTTATGTCACGAAACTTATGCCTATTCTCTCTTATTTTACAAGGTTTACATAAGGAGGGAGAATGCCTAGCATGGAATTCAGGCTAGAAAAGGAGCAAATATTAGAGACATATTCTGCACAACTCCAAAAGTCATGAAACTCCACGAAAGTTATATTTTGAAATAATAAAAATATTGAGCGGAAGAAGTACGCCAGAGGGGACCCACTGCCATGAGGGTGGGCGCGCCCTACCCCTGTGGCGCCGCCTCGTGGGCCCCCTGTTGGCTCTCCGTGGCCATCTTCGCTATATGAGGTCTTTCATCGAGGAAAAATCAGAAGCAACCTTTCGATTTAGACTCCGCCTCCACGAGGCGGAACCTTGGCGGAACCAATCTAGGGCTCCGGTAGAGCTGTTCTGCCGGGGACACTTCCCTCCGGGAGGGTGAAATCATCGCCATCATCATCACCAACACTCCTCTCATCAGGAGAGGGAAATCTCCATCAACATCTTCACCAGCACCATCTCCTCTCAAAACCCTAGTTCATCTCTTGTATCCAATTCTTGTCTCCAAGTCCGGGATTGGTACTAGTAGGTTGCTAGTAGTGTTGATTACTCCTTGTAGTTGATACTAGTTGGTTTATTTGGTGGAAGATCATATTTTAAGATCCTATATGCATATTAATACCCCTCTGATTATGAACATGAATATGCTTTGTGAGTAGTTACGTTTGTTCCCGAGGACATGGGAGAAGTCTTGCTATTAGTAGTCATGTGAATTTGGTATTCGTTCGATATTTTGATGAGATGTATGTTGTCTAGCCTCTAGTGGTGTTATGTGAACGTCGACTACATAAAACTTCACCATTATTTGGGCCTAGAGGAAGGCATTGGGAAGTAATAAGTAGATGATGGGTTGCTAGAGTGACGTAAGCTTAAACCCTAGTTTATGCGTTGCTTCGTAAGGGCTGATTTGTATCCATATGTTTCATGCTATGGTTAGGTTTACCTTAATACTTTTGTTGTAGTTGTGGATGCTTGCAATAGAGGTTAATCATAAGTGGGATGCTTGTTCAAGTAAGAACATCACCCAAGCACCGGTCCACCCACATATCAAATTATCAAAGTACCGAACGCGAATCATATGAACGTGATGAAAACTAGCTTGATGATAATTCCCATGTGTCCTCGGGAGCGCTTTTCCTTATATAAGAGTTTGTCCAGGCTTGTCCTTTGCTACAAAAAGGATTGGGCCACCTTGCTGCACTTTATTTACTTTTGTTACTTGTTGCTCGTCACAATTTATCTTATCACAAAACTATTTGTTACCACTTATTTCAGTACTTGCAGAGAATACCTTGCTAAAAACCGCTTATCATTTCCTTCTGCTCCTCGTTGGGTTCGACACTCTTACTTATCGAAAGGACTACGATAGATCCCCTATACTTGTGGGTCATCAATGACTAAACTATATGATTTTGTAGGGATGAACTTTCTTTGGCATGTTATTTTGAGAAGACACTTAGTTAGTATGCTTGAAGTATTATTATTTTTATGTCAATACGAACTTTTATCTTGAATCTTTCGGATCTGAATATTCATACCACAATTAAGAAGAATTACATTGAAATTATGCCAAGTATCTCTCCGCATCAAAAATTATCTTTTTTATCATTTACCTACTCGAGGACGAGCAGGAATTAAGCTTAGGATGCCCGATACGTCTCCAACGTATCTATAATTTTGATTGCTCCATGCTATATTATCTACTGTTTTGGACATTATTGGGCTTTATTATCCACTTTTATATTATTTTTGGGACTAACCTATTAACCGAAGGCCCAGCCCAGAATTGCTGTTTTTTGCCTAATTAAGAGTTTCGCAGAAAAGGAATATCAAACGGAGTCCAAACGGAATGAAACCTTCGGGAGCGTGATATTTAGGAAGATTATGATCCAGGAGACCTGGACCCTACGTCAAGAAACAAAAGAGGAGACCACGAGGTAGGGCGCGCCCACCCCAAGGCGCGCCCTCCACCCTCGTGGGCCCCTGTTGCTCCACCGACGCATCCTTCCTCCTATATATACCCTCGTACCCCCAAACAATCGAATCACGGAGCCAAAAACCTAATTCCACCGCCGCAACCTTCCGTACCCATGAGATCCCATCTTGGGGCCTGTTCCGGAGCTCCGTCGGAGGGGGCATCCATCACGGAGGGCTTCTACATCATCACCAAAGCCTCTCCAATGAAGTGTGAGTAGTTTACCTCAGACCTTCGGGTCCATAGTTATTAGCTAGATGGCTTCTTCTCTCTTTTTGGATCTCAATATAATGTTCTCCCCCTCTCTTGTGGAGATCTATTCGATGTAATCTTCTTTTTGCGGTGTGTTTGTTGAGATCGATGAATTGTGGGTTTATGATCAAGATTATCTATGAACAATATTTGAATCTTCTCTGAATTCTTTTATGTATGATTGGTTATCTTTGCAAGTCTCTTCAATTATCAGTTTGGTTTGGCCTACTAGATTGATATTTCTTGCAATGGGAGAAGTGCTTAGCTTTGGGTTCAATCTTGCGGTGTCCTTTCCCGATGTGATGAGGGGCAGCAAGGCACGTATTGTATTGTTGCCATCGAGGATAACAAGATGGGGTTTTTATCATATTGCATGAATACATCATGTCATCTTGCTTAAGGCGTTACTCTGTTTTCATGAACTTAATACTCTAGATGCATGCTGGATAGCGGTCGATGAGTGGAGTAATAGTAGTAGATGCAGGCAGGAGTCGGTCTACTTGTCTCGAACGTGATGCCTATATACATGATCATACCTAGATATTCTCATAACTATGCTCAATTCTGTCAATTGCTCAACAGTAATTCGTTCACCCACCGTAAAATACTTATGCTCTTGAGAGAAGCCACTAGTGAAACCTATGGCCCCAGGGTCTATCCTCATCATATCAATCTTCCAATACTTAGTTATTTCCTTTGCTTTTTACTTTGCATTTATTTTACTTTGCATCTTTATCACAAAAATACCAAAAATATTATCCTATCATATCTATCAGATCTCACTCTCGTAAGTGACCGTGAAGGGATTGACAACCCCTTATCGCGTTGGTTGCGAGGAGTTATTTGTTTTGTGTAGGCATGAGGGACTCGCGCGTAGCCTCCTACTGGATTGATACCTTGGTTCTCAAAAACTGAGGGAAATACTTACGCTACTTTGCTGCATCATCCTTTCCTCTTCAAGGAAAACCAACGCAGTGCTCAAGAGGTAGCAATATGAACAAGCTCACAACGCAGTAATGAGGAAATGAAAGGGTTGAGGAAATAGAACCAGTAGGCTTGGTGAAGACAGTGATTTGGTAGACCAGTTCCAATTGTTGTGACAGTTGTACATCTAGTTGGAGCGGCTAGGTATTCAAACTTGAGGACACACAGTCCCGGACACACAGTCCTCACCGTATTCTCCTTGAGCTAAGGTCACAGAGACCTCGCCCAATCACTCGTGGTAAGTCTTCAGGTGACTTCCAAACCTTCACAAACTCGGTCACTCGGCGATCCACAATTTCCTCTTTAATGCTCTAGACCATGACGCCTAACCGTTTGGAAGATGCACAGTCTTCAAAGGTAACAAGCATCGGATCCACACAGGATCAATCTCTTCAGTGATGCTCAATCACTTTGGGTTTGTAGGTGTTTGGGTTTGACTTTTCCTCACTTTATGATTTTCACTCAAAGTCCTCGGAGGATGGGATGCTCTCAATGACAAGTGTCAGTTTCTCTCGGAGCAGGAAACCAGCTAGTGGTTGTAGGGGGCGGCTATTTATAGCCTAGGGAGCGATCGACATGATAAGACATAAATGCCCTTCAATGATATGACCATTAGGTGGGTAGATATTTTGGGACAGGTGGCCAGAGTAGCAAAGAATCTGGTCGGAAATTTGAGGCTCAAATTCCTCGGGGCTATCATGTTCCTCACTTGTTGGCAATCCGCCTGCGAATTCCTAACTCCTCGGTCGAACAAAATCCTCGTGAGACCGTAAGAACTTTGTCTCATCACTTTGAAGAAATTGACTGAATCAGTATGAGATTTCCAATGGCTTCACTCGAAAGGATTGGTAGGTGTAGGATTTTGAGTTAAGCATCACTTGGAAACTTTTCCTTAGTTTTTCCTCGACCCCCTTTAACAGTGCGGTGTTTCCTATGACTCAAGAAAGAGAAAATGAAACTACGAAAACAAAAGTCTTCACGCTTCATGTTCCTCGCATGGATATCAAGTCTTCATGTTCACACCAATTTCTTCACTTTCAAAGTCTTCAGGAAGTCCTCAGAAATCCAAAGTCTTTAGTTGAAGACATTCATTTTTAGGGGTCAACTTTCTCTGTAAATATCAAACTCCTCATAGACTTATAGACCTGTGTACACTCACAAACGCATCAGTCCCTTAACCTATAAGTCTTCAATACACCAAAATCAATAAGGGGCACTAGATGCACTTACACTTATCTTCATGTTCTCTGCTACTAGATGAGTGTCATCATGGTCTGGAATCTTGGGCTTGAGCTTTCTGAGCACTTGGGCCTCATCATCTTCCTGAACCTCAGGCACTGGGGCCTTGTTCTTCTCATCGGCAGGGATATTCCTAGTAGATCTCTTGGGTGCAGATTGCTTAGGAGCAGTCTTGGGCTTGGATGTTGCAGCCCCTGACTTGATTGCGTCTCCCATCAACTTCTGAGCTTTGGGAGCTGGTGCAACATCTTCTTCTTCATCCTCCTCATCAGATGAATGCTTATCAAACTCAGCCATTGGGTCTACAAGTTTGCACCATCTTCCCCTTTTTCTTTCTTTCTTTTCTTTTCCAGCTCCACTAGCTGACTGAGATCTCTCTTGCGTAGATGCTCTAACTTTTGACATAGGCTTCCTCTCAGCAGGAGCCTTCTTCTTCAAGCCTGGCGTGATGCCAGCAGCAGCAGCTTGTTCTTTCTTGTTCATCTTCTTCTTGGAAGTGACCTCTTCATCAACTACAAAGTCTTCATCCTCAGAATCTGAATTTCTCTTCCTCCTTGTCCTTGTTGCTGCCTTGGGGAGGTTGCTTCGGGTGCTTCTGCTACCCTCATTATAACTGCTATTTGAGGGGCTAGTGCCCTCACTGAGATTTTGGTGCTCCTCAGACTTGTTCTGGCTGTCACTCTGGTCTGACATCTCTGACACTGAAAGATGACCCTGTGAATAGATAGGTTGAGATGGAGTAGATGAGTATCACAAAGCACATCCATTTTACAAAACAAATGAGTCAAAAACTTAGTTTTAGTTTTCTACAGAAAGCATTTCGGAGCTACCGATATTACAAACTCGGTGACACCGAAGCAGCTTTATAGTCTAAACTGGTGAAATCGATCAGACCGATACACAGTTCGATGACTCCGAGATGCTAGGGTTTCACAGAGAAAGTAAACTCAGTCACACCGAATCCTACAATTCGGTCAGAACGAGTAGTACATGTGCAATGGCTTGGGCCAAATCGGTGAGATCAAAATCCTAATATCGGTCGGTCCGAGATGAGTTCGGCGGAAACCTAAACCTAAATTTTTGCATCAAGTCTAATTTAATGGAGTTTTGCAGTGGATAGAGTCGTTTCAATTGTGGCAAGAATACTGGCATTGATCTTTGTGCTAAGAATCGGAGTGGGGAAAGCACAAATGGTCGAGTTCATACCCTAGTTTGGTGATGAACCCGCTACGGCGACAACGGCGGCGGACACCAACGGTAGGAGGTCGCGGCGACGAGGAGACGATCCGGAGACTACGAGTCAGCAGAGCTGGACAGGCGCGAGCGAAGGGTTTGGAGGAATTTCTAAATTTTCAACTCAGGTATATATATCCAGTCACTGTGTGACAGAGTGGAACTACTCGGTGGCACCGAGATGCAGAATCACAAGCGGTTGCTGCAACTCGGTGAGACCGAAAAGTTTGAATCGGCTGCACCGAGATCAAAAACCTAGATCAACTTAAATGAAATCGGTATGACCGAATGGAATGAATCGGTCAGACTGAAATGCACCAAGAGGTTTTGGAAGTTAAGCCCTTAACGGATCGGTGACTCCGAGTGCTCCTCACCCGGAGGGTCCGAATTCGACTTGTTCAAACTTTGTGATGTAGCATGAATAGAGTTTGAGACGAGAAAAGCATAGATAGCTAGAGGTAGTTCTTAGGCATTATTGTCCATCCATTTGGCAAAAAGATAAAGCCAAAACAACCAAAGCAACAAATGGATGCCCTCGAATGAGAAAAATATGCAATCAGCATGCTCACACAATAAGATAGCAAATAAAATATGTGACAAAGCATGCACACACACTCTAGCATCTATCAAGCAATTGGCGATGACTAGGTCATCTATATATGAGTGTATTGACTGAGGAGTCAAATGAGAACATTTGATCATAGGTCATACTCATCGTTTAAGCACAAGTGGGGTTACCACTTTTACAAAAAGCACTGTTGTGTTCACACCATTAGAGTTGCTTTAGCTCAATTCTTTAGAGCAAAGCTCCCCCTAGATGTGATATCCCCCCTAAGAGGGATGCACTAACCTTGGGTTTTGTCGATGATGACTTCATGTAGTTGTTGAAGATGTAGATGCTCAATGTTGATGTAGATCGTTTGGAGCAATCCATTGGAGTGAGTTGCACTTTCAATACCTACATGGGTTAGTCCCACAAGGAACATACAAGGATATAAATAGATGTAGAGTGAAATTCACACATGATGTTGTCCATGAAAGCATTAGGTTACCTTGTCCCTTGTCTTACCAATAAGAGGATTTGTGACTCCTTGAACTAGTGCAAGATGTGAAAGTTGATTGCACTTGTCCTTGCCAAATTAATATGAGTGAAATATGTTGGTGGAGTCACCCTCAAGAACTCTCTAGTTATTCTTCTTCGGGATCCACATCATCTTGATGGGAATCCTTGGAGTTGTAGTCGTACTTGATGAAGTAGAACTTGATGTAGTCTTGGGAACCCACTTGATCAAGGCCTTAGGAGTTCCTTCAAATGCATCAATCTCCTCTTGAAGCTTGTCCATGCCTTTTAGCTTATGGTCTTGTGGTGGAAGATCATCTTGAGCTTGTGTTCCTTTGAAAGAAGTGGGATCATACTTCTCTTGTTGAGGAACAAACTTTGTCTTGGGGTATTGATCTTCTTCCCACTCAACTCCATTGGCATTGAACTTGCATTCAAAACCAACACCTTTCTCTATAATTCCCTTCAATAAGCTATTTTCTTGCTCAAGTGTAACTTGGCTAAGAGAATCATTAGTGGAATAAAGAGAACTACTAGAAGCAACAATATTGGATTTAACATGACTATTGTACTACTAGAAGAAGAATATTTCTTACTCTTGTTGCTAGATTTTACTTGTGGCATGTAAGTAGACAAGAGTAAACGCTTGGCAATGTAAGAAGAACTTTTCTTACGAAGATCATCATTGATTGATTTTAAGAACCCATGCTCTTGCTCTAGATTGAGCTTTTCAAAGCGTAGCTTCTCATGAGTCCTTAAAAGCTCCCGATGATCTACTAAGGTAGTTTCATGAGCTAACTTAAGAGTGTTTAGTTCTTTAGTTAGACGCTCAATCTCCTTCTTATTATCGTCATTCGTTTTATCTTGATTAGCATGATTAATAGCAAGTTTATCAAAGTTTTCATCACTAGAGTTGTCAACAAGTAAATCATCATCACCTAGCAAATCATCTTCATCACTATTTGAAATCAACATACTCGGGTTGTGATACCTTTGGACCTTTATCCATGAAGCATCTTCCAATCCCTTCATTTGGTGAATCAAATAATTCCTAGGAGTTGGATGACACAAGTGCGAGACCGGCAACACCTTCATCTTGAGTATATTCAGAGTCGGAGTGATAGCTTCTCTCGGAGTGGTTGTCGAAGTCGGAACTGGATACCCATTCACCAACATGAGCTTGATGTCTTTGTCTTGTAGCTCTTTGATGACTTGTCCTTCCTTTCCAAATCCTTGCTTCTACGAGAGGATCTTCGTTCATAACGATCATCTCTACTCCTTCTTTCTCTTGGTGGTCATTCTTCTCTTTTGCTTCTCCTTTTAGGCGAGTCTTCTTTTCTTTTGTAGGGAGCCGTACACTCACTTGAGTAGTGTCCAGGTCTTCCACAATTATAGCAATTGCGATCACGACTAGAAGATCTTTTGTCATTGTAGGATCTTGACTTCGAACTTCTTTCTTTGCTACTATTCTTGTAGAACTTGTTGAAGTTCTTCCCCATTAGGCTCAATTCTTCATTGAAGACTTGTTTCTCACTTGATGATGTAGGAGCATCACATGAAGCTTTGTAAGCACCACTAGACTTGTTGTGAAGCTCTTCTTTATCCTTGAGTGACATTTCATGAGCAACAATTCTAACAATGACTTCCGTTGGCTTGAGATCTTTGTAATTGGGCATCATTTGGATCAATGTGCACACGGTATCATATTTTCCATCCAAGGCTCTTAGGATCTTCTTGATGATGAATCTGTCGGTCATCTCTTCACTTCCTAAGCCGGCAATCTCATTTGTGATGAGAGCAAGCCTAGAGTACATTTCAGCGACACCTTCACCATCCTTCATTTTGAACTTGTCAAGTTGACTTTGAAACACATTCAATTTGGATTCCTTGACGGAGTCGGTACCTTCGTGCATATCAATCAAAGTATCCCAAATTTTCTTTGCATTCTCAAGACGGTTGATTTTGTTGAATTCTTTGGGGCATAATCCGTTGAAGAGGATATCGCAAGCTTGAGCATTGTATTGCAACATCTTCAATTCTTCCGCAGTAGCTTCATGGTTCGGTTCCCTTCCATTGAAGAATTCACCTTGCAAGCCAATACACACAATAGCCCAAATGGCGGGGTTATGTCCAATAATATGCATTTTCACCTTATGCTTCCAACTAGCAAAATTAGTGCCATCAAAGTAAGGATCTCTAAGGTGGTAATTTCCCTCACTAGATGCCATACTCTCCTAGGTTGTGAAACCAAGCCTATGATCACCAAAGCTATGGAAATCAGGGAAAATGGAGACCAAAGCTCTGATACCACTTGTAGGATCAAAAGTAGGTCTAGAGGAGGGTGATTAGACTACTTGACCAAATAAAAATCTAGCCTTTTCCTAATTTTAAGTCTTGGCAGATTTTAACAACTTAACACAAGTCAAGCAATCAACCTAAACATGCAATTCTAAGAGTATAACAGTGGAATGTAATCATTGCATATGAAGGTAAGGGAGGGGTTTGGAGTGGCAAACACAATGTAGACACGGAGATTTTTGGCGTGGTTCCGATAGGTGGTGCTACCGTACGTTGATGGAGACTTCAACCCACGAAGCAGATGAACCGAAGACCGAACCAATACCGAAACCGAAAAAACCGAAATTTCGGTTTTTAGTGTTATTACAGAAAAATTCGGTTTGTATTTCTACTAACCAAACTTAATTCGTTCGGTTCGGTTTTAGCATGGTAATCGAACAGAAAAACCGAACTTAGGCGAGACGCGTGGACGTGCAGCCAACACCGAGCTAATCCTGCGCTAGGGCCTCGAGTGCCTGCGTCCGCGACATAAAAAATCCATGGGCCAAGCCAACGAGCGAGGACGTGCATGTAAGACCCAAGCTGGCAAGTTGTCGTGGCTTGTGTGGGGCTGATTGCATCCATTTTGTACGCTTGTATGCGGCGCTGCCGTTTGGTCCTTTAGTCCCACCTCGGCCAGCCACGCACAAAGAGGTGGATATCTAGTCTATTTAAGAGCGCAGGTGGAAAGGAAGCAAGCTGCACAGCTTATTATTTGGCATATATACGGTGTACGGTATAAACCGATTACCAAACCAAAAAACTTGGTTAACCGAATTTTCGGTTTTCTATTTTGTGATGTCTTTTTCGGTTTTCCTCTTTGCAAACCGAATTTAAAAAAATACCGAATGGTAGAAACCGAACTTTCGGTTTATACCGAACGCCCAGGCCTAGTGGCCAGTGGCTTCACATGTGAAGCTTTTGGAGGAGCAGCTGATCTTGAAGCCTTAGCCTTCTTTGGTTTCTGCGGCTTTGGAGTAGGAGCTGGGGCTTCATCAGTGTCAGTATCATCATCAGAATGATCCACTTTGGCACCTTGGACCGAGATGTGAGTGATGAGGCCATCAAGGTTGTAGAACGTACCGATGACATTGGGTTCTGCATCACGTTAGCCGTCAGCACGGGGAGCAGAGGGATCAGGGTTGAAGTCTAATCCCAATGACTTCTTATTTTCCTTGGCCGATGCCTTTGCGTGCTGGAAGTTGCGCTTGAAGAGATTATCGTCACGACACCAGAGCAATGTCGATGGATCGGCATTTTCAGGTTGAGGTCCACCGACCATACAAGGATAGAAACCCTATGCAATAGCTTCAGCTCTGTTCTTGGGTGGAAGCCCTCGAAAGAGAATATCACCCCAAGGACTTTTGATAGCATTCTTCTTAGCGTATTCCTGGGTCACGAACTTGTATTTGAACCATTGTTCAGCCCAATATCATCGAATCCATTGGATTCGTGTCTTGCGCTGATTATAATTCTCTTCAGGATCTGTCTTGTAAAGCTCTCTGCGAGGTCATCGTGCAAATCTTTTGATGTTCCCCACGACGTTGTCGCCACCCTTCCTTACTGATTTCTCTGCGGTCATGAACTTCAAACTGAATGGCTTCAACACGCTCAAAGGATTCAAAGGCTTTCGCTTGCGGACAAACAGGAACCGGCTTCGGAGAGTTAATGTGATGCTTTAAGAATTACGCAAGCGAATGCAGACTATGAGAACCAAGGGATTCTCCCACGGACATGTACCGTGATAAAGATTAGAGATGCGAGGGAAGGGGAAGAGGTCATATGCATTCTCAGAAGATTTTGAAGATAAATCAGTTTGAAGACATTGACCTCATGATGCGAAGACATTCATTTATACGTTGAGGGTTGGTTCTAGATTTGTACGAATCTGTGAATAAGTACAAGTGAGGAATCTAACTAGATATGAAGCTTAAGTGAATATACTAGGCAGTATGAGATGCAGACATAATCGATCTAACATTGTATAGGCAGAAATCAATTTTGGTAAATAGGATGAATCTTTGAGGATCAAAAAGATGGTAAAAATAGAGTTGTATTTACCACACGAAGAACTGCTAGATGGGATGAGTAGGAGACCGAGCAGTTCAATCCACCGTGCCCTAACTTGGCGACGGAGGACACCTACGGCGGCGGCGGAGAGGACGATGTCCACGGCCGGCGTGAGGATGGCGTCGGAGAAGTTGCGGCAGCTAAGCGCTTCGTCGCCAGCGTCGTCGAGAGCTAGCGGTGGCGCTAGGGTTTTGACAAGGTGGAGAGGTGGAAGAAGGTTTTCTTTACCGCAGGGGACATGTATTTATAAGGAGGTGTGCGGCACAGCGCAATTACTCAGGTGCCCCTGGCGGTTCACATCTGAGGGGCACGTGGCAAGCATGCAACATACTCAGAGTTGTCCCACGTTCACACGCCCGCCAGGTTTGTCGGATGTTTGTTCCGGCTTCTCCGGATTTCAAGCAATAAGGATGAATCATTTAAAATAGACTTAATCTTTGTCTCTGTGTCTTCTGCTGACAAGGACGCAGAGAAGATATTCGACAGTTTCAATAGAATGCATATGATTTGGACAGATAGAGTTTGAGATAGAAAGCATAGAGAGATTAGGGTCCGATCACATTCACTTAGTTCAAAAGATTCAACTAGGAAGACATAGCTATAAGTGAATGCTTTAGAGGACAGAACACTAGTATATATATATATATGTCACATCCCTAGTTTAGGCCTTGCTTGTTTTTTGCTTTAGCATCCATGCATCATGTTTAAATTTTATGAAAGTTGAAATGGGGATTGCTCAAACCCTAGCACCAAACCAAATCAACTAGGTTCAAATAAAAATATTCTCAATGAACCCAAAATGCCCTTCAGAAAAGTTTAGCATTTTTGGATTGGTTTAAAACCTCTGCCAAAAATGGTGCACATATTTCTAGGCCATTCTGGATTTTTGAATTAAGTCATATGGTATTTGCATTTGGGCATTTAATTGCTAAATAATATTTTAAATGCTCAAATAATCACAAACTAAAATGTTCACTGTAGGATATACCCCTAACAGTGACATTGAGCAGTTTCATGATTTTTGGAAATGCCCTGGCATTTTTATTAAAGCCAAACACAACTACAGAAAATAGAAAACATAAATAAAAGAGAGAGAGAGCAAACTCACCTGAACTTACCTCACCTACACACTGACGGCTCATTCTTGCCGGCCAGCCCACCAGGCCCTCCACCGTCTTGACCTCCTGCCCGGTGGGCGGGGAGGCGTGTCACCACGCACGCACGCGCCCGAGCCACCTCCTGCTTCCGCCGCTTCTGGAACCGGCCCTGAGTGCCACGCACTCCCCCTCGCCCCCAGCACCTCTCCTCGCTCCCCCAGGACCCCCTCCCCTCCGCTGCGCCCCTCTCGCCCACCAAGGCGCCGTCATAACGACGCTTGCCCGTTCGCAGCCACAGCCACCTCCCGCCTCGCCGAGCAGCCCAGAGGATCCGCCACTCTGTCCTCGACCCCCTCACTGAGCCACGCCCCGCCGGAAGCCCCGCAGCGGCGCCCTCGAGCTCGTCTTCAACCTTCGGCCGCCGGCAACCTCACCTTCGATTCGCCGCCGTCCGAAGGCCCCGAAGGCCGAGCCTCCCTACGACATCACCGTGAGCCCTGAGCTTTTCCCTCACCTCCCCCTCTCGCTAGCTTCCTCTAGCCACCGCCCATGGCACCCGGCCGTCCGCCATTGCCGACGAGCTCGACGCTCTCGAGCTTCTCTGCTCGAACGCGTTGCACCTTCGTGCTCCTAGAGCATCGTAGTTCCTGCTCCGCTACTCGTTTTACTTGCCGCTTGCTCTAACCCCGCGTTCGCATCACCACCGCACTTCGTCCGCCGCCTTGTTCGCCGCCGACGCCGCTACAGACTACCCCGCGACCTGCCGCTGCCTCCACTGGATGCGCGGGATCATGTGCTCCCTCCTGGTGCCCTCAATGCCCCAGCCGCCCTAGCGCCACTCCGGCAAGCCACCGCCGCCGGGTTGGTCGCCGCGGCTTAACTCCGTCGTGCCGACGTGGCAGTGCCATTAGCGCTAATTACCGCCAGCTAAACCACCCTTAGACACTGACAGCAGGCCCCGCAGCGGGTCAAAGCCCGAGTCAACGCGGGATTAGTGTATGTCTCACTGACCAATGGACCCCATGGGTCAGCTTTGACCTGGGGCACCCAGTTGACTTGCTGACGTCACAGTGACGTGGTGCTGACGCCATAAATCATTTTCTGGATTTATTCTTTTTAGGAAATTTCAGAAAATACCCCAAACTTCTAAAAATCATATAAATTCAACCGTAGCTCAGATTGAAACAAGTTATATATGGAAAATGATCAGAAAAATCCAATCTATCCATCTGTACCATTTTCATGCATGTTAGAACAACTTATAGCTGCTGTTTAGCACAAGTCATATAAATGGCATTTGAATTTCACATATGGAGTTTGGATTTGAACTTAGGGTTCAAACCAACTTCATTTAACTTTGCTGTTAGCTGCATTAGCTCAAAACACCAGCATGTTGCCATGTCATGAGCATGCATCATATTGCGCATTGCATTGATTGTGTTTCTTTCTCAGTTGCCGGTGTTTGTCCCCTCTCGATAGACGTGGTTTCGGCGATGAGATCGATGACACTATTGAAGAACTATATTATCTTCGGTGCTGTGCAAGCAAAACCCCTTGTTCATTCCGATACAATCCCACTCTCTCGCTCCTGCTCTCTTTTCTTGCATTAGGACAACAACGATTCATCTGTTACTTGCTGCGGTAGCTGAACCCCTTTATCCTCTGCATGACCTGTCATTCCACAAGAATTAGATGAAACCCACTAGCATGAGTAGGAGTTGCTTGAGCCATGTTGTGCCTACTCATTCATGCTTGTTTGTCATGTCTGCCATCGCTTAGAGTTGAGTCAGTCCGATTCATCGGGATGAATCGGAGGTGTGTGAACATGTCCTACGTGTGTGAGCTAAGTGTGTGAACACGATTTGGTAAAGGTAGCGGTGAGAGGCCATGTAGGAGTACATGGTGGGTTGTCTCATTGCAGCCGTCCTCGTGAACTGAGTTCTGTGTTTGTGATCCATGAAAGCAGTTACTACCACGCATTGGGCCCGAAACCAATGGACCCTCTCGGCTTCTTAACCACTCTTGTCCTCGGTCAGGGAGTTGCAAGTAGTTTCGTGTTTGTAGCATGTCAGCCGCATACGCAACACCGACCTTAGGGGTGGGTTGTGTTGCGGTAGGCACGCGGGTCTGTACCGATTCGCCTGCTTGGTGTCTCGGGAACCCCGCACACATCGTTCGGGGCCGTTAGTGGAAACCTCACCGGACTCCTGGATGGAACCCGAATAGGCGATAAACCTAGACTCGGGACTCGTGTGTTTAGGTAGGCTGTGGCCGACACCCACGTTGGGCTTCCGCTTGAAGGTTGCCGAGTACATGTCGTGTAAACGGCGGTAAGTGGTGAGAGCGTGTGTGAAGAAGTACACCCCTGCAGGGTTAATATGATCTATTCGAATAGCCATGTCCACGGAGAAGGACTTCTGGGTTGCCTATATCAGTTCATAGACAAGTGAAAGTGGATACTCTAAAATGCGCAAGATAAGCGTGAGTGCTATGGATGGCGTTCTCGTAGGGAGACGGGAGCGGGTCCATAGTGGTGTATTGATATGGTGAATATGTGGCCTCGTGTGCGCCACCTCAAAAGAGTTACTTGCAATGTAGTTCGTGATAGCCACCGAGTCAAAGCTGGCTTGTCAGCCAAACTCCACCACCCCTTTATTGATAATGATGCATATGTAGTTAGTTACGATGTAAGTCTTCTTTGAGTACATTTGTACTCACGCTTGCTTATTTTATGTTTTGCGTAGAGACGTCGGCCTCGCTAGTAGTTCCGCTTGGACTTTGACGTTTAGCTTGTTACCTCAGCTACGATCTTGTGCCCTCGGCAGGATCTGGTAGATAGTTAGGCTTCTCAGCCTTTTTCATTTATAGTTGTATGTACTCAGACATGTTTAGCTTCCGCTTATGCTTTGACTTGTATGCTCTGAGTGTTGGGTCATGAGACCCATGTTTGTAATATCTCGCTCCTCGGAGCCTAATGAATAAATATTTGAGTCGTAGAGTTATGTTGTGATGCCATGTTGTATTTACACATATTGAGCATATTGTGTGTATGTTTGAAATGCTTGGTTTGTGCGGGATCCGACAATCTAGTTGTTTATCCTTGGCAACCTCTCATATGGGGAAATGTAGTCTAGTGCTTCCTGAGCGATAGTAGTCCGCCATGCCTTTCAGCGGAGTCCTGCTAGCCCAAAGACTACCGCTCCGACACTTGACTGGTCGGCATGTGTTTCACTTCGCCTTATGTCTCCGTCTTCGGGAAATGTCACGCGGTGACATCTCGAGTCATGCCTAGCCTGCTACATACCGAGTTACGGAGTCTTGTTAGCCCAAAGGTTACAGCCCGGATTCATACGCTGATGACCGACATGCTCGATGTGATTCATGGATGCCTGTCCCCATAGGTTAGTGCCGCTTTGGGTTCACGACTAGCCATGTCGGCTCGGGTTCTCTGTCATATGGATGCTAGCGACACTATCATATACGTGAGCCAAAAGACGCAAACGGTCCCGGGCCATGGTAAGGCGACACCTGTGGGAATACCGTGCGTGAGGCCGCAAAGTGATATGAGGTGTTACCGGCTAGATCGATGTGACTTGGAATCGGGGTCCTGACAGCGTTGGTATCAGAGCCTGACTGCCTGTAGGATTACCAAGCCAAACCGGTCGAAGTTGTGTCTAGAAATGCTTTAGTTATGTAAGGGAATTGATTGTGGAAGGAACGTAAGGCTCTTTTTACTCCTTATACCTCATGGCCTTCTCGATCCGAGTCATCCTCTTCTCTTCTACGGGTTTAAGAACTAGGCTTCTCATCTATCTATCGTGATGACGTGTTACTAATCCATAGACCTTTAAGATTGTTGGATTTAAGCCCCGATTCAGTTCCTACTATTCTCAGATGATAATTGTTGATCTCGGAACCTTGATATTGTGATGTTGAGTGGTTATGCCATCATTTTTGCAGGATGTCTCAAATCATTTTGAGCATTTACAGCCGTTATCTTTGTCCGAGTCATCCTGTGTTTCTAAACTATCTCGATGCATTTGCAAATCCCTTCCTCCTGCTCCTCGATGTCCTTTTGGGCGGATTAAGCACACTAACCAACAATGAGGTACTCCATTGCCTTGACATATATGTTGGAGTTATTATTATGACCCTAGGTGTTTAGGAAGTCACCTAGTAATTTAGCAATGCTTGTGTTCCCAGTGTGATGATTCTCGCCATTATTCTTGAAAGCAGCCTGTGATGTTATTAGTTAGTAGGCATTCTATTCCTGGGTTCTTGAACCCGAGATTCACCCTAATTCATGTTGTTAGTATTTGCTAGTTCCTTTAGGATACTAGTAACTTTGCGATAGTCCTCGCGGTCCATGGTATTTCCTTCTTCCAAATACCATGAACTAGTTATGGCGTAAGTTCTTTTGAACCAAAAGATCACAACCAGAGTGCTCTTGAGGAGTACTCCATTCATATTGTGACTCGCCGGTTCTACCTTCTCTGCATGGATTATCCGGAAGAAATGTTGAGCTTTGCTCGACATACTAATCTGTGCATCCACAACTCAGAAAATTATATGTTCCTTTGAGTTGCTCTCTTTAATTGTATCCCGACCATCCTCTATCAGTTGATAACCAAGATTATGTGTGCATTCGTTTATCGATGTCTA
This sequence comes from Aegilops bicornis, assembly GCA_021605145.1. Lineage (NCBI taxonomy): Eukaryota > Viridiplantae > Streptophyta > Magnoliopsida > Poales > Poaceae > Aegilops > Aegilops bicornis. Next base: position 533,190,105 of record CM038671.1, on the reverse strand, counting down.
TTATCCTTGTGGTCCGTCAAGCCATTCTATTCCGGAATGACTAGGAGAAACAAACTCCAGTGCCTCATCCATATCTAGGATTGGGTCAAAGCAGTTGTAATCCGCAGATCAAATGCAATCAAGCTTTTGATTCTGTTCTATCCTGAAGTATTACCCACTTTATGTCCGGAACGTCATGAGAATTGCACCTTCTCTTATGAATTCTTGATGCAGTGATACTTCTCGCCATCATTATTCATTCCTCGGTCCCGAGTTGTTGTAACCGGAATGCCGACAAGTGAATTGTGATGTGTGAAATCAATACTCCGAGCAACTCGTTGCTCGGTAGCTAATGGACAATATCCTCATTCTTAGCGTGTTGGTTATTAAATCATCATTCTAAGATAGATTGTGCTACCTAGTCCTTAGTTCTGGTGCACTCTTCGATCTATGAGTTAGGATCTTGTCAAGTCCTCACTCATTTGATCATATCGTCTTGCCCTCAAAAGCAAGATTGTTCTCGAGCTTAGTAACATACCAGTGGTTCGTGATTTTCCGAATATCTTCTCGGAAGTATTACCAGGTTGTCCCCCCATCATATGTTGAGCTCGTGATCAAGTTGGTTTCTGTGAACCACCCTTTCTCCGTGAATCTGTGTTGGATACCCCGAGCTAGTTGGTTAAGCCAAACAACAACTTGGAGAGTTGGAAGATAAAATCTTGCCTAACTTAGTTCGCTCCAAAGGGATATTCTTGTGTAGTGTGTGTTGAAGAAAGATGATATCTTCATCGATTGGTCCCTGTGATCGATTCTTTGGACCTATTGTCTTATCAATCCTTTGATTTGAGTGTGGGCTATCGTCAAATCAAATCAGTACCAACGATGCTCGTAATGTTGTCGTACTCGTGGTTGATCCCTCGAGCATATATCATTACATCTTTTGGTCTGACCAATGCTATCACCGTGTTCACATGATGGTGGAAGTCCAGTGATATGGAAATTCCGATGAGTTGTCATTGAGCCCATCGGTAGCATTTTGTCTCCCCCATGATTCATGTTGAACATCAACCTAGTGTTGGAAACTTTGTAAGCAATGCCTTCGTGTGTCGTTCATGAAGCTTATGCTTGGATGGAAGAAGTGACTTCCTCTAGTTCATGTGCATTTGATGCAAGTTGCCGCCATGATTATGAGAAAGGTTTGTTTTGTTTCCTTTGGAATCATCCCAAATCAGTCATGCATATGTGCGAAGTATTCTGTGGTCTGGAGACTTGCAACCTTCATTCCATATGTATTCCTAGCACACCAAGCCACTGATTGAATTGTTCAAGGAGAAGAAGTTCCTTCTTAAGAGCATGCCTTATGCAAGGACTTTGATATCCTCGACGACGGTTCCCAACCAGAATCTGATAGTATTTTATTGTAAGACTACTATGTGGTCATTCTTGTCTTGGACAACATGCTCACATGTATGTAGCAGAACCGGCTCATGTTTTGGAGCTTGCTATCGTAGTTCATATCCCGAGAATCTCGCAACGTCATCTTGTCGATTTGTGTTGCAACCTTTCCTTTTCAGACATGCTGTCTGAAATGTCCCGTTACCAACCAGATCTGAATCTCAGGCAGATATGATGGTTGAAACATTCCCAAAGATTTGCGTTATGTTTCCAGCTTGCACCCCAAAGCAATTGTTGCCAGGATCATCTTCAAAAGCGGTCCTACCATGGGTCCCATCCATTCCGGTGATAAGCAAAAATCATCCATTGCGTTGTCTTCAACAAGGTAGTCCACATCATCCATTCTAGTCTGGTATGCCATTCCTTTGCACTCCACCAAACGATCGTTTGTGATTGCCTTAGGCTGGTATAAAGAGTTTCAATGATCTTTGTATCAAAAGTAATTCTTTTTCCACTTAAGGGAATAATTCTACGAGTCACCTTTCCTAAGGTCTCCCATTATGGAATCATGGCAATCATCTCCTTGTTACTTTGAAACCATGCACCATTTTACCTAAGCGTGGAATGGTTGCCGACCAATTTGAACCTTCGTCATCCGTTTCTTTTCCATCATTCCTAATGTGTGTTTGGTGTCTCAACTCAAGAGATGTTCTTACGTCTCACCCCATGAACTGATCTTGAGTTGCTCGATCTTCAAGAAGATTAAATCCTGTAGGGTTTCCCTCTTTTACATTGTCGTGTCGAGTGAAGATCTCGAAAGCAAAGACGCCAAGACCAAGATGATGGAATGAATCAACATCTTCGAGAAGAGCAAATGGATCATGAAGATTGTGATAGTTTTGTGACTCCCCTTTTCCTCTTACCTCACGCCTTGAATCTCGGGCGAGATTCTTGTTTAGTGGGGTGAGTTGTCACATCCCAGTTTAGGCCTTGCTTGTTTTTGCTTTAGCATCCATGCATCATGTTTAAATTTTATGAAAGTTGAAATGGGGATTGCTCAAACCCTAGCACCAAACCAAATCAACTAGGTTCAAATAAAAATATTCTCAATGAACCCAAAATGCCCTTCAGAAAAGTTTAGCATTTTTGGATTGGTTTAAAACCTCTGCCAAAAATGGTGCACATATTTCTAGGCCATTCGATTTTTGAATTAAATCATATGGTATTTGCATTTGGGCATTTAATTGCTAAATAATATTTTAAATGCTCAAATAATCACAAACTAAAATGTTCACCGAGGATATACCCCAACAAAGGACATTGAGCAGTTTCATGATTTTTGGAAATGCCCTAGCATTTTTATTAAAGCCAAACACAACTACAGAAAATAGAAAACATAAATAAAAGAGAGAGAGAGCAAACTCACCTGAACTTACCTCATCCTACTCAAGGCTGCTCACATCGCTGTCGACCTGGGCCAGGGCTCAGCCCACCAGCCCTCCACCGTCTTCAACCTCCCCGCCAGCAAGGGGGAGGGCGTAGGGCCACTCACACGCACGCGCCTCGAGCCACCTCCTGCTTCCACGCTTGAACTGCCCCGAGTGCCACGACTCCCCTCGCACCCTCCTCTCTCCCCTGGACCCCATTCCCTCCTTCGCTCCCCTCTCGCGTGCACCACGGGCGCATTGTCGCCACCGACGCTGTTTCATGACCACAGCCACCTCCCCGCCTCGCCGAGCAGCCTAGAGGATCCGCCACTCCATCCTCGACCCCCTCACTGAGCCACGCCCCGCCGGAAGCCCCGCAGCGGCGCCCTCGAGCTCGTCTTCAACCTTCGGCCGCCGGCAACCTCACCTTCGATTCGCCGCCGTCCGAGCGTCCCCGAGCGCGCTGAGCCTCCCTACGACATCACCGTGAGCCCCTGAGCTTTTCCCCTCACCTCCCCCTCTCGCTAGCTTCCTCTAGCCACCGCCCCACCGGCACCCGAAGCCGCCGTCCGCCATTGCCGACGAGCTCGACGCTCTCGAGCTTCTCTGCTCGAACGCGTTGCACCTTCGTGCTCCTAGAGCATCGTAGTTCCTGCTCCGCTGCTCGTTTTACTCGCCGCTTGCTCTAACCCCGCATTCGCGTCACCACCGCACTTCGGCCGCCACCTCGTTTGCCGCCAACGCTGCTACAGACTACCCCGCGACCTGTTGCTGCCTCCACTGGATGCGCGGGATCATGGGCTCCCTCCTGGTGCCCTCAGCGCGCCCCAGCCGTCGCCCTAGCACCACTCTGGCGAGCCACCGCCGCTCGGTTGGTCGCCGGCGGCTTAACTCCGGTCGTGCCGACGTGGCAGTGCCATTAGCGCTAATTACCGCCAGCTAAACCACCCTTAGACACTGACAGCGGGCCCCGCAGCGGGTCAAAGCCCGAGTCAACGCAGGATTAGTGTATGTCTCACTGACCAATGGACCACACGGGTCAGCTTTGACCTGGGGCGCCCAGTTGACTTGCTGACGTCACAGTGACGTGGTGCTGACGCCATAAATCATTTTCTGGATTTATTCTTTTTAGGAAATTTCAGAAAATACCCCAAACTTCTAAAAATCATATAAATTCAACCGTAGCTCAGATTGAAACAAGTTATATATGGAAAATGATCAGAAAAATCCAATCTATCCATCTGTACCATTTTCATGCATGTTAGAACAACTTATAGCTGCTGTTTAGCACAAGTCATATAAATGGCATTTGAATTTCACATATGGAGTTTGGATTTGAACTTAGGGTTCAAACCAACTTCATTTAACTTTCTTTGTTAGCTGCATTAGCTCAAAACACCAGCATGTTGCCATGTCATGAGCATGCATCATATTGCGCATTGCATTGATTGTGTTTCTTTCTCAGTTGCCGGTGTTTGTCCCCTCTCGATAGACGTGGTTTCGGCGATGAGATCGATGACACTATTGAAGAACTATATTATCTTCAGAAGTGCCAGGCAAGCAAAACCCCCTTGTTCATTCCGATACAATCCCACTCTCTCGCTCCTGCTCTCTTTTCTTTGCATTAGGACAACAACGATTCATCTCACATTACTTGCTGCTGCGTAGCTGAACCCCTTTATCCTCTCGCATGACCTCTCATTCCACAAGAATTAGATGAAACCCACTAGCATGAGTAGGAGTTGCTTGAGCCATGTTGTGCCTACTCATTCATGCTTGTTTGTCATGCCTCTTGCTTAGAGTTGAGTCAGTCCGATTCATCGGGGATGAATCGGAGGTGTGTGAACATGTCCTCGTGTGTGAGCTAAGTGTGTGAACACGATTTGGTAAAGGTAGCGGTGAGAGGCCATGTAGGAGTACATGGTGGGTTGTCTCATTGCAGCCGCCCTCGAGAACTGAATTACGTGTTTGTGATCCATTAAACAGTTACTACCACGCATTGGGCCCGAAACCAATGGACCCTCTCGGCTTCTTAACCACTCTTGTCCTCGATGCAGGAGTTGCAAGTAGTTTCTTGTGTTTGTAGCATCTTTGGGGGCCACGCAACGCTGACCTTAGGGGTGGGTTGTGTTGCGGTAGGCCCATGGCCCGTGTACCGATTCGCCTGCTTGGTGTCTCGGGAACCCTGCACACATCGTTCGGGGCCGTTAGTGGAAACCTCGGCCGGACTCCTGCGGATGGAACCCGAATAGGCGATAAACTGGACTCGGGACTCGTGTGTTTAGGTAGGCTGTGGCCGACACCCATGTTGGGCTTCCGCTGAAGGTTGCCAAGTACATGTCGTGTAAACGCAGTAAGTGGTGAGAGCGTGTGTGAAGAAGTACACCCTGCAGGTTAATATGATCTATTCGAATAGCCGTGTCCACGGAGAAGGACTTCGGGTTGCCTATATCATTTCATAGACAAGTGAAAGTGGATACTCTAAAATGCGCAAGATAAGCGTGAGTGCTATGGATGGCATTCTCGTAGGGAGACGGGAGCGGGTCCATAGTGGTGTATTGATATGGTGAATATGTGGCCTCGTGTGCGCCACCTCAAAAGAGTTACTTACAAATGTAGTTCGTGATAGCCACCGAGTCAAAGTCGGCTTGCTGCGGTCAAACTCCACCACCCCTTTATTGATAATGATGCATATGTAGTTAGTTACGATGTAAGTCTTGCTGAGTACATTTGTACTCACGCTTGCTTATTTTATGTTTTGCGAGAGAGGCGTCGGTCTCGCTTAGTAGTTCCGCTTGGACTTGACGTTTAGCTTGTTACCTCAGCTACGATCTTGTGCCCTCGGCAGATCTCGGTAGATAGTCGCTTCTCAGCCTTTTTCATTTATAGTTGTCTGTACTCGGACATGTTTAGCTTCCGCTTGTGCTTTGACTTGTATGCTCGAGTGTTGGGTCATGAGACCCATGTTTGTAATATCTCGCTCCTCGAGCCTAATGAATAAATATTTGAGTCGTAGAGTTATGTTGTGATGCCATGTTGTATTTACACATATTGAGCATATTGTGTGTATGTTTGAAATGCTTGATATGTGCGGGATCCGACAATCTAGTTGTTTATCCTTGGCAGCCTCTCATATGGGGAAATGTAGTCTAGTGCTTCCTGAGCGATAGTAGTCCTTCTGACCCGGTTCACCGGAGTCCTCGCTAGCCCAAAGACTACCGCTCTGGACACTTGATCGCCGGCATGTGTTTCACTTCGTTTCTATGTTTGTCCCTTCGGGAAATGTCACGCGGTGACATCCGGAGTCCTGCCTAGCTCTACATGACCGGGTTACCGGAGTCCTGTTAGCCCAGTGCTACAGCCCGGATTCATACGTTGATGACCGACATGCTCGATGTGATTCATGGATGCCTGTCCCCATAGGTTAGTGCCGCTTTGGGTTCACGACTAGCCATGTCGGCCCGGGTTCTCTGTCATATGGATGCTAGCGACACTATCATATACGTGAGCCAAAATACGCAAACGGTCCCGGTCCATGGTAAGGCGACACCCGTGGGAATACCGTGCGTGAGGCCGCAAAGTGATATGAGGTGTTACCGGCTAGATCGATGTGACTTGGAATCGGGGTCCTGACAATATATCAGAAAGCAATCAAATCAACATAGTGAAGAAAATCATGAAGATAAGTTCAAATTTGAAGACAAACCAAATGCGAAGACATAGCAAAAATAATGCCATGAGTGAAACACTTCAAACAGAGAAATTTGGTGGTGGCGTTACCCACCGTATAGGAAGTATTAGACCCAGACACGGTGCACAATTATCGTGGCGCTCCGAAGTCAAATTCCACGTTAATGTATTCAACTCAGAATGTAAGTCTTCATTGATTGAAGATATACTTTACTTCGTGTGTTGCACATCTAAGTCATCAACATGCATAAGTGTTAGGATGTGTGCCTGATCACGGTGACATTTGAGGATTCCAAGATATTTAGCTCAAACCGTAACTTGCAAAACCTTTTCTCATCCAAGGGCTTTGTGAAGATATCCGCCAGCTTGCTCTTCGTTGTTGACGTGAATGATGTCAATATCTTTCTTCATGACATGATCTCTCGAGAAAGTGATGACGAATTTCAATGTGCTTTGTCTTCGAAAGTGCCGGATCGATTGTTGGCAATCTTGATGGCGCTTTCGTTGTCGCGAAGAGAGGTACTTGTTTCAGATTGATGCCATAGTCCTTGAGAGTTTGCTTCATCCATAGAAGCTGAGCGCAAAGAAGATCCAAAGCAAGAATGTATTCAAATTCAGCAGCTTGAGAGTGATACAGTTACGCTTCTTTGAAGACCAATGCACAAGTGATCGTGCGAGAAAGTGACATGTGCCCGATGTAGACTTGCGATCCACCTTTTCACCAAAGCATAATCAAGATCCGAGAATCCAACCGGATCAAATTCTCGAGCCCTTTGGATACCATAATCCGAGTGTTGGGGTGTGAGCCAAATATCGAAGAATTCGCTTCACGCCTAAGTGATGCGATTCCTTTGGTGCCGCTTGGAATCGAGCACACATGCAAACACTAAGCATAATATCCGCCTAGATGCACATAGGTAAAGTAAGGAACCAATCATGGAGCGGTATACCTTTTGATCAAATTCTTTACCATTGTCGTCGGGACCCGGATGGTGTTTGGTCGGCATTGGCGTCGTGTAACCTTTGCAATCTTGCATTCCAAACTTCTTCGCATAATCTTGGAGGTATTTTTCTTGAGATATGAAGATGCCATTCCTTTGTCGATTTAATTTGAAGACCAAGGAAGAACTTCAGCTCACCCATCATGGACATCCGATATTGCTCTTGCATCATGTATCCAAACTCATCACTATACTTACGGTTGGTGCGGTAGAAGATAATGTCATCCACATATATTTGGCACACAAACAGTTCACCATCATATGTCTTCGTGAAGAGTGTGGGATCGAGGGATCCGTGTTTGAAGCCTTTGCTCTTCGTGAAGTCTTTGATCGTGATCATACCAAGCGCGAGGAGCTTGTTTGAGGCCATACAAGGCTTTTGTTTAGCTTGTACACCATATCGTGGATGTTTTGGATCTTCAAAGCCGTGGTTGAGCGACGATACTTCTTCTTCAATTTTGCCGTTGAGAAATGCACTCTTCACATCCATTTGATATAGCAAGATGTTGTGGTGGTTAGCATAGGCTAGCAAGATGCGAATAGCTTTAAGCCTAGCCACAGGAGCAAATATTTCATCAAGTCAATTCCTTCAACTTGAGTGTATCCTTGAGCCACAAGACGTGCTTTTGTTTCTCATTTACTTGACCATGCTCATCTTGCTTGTTTCGATATATCCATTTTGTACCAATTTTGTTATGCTTATGAGGGTCGTGGACGCTTGACAAGTTCCCAAACATTGTTCAGCTTGAACTGCTGAAGTTCTTCTTGCATAGCTTGTATCCATTCGTGTTCCATAAAGGCTTCAAATACTTTCTTGGGTTCGATATTGACACAAAAGAAAAGTGCCCACAAAATTTGCTAACTGTGGTTGCTCTTGAGCGAATAAGTGGACCAGTGCATTGATGCTATCAATTATCTTCTCAATTTGTACTTCATTTGCAACTCGAGGATGAACCGGACGAAGACCTTACTCTTGCTGATCATTGTCATCATTGGGAGGATTGTCTTCGGCCCCGAGCATTGTCTTCGTGTTGGTTAGGTGCAGAAATGATAAGTTCTTCTTCAAAGTTGTGCTTCGTAAGGCATGATTTCACCAATTCCCATCAGCTTGATAGATTCGCTGGGCGGAGCTTCGTCTAGTGTACTTGGCAGGAGCTCTCTTTGTGAACCATTGGTTTCATCAAATCGCATGTCCACAGTTTCGACGATTTTGTAGAGATAAAGGTTGAAGACTCAGAAGAGTGTGAATCCTTTCCAGAATCGAGCATGAAGCCTTCGTGAGCTTTAGGTGCAAATTTTGACTTGTGATGGGGATCCTTGATCTAGCACCGCTCCAAATACTCAAGTAGCCGACATTTGGCTTCTTGCCAAGAAGGAGCTCATAGGATGTTTTGTTCGTAAGCTTATGGATGTAAACACGGTTGATGACGTGACATGTTGTATCAATAGCTTCACCCGTAACTTTCTTGGTTTCTTGTACTCGTCTATCATTTTTCGAGCCATCTCAATGAGGGTTCTGATATTGCGCTCTACGATGCCATTTTGTTGAGGTGTGTATGTATCATAAAACTCAAGAGTGATTCCCATATTATCCATAAAAAGATCAAGTCCGTGTTCTTGAACTCAAAGGTCGTTGTCACTTCTGATATGCTTGATCTTGACCCCATAATTGTTCATGGCTCGATTGGCGAAGCGTCTGAAGACATCTTGCACTTCAGTCTTGTAGAGAATTATGTGCACCCATGTATATCTTGAGTAGTCATCAACAATGACGGCCATAGAGACAAGCAGCTTGTTGTGAGGGTAGAGTAGTAAGTAGGGCCAAATAAGTCCATGTGTAACAGCTCAAGGGTTGAGATGTCGTCATGATTGTCTTCGAGGGTGCTTTGCCCTAGTCATCTTTCCAAATTTCACAGCACCACTCAAATGATCCTTCTTGAACTTGACACCCTCGATGCCTATGACATGCTTCTTCTTGGCGAGTGTGTGTAAGTTCCTCATGCCAAGATGCCCCAGCCTCCGATGCCAGAGCCAAAGATTCTCAAGCTTTTGCAAGAAGACATACGGCAGGTTGTGGACCTCGAGAAATCTACCATGTATAGATCATCTTTCCGATACCCTTCAAAGCCTAGAGACTTGTCGATTCCATTAGTACAAGGCAACGATATTTTCCGAATAGCACAATCATGTTCAAGTCACAAAGCATCGAGATGTATATTAAGTTGAAACCAAGGGATTCAACAAGCATCACTTTATCCATGTGTTGATCCTTTGAGATTGCAACTCTACCTAGACCCAATACCTTGCTTTTACCAAAGGTCAAGAAATGTGATGTGACTCTTGTCTGATGGATGTAAGGTTGAGTCCATGAGAAGACATCGATCACCAGTCATATGATTAGTGCATCCGCTGTCCATAATCCATTCTGAAGCATGAGGTGTCATACCCTTGGCACCACGTGCCATGAAGCAGTAGGTGGGAGCAGGGTCGTCCTTGTCATCAGCTTCAGCGTTGGTGTGGAAGTCATTGTCTTCAGTGTTGAAGATGGACTTGGCAACATAGGTCGTGGCTAGAGCCGGACTTGCAACGCCAGGTCGAACTCCTCTTCGCACTCCACCTCCGCCTCCTCGTATGCACTCCTCCTCTGAATCCATTTCCTTGCCAACAAAAGCACGAGCCTTGCCAGATGAACTCTTCTTATGAGATGAAGACTTTGATGAGGACTTGGAAGAAGACTTTGAAGATTTCTTCTTCTTCTTGTCATCAGAATCATATTCCTTGCTCTTCTTCTTCTTCTTCTCATTGTCCCACTGTGGACACTCAGATATATAGTGTCTAGGTTTCTTGCACTTGTGACATGTTCTCTTCTTGTTGTCATGAGTGGAAGCTTCATCATTTCTTGAGCTAGATCGTGAAGACTTCAAGCCCTTCTTCTTAGTGAACTTCTGGAACTTCTTCACAAGCAAGGCAAGTTCCTTTCCAATGTCTTCAGGATCATCAGAACTGCAGTCAGATTCTTCTTCAGATGAGGAAACAACTTTTGCCTTAAAAGCGCAAGTTCGGCCATAGTTGGGACCATAGATATCTCTTTTCTCGTAAAGTCGAACTCATGTGTGTTGAGCCTCTCAAGTATATCGACGGATCGAGTGTCTTGAAGTCGTATGCGTTCTTGTATCATGAGAGCAAGGGTGTCAAAGGAGCTGTCAAGTGATCTCAGTAGTGTCTTGACGATTTCATGCTTGGTAATCTCAGTGGCGCCAAGAGCACGAAGCTCATTTGTGATGTCGGTGAGGCGATCAAACGTGAGCTGGACATTTTCATTGTCGTTTCTCTTGAAGCGGTTGAAGAGGTTGTGAAGAACACTGATCCTTTGAATTCTCTGGGTTGAGACGCCTTTGTTGACCTTGGATAGCCAGTCCCAAACTAGCTTCGACGTTTCCAGAGCACTCACACGGCCATACTGTGCTTTGTCAGATGACCACAGATGATGTTCTTAGCGGTAGAGTCCAGTTGAATGAACTTCTTGACATCAGCAGGGGTGACACCTTCACCAGTTTTGGGAACGCCGTTCTTGACGACATACCGTAGGTCGACATCAATGGCTTCAAGATGCATGCGCATCTTATTCTTCCAAAGAGGGATATTCAGTTCCATCGAACACGGGCAAGCAGCGGAGACTTTGATTATCCTCGCAATGACATAGCTAAAACTCCGGTGGTTAAACCGAATCACACGTAACAAGGGAGTACCTTGCTTTGATACCAATTGAAAGTGCTAGTTATCGACTAGAGGGGGTGAATAGGCGATTTTAGGAAAGTCTTCAAACGTGGAAGTTTCAAGACAAACAATAGAAATGACCTAATTGATATGCAGCGGAAGATAAACTACAACAAGCAAACCATAGTCAAGTATGCAGTAATGTGAAAGTACAAAGACTAATAGCAGCTTAGTAGTAAGGATCAGGATGGAAGATAGTATGAAGCCAACCAACGATAGTAGTCAAGCAATGAAGTCAAACAGATAAGACAAATATGCAATGACTTCACGAAGACAAATTCTAAGTAAAGGGAGGGAGAGGATAGAACCAGTCACTTGTTGAAGACACGTGATTTGTTGGACCAGTTCCAGTTGCTGTGACAACTGTACGTATGGTTAGGGAGGCTGAGATTTAACTCAGAAGACCGCGTCTTTACCTTATTCCCCTTGAGCTAAGGACACACAGTCCTTGCCCAATCACTCTGGTAAGTCTTCAAGGTAGACTTCCGAACCTTCACAGACTTCTTTCACCGGTGATCCACAATGACTCTTGGATGCTCAGAACGCGACGCCTAACCGGCTGGAGGATTCACAGTCCTCAAGTGTAATAAGTCTTCGTGTCACGCAGATGTAAAGACTTCAAGATGCCTAACACTCTTGGCTCTGGGTGTTTGGGCTTTGTCCTCGCAAGGATTTCTCTCTCTCAAAGGCTTCGAGGTGGGTTGCTCTCAAACGACACAAGCCGTGCACTAACTCTGAGCAGCCACCAATTTATGGTGTAGGGGGTGGGCTATTTATAGCCACTAGGCAACCCGACCTGATATGTCCGAAATGGCCCTGGGTCACTAAGGAACTGACACGTGTTCCAACGGTCAGATTTCAAACACACACGGCAACTTTACTTGGACTACAAGCAAAGCTGACTCATCCAACTCCGGATAAGATTTTCTCTCATTGTCTTCGCTCGAAGACATAGAATTTGGGTTGAGCATCACTTCAGTCATTCTGACTTTGTTCACTTGGACCCCACTTAACAGTACGGTGGTTCCTATGACTCAACAAAGAAGAAACAGGAAACAACGAAACGACCACATTCTTCAAGGCCCATAGTCTTCACTCAATGCCTTCTCATGTCATAGTCTTCAATATGAATATCTTCACATACCACCATTGTCGCCAATGTCTTCATACATTTTTAGGGTCATCTCCGTAGGTAAATCAATCAATGAGGGACACTACCTGTGTTATCCTGCAATTCTCACAAACACATTAGTCCCTCAACCAAATTTGTCGTCAATACTCCAAAACCAACTAGGGGTGGCACTAGATGCACTTACAGTCCCGAACTGTGCGTCTAGGATCGATGGTAACAGGAGACGGGGGACACGATGTTTACCCAGGTTCGGGCCCTCTCTATGGAGGTAATACCCTACTTCCTGCTTGATTGATCTTGATGAATATGAGTGTTACAAGAGTTGATCTACCACGAGATCGTAATGGCTAAACCCTAAAAGCCTAGCCTATGAATATATGGTAATGAATGTGTCCTATCCGGACTATGCCCTCCGGTTTATATAGACACTTGAGAAATCTAGGGTTACATGGGGTCGGTTACATAAGAAGGAATCTTCATAGTTGATCGCCTAGCTTGCCTTCCACGCCAAGGAAAGTCCAATCCGGACACGGGTATGGTCTTCGGTCTTCATGTCTTCGCAGCCCATCAGTCCGGCCCATGGATAGCAGGCCGGATGCCCGAGGACCCCTTAGTCCAGGACTCCTTCAGTAGCCCCTGAACCTGGCTTCAATGACGAGGAGTCCGGCGTGCAGATTGTCTTCGGCATTGCAAGGCGGGTTCCCCTTTTTATGAACTCCAAGATAATCTTCAGTCATGATGATTGTATCTGGACCTGTTATACACCACACACAATCGCAGAGAGAATATAATATTTGCACGAATCTAGTCTGTTGACAGCTTCTTTATAACACGACATCGCGTCCGTCCGGTTATAATTTCGAACCGTTTTTCTTCTGCCATCCCATGTTTCGAGACGCGGTTGCTATTGGCATGTCTTGTCAAAGCAGAGATCGTGTTCCCCTTATTGCGGGATTCTCATCAATGTGGGCATGGGTAACCCAACCGTGTCGTTTGCACAGCCCTTGGGAATAGGCGAATCTTAAGGCGAGCGAGGAGGCGTTTAATGTTTGCTGCCTTTATAAGAGGATAAGGACCCCTCTTACTCTTCTCATGCTTTCTCTCTGTCTCCGCCTTCTCGATCTCGAGCTCCAACGCCCAAGTTCACATCTCCTTTCCACTCAAGCAACCATGTCCGGATCTGGTGGTCAGGGCAAGTGGATGGTCTCCTCCGTCAAGGAGGAGGACATTACTGAGCCCCATGCGGCTGGATATTTGGCGGAGGGAATTGCCCACCGCTTGCCGGCCGAGAGACAAATCGTCCCCACGCCGGAGCCCAACGAGAGGGTATTATTCCTTCCTCATTTCTTCCGCGGGCTGGGGTTTCCACTCCACCCTTTCATCCGTGGGCTGATGTACTATTACGGGATAGATTTCCATGATCGGTCCCCGAAATCCTTCTTCAATATTTCCGCTTTATCGTCGTGTGTGAGGCCTTCCTCCGCATCCAGCCCCACTTCGGGCTATGGCTCAAAGTCTTCAATGTAAAGCCGAAGGTGGTGGATGGCCAGCATGCGGAGTGCGGAGGAGCCATGGTGAGCAAGCTATCTAACGTCTCTTGGCCCAAAGGCACTTTTGTGGAGACAGTAAAGGAATGGCAGAAGCAGTGGTTCTACATCACAGAACCTCGCGGCACCACCTGGGCCGCGGCTGCCGACTCCGGCCCCGCTCCCATGCGACTCACCTCCTGGGTCGTGAAGAGTCCGGACTGGTGTTCACCCGACGAGCTGATAGCGCTGCAGACGCGCGTTCAAAGCATGGTGACCAAGAACGTCAAGCTCGTTGATGTCATCCAGGTGATGCTGGTCTGCCGGATTCTTCCGTGCCAGCGCCAAAGCCGCCCTTTGTGGGAGTTCAATTCGAAAAAGCACCAGACCTTGGTGAGGCTCTTCGAGACTACCCACGAAGGTGCCTAGAAGTTGCTTTTTAAGGGAAACGAGAAGCCACCGGCCACGGATTCAGACCGTGGCCACGATTGTACACACCCCGCCTGCAAGGTATGCTATTTTTGACGTATCCCCAACCTCATTGTTTCAAGGATGACGTCTGAGCTTTTATTATGGTTCCTTTAGGACTGGGTGGAGAGGGCGAAGCGGATCTAGTGTCTGGCTCACGCTCAAGAACCGGTCATCCTGCCGCCTTCACGGAGATCTTTGAAGGTGCGCCATACAAGGCGCCGGAGAAGAAAGCCAAGAAGAAGGCCAAGGGGGGCAAGAGTGGCCCCCGTCGCAAGGGCACTTCAGACGCGACGTCCGAAGACGACGAGGCACATTCCTCCGTTCCCGAGGACAACAACAAGGAGGAGGAGGAGGAAAACAACCCTCCTCCCGAGGAGAAGAAGAAGAAGAGGGTGGCCTCGGCACATCCGGAGGCGAAAGCGCCCAAAAAGGGGAAGGGCGCCCCAACGGTCAACACCGCATGAGACGTTGACAACAGTCCGGAACGGCACTTCGCACTAAGCCCTGTGTCAAGATCGTAAGTGACAGGCTTGCTCGTGCACATCCAGCCCTTTCTCTCCGTTATCTTGATATAGTTAATCAGATCACTGCGGTCCGCCCGCGACCTAATCTAGCGATCCTTGTCTCGAGGCTCGTTGGCTGGCCGAGATGGCGAGCCGCCGCCACCGCCACATTTCTCCCGGCCCGGGACGACATCGAAGTGATGTCCCGGGGGGTGATCCGAACCGGGGAGGAGCCCAGGACGCTATCGGGGAGGCGCCACGAGGCGAAGCCTCCACTGCCGGACACGTGGAGGAGATGATCCCCATGAAAAACTGGCGAAGAGGGCCGCATCCAGTTTGGCCCTCAGCCGAATACGATTCCGGAGACCCATATGGCTCCGGAGTCGGGTGAGCAGCCTCCTTTGAAGGAGGGGGGAGCGTTGCTTTCGTCGGTGGTCCCTGTCCATCCAGGGGCACCGGACAACCTGATGAAGGCGCTGCGAGGCGCCTCCGTTATGGAAGAGCACCGCGTCCTTATGGGCGCGGTGATTGAGAAGGTTCAGTTCGCCAAGTGTGGACTGAACGAGGCCTACAGCAACCTATTGACAGGTTTCGAGGTAAGTAACATAGAAAGAGAAAAACTCAGAGTCAAGAGTCTCGAGACACCGTCTGCGAGAAGAACCGGACAGAGGATCTATTGTAGGAGACTAACATAGCATTTATGCATAAGCAGGTGTCGCTGTTGGCCGCAACCTCGCATGCTGCCAAAGTCTCTGAATTGAGGCAGAGGCTGGAGCGGACCGAGAACGAGCTCGGCGAGGTTAGAGTTCGGCTCCAGGAGAAGCAAGGTGAATAACGACTTGCTGTATGTTCGGAAAGTGTAAGCGATGTATATTGACTGTAGTGTCGTAATATGTGCAGGAGCCGCGACCGAGGTCAAGGCCCTGAGGAAGGCCCTGGGCGAGGCTGAGGAGAAAGCTTGTAACATCCCAAATTTTCAATTTGGAATGTTATACATAGATCATTCATGTATATCATATTTTGCTGCATTTCGTTTCACGATCCTCGAAATTCTAAGCAACTCAAGGACCCTCGGAGAGAGTTGGGGATTTCACTGTTTTCATATTTGAATTCTATCAAATATTGAAACAAGGATTTTTGGTTTTAATTATTTTTTCTCTTCGAAAATATTTCATATTAAAATATATGAGAGGAGATAATATGACTTCTCCAAAATAAATGAAGTATTGGAGGAAAAATATTAAAATCAAATATTTGATTTTATTCGGAGTTTATTGCTATTTTATTTGCATTAAAAAAATTGCACGCTTTTCAAAGTTGCATTTTAGGGCCAAGAAAATGTTCATCTTGTTCTAAATATTTTATTTAGACGGTGAATTTTCTTGGCATTTTTTAGATTTTTATTTTATTTTCTAGGATTTATTTAAGTTTCGGCAAAAATTAAAAAAATCTTCAAGACTACCGGGCCGAAGCTCAACCGAGCCAGCCGCCTCACTTCTGCCGCCCATTGCCTCCCTCCATGAGATCATGACCCCATTGCCGCTGAAGTCCGATCGGGACTCGTCTCACCACGCTTGCCCTCCCAAGCTAGCCCCCCCTTATATACACCACCCCTGCACCCCACCCCACCACACGAACCACCCCAACCCGCCAGATGTCAAGCCGCCGCCAGCCAGCTTGCCGCCAGAAGCGCCGCCATTGCTTGTCGCCGCCGTCATTGCCGCCCACGCCACGCCGCCACCACTATGACCCCGCCGGAGCCGCCCGGCTCATTGGACCTCGCCGAGGTATAAGCCGCCCTGTCATTGCTCGGTTTTATTTTTAAAACCGGTTCGGTTTTTTTAGAAAACCCTAGGTTCGTTTTTTTAGATCGGTTCGCCGGTTTTCTCGGTTTAGTTTATTTAGTGGACGTTCGTCCGTACGTTCGTTTTAATGAACGGTGTTCACTCGGTCATCTGTTTCTCAAACACCATGTAGTGCGAGAAATCCAACGGAGGCGATCGAGTCTTGTGGGGAAAAGTGTGCAAACCTCTGCAGAGTGTACAATCTAATCATGGTTAGTCGTGTCCCCGGATATGGACATCTTGAGTATCTAGTACTTGGATTATCACAAGTATCTCATCACTCTAAATTAACATTGTTGGGTTGATAATTACTTTAAATTGGGATTGAGTTGGAGGAACCTTCTCAATGATGTTTCAACTACCATGATAGTTAAATAAAATCTATTCCTTTGTTGTAGGGAAAAAATGGCTTTTCGCAAAACTGTAACCATAGAGATTTCCACCAGCCAAATATGCATGTAGTGATAGCATTATTCTGTACTTGCTCTATTGTGTATTATTGCCAGCAAATTCCATGTGCTGACCCGTTTCCGGGTCGTATTATGTTGCAGAGTTTTCAGACGAGGAGTAAGGTTCATTAGGTCGTTGCCGTGCAGCTCAGCTATGCCGTTGGAGTTGGTGGACTCACTTTATCTTCCAAGCCTTTCACTGTTATCGTATTAGATGGCCTTAAGCCATATTTATTGTAATAAGTTCTCTTTTTAGACATTTGATGTAATAAGTGTGTGATTGCTACTCTGTTATAAATCCTTCGAGTACTATGTGTGTCAGCATTACCGATCCAGGGATGACACTGAAGCACAGAGACTTGACCGTTTGAGGTTGGGTCGCTACAAGATATTATCAGAGCACACGCTGAGTGTAGGACACGAACACTAAGATAAAACCCATAGGTCACTCTTCTCTACTCATTTTTGACCCCTCTCCATTTTCTACTGTTAGGATGGCGGATTCAAGGAACAAGTTTGCACAACCGGATGAAGACACCCCCTTTGGACGCCGCTTGAAGGAAGTCACTAGGTACCTGAACATCGGAATACCAAGCTTTCACCGGGACTTACAACGCCACTTTACCAGAAGAGGAGCGTTGGATGATTCAAGTTCAAGTACCAGGAAGGATGTTCTCGCCAACCACTAAGCCCATAGAGTTTTCTTTTGAAGCACCCACCTGGAGCCTAGGCAAGAGCATGGCAGCCCACATTACCATGGGATGCATTGGAGAAGTCTACAACAAGGATCTTAAGGACACTATCTATCAGATATGTGGGCGTCGAGATGAGCAATGGGAGGAAATTGCAGCTTTCATCCAGAAGTTAAACCAACACATTCGACGCCAGGAGAACCAGATGTGCGTAGATATGATAGATTTGAACAAGGCGAAGACAAGGATCATCGAGCTGGAAGAAGAACTTAAGTCTACACGCGATGGATATGAAGAGGAAATTGCAACACTATTGGAGAAGAATGACGACTTGATAAAGAAGATCGGAGTATTCATGGGAGACCTCACGGAGGAGAGGATGACGATTCCACTTGCCCGAGAACTACATCATCATCGCATTTACACCGACTCCGACCCCAGTGAAGATGACTTTGAAGACGAAGCTAGAGCAGACATCATGGAGTCTTCCACCGATCAAAATTTCTAGATGACCACCAAATGATTAGTAGTATTCCCCCATGTATATGGTAGTAGTGGAGCACTTTTTATGATAGTTATAGACTGTTTGTATGCCCTTGCTTGATTGATTGAGTGAAATGATTGTGTTTGTCTCATGTGCATATGGGTAGTGCTTTCTTACTAGACCCCTTTTCTATTCTAATCTCTCCCCTCTAAACCCACCAGATGCCTCCGAGACGTGACACTGGATTTGCCTTCCCGCCAGAGCTCACTCAGTTGATCCAAAGCAGTAATGCCTTGATGCAATTGTTAGTCCGTAACCAAGGCAACAACAACAACAACAACCTCGCCTCCAGCTTGACAACTTAGCTCGCTTTACGAGGTTGCAAATTACCTGTGTTTTCCAAAGTAGCACCGAGCATATAGTTGCGGTATGATTGGCTACGCCAGTATTGGAAGGGAGTTGACCATCGCAGGTTGCACATATGTCGAGAAGGTGCGCTTTGCCGCACATCAATTGGATGGACCAGCAGCCTCATGGTGGGAGAACTATACGCCACTTTCCCCATAGCCAACGCCACTTGGGATCGGCCAAAGAAGCTTTACGCACGGCCCATGTCTCAACTGGCTATGAATATGAAGAAGCGTGAATTTCGCAACTTACGCCAGGGAACCATACTGTAGCTCAGTATGTGGATGAGTTTAGCAAGTTATCTTGCTATGCCCCTGATGATGTGGCCACAGATGCCGCGAAGCAGGAGAAGTTTATGGAAGGGCTGAATGATGAGATGAGCATGCAGTTGATGGTGGCAACATTCAACAACTACCGTGAGTTGGTAGATAAGGCTCTTATGATTGAAGGGAAGCGTATGCATTGAAAGCCGTAAGAGGAAGTATGGGCAAGGAAGATACAACTCCGAGCTCAGCAGAAGCCTCGTCTAACCCCGAACTCGGGAGGACTAGTTCATAACCATGGAGGTCATAACCACACCGGAGGAAGTTCGCATAACCACAATGGTTCTAAGAATGGGACTAGGAACGGAACAAGCAACAATCAGAACCGCTCCAATCCAGCCACACCCGCCAAGAGAGACCTAAGTCACATTACTTGCTTCAAGTGCGGAAAGACTGGACACTATGCCACGGAGTGCCCTGAAGCGAAGAATGGAAATGGTAACGGGAGCGCTGGGAAGAAGCCCAATCCATTCAACAAAGGACAAGTGAACCACGTCAACGTGGAGGAGGTTGAAGAGCAGCCAGATGCGGCTATCGGTAAATTTTTGGTTAAGTCTTTTACCGCCCTTGTTCTTTTTGACACCGGTGCATCGCATTCATACATATCAAGGGGATTCGTGGATAAGTTTAAACTACCAACCCAAACCCTTAGGACCCCTCTGTTAGTGAGTTCACCTGGAGCAGAGTATATGGCTAGCCAATGGTGCTACCAGATACCCTTAACCATTGGTAGCCATGTTTTCCGCCGCACCTAATAATTTTGGAGTCACAAGGATTGGATGTGATATTAGGCATGGACTGGATGTCAAAGTATGGAGGAAGCATTGATCGTGCTAGTAAGTCAATTTATCTCACCACCCCGAGGGAAAAGGATTATATGTATCTAGGCATGCGCCTAGGAGGAGCTATAAATACCCTCACGGAATCGCTCAGAGGAAGTGCCCTTAGTACGTGATTACCCGGATGTTTTTCCGTAAGAATTGCTGTGCATGCCACCGGATCGAGACATCGAGTTTTTGATAGAGCTATTGCCAGGCACATGGCCAATATCAAAGAGACCCTACCGGATGCCCGCACATGATCTGGAGGAGATTAAGAAGCAGATCAAGGAGTTATTGTAGAAAGGTTACATTCGACGGAGCTCATCCCCATGGGGAGCCCCAAAGGCTTTTGGTTGAGAAGAAGGATAAGTCTCTAAGAATGGTTGTTGATTATCGTGCGTTGAATGAGGTGACGATCAAGAACAAATACCCACTGCCGATGATCAATGATTTGTTTGACCAGCTGCAAGGAGCTAAGGTGTTTTCAAAGATCGATCTGCGTTCAGGATATCACCAGCTGAAAATTCGAGAGAAGGATATACCAAAGACAACATTCACCACACGGTACGGGTTGTATGAATATACGGTCATGTCATTTGATCGACTAACGCCTCGCCTTACTTCATGAGCATGATGAACAAGGTGTTCATGGAATATTTGGATAAGTTTGTCGTGGTGTTCATTGATGATATAATGGTATACTCGAAGAATGAGGAGGAGCACAAGGAGCATTCGTGTTTAGTTCTCGAAAAACTCAGGGAACATCAGTTGTATGCCAAGTTCAGCAAATGTGAGTTTTGGTTGAAGGAAGTCGGATTCCTTGGACATGTTATATCAGGAGAAGGTATAGCAGTAGATCCCACCAAGGTTCAGTCATTCACTGAATGGTTGGCACCCACTTCAGTTAGCGAGATCCACAGTTTTCTTGGACTCGCAGGATACTATCGGAGATTCATTGAGAATTTTTCCAAGATTGCGAAGCCAATGACAGAGTTATTGAAGAAGGATACCAAATTTAAATGGACGGAAGAATGTGAGGCGAGTTTTCAGGAGTTAAAGAAACGTTTGACTACAGCCCCAGTGCTGATTCTGCCGGATATACGCAAGGATTTCCAAGAGTATTGTGATGCCTCTCGCCTAGGACTTAGAAGTGTGCTTATGCAGGACGGAAGAGTTGTTTCGTATGTCTCACGACAACTAAAACCGCACGAATTGAATTATGCCACGCATGATTTGGAGTTGGTCAGAGTGCATGCGTTGAAGACTTGGAGACATTACCTTATTGGAAAGTGTTGTGATGTGTACACGGATCATAAGAGTTTGAAATACATTTTCACACGTATGAGTCGAACCTTAGGCAGAGGAGATGGTTGGAGCTTATAAAGGATTATGACATGAAGCTTCACTATCATCCAGGCAAAGCCAATGTCGTAGCAGACGCTTTGAGTCGGAAGAGTTATGCTTGTTGGGGAACGTAGCAGAAATTCAAAATTTTCCTACGTGTCACCAAGATCTATCTATGGAGAAACTAGCAACGAGGGGAAGGAGAGTGCATCTACATACCCTTGTAGATCGCTAAGCGGAAGCTGCTCAAGAGAACGGGGTTGAAGGAGTCAGACTGCCGTGATCCAAATCACCGGAGATCCTAGTGCCGAACGGACGACACCTCCGCTGCTCAACACACGCACAGCCGGTGACGCCTCCCATGCCTTGATCTAGCAAGGAGAGAGGGAGAGGTTGGGGAAGACTCCATCCAGCAGCAAAGACGACGGTGTGGTGGTAATGGAGGAGCGTGGCAATCCCGCAGGCTTCGCCAAGCACCGCGGGAGAGGAGGAGGACTTGGGAGAGGGGAGGGTTGCGCCAGGCAAGGGTCCAGCTCCCATGCGCCTCCCACTATATATAGGGGTGGAGGGGATTATTTCTTTCCCTCCAAGTCCATTGGGGCGTTGGTAAAGGTGGGAGGAAAGAAATTCCATCCTTTCCTTTCCCCAACGATTGTTATCCCCCTTTTTTAGGGATCTTGATCTTATCCCTTCGGGATATGATCTTATTCCTTCTAAGGGGGGATCTTGGTGCGCCTTGACCAGGGGTGTGGGGCCTTGCCCCCACTACCCACGTTCATGTGGGTCACCCCATGCAGGTGGGCCCCACTCCAGAACCTTCTAGAACCTTCCCTGCATAATACCGAAAAATCCCGAACATTTTCTCGTGGCCAAAATAGGACTTCCCATATATAAATCTTTACCTCCGACCATTCCTAACTCCTCGTGACGTCCGGGATCTCATCCGGACTCAACAACATTCGGTAACCACATACAAACTTCCTTTATAACCCTAGCGCCATCGAACCTTATGTGTGGACCCTACGGGTTCGGGAGACACGTAGACATGACCGAGACAACTCTCCGGCCAATAACCAACAGCGGGATCTGGATACCCATGTTGGCTCCCACATGTTCCACAATGATCTCATCGGATGAACCACAATGTCGAGGATTCAATCAATCCCGTATTCAATTCCCTTTGTCTAACGGTATTGTACTTGCTCGAGATTTGATCATCGGTATACCGATACCTTGTTCAATCTCGTTACCGGCAAGTCTCTTTACTGCTCCGTAACACATCATCCCGTGATCAACCTCTTGGTCACATTGTGCACATTATGATGATGTCCTACCGAGTGGGCCCAGAGATACCTCTCCGCTTACACGGAGTGACAAATCCAGCCTCGATTCGTGCCAACCCAATAGACACTTTCAAAGATACCGTAGTGCACCTTTATAGCCACCCGATTCGTTGCCAGGACGCTTTGGTACACCCAAAGCATTCCTACGGTATCCGGAGTTGCACAATCTCATGGTCTAAGGAAAAGATACTTGACATTAGAAAAGCTTTAGCATACCTAACTACACGATCTTTGTGCTAGGCTTAGGATTGTCTTGTCCATCACATCATTCTCCTAATGATGTGATCCCATTATCAACGACATCCAATGTCCATGGTCGTGAAACCGTAACCATCTGTTGATCAACGAGCTAGTCAACTAGAGGCTTACTAGGGACATGGTGTTGTCTATGTACCCACACATGTATCTGAGTTTCCTACCAATACAATTACAGCATGGGTAATAAACGATTATCATGAACACGGAAATATAATAATAATAACTAATTTATTATTGCCTCTAGGGCATATTTCCAACAGTGCTAACACCCTAGTAAGCACGGGATTGCCAAAGGAGTTAGCAGAGGATCTCAGGGAACTTCGATTGGAGATTGTTCCTAGAGGTTTTGTTGCAACAATGGAGGTTCAGTCTACATTGTTAGGAAAGATTCGAGAAGCTCAGAAGGATGACAAAGAGATTGCCGAGATAAAAGAGAGAATGAGCAAAGGTAATGCCAAAGGTTTTCGTGAGGATGAGCACGACACCATATGGTTTGAGGACCGTGTTTATGTTCCCAATAACATAGAGATCAGGAAGTTAATACTTCAGGAGGCTCATGACTCACCATACTCGATACACCCCGGAAACACCAAGATGTATTTGGATTTGAAGGAACATTTCTGGTTGACTGGTATGAAGAAGGATATTGCCGAGTATGTAGCTGTATGTGATGTATGTCAGAGAGTGAAGGCAGAGCATCAAAAGCCAGCAGGATTGTTACAGCCTATGTCGATACCCGAATGGATGTGGGATAAACTTGACATGGATTTTATCACCAGATTGCCAAGGACCAAATCAGGATATGATTCTATATGGGTAGTAGTTGATCGCTTGACCAAAGTGGCTCACTTTATCCCAGTGAAAACCACCTATACAAGTGCAAAGTTGGCCAAGATATATATGACCAGGATCGTATGTCTGCATGGAGTCCCGAGGACCATCAGACGTATAGAGGAACACAGTTTACTTCAAAGTTTTGGCATCAGCTGCACCAGACTTTGGGGACAAGGTTGGAGTTCAGTACAACATTCCACCCGCAGACAGATAGACAGACCGAGAGAGTCAACCAGATTCTGGAGGATATGTTGGGAGCTTGTGTGCTGGATTATGGATCTAGTTGGGATGACAATTTGCCCTACGCAGAGTTCTCATACAACAATAGCTACCAGGCCAGTTTGAAGATGGCACCGTTCGAAGCCCTATACGGACGAAGGTGCAGAACACCGTTGATGTGGGATGAAGTTGGAGATCGACAGTTGTTTGGACCAGACTTGATCAAGGAGTCTGAAGAGAAGGTTAAGTTGATTCGCGATAGACTAAAGGTAGCTCAGTCCAGGCAGAAGAGTTATGCAGATTTGAAACGCAAGGAAGTAACCTATGAAATTGGAGAAAGAGCATATCTGCGAGTGTCACATCTGCGAGGAGTGAAACATTTTGGAGTCAAGGGAAAGTTAGCCCCGAGATTTGTAGGACCGTATCGTGTTTTGGAACGTATGGGAGAAATTGCCTACAAGTTGGAGTTACCTGAAGGACTGTCAGGAGTTCATGATGTGTTTCATGTTTCACAAATTAAGAAGTGTCATGCTTTGAGATGGCCGATATACCGCTATTTAGATACAAAGGCCCTTGGAGGCGATTCAGTTGGACAATGGTCTGACCTATGAGGACAAGCTAGTCAGGATTCTTGAATTTGCCAGCCGAGTCACCCGCAGCAAGGTTATCAAGTTTCGCAAAGTTCAGTGGAGCCACCATACCGAGGATGAAGCCACCTGGGAACGAGAGGATGATCTTCGCAAAGACCACCCACACCTATTTTCTAGTAAAACCCAATCTCGAGGGCGAGATTCATCTTAAGGGGGGTAGGTTTGTAACATCCCAAATTTTCAATTTGGAATGTTATACATAGATCATTCCTGCATATCATATTTTGCTGCATTTCATTTCGCGATCCTTGAAATTCTAAGCAACTCAAGGACCCTCGAAGAGAGTTGGGGATTTCACTGTTTTCATATTTGAATTCTATAAAAAATTGAAATGAGGATTTTTGGTTTTAATTATTTTTCTCTCCGAAAATATTTCATATTAAAATATATGAGAGGAGATAATATGACTTCTCCAAAATAAATGAAGTATTGGACGAAAAATATTAAAATCAAATATTTGATTTTATTCGGAGTTTATTGCTAGTTTATTTGCATTAGAAAAATTGCACATTTTTCAAAGTTGCATTTTAGGGCCAAGAAAATGTTCATCTTGTTCTAAATATTTTATTTAGACGGTGAAAATTTGTTTTCGCATTTTTTAGATTTTTATTTTATTTTCTAGGATTTATTTAAGTTTCAGCCAAATTATTAAAAAATCTTGGCCTTGGGCCGAAGCTCAACCGAGCCAAACCGCCCAACCGCCTCGCCATTGCCTCTCCTCCAGAGATCATGACCGCCGCTGTCGCCGAGTCTCGACCGGACTCGCCTGCCGCCTTGCCTCCTCCCAAGCTAGCCTCCTCCTCCTTATATACGCCCGCACCCCACCACCACCAACCACCACCCCGCCGCCGCTTGCCGCCGTCGCCGTTTGCCGCCGCCGCCACACGCCTCGCCCACGCCACCCACACAATGGGACCCGCCGAGCCGCCTCGCCGGAGGTATAAGCCGCCGTTGCCGCCGTTCGGTTTTATTTTTAAAACCGGTTCGATTTTTTTAGAAAACCCTAGGTTCATTTTTTTAGATCGGTTCGCCGGTTTTCTCGGTTTAGTTTATTTAGCGGAAGTTCGTCCGTACGTTCATTTTAACGAACGGTGTTCACTCGTTAGTCAGCATAGCCGAACGCTCGTTCGTTAGCCTGTTCATCAGTTTTCTTTTTCTCGGATTTTCCGCGATTATTTGCGATCGCGATTTTACGATCCGATTTTCGCTTCAGTTTATCTTTTCACTGCTTAACGGAATCAGGCGATTCAAGCGCCTAGATCTTCGTCTCGAAACCCTCTTTCTGTTTAATCAACTTGAACAAGATTTTGGTACTGTAAAATTTGACTTTAGTTCAGATTAGTAAATTGATCTTGTTTCTTTCGCAGTTTGAGTTTCGTTGCTCCGTTTGATTTGATTCATTTTGCAAACTGGAGTTCTTAAGTTGAACTTTCTGGTCAATTCTTTTTATTTGAGTTTTGCCCGCACATCTTTGCTTGATTGCTTATGTATGCTATTGTTTGGTTGCGATAGAATTCCCGGAGTGCGAAGCGTGCTACTACGAGTCCCTAGGTTTTGCGAATCGTCAGCAAGGCAAGTAACACATTGATCATACTCTTTTCATACCCAGTTTTTATGCATTAGCTCCAATCCTCAAACACTGCATGATTAGGATATGATTAACTCGTGGGTATTGGGAAGTAGTTGATGAGGTAGAACCTATTGCCCTGTTATATTCAAACCCTTGGGAGTTACTTCTACGTATTGCTTATATGGCCATGCTATGCTCGTAGACGTGGTTTGGGTGAGTGAATCCATGACAGATGTGAGGTGATTAATTAATGGTTCAACTTAAGGTGGCAGCTTTAATACACATCTGGGTGGATTGCTTGTCGGGCACCTGGAGAATCCAGTATTGTCCTAGGATATCCCGGAGTACCCGTGTAATCATCCTAAGGTCTGCCACCTAGGCTCATAGGGAACTGAGATATTTTCATGCTAGAAACTTCCGTGTGCAGCCACATGCTATTATGGGCTCTAGCATAGTTGAGTAAGTTGCATGAGCTCTTGAAGAGGTGGATCAGCAGGTAGAGGGATGTAGGTTGGTATGGTCTACCGGAGTAAAGAGTTAATGTTTACGAAGATCGTGTCTCACCATCCGCTTCTCAAACACCATGTAGTGCAAGAAATCCAACGGAGGCGATCGAGTCTTGTGGGGAAAAGTGCGCAAACCTCTGCAGAGTGTACAATCTAATCATTAGCCGTGTCCCCGGTTATGGACATCTTGAGTATCTAGTACTTGGATTATCATAAGTATCTCATCACTCTAAATTAACATTGTTGGGTTGATAATTACTTTAAATTGGGATTGAGTTGGAGGAACCTTCTCAATGATGTTTCAACTACCATGATAGTTAAATAAAATATATTCCTTTGTTGTAGGAAAAAATTGACTTTTCGCAAAACTGTAACCATAGAGCTTTCCACCAGCCAAATATGCATGTAGTGATAGCATTATTCTGTACTTGCTCTACTATGTATTATTGCCAGCATATTCCATGTGCTGACCCGTTTCCAGGCTGCAACGTATTATGTTGCAGACTTTTCAGACGAGGAGTAAGGTTCAGAAGATCGTTGCCGTCTTGACTCAGCTATGCAGCTTGGAGTTGATGGACTCACTTTATCTTCCAAGCCTTCCGTTGTTATCGTATTAGATGGCCTTAAGCCATATTTATTGTAATAAGTTCTCTTTTGAGACATTCGATGTAATAAGTGTGTGATTGCTACTCTGTTATAAATCCTTCGAGTACTGTGTGTGTCAGCATTACTGATCTAGGGATGACACTGAAGCACAGAGACTTGACCATTTGAGGTCGGGTCGCTACAAAGTTGTCCAGCAGCAAGCCGCCCGTAAGAAGCTTTAGGCCCGGGTCAAGGAAATCCAGCAGGAGCTCCAGGATGCAGTGAAAAAATGTGAGACCTTGGAGAATGATGCGCCGGCTCAAGAGGCCGAGTTCACCAAGGCTCGTCAGAGCGCGGAGACCGCACGGAATGAGGCCCAGGCCGCCCTCCAGGAGATCCAGGAGGCCAAGAAGATCACGACGGGTAAGGCATTTAAGATGCAAAGCCAGTATGCGGAGAAGCAATACCTTTTACTAACCCGGGTTCGGAGTTCCCCAGGGGCTTTTTCGGA
Source organism: Aegilops bicornis (assembly GCA_021605145.1). Classification (NCBI taxonomy): domain Eukaryota; kingdom Viridiplantae; phylum Streptophyta; class Magnoliopsida; order Poales; family Poaceae; genus Aegilops; species Aegilops bicornis. The sequence goes on along the minus strand of CM038671.1, from coordinate 533,162,363 downwards.
TCTACCACGCAGCGTATCAGACGCTGCAGAATTCTACCGAGCCGAAGGAGGAGGTTCTACGGAGAGGCTATTCTGGTCGCAGTACGCGATGCCAGAGCATCCCGTGTCCCTCACTGATCAGCTGAATAAATGTATTCATGTTGCCTTTCTCTTGTATTATGGGAACAAAGCCAGTGTTTGTAAAATAATTTATTATGCTTTAAATTGTTTCCTCCTATACGGCCGTGTTATTTGTAATCTGAGAGTTGGCCAGTCGTCGGCTTCTGCCCTCCCGTAGGTAGTACGGAGGTGTTCGGGATGGATTCTAAACAATCTTGATCCAATTATATGGTCCTTTGGAGGAGTTGTTTAGCGCGACAAACAAGGCAATCGGACTGTCCGGCTTGAACGCCCTCACTTAGCCATAGAAGTTTTATAATTAAGCAAGTGTGCAGCCCCTGGTCTAGGCCAGGGTGCTGTCAGCATCTGATGGGAAATGCCGATCCATCGCATGACGCGGAAAAAATCTCCGACGATTTTGTAACCCTCGAACAGCTGACCGGCTCTCGCAGTATCATGACAGTCAGTTTTCGGCTTTCTCTACTAAGGTGCTCATCCGATCAAGGCCAGGGCACAATCGCAGTAGTTCTCCCTTTACTACCCTAGCCGATAGAGCGGAACGTAGGGTAGCAAGCACAGGAGCCGAGCAACCCAACTATTGACCAAAGACATGATTCGGAGCCAATGCATATAATTCTAAATTTGGGGTGCCGAACTTGTACATAGGAAGTGTTCGGACTTTACTGCCGTATTGTGGGGCTACAAGTAGCCCCTGGCAAATATGAAATGTACAAAAGAGTATCGATGCAGCAGATAAGCAGATCAAAATAAAACGAAGTAAGAAGCGGAAACCACAGAAACTGGGCCACGGACCATTTTTATTATAACTAGATGGATACGTCAAGGTGTATCTTGTACATATGGTGCGAGAAGTATCCGGGCTATTTAACATGCCGGGATCAGTAGGGCGCAGCGTGCGGGTCTTGAGAAATAAGTTTGATTATCGTTAAGAAGAACGTATAAAGGTTACCCTACACACCTGTGCTGCTTGCCTCCGTTGTATGCCAATCCTTCTAAAGGACTTGCGATCAGGCCCGCGGAAAAAGGAACCTGAAACAAGAAAAAGGTAAAAGTATGTGTGTGTCCGGGATCTGTCTGGCCAAACTGTAGACCCCGGGCTATCTTGTGCCTCCGTCGATGTCCATGGAATTTTGAGTGCGTAATTGTGTACGCGTGGTACGAATGCCACTACCTCATTGGGACTGGGACGGAGGCCGGATTGCTAGTCGAGCTCTTGATGAGCTGCGCCGTCCTGTTGCAGTGTAGTCCGGGACCTCTTAATGATGTCCGAGGGCTCGGCAGCCGTACTATGGTGCTGCTTGAGAAGGCCGCTCTGTACTTCTGCTGCTAGGGCGGTGTGCTCCTCTGTTCGGAGGGAGTGTTCCGTATTGCCATTGACTGTTATGATGCCGCGTGGGCCGGGCATCTTGAGCTTGAGATAAGCGTAGTATGGCACTGCGTTGAATCTAGCAAACGCGGTTCGTCCGAGCAGTGCGTGATAGCCGCTGTGGAAGGGGACGATATCGAAGATTAACTCTTCGCTTCGGAAGTTGTCTGGAGAAGCGAAGACCACTTCCAGCGTGATTGAGCCCGTACAGCGGGCCTCTATGCCTGGTATGACTCCTTTAAAGGTAGTCTCTGTTGGTTTGATTCGCGAGGGGTTAATGCCCATCTTCCGCACTGTGTCCTGATAAAGCAGGCTGAGGCTGCTACCACCATCCATCAGGACTCGTGTTAGGTGAAACCCGTCAATAATTGGGTCGAGGACTAGTGCGGCTGAACCGCCATGGCGGATACTTGCTGGGTGATCCCGGCGATCAAAGGTGATTGGGAATGATGACCACGGATTGAATTTTGGGGCGACTGGCTCTACCACGTAGACGTACCTAAGTGCTCGCTTACGCTTCCTTTTGGGGATGTGCATAGCGTACATCATGTTCACTGTTTTGACTTGAGGGGAAAATTTCTTCTGCCCCCCAGTGTTCGGCTGCCGGGGTTCTTCGTCCTCGTCCTCACTTTGTGATCCCTTTTCCTTGTTTTCGGCATTTAACTTGCCAGCCTGCTTGAAAACCAAACAATCTCTGTTGGTATGATTAGCTTGCTTATCCGGGGTGCCGTGTATCTGGCACGGACGGTCGAGTATGCGCTCCAGGTTGGAAGGTCCTTCATTGTTCCTTTTGTAGGGCTTCTTCCGTTGGCCAGACTTGGAGCTAGTGAATCCGGCGTTGACCGTGGTGTCATTGGTGTTGTTGCCATTGCTTTGGTGTTTGTGTCTATTGCGCTGGAGCTTGCTAGTGCTATTCTTGGCCTCGGCGGGGCCTGTCTCGCTAGCTGTGTTGTTACTACGGGCCAGCCAACTGTCCTCTCCCGCGGAAAAGCGGGTCACGAGTGCCGTGAGGGCTGCCATGGACTTCGGCTTTTCTTGGCCGAGGTGGCGTGCTAGCCATTCATCACGGATGTTGTGTTTGAAGGCTGCTCAGGCCTCGGCATCCGAACAATCAACGATCTGGTTCTCTTTGGTTAGGAACCTAGTCCGAATTTTTCGCTGATTCTCCGTGTTGTTGAACTATGTGGCTTAAGTCATCGGCGTCTGGTGGCGGACATATGTTCCTGGAAGTTGTCCAGAAGGCTTCTTCCAAGTCCTCCCAAATTGCCGATAGAATTTTCAGTAAAGCTATTAAGCCAGTGCCGAGCTGGCCCTTTGAGCTTTAGTGGGAGGTATTTTATGGCGTGGAGGTCATCTCCTCGAGCCATGTGGATATGGAGAATAAAATCCTTGATCCATACTGCGGGATCGGTTGTGCCATCGTATGATTCAATGTTGACAGGCTTGAACCCCTCGGGGAATTCGTGATCCAGTACTTCATCTGTGAAGCAGAGAGGGTGTGCGGCGCCCCTATATCGGGCCGCATCGTGGCGTAGCTCTGACGGAGTCCGTCTGCGGTATTCGGCCCGGGCATGGTTAGATTTATCACGTCCGAATAGGTAGCCGTCGTCGTGCCTCGAGGCACGCCCTCGCGATCCATAGATCGATCTTGTATGTCCTGCTCTATCGTCCAGGATCTGCTGGAGGTCATACGTGTGACCCTGAACTCTTCCGTCTCTATCTTTACGAGGCAGTGGGGCAGGCTGCTGTTCAGGATGAGTTGCCGCTTTATCCCGGCCGCGAGGTGGCCGGTCGGCCGCCCTGTCTCGACCACGTGGTGGTCGTTCCGCATTACGCAAGGGAGATGTGTGCTCCGGTGCTTCCTCGTCGAATTGAGGTAGCAGTCTGCGTTTCGGGTAGCTCTTTGTTGGGCGCCTGAGGCCGTATTCTTCGGCTGTCAGGACATTAGTCCACCTGTCGACGAGCAGATCTTGTTCAGTTTGAAGCTGCTGCTGTTTCTTTTTCAGGCTCCTTGCAGTGGCTATGAGCTGAAGCTTAAAGCGCTCCTGCTCTAGAGGATCCTCAGGCACGCTGAAGTCTTTGTTGCTGAGGCTTGTCTCCTCTTTGGAGGGTGGACGGTAGCTGTCGTCCTCCGAGTCATCTTCTATGGCTTGTTCGTCAGGGTTGTCTTGCCTGTTGTCGTGTTCCTCCTGTTCGGATGTAGCTCCGACAGGGTCTTCATTGTTTTCGGCGTCGCCTGGAGTACTATTCTCTCCGGTGCCGGTGTTGCCGTCCTTTGAGTGATGAGGCTTAGAACGGCGCTTGGACTGCGTCTCAGAGGTTTTATTCGCATCTGGCTCTTTGTTGTTGTTGCCAGATCCTTTGGGTGTATCAACCATGTACACGTCGTATGAAGAAGTAGCCGTCCAACGTCCAGTGAGTGGCGGGTCTTGGCCTTGCTCCATATCGGCATCGTCGCCCATACCGTCGATGTCTTCGGAGCCATAGTCAAGCACGTCGGTTAAGTCATCGACAGTGGCTATGAAGTGGGTGGCGAGTGGGAAGCAAAATTACTCGTCATCCGTCTCTAGCTCGACCCGAACATAGTTCGGCTGTGAGTCCTCCTCCAAGGATAAGTTCTTTAAAGAATTTAGTATGTCACCAAAAGGCGAATGCTGGAAGAAGTCTGTGGCGCCGAATTCGAAAATCGATAACCGATCCAGCTCGGTGTCCGCAGGCGCGTCTGATCTGGAACGTGTAGCTGAAACGAGTCCGGAGTTCTATTGACGCAAATATTGCAGGATGTCGAGTCCGTGTGCAGCTCCAACACCGTGGACTTTGTGGCCTCAAAGGGCACGACCTTCTTCGGTTCTGAGGCTGTTGCAGCAACAGGATCCATCTCCTGGGTGTGATCCAATGACAGATTTAAGTCATGTTCATCGGAGAGAGGGGAGCGATCAGAAGTCTTGAATCCATCAGAGATCAAGTCTCCGCGAGTATCCGTGACGTAGTTCAAGCTTCCAGATCTGACCTGATGGCCAGGGGCGTGACTATCGACCTGCTCCAGATGGCCAAGCGAGTTGGCCCGCAGTACGAAGTCGCCGAACACAAAGGTTTGTCCGGGGAGGAAGGTTTCTCCCTGAACGGCGCCATTACTGACGATCGAAGGGGACATCGAATCCTTTGCCGACAACATAGTGGAACTCTCAATGAAAGCACCAATGTCGGTGTCAAAACCGGCGGATCTCGGGTAGGGGGTCCCGAACTGTTCGTCTAGGATCGATGGTAACAGGAGACGGGGGACATGTTTACCCAGGTTCGGGCCCTCTCTATGGAGGTAATACCCTACTTCCTGCTTGATTGATCTTGATGAATATGAGTGTTACAAGAGTTGATCTACCACAAGATCGTAATGGCTAAACCCTAAAAGCCTAGCCTATGAATATATGCTAATGAATGTGTCCTATCCGGACTATGCCCTCTAATTTATATAGACACCGGAGAGATCTAGGGTTAAATGGGGTCGGTTACATAAGAAGGAATCTTCATAGTTGATCGCCTAGCTTGCCTTCCACGCCAAGGAAAGTCCAATCCGGACACGGGTATGGTCTTCGGTCTTCATGTCTTCACAGCCCATCAGTCCGGCCCATGGATAGCAGGTCGGACGCCCGAGGACCCCTTAGTCCAGGACTCCCTCATATCCCACCATGGCCATCGCCCACGAAGGACTTGCCTCACTTGGGTAGATCTTCATGAAGTAGGCGATCTCCTTGCCCCTTGGTTCAACTCCATAATCTTGACGGAGGCTCCCAAGTGACACCAAACCAATCTAGGAGACACCACTCTCCAAAAGGTAATAGATGGTGTGTTGATGATGAACTCCTTGCTCTTGTGCTTCAAATGATAGTCTCCCCAACACTAAACTCTCTCTCACAGATTTGGCTATGGTGGAAAGATGATTTGAGTGGAAAGCAAATTGGGGAAGGCTAGAGATCAAGATTCTTGTGGTAGAATTGGAATGTCTTGGTCTCAACACATGAGTAGGTGGTTCTCTCAGAAAATGAATGCTGGAAGTATAGGCACGTTCTAATGGCTCTTTCTCTGATGGTGAGGAGGGTGGAGGGGTATATATAGCCTCCACACAAAATCTAACCGTTACACACAAAAGAGCCAACTCGGTCAGACCGAATGTATGAACTCAGTGGGACCGATTCAGTTCAAAATGTGAACGTTAGGATTTTCGGTGGTGGACCGACATGATCAACTTGGTGGGACCGATGTGCTAGGGTTAGGGCAAAACTTGATCTCGGTTTGACCGATTACTTCAACTCGGTGGGACCGATTTCAGTAATAAGCAAACAGAGAGTTGGTCAGGCATACTCGGTGGGACCGATCGCTCCTTTCGGTAAGACCGAAACGTTACGAAAGAGAAGTAGAGAGTTTGCATTCCGAACTCAGTGGGACCGATCGCTCATTTCGGTGAGACCGAAACGTTAAGAAGGGAAACAGAGAGTTTGCAATCCCATCTCGGTGAGACCGAGATCCCTATCGTTGAGACCGAACTGATTAGGGTTTCTGGCTCTGGCTATGTCAAGTGAACTCGGTGGCGCCGGATGAATCAAATCGGTGGGGCGAAGTTTGACTTTAGGTTTAGGACATATTTGGATATGAGAAAGTGGTTGAGGGATTTGGAGCATATCACTAAGCATTTTGAGCAAGCAGACCATTAAGCAACACCTCATCCCCTTTTAATAGTATTGGCTTTCCTATGGACTCAATGTGATCTTGGATCACTAAAATAGAAATTAAGAGTCTTGAGCTTTTGCCAATATTTGTCCTTAGTATTTTGAGGGGTCCACATCTCTAGTCCATGCCATGCCAATCATTGAACTTTACGAAATAATCATCTTGAAAGGATATTAGTTCAATGAGCTATATGTTGTTATGAATTACCAAAACCACCCAGGGATTAGTTGCACTTTCATAACCTTTATCATGAATAAGGAAATATAATAATAACAACTTTATGATTGCCTCTAAGGCATATTTCCATCAGCCGCCCCATAGGCTCGAGAGTAGGAGTGTTAGCGATCCAGGTATCATTCCAAATAGAAATTGATTCACCGTTACCCACTCGTTTAATCAGTCCCATTTGCAATGCCGATCTCCCCACAATGATTGATTTCCATGTTGCCGATGTCGAGGATGGAGTGTGGGCCTGCATAAACTCACAATCTGGGAAATATTTCCCTTTGAGAACTCGAGAACATAGGGAGTCTGGGTGAGTTAGGAGTCGCCAACCATGCTTCCCAAGAAGTGCCATATTAAACTTTTCAAACTCCCTAAAACCCATGCCTCCTTGAACTTTTGGTGCTGACAATTTCTCCCAAGATAGCCAATGCAGAGATCTTCAATCGACAGAACTGCTCCACCAATATTTTGCCATAGAGGATGTGAGCTGAAAACAAGACATATTGTATGCAGGGATGACCTGAAATACCGATTTGAGCAAAACTTCCCTCCCTGCACAAGCTAGATAGCGTTCCACCCAGCCTTGCATATTAGCACGGCTCCTCTCGCCAATATGATCAAAGGAGCCGCCGGTGATGCGCCCTACTTCTGTAGGTAGGCCCAAATAACGTTCTGTGAAAGCTTCAGATGTGATTCCAAGCTCTTGCTTCATTCCTTCACGAACTGGTGGTAGTGCATTCGGAATGAAGTAAACGGAGCTCTTGTCCTTGTTCACTGCTTGTCCGGAGCACTCAACATATATCAACAAGATTTCATTTAATCTTCATGCACCCTACAGTTTAGCGCCGAGGAAAATGAGGCTGTCGTCAGCGAATAGTAGATGGTTAACCCATGGTGACCGTACACTCACACGTATTCCATGATCTATGTGAGGGCCAACAAAGTTGTTCATCCGCGTAGTAAAACCTTCCGCACATATTAGGAATAGGAAGGGGGACATGGGGCACCCTTGCCGCAATCCTTTTGTTAGCTGGAAGTAGGGTAGGAGTGCACCATTTACCTTCACAAAGAAACAAACCGATGAGACACATTTCATAACAAGCCTGACAAACTTGTCGCAGAAGCCCAACTTGGTCATCATCGCTTCCAGGTAGTGCCACTCCACCCTGTCAAATGCTTTAAGCATATCTAACTTCACCGCACATGAAGAATTTTCCCCTTTTCTCTTGTTCTTCATTGCATGAATACTCCCATATGCCACCAGGACGTTGTCAGTAATCAAACGGCCTGGGACAAAGGCACTTTGCTGGGCACCTATAACCTCGTCCATCATGCTTCTCATCCAGTTGGTGTTAGCTTTATCAGCGATTTCGTAAAGGACTGGACAGAGAGCTATAGGGCGGTATTTAGTAATTTTTTGGTGGTTGCGCACCTTGGGAATGAGGGTTATGGCAGTATCATTAAGACTCGCGGGTAGTTCGCCGCCGTTCAGGAAATCCAGATTGGCCATTGTTATATCGTCACCGATGATGTTCAGTGCCTTTGGAAAAATCCGGCAGTGAAGCCATCAATACCCTGCGCCTTGGATGGAGCCATCTGGAATAGGGTCGTCCTCAACTCTTCGACAGTGTAATCTCTCTCTAGGCTTTCATTCATCGCTGTTGTGACTCGTGGTGTGACAAACTGCAGTAACTCTGGCATATATTTGTACCCTTGAGGAGAGCACAGATCCTTGTAAAAACCTTGGATCTCTTCCTTCACTTCATCGTGATCTGAACATACATGGCCATCATCTCTTTGTAAGGTAGTGATCCTGTTTATTCTCCTCCTCTGCGACCCCCGGGCATGTAATAACTTGGTGTTCCTGTCGCCGGCTTGAATTGTTTGGACTTTGGATCGCTGCTTGATCCAGATTTCTTCTTGTCGTACTGCTTCTTGGAGTTGGGAAGCCACATAGAGTTCTTCTTGTGTCGGCGTTTTGCCAATGGAGGCGGATCTCAGTCGCTCCGGTGATTTCTGCAACTTACGTACTTTCTTCGCCATGTTTCCGAACTCGCGCTCACCCCAGGAGCCGAGATGGGACTGGACCGAGTTTTGTGCTTGCAACACTCCCTCGAGTCCTCCTTGGCCAACCCCGGATTGCCAAAGATTCTGAACCACTTTGTCATAATCCGTATGGGTTTGCCAAACATTTTCATAACGTAAGGGGCGCTGCGTAGCAGGCCACCTGTTCGGTTGATCACTTCTCAATTCTACTAGCACTTAGCAATGGTCTGAAGCAATGGAGCTAATGTGTTTAACAGTTGTGTACTCAAATAATTGCATAAATTCATTATTGGCTAACGGCCGGTCTAGTTGAGCTTTTACATTTGAGTCACCTTGTTGTTTATTGTCCCATGTAAAGGGAACACTTCTCCACCCTAAATCTAGGAAAGAGCAAAAAATCAATGACTTCACAGAAGGCCTGCATCTGTCGTGCGGTCTAGTGTGTATGCTGAAGTGTTCTTCGGCATACATTGTTTCATTAAAATCACCTACGCAAATCCATCCTTCATATGAGATGCCATATAGGGTATGCAAGAAGTCCCAACTTTGGTATCTGCTCTCAGTCCGAGGTTCTCCGTAAAAACCTGTGAAACGCCATCGGGGTTGGTCACTATTCCTCCTCCTGACTCTCACATCTATGTGCGTTTGGCCGTAATTTTTCAGTTCAACATGTACTTCGTCTGTCCATAAGGAACCAATGCCACCACTCAAATCATCACTATCCACCGCGAAGCAACCATGAAAATCTAAAACGGATTTCAGATTCTCCACACGTTTACCCCTGATTTTCGTTTTCATAACAAAAAGAAGGGCGGGGCCTTCTTGCTTCATAATTTTGCGAAGCTCCTGAACTGTCATAGGGTTCTCCAGCCCTTGACAGTTTCAACTGATGCAATTCATTAAGACGGACACAGCTGTTGAAGTTGCCATAAAAGTTACTCTGAGTTCCGCTTTGTATGGGTGCTTCGCGGGCCGCCAAATCGTGGAAGGCTATAATTTCCGACATCCGCGGACTCGTATGAAAACAACTAATCTCTCCGGGCCGCTTCTCCAGTCGAACCAAAGCCCATCCGACGATCAATCCTCCGACCAAATGCCTCGCAAGGCGAAAGCCGCGGAGCCTACCCGGCGGTCCAAGGGCAAACGAGTTCATCCGACCCAAGCGGCCGCCGCCACCACAGCCGCCGCCGTCATGGAGGCCGCCGAAGCGAGCTCCCAGGCATGCGTCTACGACGCCCTCCCGGGTCTTACCCTGGACTTCTCCCCGGAGGAGGACCTCGACGCGCCCGAGCCCCTGTCGTCCTCCTACCCTGCCGCCGCTGCCGCCGCGGAGGAGGACGCGACCGCGACATATGCCGTCTTCCGCAACGAGATCACGGCTGCCGGGGACCCCCTTGTCGACATCCCCGCCGCCGATTTCTTCTCTCTTGACGTCTCGGGGGCCGTCAGGGCCGAGCCGGCCTCCCCGTCGTCGGTGGCGGCGCGGCCTGCCGCGGCGGCGACGCCCTCGAGCTCCCTCGCCCCGACGGAGCAGCCGGCGCAGGGGTCGGAGCGCGCGTGGTTCCGAGGAGGGAGGCGGTTCAGGAGCCCCATGCTGCAGCTACACAAAGGTCTGGACTTATGGTTACTGCTAAGAACTTGCTGTCGTGTGTGATGAGGAAAAAGAAGTGATTTTTTTGTTTTGACAAGCTAGAACATGGGACATAGCAGTTGCAGTTTGTACAATGATGGGCTAGCAAAATATTGTCTCGTTTTCTGCACACTTTGACAAATGCACATATATTTACATTTAAAACAAGTGCAAATGCTAGTCAAAACCAATCGTATAGTGGACTACATGTGTTTTTGATGGAGAAAGTGATAGGAGAAGATTTTGGCAAACAGACATACTGTATTACTTAGTCGATTTAAGGCTCGCTGATCACATTTTGTTTGATCTTTATAAGCTTAATTAGTATTTGTAACATGGGATCATTACAAAGTTAAACTTGGGATCTTTACAAACCTACTCCCTCCATCCCACAATATAAGAGCGTTTTGCAAGCCAACATGGCTTGCAAAACGCTCTTATATTGTGGGACGGAGGGAGTATATGGTTCTACTGCAACATTTGCCCGTTGAGAAAATAAAGTATTGCCTATCTGTTGCAGAGATTCTTGACTTCTGTGATTTTATCTCACCTTCTGCCGAAGAGCAATCTTCACGGACAGCTGCTGTGCAAGCTGTCTCTGATGTTGTCAAGCATATATGGCCTCATTGCAAGGCATCGTAACTCTCTCTCTCTCTCTCTCTCTCTCTCTCTCATTTATATATTTTTTACGATGATAGCCACATCATTTTGTTAGTTCTTGACTCCGCCTGGCAGGTGGAAGTCTTTGGATCTTTCAGAACAGGACTCTATCTACCAACAAGTGATATTGATGTAAGAGTATTTTCTATCCTACTCATGAATTTCAGCACTTAACTTTCTCTGTCATGTTTGTATTTTGTGAACTTTTGGGGCTATTAACAATTGTTTTTGGTAAGTGCAAGTAGTAGTGAACCAGAGTACAACTGAAAGTTGCAAAAATAGAAGTATGCATGTCTCAATCATTTAGTTCCTTTGTCTATGAGCCATCATCAATCATTCTTCTCTTCCCTTGCTCCTTGCCCACACCAGAGGGGTGCCGGAGTATTTTCCTTTTTGAGAGTATAATACATGTGCTCCTCCCTTTGTGGCGTGGCGTGTGACTGTAGTGTGGCAAACTAAGGCCTTGTACAATGCTAGGTGTTTGGGGAGGTGCTTAGAAAAATAAACTGCTTTTTTTTTCTGAAGCACCAGTGCCTATTTCTACAGGAGAGGCGCCTAATTAAGCGTCTACCCTGTACAAATAAGCATTGGTGCCTGAGGAAAGCCAGCACCTCCCCTAAGCACCTTGCATTGTACAAGGCCTAACAGGTAAGCGTCAAACCAGTTAAGTGTTAGATTTTTCTCTAAACCGACACGACCTGGTTTGAGGTGCAAGACTATTGCCCCTCCACCTCCACCCCCACCCCTCGCCGCGCATGCGTGGTCCAGAGTGCAACTTATGACACAGTACCTGGTCATCAGTGCAGTTTACTCCAACAAAAATGGTAGAATCTGAGCATGGTAAGCGTTCTGAAACCAAAATGCTAGAATCTTAAGAAAGATTTTTTCAATTGAAGTAACAAGAAAGGAGAGAACACAATATCATACAGGTGGAGTTCCTACACTGTTTCTGAACTCTACTTGTCTAGGACAACAGTACACTGTTTCTCTGGACTAATGCTCACCTAATTGCACTTGTGGAATCATATACTGAAACTGATAAGGCATCTTGTTCTGTTTTATAATAAATAAATTACCGTGATACGTCAGCTTGCTACAAATGATTACATTCACCACCTTTTTACGTGTGACCACACACAAAACATACTTGTATTAAGAATATCTTCTTTGTTTTTGAAAGTTCAGACATGGTATCTTGTGCTGTTTTATGATAAAAGAAATTACCTGGATATATCAGCTTGTTACAACTTACAAACGATATGCACTCACTTCCTTTTTTTTACCTGGAAACACATAGAGAACATACTTCCGTTTAGGAATGCCTTCCCTTCATCCCTGCAAGTTCTCAAGTTCATATGTGTTATTTCTGTTGCAGGTTGTAGTATTCGAGACCAGGGCTAAGACTCCTCAAGGCCTATATGCTCTTGCGAAAGCATTATCTCAAAAAGGTGTTGCCAAAAAGATACAGGTTCCAATTCTCACCCTTTCTTTATCTAGCGGCAATAATGTGGTCTCTGGAAGCCTCATTTTCTTATGTTAAAGAACTACCATACTCCGGAGGGTTTCAAATTTCTTTGCCAGACTTCCTGCTAGTGTCCGTACAGCTTTCAAGTTTTTGAATTTTGATTTCCCAAATGTGAACTTCAGAAGTCAAATTGACCCAGTTCTTTTTTTTGGAATGCACATGGAATTCTAAGTGTTATCATGGAGGATCTGATGTTTTATGTCATGCAGTAGGAAGTATTGCATGCAGCTTCCAAATAGCACCATCAAGATTTGCAGCATTCATAGCTATTATGCATCAACTCGATAAATAGGAAATTATTCCAATGGTTCTCTGGTTAATAATAATGTATGAACACATTGCGGTTGGGTACGATGTTTGCTGTAAATCAGGTTGATGACAACACTGAAGTAATGTGGAAGCAAATATGTAATTCCTTCATTTGCTAAACTCGTCATTCGACCAGTAGAGAACAAGGAGGTTGTTAACATGCTTTCGAACATGTTGCGGAGAATTGAACTCGATATTTCATTTTTGAACGGGGATTGATATTTTGAAGTGGTGTATAATTAATGTGTGCATGCAGGAAAGTGGCTATGGAAGAATACTGTTTGGTCCTACTAGTTTTCCTTACCTTTTGGCTTCTGAGAAAATGTGCATGTGAATATAGTTTGCACAACCTTCTCAGGACACTAACTGCGCATGAGAAACACAAACCGCCTCTTGTTCTACCCTTATATTTGTGCCAGCCAAACTATTGATGATTTTCTTGTCCATTGGAATTTGGCTACTGGAGTTTGAAATTCAAGCTCGAACCGGCTGAATTTACCAAGATAGGACTGCACCAGGGGTCAGCTTTGAGCCCTTATCTTTTTGCATTGGTGATGGATGAGGTCACAAGGGATATACAAGGAGATATCCCATGGTGTGTGCTCTTTGCGGATGATGTGGTGCTAGTTGACGATAGTCGGACGGGGGTAAATAGGAAGTTAGTTATGGAGACAAACCTTGGAATCGAAAGGGTTTAGGCTTAGTAGAACTAAAACTGACTACATGATGTGCGGTTTCAGTACTACTAGGTGTGAGGAGGAGGAGGTTAGCCTTGATGGCCAGGTGGTACCCCAGAAGGACACCTTTCAAAGATTTGGGGTCAATCTTTGCCAAGAGGATGGGGGTATTGATGAAGATGTGAACCATCGAATCAAAGCCGGATGGATGAAGTGGCGCCAAGCTTCGGCATTCTCTCGTGACAAGAGAGTGCCACAAAAGCTAAAAGGCAAGTTCTATCGACGGCGGTTCGACCCGCAATGTTGTATGGCGCTGAGTGTTGGCCGACTAAAAGGCGACATGTTCAACAGTTAGGTGTGGCGGAGATGCGTATGTTGAGATGGATGTGTGGCTACACGAGGAAGGATCGAGTCCGGAATGATGATATACGAGATAGAGTTGGGGTGGCACCAATTGAAGAGAAGCTTGTCCAACATCGTCTAAGATGGTTTGGGCATATTCAGCGCAGGCCTCCGAGCTCCAGTGCATAGCGGACGCCTAATGCGTATGGAGAATGTCAAGAGAGGGCGGGGTAGACCGAATTTGACATGGGAGGAGTCCTTTAAGAGAGACCTGAAGGATTGGAGTATCACCAAAGAGCTAGCTATGGACAGGGGTGCGTGGAAGCTTGCTATCCATGTGCCGGAGCCATGAGTTGGTTGCGAGATCTTATGGGTTTCACCTCTAGCCTACCCCAACTTGTTTGGGACTAAAGGCTTTGTTGTTGTTGTTGTTGTTGTTGTATTTGTTGCCCAGGATCCTTAGTACTTGCCAGTATCTGAATCCCGCTCGTAATGATAGCTTCTAAAGCAAGAAAACATGTGGTATTTATTGTTTTCCTGATAATGGAAAAAAAGTACAATTGCTCCAATTGAATTACAATATGGGATGATACATAACCCACCTTCGAAGGTTGCCAAATGCTGTTCGTTGAGTTTGGAAGCTAGCACTGCTCTGTTCTGCAGTTGTCAGCTGGTAATGATGTTAACTTTGTTTCTTGGCAGGTAATAGCAAAGGCCCGTGTGCCAATCGTGAAATTCGTGGAAAGAATTAGTGGAATACCTTTTGACATCAGGTTAAATTTTGTTTTCTCATGTTTTATAGTCTCCCTCCCTCTTACTAAGTTGTGAGCGCTTACTCATGATCTTCTTTTCCTTTCCCAGCTTTGATATTGATGGTGGACCACAAGCAGCGGACTTCATCAAGGTATCTATTCCAATAAAGGACTGGGCACTACACTATGTTGGGCACACATACTCTTTTGTAGCTAATCTTTGACAGACGTATGATAATATATACTTCTAATCATCTATGTTGCGGTCATACTGAAGACAATTACGTTTTCCATTTCGTACCAATAGGATGCCATCAAGAAGATGCCTGCTTTAAGACCTTTGTGTATGATTCTGAAGGTTTTCCTTCATCAAAGAGAGCTCAATGAGGTACACAACTTAAATTGTAATTTCTTCACTCCATAATGAAAACCCGGTTGATTGGAATTGTTGTGTCGACAGAGATTTCTAATGATTGCTTCACTCTGGTCGGTAGGTCTATACCGGTGGGGTTGGATCATATGCTCTTCTCACAATGCTGATCACACATTTACAGGTGAACTGAGTTCTGTTTTATCTGCATGTCCTTGCCTCACTTTCTTAGCCTCATGACACATGCGTACACATATTTTTTAGCTAAACTTGCCACACTTGTGCCTCCATCATCCACAAGTTAGCCTTGTTAACCAAAAAAGTTTGGCATTGCTTTAGTTATTTGTCTTATGACATATGCTTTCCTTCAACCCAATAGTTAAAATAAATTCTATTAAAACAAATTTCTGAAATAAAGTCCTAATGCAGCCTCGGTACTAAGCCACATCACCTTTAACTTAGTAGCCTTCGTATTAAACTTCATTGTACTTAATAATTGGGTCATAAGTTGCTAAGAGGTGTTTAAAATAAGGAATGTTTTAGAAATGATGTTAGTTATTAAACTCCGTGTACTATATTCATGAAGGATATGCAATTCTTTTCATACATATATTTATCATCTAAAGGATTATCCTTTTTGCTAGTTGATCTGGGGAGTGAAAGATATGCTGGGCTATCGACAATCCAAGGAACACAATTTGGGAATTCTTTTGGTAAGCAATACTTTCCTAATGATTCATGGTAATTAGATCTTTTTAACTTTGGTATTTATCTTCTGTAAAGTTGCACTTAATAGTCACTGGTTCTTCATTGCACCAGGATATATACCAGTGCACACATGTGAAATGCCTGTTTTATCTTCTTTTTGCTACTTTTGTAAAAACTTGCATCACCTTTGATATGATAAAGAAACATACATTATCTTTGTAATGATGGAGATACAAAACATGGTTGCAATCCTTCATACAAGTTTATGTTTTTTCCATGTCAGATCAAGTTTTTTGACTTTTACGGACGCAAGTTGAACTATACGGATGTTGGAATATCCTGCAACTCTGCAAGAACCTTTTTCTTGAAGAGTGATAAAGAGTAAGACAACTGGTTTTATTTGTATTATTACTCCCACATCAGTACTATCTCTACTGTGATGTCCTGCTGTTCACTGATCATATTTCTAATCTGTTTTTAAAGCTTTGTGAATCTTGACCGGCCACATCTTATAGCCATTCAAGATCCCATGGTAAGATCATTGTCCTTGTTCATTTTGGTTGAACTTGATAATTTTCAGTAGCAGTGTGTTTACCTATTGAAATTATTTGGTGGCCTAGGTACCAGATAATGATATCGGGAAGAATTCCTTCAACTACTTCAAGGTAGCTTTCTAAAGTTCCTATCTGTCTTTGTGCGCCTCTTTGTCTATGATGCTATGAATGTGATGCTTGAATAATTTGATGCCGTCATTTATAATTTCATAATGCTGTATGTTCTTATGGATAATGAATTAACAATTGATAAAAGTAATCTTATTTTAATTCGCTGATTATTTTACTGGTTCCCGCTGGCGGTTTGATT
Source organism: Aegilops bicornis (assembly GCA_021605145.1). NCBI lineage: Eukaryota > Viridiplantae > Streptophyta > Magnoliopsida > Poales > Poaceae > Aegilops > Aegilops bicornis. The sequence goes on along the minus strand of CM038671.1, from coordinate 533,146,044 downwards.
CGGTTTGATCCTTCCTTGCCTTCTTAGTGTTATTCCAGTGAAGTGGCTGTCTGACATATCACGCACTTACCAGAATCCTAGCGTTTTCTTCAGTGATGAATGGCCCAGAATGGCTATTCAATCTCTCTTTGCAACCTGGGGCCATCAATCTGAACTTGATCTTTGGGCATAAAATATTATGTGCTTAAATTTGAGTTTTTGCGTCTTTAATGTTGGATTAAATATGCTAGGTCTCTCTAGTTTGGTTCTTAATCAACTACCACAAGCATGCATGAGTAATTCACAGCAAACCTGTCTTGATAACAGTATATGACACTTTTCTTGCCAAATGCTCCAGTTTGTTCACTTAATAAGTGAAACTTCCATGGATTTGGAACAATTGTAACTAGGCTTTGATGTTTGAAGTGTGTTTGCTGTCTTTGACATATCTATACCACTATAGAGAGTGTGAATAAGTTTAAATATGGATCGTTGGATGAACTCAATCCGACGGTCAAGAGGTGGCAAATCCAAGCGTTACTGACCATTCCCTATCAATTACATCAGATCTGCCATGTGTACTATCTAGAAGTTTTCAATAATTAAAAACTTATTCTAGAATCTTCCATGCATGATCTTGCTCCATTAGAGTTTCTCGCTTGAATAAAGGTGTATCCATTTATGATTTAGTCTAGATCTTCCATGCATGCTCTTGCTCCATTAGAGTTTCCTCGCTTGAATAAAAGTGTATCCGTTTATGAGATTACTTGTGAATTTACTCAAGATGAAAGACTTCTTATCAACCATTTCTTACAGTCCATATATATTTTCAGAGAATTTTAACCAAATGCTGCAACACTATCTTCGCATATTCATGAAATTTAACCATGTAGCACTATGTAGCTAAGGTTTTCCTTTTTGTAACAAATTTGTATCTTGAACTTCATGCACGTAATATGTACATTTCAGTTGTCTGTCAACATTGTGTTGTAACAATATCTCACTACTCACGTGAAAAGCACGTGCAACTCACTAGTAAAAAAAGAACCCCAATAAATCCCGAATGTTCGGATTTTAAGCATGTCATCCCGAACGTTTTTTGATGGCAACTTTAGTTGACGCGAGGTGGCAACTTTTGTTGTTATAACATGGCAACTTTGTCCCAGTTCATTTTTTTGTCAGAAAATTGCATGTTTGCCAACCTCGTGTGAACTAAAGTTGCCATGAAAAACGTTCGGATTGCCATGCTTAAAATCTCAACGCTCGGGTTTATCATTTCCATAAAAAATCTACATGGCAACACGACATATATCTGACGAAGAAACTTGATTCATGTTACAGGTGAAATCAGCATTTTGAAGGCTTATTCCGTGTTAACTGATGGCAAGTTGATTACGAGCTTGGGACCAAACAGGAGCATTCTGGGAACCATTGTCAGACCGGATTCGGTGCTCCTCGACCGTAAAGGCTGGAACACTGATAGTGTGTTAGCTGACATGTTAGCAGAACCCTGGGAACCGTTGCCCCAACGGTTTGACAGTGAGAATGATGCATTGTATAACTGGCACGCGTTAGACGATGATGAACCACTGCCCAGAAACACTCAACCTGCATCCGTGGACGCTAGTTCGTCACCACTGGGGAAACGCAAGTCTTCCAAGTCAAAAAAGAAATCACGAAAGAAGGCAAAGGCCGATGCATCAAGCAGTGATGATACCGAAGAGGGGTCCGGAAAGGGAAGAGAGAACGGTCGGGGCAAAGGGTCGGCACATAGTGAAAAGTCGCGTCGCAGTGGGGGAAGCAGCAGAAGAAGGAAAGGGACGCGAGAGTATGACAGATTTACGAACACGCTCCCACAGTACACGCACATTAGCAGATGGTGAGTTGTGTGCTGCTACTGATACATTTGCGGTCCTTTTTAGGAGGTGCCACATAATTTTACAGCGGGAAGGGCGTTGTGTGATACCATGGCGGCATGCTAGCAAACATTTAAGTTAGCAGCAGCAGTCGGATGCCCAAATGTGTTGTTCTATTTGTTTTATTAGTTTATTACTATCCACTATCCAGTCCTTGTAATGCTGATCAAACCAAATTCTCAGTTATATTTTTTGAATCAGCAGTTTTACTGAGCACCGCGCCGTTATCGCAAAGTTGTTCCAGGTAGTAGTATTTGGTTGTTGTGGTAAAGGCTTCAAATATATATTTTTTGAAACGGAAAAGGCTTCAAATATAGCATCTACGCTGCCATAGCAAATTGATCGGTGTCATGTAAAATAGTCTCTTCTGAACAAACTTGGAATAGCACGCAGTTGCCCAGTGGACTGCAGTTGCCTACCATTCACAGGCAATATATGCAACTTGTAACTTTGTTACTGAACGACCAATCTTATTGTCCCGGGACATAGAAGAACGAAAATGATAAATCCTGGACTTTCAGAGTTTAAGCATGGCAACCCGGACGCTTTTCATGGCAACTTTAGTTCAGGCGAGGTTGGCAAATATAGCAATTTTCTGACAAAAAACTGAACTCGGACAAAGTTGTCATGTTTAACAACTAAAGTTGCCACCTTGCATCAACTAAACCTGTCACCTTGCATCAACTAAAGTTGCCATCAAAAAACGTTCAGAATGACATGCTTAAAATCCAAATGTTCGGGATTTATCGGGAGTCCTAAAAGAAACACAATCTTGCTATGTTGGCCCAAGGAGTAGTAGCTGGAACAGTGTTACTAGCAAGTAGTGGTTTGTTCAACACTTTTGTACTCCAGTTCTTTCTCCAAGAGAGAAGTTCCAGCCGTTATTTTCCAAAATCACAGCAACAATTGCTTTCTCCAGTGGCAGTGTTCTGAGGTGTTAAAAAGAAAGTGCTACATCTGAAACACAATTATGTTTACAGAAAGATATACTCCCTCTGTAAATTAATATAAGATCTTTTAGATCAAGGGAGTAGTTATGAGCTATTGATAACTTAATTTTGAGATGCCTAGATACATATATATCTGAGCTCTTTTCTTCTTTACTACTCTACATGCTACAAAAACCCAGATAAATAAATAAAAAATATGACATGACAAGACTACATAAACTGTAGTAAACCGATATTTAAACAGCTGATAAGATGATGTAAACTCGTCATATATTCATATCGCAAAGGCACAGGTTCATCGCCAACTGTCGGTTACAAGCAAGATATGTCCATTAAAAGTGAGGACATACGCCAGCATCATCACTAGACTAATCTATCATTCTTATTTCAGATTGACCCTTCAGCAGAAAAAAAAGAGTAGAAGGATGTACCAATCTGCTGGCTAATAAAAAGGAAGCCAGATGAAATACCCGGGTGAGAGCCGACAAACTTCCAGCTATAGTCATGGAAATAAGTTCTGTGGTAGCAATGAAGTACCCAGTAACTGCCCATTCTGCACTATGCAGGCCAGTCTCGCGGGGATGTAACATTGCTACCAGCATTGAGCTTATCAACCATGGCACTGGAGTCCGCAGTCACCACTGGGAGCGTCATACTCCCAACCAGATCATGTGGATACCCTACTACACTGGTCGTTTCAAACATACTTCCATACGGATTCTTATGCAAGATTTGTGGCCCCAAATGATGAAACGCCATAGGAGCTGTTGCCGAATGCTGAGGCAGAACAGCAACAACAGTTGCAGGGCTCTCGACAGGATTCTTATATGTGGCAGTGTAGGCTCGGCCACTACCCTGAACAGCATATGATGCAACACTGCAGTGGCTGGGCTTGCTTGGTTGAGGTGGGCATGAGGCCTGGCTCTGTGTTTGCAGTTGCTGTGGCTGTTGATGCTGGATATTATGCTCTGCAGTGGGAAGCAAAATTGTGTTGCCTTGGCCATAAAACGAAGGCATGACTTCATGATGCTTCTGCTGGGGTGAAGAGTATGGAGACTGCCCAACCAAACTTCTCGGAAGTGGCTCAGTGGTAGCATTGGCAGGCTTCTGAGAAGAGTATTGAGGATACATGAGTGTGACCTGAGGAGTACTTTGAGCATGAGGAGAAGATGTTTTCTGTTGAACCATCTGCGGTGGGACTTGCGAACACTGTAGTGTTGCTGTTGCGCGACAGGGGGCTGTGATCGCCATGCCTGTGACTCGTGATGCTGAGCAGGCATTTGTAGCATATGATGCTGCAGTGGAGGGTACATTTCCGTTGGCTGACTAGATTTCTGAGGTTGCTCAACTGCAACCCTGGCTTCAGAGTTCTGGACATGCGGCTGCATAACCTGAACAAAAGACTCGGACGGTTTGTTGTCCGCCAAGAAGTTCACTTGATTTTGGCTTTGCATATAGTACACCGCAGCTTGGCTCGGATGTTGCTGATCATGTTGCGTGCTCAAAGAGACGGGCACTAGTTGCTGCAGAATATAACCACTGCTACTTTGGTTCGGCATAGCAGGAGACTGCATGGTATTAACTTGGTGAATTGGCACAAAAGAAACCTCAGGGTTGGTGAATTGTGTGCTATGATCATTGACATTTTCCCTTGCAGCGAGCATCGACAAGGCAGTGGCTTCATTTGTTCTAGCAGGGAATTCATGCGCTATTTGAAGTTTGGCCAGTTGCTGCGCCGTGTCGGCCGGCTCATGCTTATCCTGAAGCATCTGCACAGCTTTCTGAACCTGGTCAACAGAAGAAACGATTGTTCAGCTCAGAGGCATATTCTTAATGTGGCAAAAATAATCCAAATCTCACGAGAACAGTAAGTCTGACTCCACCGTACGTAGTTTAAGAATAGCAGCCTGTGAAAATGTTCCGCTGTGACTCCTTAAAGCATCACACAAGACAAACGTGAAACGCAAATGCTCAATGGTGAAATCTGCCTCAACTAATTGGGTACTCGAGAGCAAGACATTTGGCAGTAATTGGCCGGGCGTGCGTGGATCTGAAGGCGGGGCAGAGCACGCACCTGTCTGAGATTCTTGTCGAGGCAGCGGAAGTTGACGGTGCCCTCGCTGTGGTAGTCCATGACGTCGCTGCGCAGCTCCCCGATGGAGCGCTCGAGCTTGTAGCAGTAGAGTTCGAGCTGCGAGAGCCTCCCGCCGATGCCCTCGAGCGAATGCAGCAGCCCCTCGGCCTGCTTCCTCATGCACTCCTCGACGGCCGCCATGACGGCCTCCTTGGGGTAGCCCTCCTGGCCGTACACGTTGACGAACGTCCGCACCAGCTGCCTCTTGTCCTGCGAATCCTGCTTTCCCCGCTCACACACGCATCAACCCCCGCCTCAGAAACGCCCGAGATCGAGGGACCTCGCGTGGTGGTGGTAGTGGTAGGGAGATGGAGGCCGACAGACAGACAGAGAGATAGGCAGAGAGGACGTACCTCGGCGCGGCGGCGCGTCTGGTCGAAGGAGCAGCGGGCGTCGGGCGGGAGGCCGAAGGCGCCGGAGACGGACGCGGCGGCGGGGCGCGCGGGGGACGACGCCATGGGCGCGCGGGCAGGTTAGGGTTTTGGGTTGGTGCGCGAGTGGGAGAGCCGGGGGGATGGGAGGGGATGGGAAGGAATCCGAAGCGAAGGAAGGGGCGAGGAAAGAGAGGTGGGCGGGCGGGCGAGTGAGATGGGAGGAGTAGAAGCAAAGCGGGCAAAGGGAAAAGCAGAGTGAAACAGAGGGGAGGCCAATCAGAGGAGCGGAGGCGAGGCGAGATCGAGGCGTGGGGAGCAATAAAAATGGGGGAGGGCGACGGGACGACAGGGACAAGTGGGGAAAGAGGGGGCGTGGGTGGACTTCGGGGCGAGTGAGATCTGGTTCGACTTGGATGTGGCCGTGCTGGTTTGTTTACTGACGGCCAGCAGGGGGGAGATCGCCATTGGGATACCTTGCTTGCATTGCTGGACGATCGTTTTCAGATCAAGACGGGAGACGGTCTGGTTGGTTCGGGTCAGGTTGGGTTGGGCTGGGTCGGGTGCAGTGTCACGCTCAGGTCTCCGCCTCGTGAGTCATGTGCGTGATTAAAAAGAAATGTGCGTGAATGGGTCTGCGTTTGCCACACTGGTTTTGATGGGGAGGTGTGGCCGGTATCGGTAGCATATCAGAGCTGTCTGTATCACGGTGATCATCTGATCGCCGGGGAATTAATAGTTTGATTCGAGAGGCGTCTATGTCTATGAAAAACACATGTCAAGTTCATACCTCATTTCCCTCTCTCCCGGGAAACCCTAGCAGCTAGGGCGAAGGCGACGATCTACCTTCTCCCTGGTGAGTTCAGGGGCCTCTTTTCCCTTCGTTTGCCACTTTGACGGAGGGAAGGGGCCGAGACCCCGTTGTTTCGAACCGGTGGTGATGGTAGGGTGAGGTTTTTAGTTTAGGTGTAGGTTTCGGTCCCTGGTCATCGGTAGTGAGGCGATAACGCCACCATCAAAATGGAAGAAGTCCTTTCTATCTTGTCCTTGTTTCAATGATGCTTCTTGGCATCTTTGAAAGGTGTGTGAAAGATGGTGTTTTTTCTTCTGCAAGTTTGTCTCGACGGCGTTGCCCCACGGGGTGGATGTCACAGTTGTGCGCCTTGATCCTCCGACTCGACTCTAGCTACAACCGATGAAGGTTGACTAGCTTCAACCTCGAGGAGGATGTGAGAGGTGTCTTCCTCGACTCCTTCTGGCTGGACCTAGAGGGTTATACAGATCCTCTAGATGTTTTCTTCTTCGTGGCAGTGGTTTGGTACATAGACCGAGTTGTTGGCATCTTTTGGCCTACATTGACAACCTCTCAGACAATGCTTCTACAAGCTCTTGGATTTAGCAAGTTTGCTCGGCTAAGACGGAGGCCCAGAGACAGCAACGAGTTTCCCTCACTATGTGTCACGGTGGATGTCGGAAAGAGGTCGAGGGAGGTTTTTGGTCAGGGTTAACTCATGGCTTTTGCTGACTTATAAGATAAATGACATTTTTTGGTTTAGGCAAAAAATCAGAAGTCATAAGAATTAAATTTGTTTTTAAAATTTCTATAATAATGTGTTACTTCTTTCGATAAACCCGCGTGGAAGCCAAGAAACCTACTCCGGCCAAACGTCCGTTCACGAGCGGGCAAACATTAAACGCAACGCCGAGCAAGCTCCTCTCGTACGCCCTCTATTTAAACATGGCTAGACGTCGGGCAAGAATCGCGCCACCAAGTCCACCGCTCCCCATCTCCTCCTTCTACCATTTATTTCATCCTTCCAATGGCATCCGACGAGCAAGAAGAACAGTTCTCCGGCATAGAAGCCGGCTGGGTGGCCCGCCGAACCCGCTGGATACGAACGAGGCAGCTCGCTGCTCCAGCTCCCTCGCCTAGCCCGATGAAGCAAGTTGCCGCCCCAAGCCGGTGAGTGGTTCAACAACTCACTGCTCCAAGCCAGCTCGCGGAGGAGTGGCGAGTTGCTCCAGGCCGCCACGGCGGGGAGCACGTCGGCACTAGCATCATCACTGTCATGGATGCCGCCGCGTCGTACCTACCCTCCCGTGCCTGCGGCCGCGCCATCCACCGTCAAAACGCGCGTAACCACGCCCTACCGACAGAGAAAGAAGCCGACTGCACGGATATCGATGAGTCGGTGACCAGCGTGTCCGCGTCCGCCGCCAACATTGAGGGAAAGTAGAACATGGGAGGCCACTGTCGCTTGGGTCCCAGGAAGGCTACCACCGAGGCAACGCAGGCGTACACAGGCGGTGTCTTGTCCGGTTCTTCAGTGCAGACCATCGTCGGCCCCCGTATGGGCTCCACGGGAGCGAGGCGGCCCCCTTCCCCTCCGGCTGAAGCATCAGCTGGTGGTTCCACTCCGATGAGTGATGGGGAAGCGAGCCTCCCTTTGCTCTAAAGCATATACCTCTGGGGCTCCCGACAATCCGGTGAGCGGGTTGCCGTGCTGGAAATATGCCCTAGAGGCAATAATATTCACTACATATATTGCTCTATTCAGTGACAAAAACCCTAGCGACGAAACATGAACCGTCGCCTAAAACCATTTTCTATGACGGTCCACCGTCACGAGGTGTTTCCCTCCCGGGGCAGGGCCCTAGCCAAATTTGGTGACGTTCCGGGCTGATTTTTTACGACGTATTGGGCCGTCACTATGCATGTTCATTTTCTGGGACGAGTCTCAGTGTCACAGTTAATGTTGGTGGGTCATTTTTTTGTAAAGGTAAATAGAAAATGACAAGTAATTGTTTTTCAGTTAACTCATTTAGCGGGATCTCTTTTCATAATAGCAGGAACTTGGAATCCGCCTGGTTCCCTCCTAATAAAGGAATTGGGATCGTTGGCTTAGGGCCCTCTGTCATACCACGCCCCCTGAAGGAAATATGCCCTAGAGGCAATAATAAAATTGTTATTTATATTTCCTTATATCATGATAAATGTTTATTATTCATGCTAGAATTGTATTAATTGGAAACTTAGTACATGTGTGAATACATAGACAAACAGAGCGTCCCTAGTATGCCTCTACTAGACTAGCTCGTTAATCAAAGATGGTTAAGTTTCCTAGCCATAGACATGTGTTGTCATTTGATGAACGTGATCACATCATTAGAGAATGATGTGATGGACAAGACCCATCCGTTAGCTTAGCACTATGATCGTTTAGTTTATTGCTATTGCTTTCTTCATGATTTATACATGTTCCTATGACTATGAGATTATGTAACTCCCGAATACGGAGGAACACTTAGTGTGCTATCAAACGTCACAACGTAACTGGGTGATTATAAAGATGCTCTACAAGTGTCTCCGATGGTGTTTGTTGAGTTGGCATAGATCGAGATTAGGACTTGTCACTCCGATTATCGGAGAGATATCTCTGGGCCCTCTCGGTAATGCACATCACTATAAGCCTTGCAAGCAATGTGACTAATGAGTTAGTTACGGGATGATGCATTACAGAACGAGTAAAGAGACTTGCCGCAGAATCTAGATTGAACTAGGTATGATGATACCGACGATCGAATCTCGGGCAAGTAACATACCGTTGACAAAGGGAACAACGTATGTTGTTATGCGGTTTGACCGATAAAGATCTTCGTAGAATATGTGGGAGCCAATATGAGAAAAAAGGTTCCACTATTGGTTATTGACCAGAGATGAGTCTCGGTCATGTCTACATAGTTCTCGAACCCGTAGGGTCCGCACGCTTAACGTTCGATGACGATCAATATTATGAGTTTATGTGTTTTGATGTACCGAAGGTAGTTCATAGTCCCGGATGAGATCACGGACATGACGAGGAGTCTCTAAATGGTCGAGACATAAAGATTGATATATTGGAAGACTATATTCGGACACCGGAATAGTTCTGAGGTGTATCAGGCATTTTCTCGAGTACCGGGGGGTTACCGGAACCCCTCTGGGGGTTATTGGGTCTCATGGGCGTATTGGTGGAAGAGAGGAGGCAGGCTAAGGTGTGGCGCCCCCCCCTAGCCCAAACCGAATTGGACTAGGGGGGCCGGCCCCCTTTCCTTCTCTCCTCCTCCTCATTCCCCACTTCTCCTACTTGGACTAGGAAAGGGGGAAACCTACTCCTACTAGGAGTAGGACTCCTCCCCTTGGCGCGCCCCTTGTGGCCGCGGCCTCCTCCTCCCTCCTTTATATACGGGGAGGCACCCCATAGACACACAAGTTGATCTCTTAGCCGTGCAGCGCACCCCCTCCACAGATTTCCACCTCGGTCATATTGTCGTAGTGCTTAGGCGAAGCCCTACGTCTGTAACTTTATCATCGCCGTCACCACGCCGTCGTGCTGATGAAACTCTCCCTCGGCCTCAGCTAGATCTAGAGTTTGAGGGACGTCACCGAGCTGAACATATGCAGATCGCGAAGGTGTCGTGCGTTCGGTACTTGATCGGTTGGATCGCGAAGACGTTCGGCTACATCAATCGCGTTACTAAATGCTTCCGCTTTCGGTCTACGAGGGTACGTGGACACACTCTCCCCGCTCGTTGCTATGCTTCTCCTAGATAGATCTTGCGCGACCGTAGGATTTTTTTTGAAATACTATGTTCCCCAACAGTGGTATCCGAGCCAGGTCTATGCGTAGATGTTATATGCACGAGTAGAACACAAAGAGTTGTGGGCGATAATAGTCATACTACTTACCAGCATGTTATACTTTGATTCGGCGGTTTGTTGGATGAAGCGGCCCAGACCGACATTACATGACCGCATTCATGAGACTGGTTCTACCGCCGTGCTTTGCACACAGGTGACTAGTGGGTGTCTGTTTCTCCAGCTTTAGTTGAATCGAGTGTGACTACGCCCGGTCCTTGTTGATGGTTAAAACAGCACACTTGACGAAAAATCATTGTGGTTTTGATGCGTAGGTAAGAATGGTTCTTGCTAGAAGCCCGTAGCAGCCACGTAAAGCTTGCAACAAAAAAGTACAGGACGTCTAACTTGTTTTTGCAGGGCTTGCTGTGATGTGATATGGTTAAGACGTGATGATATATAAATTGTTTTATGAGATGATCATGTTTTGTAACAATTATCGGCAACTGGCAGGAGCCATATGGTTGTCGCTTTATTGTATGAAATGCAATCGCCATGTAATTGCTTTACTTTATCACTAAGAGGTAGCGATAGTCGTAGTAGCAATAGTTGGCGAGACGACAACGATGCTTCGATGGAGATCAAGGTGTCAAGCCGGCGACGATGGTGATCATGACGGTGCTTTGGAGATGGAGATCAAAGGCACAAGATGATGATGGCCATATCATATCACTTATATTGATTGCATGTGATGTTTATCCTTTATGCATCTTATTTTGCTTAGTACGGCGGTAGCATTATAAGATGATCTCTCACTAAATTTCAAGGTATAAGTGTTCTCCCTGAGTATGCAGCGTTACCTGATTCGTCATGCCGAGACACCACGTGATGATCGGGTGTGATAAGCTCTCGTTCACATACAACGGGTGCAAGCTAGTTTTGGACACGCAGAATACTCGGGTTAAACTTGACGAGCCTAGCATATGCAGATATGGCCTCTAACACTGAGACCGAAAGGTCGAGCATGAATCATATAGTTGATATGATCAACATAGTGATGTTCACCATTGAAAACTACTCCATCTCACGTGATGATCGGACATGGTTTAGTTGATATGGATCACGTGATCACTTAGATGATTAGAGGGATGTCTATCTAAGTGGGAGTTCTTAAGTAATTTGATTAATTAAACTTTAATTTATCATGAACTTAGTCCTGATAGTATTTGCTTATCTATGTTGTAGATTAATAGCTTGCGATGTAGCTCCCCGTTTATTTTTGATATGTTACTAGAGAAAAATAAGTTCAAATATGATAGTAGCAATGATGCGGACTAGATCCGTGATCTGAGGATTATCCTCATTGCTGCACAGTAGAATTATGTCCTTGATGCACCGCTAGGTGACAGACCTATTGTAGGAGCAGATGCACACGTTATGAACATTTGACAAAGCTCGGTATGATGAGTACTTAATACTTTAGTGCACCATGCTTTACGACTTAGAACTGGGACTTCAAAAACGTTTTGAACGCCACAGAGCATATAAGATGTTCTAAGAGTTGAAATTGGTATTTCATACTCATGCCCGTGTCGAGAGGTATGAGACCTCCGACAAAGATTTTGCCTACAAGATAGAGGAGAATAGCTCAACCAAAGGAGCATGTGCTCAGATTGTCTGGGTACTACAATTGCTTGAATCAAGTGGGAGTTAATCTTCCAGATAAGATAGTAATTGACAAAGTTCTCTAGTCACTATCACCAAGTTACTAGAACTTAGTGATGAACTATAATATGCAAGGGATGACGAAAGTAATTCCCAAGCTCTTCGCGATGCTGAAATCAGGCGAAGGTAGAAATCAAGAAATAGTATCAAGTGTTGATGGTTAACAAGACCACTAGTTTCAAGAAAAGGGCAAAGGGAAAGAAATAGGAACTTCAAAGAAGAATAGCAAGCAATTTGCTGCTCCCATGAAGAAGCCCAAAGCTAGACCCAAGCCTGGAACTGAGTGCTTCTACTGCAATGGAAATGGTCACTAGAAGTGGGACTGCCCTAGATACTTGGCGGATAAGAAGGATGGCAAAGTGAACAAAAGTATATTTGATATACATGTTATTGATGTGTACTTTATTAGTGTTTATAGAAACCCCTCAATATTTGATACTGGTTTAGTTGCTAAGAGTAGTAACTAAAAACAGGAGTTGCAGAATGAACACAGACTAGTTATGGGCAAAGTGACGATGTGTGTTGGAAATGATTCCAAGGTTGATAAGATCACCATAGCACACTCCCTCTACCTTGAGATTAGTGTTGGACCAAAATAAATGTTATTTGGTGTTTATGCGTTGAGCATGAATATGATCGGATCATGTTTATTGCAATACGCTTATTCATTTAAGTCAAAGAATAATTGTTGTTCTGTTTACATGAATAAAACCTTCTATGGTCATACACTTAATATAAATGGTTTATTGAATCTCGATCGTAATGATACACATATTCATAATATTGATGCCAAAAGATGCAAAGTTGATAATGATAGTGCAACATATTTGTGGCACTGCCATTTAGGTCATATTGGTGTAAAGCGCATGAAGAAACTCCATGCTAATGGGCTTTTGGAATCACTTGATTATGAATCACTTGATACTTGCGAACCATACCCCATGGGCAAGATGACTAAGACTCCGTTCTCCTGAACAATGGAGCGAGCAACAGACTTGTTGGAAATAATACATACTGATGTATGCGGTCCAATGAGTGTTGAGGCTCGCGACGGGTATCGTTATTTTCTAACCTTCACAGATGATTTGAGCAGATATAGGTATATCTTCTTGATGAAACATAAAGTCTGAAACATTTGAAAAGTTCAAAGAATTTCAGAGTGAAGTGGAAAATCATCATAACAAGAAAATAAAGTTTCTACGATCTGATCGTGGAGGCGAATATTTGAGTTACGAGTTTGGTCTTCATTTGAAACAATGTGAAATAGTTTCGCAACTCGCGCCACGTGGAACACCACAGCGTAATGGTGTGTCCGAACTTCATAACCGTACTTTATTAGATATGGTGTGATCTATGATGTCTCTTACTGATTTACCGCTATCGTTTTGGGGTTATGCATTAGAGACAGCTGCATTCACGTTAAATAGGGCACCATCTAAATCCGTTGAGACGACACTATATGAACAGTGATTTAGCAAGAAACCCAAGTTGTCGTTTCTTAAAGTTTGGGGCTGCGATGCTTATGTAAAAAAGCTTCAACCTGATAAGCTCGAACCCAATTCGGAGAAATGTGTCTTCATAGGATACCCAAAAGAGATCATAAGTACACCTTCTATCACAGATCCGAAGGCAAGATATTCGTTGCTAAGAATGGATCCTTTCTAGAGAAGGAGTTTCTCTCGAAAGAAGTGAGTGGGAAGAAAAGTAGAACTTGATGAGGTAATTGTACCTTCTCCCGAATTGGAAAGTAGGTCATCAAAGAAATCGGTTCCAGTGATTCCTACACCAGTTAGTGAGGAAGTTAATGATGATGATCATGAAACTTCGGATCAAGTTACTGCAGAACTTTGTAGGTCAACCAGAGCACGATCCGCACCAGAGTGGTACGGTAATCCTGTTTTGGAAATCATGTTACTTGACCATGACGAACCTACGAACTATGAGGAAGCGATGATGAGCCCAGATTCCGCGGAATGGCTTGAGGCCATGAAATCCAAGATGGGATTCATGTATGAGAACAAAGTGTGGACTTTGATGGATTTGCCCGATGATCGGCAAACCATAGAAAATAAATGGATCTTCAAGAGGAAGACGGACGCTGATAGTTATCTACAAAGCTCGAATTGTCACAAAAAGGTTTTCGACAAGTTCAAGGTGTTGACTATGATGAGATTTTCTCACTCGTATCAATGCTTAAGTTTGTCAGAATCATGTTAGCAATTGTCGCATTTTATGAAATCTGGCAAATGGATATCAAAACTACATTCCTTAATGGATTTATTAAAGAAGAGTTGTATATGATGCAACCAGAAGGTTTTGTCAATCCTAAAGGTACTAATAAAGTGTGCAAGCTCCAGCGATCCATTTATGGACTGGTGCAAGCATCTCGGAGTTGGAATATATGCTTTGATAGTGTGAACAAAGCATATAGTTTTATACAGACTTGCGGTGAAGCCTGTATTTACAAGAAAGTGAGTGGGAGCACTACAACCTTTCTGATAAGTATATGTGAATGACATATTGTTGATCGGAAATAATGTAGAGTTTTTCTGGAAAGCATAAAGGAGTGTTTGAAAGGAGTTTTTCTAAGAAAGACCTTGATGAAGCTGCTTACATATTGGGCATCAAGATCTATAGTGATAGATCAAGACGCTTGATAAGTTTTTTCAATGAGTACACACCTTGACAAGATTTTGAAGTTGTTCAAAATGGAATAGTCAAAGAAGGAGTTCTTGCCTGTGTTGCAAGGTGTAAAGTTGAGTAAAGACTCAAAACCCGACCACGACAACAAATAGAAAAAGAATCAAAAGTCATTCCCTATGCCTCAGTCATAGGTTCTATAAAATATGCTATGTCAGGTACTGCATCTATTGTGTACCTCACCATGAGTTTGGCAAGAGGGTACAATAGTGATCCAGGAGTGGATCACAGGACAACGGTCAAAATTATCCTTAGTGGAATAAGGAAGTGTTTCCAGGTTATGGAGGTGACAAAGAGTTCGTCGTAAAGAGTTACGTCAATGCAAGCTTTGACACTGATCTGGATGACTCCAAGTCTCGATCTAGATACATATTGAAAGTGGGAGCAATTAGCTAGAGTAGCTCCATGCAGAGTATTGTAGACATAGAAATTTGCAAAATACATACGGATCTGAATGTTGCAGACCCGTAGACTAAAATTTCTCTCATAGGCAAAATGTGATCATACCTTATTGATCTTGGGTGTTAATCAGATAGCGATGTAAACTAGATTATTAACTCTAGTAAACCTTTTGTAGCAATCCGACCTCAAACTGTCAAATCTCTGTGCATAAGTGTCATCCCTGGATCGGTAATGCTGACACACACAGTACTCGAAGGATTTATAACAGAGTGCAATCACACACTTATTACATCGAATGTCTCAAAAGAGAACTTATTACAAGAATATGGCTTAAAGCCATCTAAATAAAATAACTGTGGAAGCATCGAAAGTAAATGAGTCCATCAACTCCAACGGCATAGCTGACTGCACGTTAACGACCTAGCATACCTTACTCCTCGTCTGAAAAGTCTGCAACATAATGTTGCAGCCCAAAACGGGTCAGCACATGGA
This sequence comes from Aegilops bicornis, assembly GCA_021605145.1. Lineage (NCBI taxonomy): Eukaryota > Viridiplantae > Streptophyta > Magnoliopsida > Poales > Poaceae > Aegilops > Aegilops bicornis. The sequence continues at coordinate 533,130,757 of CM038671.1, read as the reverse complement.
ATATGCTGGCAAAATAACACTTTAGAGCAATGAACAAAAATAACAACTATATCTACATGCATATATGGCTGGTAGAGGCTCTATGGTTATTGTTTTTGCGTAAAGCCAATTTTTCCCTACTACAAAGGAATATATTTAATAATTACAAAGTTTGTTGAAAACATTGAGAATGGAAACCCCATCTCAATCCCAAAATTAATAATCAATAACCCAACAAATTAATTAAGAGTGATGAGATCATCATAATAATTCAAGAACCAGATACTCAAGATGTCCATAACCGGGGACACAACTAACCATGATTTGTTTATACACTCTGCAGAGGTTTGCGCACTTTTCCCCACAAGACTCGATCTCCTCCGTTGGATTTCTTGCACTACATGGTGTTTGAGAAACGGATGACCGAGACACAGTCTTTAAGAAGCATTAACTCTTTCGACGGGTAAACCGTACCACCTACATCCCCTACATCTGCTTGTTTACCACTGAAAGAGGTCACACAACATACTCAACTATGCAAGAGCACATAATGGCTTGTGGCTGCACATGGAAGTTTCTAGCATGAATAATCTTATGATCCTTTTGAGCCTGGGTGGCGAACCATAGGATGATCACACGGATTCCCCGGGATCTCCTTGGACAACACTGGATTCCCCAGGTGCCCACAAACAATCCACCCAGATGTGTATTAAAGTAGCCACCTTAAATAAACCCTTAGTTCATAATAATCTCTCACATATGTCATGAATTACTCAAACCAAACCACGTCTACGAGCATAGCATAGCAGTCAGCATAGCGTAGAAGTAACTCCCAGGGTTTGAAAAAAAAGGACAATAGGTTCTACCATCATCAACTACTTCCCAATACCCATATGTTATCAATCCTACTCATGCAATGTTTGAGGGTTGAAACTAATGCATAAAAATTTCGTAATAAGGGATATGATCAAAGTGTTACTTGCGTTGCTGACGATCCGAAAACCCTAGTGACTCATAGTAGCACGCTTCACACTCCGGAAATTCTATCGCAAACAGACAATAGCATACATAAGCAATAAAGCATAGATGCAAGGGTAAAACTCAAATAAAAAGATCCAAACTGAAAGTTCAACTGAAGAGCTTCAATTTGCAAATAGAATCAATTGAATCAGAGCTACGAAACTCAAACTACGATCAAAAGAAGTTCAAATTCAAATCTTCTTGAAACCAAATTTTAATTTGTCAAAACCATGTTCAAGTTGATTAACTAGAAAGAGGGGTTCAAGACGAAGATGTTGGCGTTGGTTTCACTGGATCAGACGAACGGTTAAAAATTTGCAAGGGATTGAAGTTCAGGGGCTAATCCGCGATAAAAATAATCATGGATAGGTCCCTGGCCAAAAATAAAATAAAAATGAAAAAAACTAACGAACAAACGTTCGCTAACAGAACCAAACGAGCGAAAACGTTCGTTAACAGAACCTAATGGATGAACGCTCGCTAATTAGCGAACCCTAAAACAAAACCGATCTAAACCAAAAACCGATTGACTCTCTTATTGTGTCCATTTGTCTATAGATGAAAAGCTATACTGAACTCTAACCTGGTTCCCGAAGTCTGGTGCAGCTGATTCCAAAACTTCGAAGTAAATTGTGTTCCTCTATCTGATATGATGGTCCTCGGAACTCCATGCAGACATACAATCCTGGTCATATATATCTTGGCCAACTTCGCACTCGTATAAGTGGTTTTTACGGGGATAAAGTGAGCCACTTTGGTTAAGCGATCGACTACTACCCAGATAGAATCATATCCTGATCGGGTCCTGGGTAATCCGGTAATGAAATCCATGCCAAGTTTATCCCACTTCCATTCGGGTATCGGCATAGGCTGTAATAATCCTGCCGCTTCTAATGTTCGCCTTCACTCTCGACATACATCACATATGGCTACATACTCGGCAATATCCTTCTTCATACCGCCCACCGTAAATGCTCCTTCAAATCCAAATACATCTTGGTGTTTCCGGGTGAATCGAGTATGGTGAGTCATGAGCCTCCTGAAGTATTAACTTCCTGATCTCCGCATTATTGGGCACATAAACACGATCCTCAAACCATAAAGTTTCGTGCTCATCCTCACGAAAACCTTTGGCTTTTCCCTTGCTCATCTTCTCCTTTATCTCAGCAATCTCCTTGTCATACTTTTGAGCTTCTTGAATCTTTCCCAATAATGTAGTCTGAACCTCCATTGCTGCAACAAAACCTCTTGGAACTATCTCCAAACGAAGTTCCTTGAGATCATCGACTAACTCCTGCGGTAATCCTCCACTTACGAGGGCATTGACATAACTCTTCCGGCTCAAAGCGTCTGCTACGATATTGGCCTTTCCTGGATGATAATGCAACTTCATATCATAATCCTTTATAAGCTCCAACCATCTCCTCTGCCCGAGATTCAGCTCCTTCTGCGTGAAGATGTACTTCTAACTCTTATGATTCGTGTACACATCACAACGGTTTCCAATAAGAAAATGTCTCCAGGTCTTGAGCGCATGTACTACGGCTGCTAACTCCAAATCACGCGTGGCATAATTCAACTCATGAGGTCAAAGCTGTCGTGAGGCATAAGAAACAACTTCCGTCTTGCATAAGTACTCCTCCAAGTCCTTGGAGAGAAGCATCACAATACACTTGGAAATCCTTGCGTATGTTCAGAAGGATTAGTACTGGGGCTGTAACTAATCGCTTGTTCAACTCGTGAAAACTGGCCTCACATTCTTCGGTCCACTTAAACTTGGTGTCCTTATTCAATAACTCCGTCATGGGCTTCACAATTTTGGAAAAATTCTCGATGAATCTCTGGTAATATCCCGCGAGTCCAAGAAAACTGCGTATCTCTCCTACTGAAGTGGGTGCCAACAAATCGCTGATCGATCGAACCTTGGTAGGGTCTCATCAAGGAAATATGCCCTAGAGGCAATAATAAAGTTATTATTTATTTCCTTATTTCATGATAAATGTTTATTATTCATGCTAGAATTGTATTAATCGAAACATAATACATGTGTGAATACATAGACAAACAAAGTGTCACTAGTATGCCTCTACTTGCCTAGCTCGTTGATCAAAGATGGTTAAGTTTCCTAACCATAGACATGAGTTGTCATTTGATTAATGTGATCACATCATTAGGAGAATGATGTGATTGACATGACCCATTCCGTTAGCTTAGCACCCGATCGCTTAGTATGTTTCTATTGCTTTCTTCATGACTTATACATGTTACTATGACTATGAGATTATGCAACTCCCGTTTGTCGGAGGAACACTTTATGTGCTACCAAACGTCACAACGTAATCGGGTGATTATAAAGGAGCTCTACAGTGTCTCCAAAGGTACATGTTGGGTTGGCGTATTTCGAGATTAGGATTTGTCACTCCGATTGTGGAGAGGTATCTCTGGCCCTCTCGGTAATGGACATCACTTAAGCCTTGCAAGCATTGCAACTAATGAGTTAGTTATGGATGATGTACTACGGAACGAGTAAAGAGACTTGCCAAGAACGAGATTGAACTAGGTATTGAGATACCGACGATCGAATCTCGGCAAGTAAACATACCGATGACAAAGGGAACAACGTATGTTGTTATGCGGTCTCGACCGATAAAGATCTTCATAGAATATGTGGGAGACAATATGAGCATCCATGTTCCGCTATTGGTTATTGATCGGAGACGTGTCTCGGTCATGTCTACATAGTTCTCGAACCCGTAGGGTCCGCACGCTTAACGTTACGATGACAGTTATATTATGAGTTTATATGTTTTGATGTACCAAGGTTGTTCGGAGTCCCGGATGTGATCACGGACATGACGAGGAGTCTCGAAATGGTCGAGACATGAAGATTGATATATTGGAAGCCTATGTTTGGATATCGGAAGTGTTCCGGGTGAAATCAGGATTTTACCGCCCCCCGGTAACTTAATGGGCCTTAGTGGGCCTAGGTGGAAGAGAGGAGAGGAGGCAAGGGCTGGCCACGCGCCCTCCCCCCTTAGTCCGAATAGGACAAGGAGAGGGGGGCTGTGCCCCCCCTTCCTTCCTTCTCCTCCACTCCTTCCCCCTCCCAAGTCCTAATCCAACTAGGAAGAGGGGGGAGTCCTACTCCCGGCGTAAGTAGGACTCCTCCGGCGCGCCTCCTCCTATGGCCGGCCGCACCCCCCTTGCTCCTTTATATACAGGGGCAGGGGGCACCTCTAGACAAAAACAATTGATCGTTTGATCTTTTAGCCGTGTGCGGTGCCCCCCTCCACCATAGTCCACCTCGATAATACTGTAGCGGTGCTTAGGCGAAGCCCTGCGTCGGTAGAACATCAACATCGTCACCACGTCGTCAGGTCGACAAAACTCTCCTCAACACTCGGCTGGATCAGAGTTCGAGGGACGTCATCAGCTGAGCGTGTGCTGAACTTCGGAGGTGCCGTATGCTCGGTACTTGATCGGTCGAGATCATGAAGACGTACGACTACATCAACTGCGTTGCAGTTAACGCTTCCACTTTCGGTCTCACGAGGGTACGTGGACAACACTCTCCCTCTCATTGCTATGCATCACCATGATCTTGCGTGTGTGTAGGAATTTTTGAAATTACTATGTTCCCCAACAGTGGCATCCGAGCCTGGTTTTATGCGTAGATGTCATATGCACGAGTAGAACACAAGTGAGTTGTGGGCGATATAAGTCATACTGCTTACCAACATGTCATACTTTGATTCAGCGGTATTGTGAGATGAAGCGGCCCGGACCGACATTACGCCAGACGCTTACGCTGAGACTGGTTTCACCGCTATGAGCACTCGTTGCTTAAAGGTGACCGCGGGTGTCTGCCTCTCTCACTTTAGTTGAACTGAAAAGGCTACGCCCGGTCCTTGCGAATGTTAAAACAACACCAACTTGACAAACTATCATTGTGGTTTTGATGCATAGGTAAGAACGGTTCTTGCTAAAGCCCGTAGCAGCCACGTAAAACTTGCAACAACAAAGTAGAGGACGTCTAACTTGTTTTTGCAGGGCATGTTGTGATGTGATATGGTCAAGACATGATGCTGAATTTTATTGTATGAGATGGTCATGTTTTGTAACCGAAGTTATCGGCAATCGGCAGGAGCCATATGGTTGTCGCTTATTGTATGCAATGCAATCGCCCTGTAATGCTTTACTTTATCTCTAAGCGGTAGCGATAGTCGTAGAAGCATAAGATTGGCGAGACGACAACGATGCTACGATGGAGATCAAGGTGTCGCGCCGATGACGATGGCAATCATGGAGGTGCTTCAGAGATGGAGATCACAAGCACAAGATGATGATGGCCATATCATATCACTTATATTGATTGCATGTGATGTTTATCTTTTATGCATCTTATCTTGCTTTGATTGACGGTAGCATTATAAGATGATCCCTCACTAAATTATCAAAGTATAAGTGTCCTCCCTGAGTATGCACCATTGTGAAAGTTCTTCGTGCTGAGACACCACGTGATGATCGGGTGTGATAGGCTCTACGTTCAAATACAATGGGTGCAAAACAGTTGCACACGCGGAATACTCAGGTTAAACTTGACGAGCCTAGCATATAAAAGATATGGCCTCGGAACACGGAGACCAAAAGGTCGAGCATGAATCACATAGTAGATATGATCAACATAGTGATGTTCACCATTGAAACTACTCCATCTCACGTGATGATCGGACATGGTTTAGTTGATTTGGATCACGTGGTCACTTAGACGATTAGAGGGATGTCTATCTAAGTGGGAGTTCTTAAGTAATATGATTAAATTGAACTTTAATTTATCATGAACTTAGTCCTGGTAGTATAGCATATCTATGTTGTAGATCACTAGCTCGCAATGTTGCTCCCCTGTTTTATTTTGATATGTTCCTAGAGAAAACTGAGTTGAAAGATGTTAGTAGCAATGATGCGGATTGGATTCGTGATCTGATGTTTATCCTCATTGCTGCACAGAAGTATTATGTCCTTGATGCACCGCTAGGTGACAGTCCTATTGCAGGAGCAGATGCATACATTATTAACGTTTGACAAAAGCTCGGTATGATGACTACTTGATAGTTTAGTGCACGATGCTTTACAACTTAGAACCGGGACTTCAAAAATGTTTTGAACGCCACAGAGCATATAAGATGTTCTAAGAGTTGAAATTGGTATTTCATACTCATGCCCGTGTCGAGAGGTATGAGACCTCGACGATTACTTTGCCTACAAGATGGAGGAGAATTGCTCAGCTAGTGAGCATGTGCTCAGAATGTCTGAGTACTACAATCCCTTGAATCAAGTGGGATTTAATCTTCCAGATAAAATAGTGATTGACAGAATTCTCTAGTCACCATCACCAAGTTAGTAGAACTCCGTGATGAACTATAACATGCAAGGGATGACGAAACAATTCCCAAGCTCTTCGCGATGCTAAAATCAGCAAAGGTAGAAATCAAGAAAAACATCAAGTGTTGATGGTTGACAAGACCACTAGTTTCAAGAGAAAGGGCAAAGGGAAGAAGGGGAACTTCAAGAAGAACGACAAGCAAGTTGCTGCTCAAGTGAAGAAGCCCAAGTCTGGACCTAAGCCTGAGACTAAGTGCTTCTGCTACAATGGAACTGGTCACTGGAAGCGGAACTGCCCCAAGTATTTGGCGGATAAGAAGGATGGCAAAGTGAACAAAGGTGTATTTGATATACAGATTATTGATATGTGTTTTTACTAGTGTTTGTAGTAACCCCTCGCTATTTGATACCGGTTCAGTTGCTAATAGTAGTAACTCGAAACAGGAGTTGCAGAATGAACAGAGACTAGTTAAGGGTGAAGTAACGATGTGTATTGGAAGTGGTTCCAAGATTGATATGATCATCATCGCACACTCCCTATACTTTTGGGATTAGTATTGAACCTAAAATAAATGTTATTTAGTGTTTGCGTTGAGCATGAATATGATTGGATCATGTTTATTGCAATACGGTTATTCATGTAAGCTAATAGAATAATTGTTGTTATGTTTGCATGAATAAAACCTTCTATGGTCACACACCCAATGAAAATGGTTTGTTGGACCTTGATCGCAGTGATACACATATTCATAATATTGAAGCCATAAGATGCAAAGTTAATAATGATAGTGCAACTTATTTGTGGCACTGCCATTTAGGTCATATTGGTGTAAAGCGCATGAAGAAACTCCATGCTGATGGGATTTTGGAATCACTTGATTATGAATCACTTGATGCTTGCGAACCATGCCTCATGAGCAAGATGACTAAGACTCCGTTCTTCGGAGCGAGCAACTGACTTACTGGAAATAATACATACTGATGTATGCGGTCCGATGAGTGTTAAGGCTCGCGGCAAGTATCATTATTTTCTGAACTTCACAGATGATTTGAGCAGATATGGGTATATCTACTTGATGAAACATAAGTCTGAAACATTTGAAAAGTTCAAAGAATTTCAGAGTGAAGTGGAAAATCATCGTAACAAGAAAAATAAAGTTTCTACAATCTGATCGTGGAGGAGAATATTTGAGTTACGAGTTTGGCCTTCAGTTAAAATAATGTGAAATAGTTTCACCACTCACGCCACCTGGAACACCACAGTGTAATGGTGTGTCCGAATGTCGTAACCATCCTTTATTAGATATGGTGCAATCTATGATGTATCTTACCAATCTACCACTATTGTTTTGGGGTTATGCATTAGAGACAGCTGCATTCACGTAAAAAAGGGGCACCATCTAAGTCCATTGAGACGACACAATATGAACTGTGCTTTGGCAAGAAACCAAAGTTGTCTTTTCTTAAAATTTGGGGTTGCGATGCTTATGTGAAAAAGTTTCATCCTGATAAGCTCAAACCTAAAAACGAAGAAATGTGTCTTCATAGGATACCCAAAGGAGACAGTTGGGTACACCTTCTATCACAGATCCGAAGGCAAGACATTTGTTGCTGAGAATGGATACTTTCTATAGAAGGAGTTTCTCTCGAAATAAGTGAGTGGGAGGAAAGTAGAACTTGATAAGGTAATTGTACCTTCTCCCGAATTGGAAAGTTGTTCATCACATAAATCAGTTCCAGTGATGCCTACACCGATTAGTGAGGAAGTTAATGATGATGATCATGAAACTTGGATCAAGTTACTACCGAACCTCATAGGTCAACCGTAATAACATCCGCACTGAGTGGTACGGTAATCCTGTTCTGGAGGTCATATTACTTGACCATGACGAACCTACGAACTATGAAGAAGCGATGGTGAGCCCAGATTCCGCAAAATGGCTTGAGGCCATGAAATCTGAGATAGGATCCATGTATGAGAACAAAGTATGGACTTTGATTGACTTGCCCAATGATCGGCGAGCCATTGAGATTAAATGGATCTTCAAGAGGAAGACGAACGCTGATAGTAGTGTTACTATCTGCAAAGCTAGAATTGTCGCAAAAGGTTTTCGACAAGTTCAAGGTGTTGACTACGGTGCGAGTTTCTCTCCCGTATCTATGCTTAAGTCTGTCCGAATCATGTTAGCAATTGCCGCATTTTATGAAATCTGGCAAATGGATAAACAAAACTGCATTCCTTAATGGATTTATTTAAGAAGAGTTGTATATGATGCAACCAGAAGGTTTTGTCAATCCTAAAGGTGCTAACAAAATATGCAAGCTCCAGCGATCCATCTATGGACTGGTGCAAGCATCTCGGAGTTGGAACACACGCTTTGATAAGTTGATCAAAGCATATAGTTTTATACAGACTTGCGGTGAAGCCTGTATTTACAAGAAAGTGAGTGGGAGCACTACTACATTTCTGATAAGTATATGTGAATGACATATTGTTGATCGAAAATAATGTAGAATTATTCTGCAAAGCTTAAAGGAGTGTTTGAAAGGAGTTTTTCAAAGAAAGACCTCAGTGAAGCTTCTTACATATTGAGCATCAAGATCTATAGAGATAGATCAAGACGCTTGATAAGTTTTTTCAATGAGTACATACCTTGACAAGATTTTGAAGTAGTTCAAAATGGAACAGTCAAAGAAAGAGTTTCTTGCCTGTGTTACAAGGTGTGAAATTGAGTAAGACTCAAAACCCGACCACGACAGAAAATAGAACGAGAATGAAAAAGCCATTCCCTATGCCTCAGCAATAGGTTCTATAAAGTATGCCATGTTGTGTACCAGACCTATTTATACACTGCCCTGAGTTTGGCAAAGGGAGTACAATAGTGATCTAGGAGTAGATCACTAGACATTGGTCAAAACTATCCTTAGAGGAATAAGGATATGTTTCTCGATTATGGAGGTGACAAAAGGTTTGTCGTAAAGGGTTACATCGATGCAAGCTTTGACACTGATCCAGATAACTCTAAGTCTCAATCTGGATACATATTGAAAGTGGGAGCAATTAGCTAGAGTAGCTCCGTGCAGAGCATTGTAGACATAGAATATTTGCAAAATACATACGGATCTGAATGTGGCTGACCCATTGACTAAACTTCTCTCACAAGCAAAACATGATCACACCTTAGTACTCTTTGGGTGTTAATCACATAGCGATGTGAACTAGATTATTGACTCTAGTAAACCCTTTGGGTGTTGGTCACATGACGATGTGAACTATGGGTGTTAATTACATGGTGATGTAAACTATTGATGTTAAATCACATGGTGATGTGAACTAGATTATTGACTCTAGTGCAAGTGGGAGACTGAAGGAAATATGCCCTAGAGGCAATAATAAAGTTATTATTTATTTCCTTATTTCATGATAAATGTTTATTATTCATGCTAGAATTGTATTAACTGGAAACATAATACATGTGTGAATACGTAGACAAACAAAGTGTCGCTAGTATGCCTCTACTTGACTAGCTCGTTGATCAAAGATGGTTGAGTTTCCTAACCATAGACATGAGTTGTCATTTGATTAACGGGATCACATCATTAGGAGAATGATGTGATTGACATGACCCATTCCGTTAGCTTAGCACCCGATCGTTTAGTATGTTGCTATTGCTTTCTTCATGACTTATATATGTTCCTATGACTATGAGATTATGCAACTCCCGTTTGCTGGAAGAACACTTTGTGTGCTACCAAACGTCACAACATAACTGGGTGATTATAAAGGAGCTCTACAGGTGTCTCCAAAGGTACGTGTTGGGTTGGCGTATTTCGAGATTAGGATTTGTCACTCCGATTGTCGGAGAGGTATCTCTGGGCCCTCTCGGTAATGCACATCACTTAATCCTTGCAAGCATTGCAACTAATGAGTTAGTTGCGGGATGATGTATTACGGAACGAGTAAAGAGACTTTCTAGTAACGAGATTGAACTAGGTATTGAGATACCGACGATCGAATCTCTGCAAGTAAACATACCGATGACAAAGGGAACAACGATGTTGTTATGCGGTCTGACCGATAAAGATCTTCGTAGAATATGTGGGAGCCAATGTGAGCATCCAGGTTCCACTATTGGTTATTGACCGGAGACGTGTCTCGGTCATGTCTACATAGTTCTCGAACACGTAGGGTCCGCACGCTTAACGTTACAATGACAGTTATATTATGAGTTTATATGTTTTGATGTACCCAAGGTTGTTCGGAGTACCGGATGTGATCACGGACATGACGAGGAGTCTCGAAATGGTCGAGACATGAAGATTGATATATTGGAAGCCTATGTTTGGATATCGGAAGTGTTTTGGGTGAAATCGGGATTTTACCAGAGTACCGAGAGGTTACCGGAACCCCCCGGTAACTTAATGGGCCTTAGTGGGCCTAGGTGGAAGAGAGGAGAGGAGGAAAAGGCTGGCCGCGCGCCCTCCCCCCTAGTCCGAATAGGACAAGGAGAGGGGGGCGCCCCCCTTCCTTCCTTCTCCACTCCTCCCCCTCCTAAGTCCTAATCCAACTAGGAAGAGGGGGGGGAGTCCTACTCCCTGGAAGTAGGACTCCTCCGCGCCTCCTCCTATGGCCGGCCGCACCCCTTGCTCCTTTATATACAAAGGTGGGGCACCTCTAGACAACAACAATTGATCGTTTGATCTTTTAGCCGTGTGCGGTGCCCCCCTCCACCATAGTCCACGTCGATAATATTGTGGCGGTGCTTAGGCGAAGCCCTGTGTCGGTAGAACATCAACATCGTCACCACACCGTCGTGCTGACAAAACTCTCCCTCAACACTCGGCTGGATCCGAGTTCGAGGGGACGTCATCGGGCTGAACGTGTGCTGAACTCGGAGGTGCCGTGCATTCGGTACTTGATCGGTCGGATCGTGAAGACGTACGACTACATCAACAACCGTTGTGCTAACGCTTCCGCTTTCGGTCTACGAGGGTACATGGACAACACTCTCCCCTCTCGTTGCTATGCATCACCATGATCTTGCGTGTGCGTAGGAATTTTTTTGAAATTACTACGTTCCCCAACATCTACTGCTATACCCTCTCGTGATATAACGTGTCCAAGGAATCCAACTTCCTTCAACCAAAACTTGCATTTGCTGAACTTGGCATATAACCGATGTTCCCTGAGTTTCTCGAGAACTAAACGCAAATGCTCCTTGTGCTCCTCTTCATTCTTCGAGTATACCAAAATATCATCAATGAACACCACAACAAACTTATCCAAGAACTCCATGAACACCTTATTCATCATACTCATGAAATAGGCAGGGGCATTAGTCAATCCAAATGACATGACCGTGTACTCATACAGCCCAGACCTTGTGGTAAAAGCTGTCTTAGGTATATCCTATTCTCGGATCTTCAGTTGGTGGTATCCTGATTGAAGATCGATCTTGGAGAATACTTTGGCTCCCTGTAGCTGGTCAAACAAATCGTTGATCATCAATAGCGGGTATATGTTCTTGATCGTTACTTCATTGAATGCACGATAATCAACAACCATTCTCAAAGATCCATCCTTCTTCTCAACTAAGAGCACTGGGCTCCCCACGGTGACGAACTTGGTCGAATGTAACCTTTCTCCAATAACTCCTTAATCTGCTTCTTAATCTCCTCCAGATCATTTGCGGGCATCCGGTATGGCCTCTTTGATATTGGTCCGGTGCCTGGCAACAGCTCTATCAAAAACTCTATATCTCGATCTGGCGGCATGCTTGGTAGTTCCTCTAGAAATACATTCGGGTAATCCCTCACTACAGGCACTTCCTCCTGAACAACTCTTGAGAGGGAATTCACTTGGGTTCTCCTTGGCGCATGCCTGGATACATACTTGATCCTCTTTCCCTCCGGGGTGGTGAGAAGTATCGACTTACTAGCATAGTCAATGTTTCCTCCATACTTCGATAGCCAATCCATGCCTAGTATTATTTCCAATCCTTGTGACTCCAAAATTATTAGGTCTGAGGGGAAAACATGGCTACCAATGGTTAAGGGTAACCGATCACACCATCGGCTGGCCATATACTCTGCTCCTGGCGAGCTTACTAACATGGGTGACCTAAGGGCTAGGGTTGGCAACCTAAAATCCCCTTGATATGTATGAATGCGATGCACTAGTATCGAAAAGAACAAGAGCGGTAAACGACTTAACCAAAAACTTACCAATCACTGCGTCAGGCTGATCTTCAACTTCCTCCATGTTGATGTGGTTCACCTGACCTCTGGTGAAGGGATTGGGCTTCTTCCCAGAGCTTCCATTTCCATTGCCATTCTTCAACTCAGAACAATCGTTGGCGTAGTGCCCAGTCTTCCCGCACTTGTAACAGGTGACATGACTCAAATCCTTCTTAGCGGGTGTTGCTGGGTGATACATCTCCAACGTATCTATAATTTTTTATTGTTCCATGCTATATTATATTCTGTTTTGGATGTTTATGGGCTTTATTATACACTTTTATATTATTTTTGGGACTAACCTATTAACCAGGGCCCAACCCAAATTGCTATTTTTTTTGCCTATTTCAGTGTTTTGCAGAAAAAGAATATCAAATGGAGTCCAAACGGAATGAAACCTTTGGGAACATGATTTTCGGAACAAACGTGATCCAGAGGACTTGGAGTCCACATCAAGAAATCAACCAAGAGAGCACGAGGCAGGGGGCGCGCCTACCCCCCTGGGCGCGCCCTCCACCCTCGTGGGGCCCACATGCTCCACCGACGTACTTCTTCGTCCTATATATACCTATGTACCCCCAAACTATCAGAAACGGAGCCAAAAACCTAATTCCACCGCCGCAACCTTCTGTACCCGTGAGATCCCATCTTGGGGCCTTTTCTGGCGCTCCGCCGGAGGGGGCATTGATCACGGAGGGCTTCTACATCAACACCATAGCCTCTCCGATGATGTGTGAGTAGTTTATGACAGACCTTCGGGTCCATAGTTATTAGCTAGATGGCTTCTTCTCTCTCTTTGGTTCTCAATACAAAGTTCTCCACGATTCTCATGGAGATCTATTCGATGTAATCTTGTTTTTGCGGTGTGTTTGTTGAGATCGATGAATTGTGGGTTTATGATCAAGTTTATCTATGAACAATATTTGAATCTCCTCTGAATTCTTTTATGTATGATTGGTTATCTTTGCAAGTCTCTTCGAATTATCAATTTGGTTTGGCCTACAAGATTGATCTTTCTTGCAATGGGAGAAGTGCTTAGCTTTGGGTTCAATCTTGCGGTGTCCTTTCTCAAAGGATGTTAGGGCAGCAAGGCACGTATTGTATTGTTGCCATCGAGGATAACAAGATGGGGATAATATCATATTGCAGGAGTTTATCCCTCTACATCATGTCATCTTGCTTAAAGCGTTACTCTGCTCTTATGAACTTAATACTCTAGATGCATCTTTGGATAGCGGTCGGACGTGTGGAGTAATAGTAGTAGATGCAGCAGGAGTCGGTCTACTTGTCACGGACGTGATGCCTATATACATGATCATACCTAGATATTCTCATAACTATGCTCAATTCTATCAATTGCTCAACAGTAATTTGTTCACTCACCATAATACTTATGCTCTTGAGAGAAGCCACTAGTGAAACATATGGCCCCCGGGTCTATTTTCCATCATATTAATCTTCCAACACTTAGTTATTTTTATTGCCTTTTATTTTACTTTGCATCTTTATCATAAAAATACCAAAAAATATTATCTTATCATATCTATCAGATCTCACTCTCGTAAGTGACCGTTGAGGGATTGGCAACCCCTTTATCGTGTTGGTTGCGAGGTTCTTATTTGTTTGTGTAGGTGCGAGGGACTCGTGCATGATCTCCTACTGGATTGATACCTTGGTTCTCAAAAACTAAGGGAAATACTTACGCTACTTTACTACATCACCCTTTCCTCTTCAAGGGAAAACCAACGCAGTGCTCAAGAGGTAGCACTGGGTTGGAACGGTTCTGGTTGTTGCTTGCTCCATTCCCATTTCCATTTTTGGGGCCACTATGGTTATGTGAACTTCCTCCATTGTGAGTGTGGCCTCCATGGTTATGGTGGGCGTGCCCTCCCGAGTTCGGGGTAAAACGAGGCTTCTGCTGAGCTCCAGAATTATACTTCCCTTGTCCATACTTCCTTTTGCGGCTCTCTATTTGTTGATGCTTCCCTTCAATCATAAGAGCTCTGTCTACCAACTCCTGGTAGTTAGCAAATGTTGCTACCATCAACTGCATACTCAGCTCATCATTCATCCCTTCCATAAACTTCTCCTGCTTCGCGGCATCTGCGGCCACATCATCCGGGGCATATCGAGCTAACTTACTAAACTCATCCACATACTAGCCCACAATATGATTTCCTTGGCGTAAGTTGCGAAACTCATGCTTCTTCATGCTCATAGCTCCAGTTGAGACATGTGCAGTGCGGAATGCTTGCTGAAACTAATCCCAAGTGACATTGGCTATAAGAAAAGTGGATGTGTAATTCTCCCACCATGAGGCTGTGGGTCCATCCAGTTGGTGTGTGGCAAAACGCACCTTCTCAGCATCTGTGCAACCTACGGTGGTCAACTCCCTTCCAATCTTGCGGAGCCAGTCATCAGCAACTATCGGCTCGGTGCTACTGGAAAACACCGGTGGATTCAACCTCAGAAAACGAGCTAAATTGTCAATTGGAGGTGGTGGCGGCGGGTTGTTGTTGTTGCCCTGGTTCTAGACTAGCAACTTTATCTAGGCATTCTGCTGTTGGATCAACTGAGGGAGCTCCGGTGGGAAGACAAATCCGGGGTCACGTCTCAGAGGCATCTGATGGGTTTAGAGGGGAGAGATTAGAATAGAATGAGGTCTAAAAAGAAAGCACTACCCATGTGCACATGAGAAAGACACATTCATATCACACCACTCAATTCAAACAAGGGCATACAAACGATCTAACTACCGTTACAAAATACTCGGACTACTACTATATACATGGGGGAATACTACTGATAATATGGTGGTCGACTAGAAATTTTGATCGGTGGAAGACTCCATGATATCCGCTCCAGCTTCGTCTTCGTAATTATCATCACTACTGTCGGGGTCGGAGTCGGTGTCGTCGATGATGATATAGTCTTCAGAACGGATGTCCTCCTCAAAAGTGGATCTCCCATGAATACTCTGATAACCCACAAGTATAGGGGATCAATTGTAGCCTCTTTCAATAAGTAAGAGTGTCGAACCCAACAAGTAGCTAAAGGTAGAACAAATATTCCCTCCAGTTCTATTGTCCACCGATACAACTCTATGCACGCTTAACGTTCTCTTTACCTAGAACAAGTATGAAACTAGAAGTATTTGTAGGTGTAACGGGATAGGTTTGCAAGAATATAAAGAGCACGTAAATAAAAACTAGGGGATGTTTAGATAAAGACACAATAAAGTTAGTATAGCGAGTGTGGAAAAGTGGTGGTAGGAGTTGCAAAATTGTCCCTAAGCAATTGAATACTTTACTAGACCGATAGCAAGTTTTATGTGGAGAGGCCACCGCTAGCATGTCATCCCTGAGTTGGAATTCTATGCACTTATGATTGGAACTATTAGCAATCATCCGCAACTACTAACGTTCATTAAGGTAAAACCCAACCATAGCATTAAGATATAATGGTCCCCCTTCAATACTGTATGCATCAATTTTCTATGATAGGTTGAAGCTTCTGTCACTCTTGCCCTCCAATACATAGTCCTATCAACATACAACTAACCCTATGGTGTGATCCACGCGCGCGCTCATATGACGGGCACCAAAGGACAACAACATAACCACAAGAAAATTAAACCAATCATAGCAATTCACCAATTACCGATAGGACAACGAAAATCTACTCAACCATCATAGGATGGCAACACATCATTGGATAATAAAACGAAGCATAAAGCACCATGTTCAAGTAGAGGGTACAACGGTTTGCGGGAGAGTGGACCACTGTAGATAGATGGGGGAAGGTGATGGAGATGTTGGTGAAGATGACGAAGGTGTTGGTGTAGATTGTAGTGATGATGATGGCCCCGGCGGTGTTCCGGCGCCACCGAGAGAGAGGGGGAGAGAGCCCCCTTCTTCTTCTTCTTCTTCCTTGACCTTCTCCCTAGATGGGAGAAGGGTTTTCCCTCTGGTCCATGGCCTCCATGGCATGGGAGGGGCGAGAGCCCCTCCGAGATTGGATCCGTCTCTCTGTCTCTCTCTGTTTCTGCGTTTCAAATTCTGCCCTTTCATAGTTTTTTATATTCCTGGAGATCCGTAACTCCGATTGGGCTGAAATTTGGACACGATTTTTATCCGGATATTGGCTTTCTTGCGGCGAAAGAAGGACACCAACCGCCTTACGCGGTGGCCACGAGGGCCCAGGGTGTGCCTGACCCCCTAGGGCGCCCCCCTCACCCTCGTGGGCCCCTTGGGTATCGTCTCGCGTTGATTCCACTTCCCAAAATTCACATATATTCCAAAAAAAATCTCCGGAAGTTTTTATCCCGTTTGGACTCCGTTTGATATGGATTTTCTACGAAACAAAAAACATGCAACAAAACAGGAACTGGCACTAGGCACTGGATCAATATGTTAGTCCCAAAAATAGTATAAAAAGTTGCCAAAAGTATGTACAAGTTGTAGAATATTTGCGTGGAACAATAAAAAATTATAGATACGACAGAGATGTATCATACTCCTAGCTTCTTCTTCAGGTCTTCATTCTTCTCTAGTAACACTACAATTTCCTCCTCATATCCATCGCGTGTAGACTTGAGTTCCTCTTCAAGCTCCATTTTCCTGGTCATCACCTTCTTCAGATCTATCATGTTGGCGCACATTTGGTTCTCCTGGCGGCGAATATGCTGGTTTAACTCCTGGATGAAGGCTGCAATGGACTTGTCCCTCCTGGTGCTGATCATCTCCCATTGCTCATCTCGGCGCCCACATATCTGGTAGATAGTGTCCTTAAGATCTTTGTTGTATACTTCGTCGATGCGTCCCATGGCGATGTGGGCTGCCATGCTCTTTCCTAGACTCCAGGCTCAGTAACTGGTGTGAATGTCCTCCCTGGAACATGAACTCGAATCATCCAATGCTCCTCTTCTAGTAAAGTGGCGGTGTAGGTCCCGGTGAAGCTTGGTATTCCGATGTTCAGGTACCTAGTGACTTCCTTCAAGTGTCGTCCAAATGGTGTGTCTTCATCCGGTCGAGCAAACTTGTTCCTTGGGTCCGCCATCTGTAGAGTGGAAAAATGGAGGTGAGTCAGAAATGAGTAGAGGAGAGTGACCTATGGCTTATCTTAGTGGTCACGTCCTACAGTCAGCGTGTGCTCTGATACCATCTTGTAGAGATCCGACCTCAAACAGTCAAATCTCTGTGCATAAGTGTCATCCCTGGATCGGTAATGCTGACACACACAGTACTCGAAGGATTTATAACAGAGTGCAAGCACACACTTATTACATCGAATGTCTCAAAAGAGAACTTATTACAAGGATATGGCTTAAGACCATCTAAATAAGATAACTGCAGAAGCATCGAAAGTAAATGAGTCCATCAACTCCAACGGCATAGTTGAGTGCACGAAAACGACCTAGCGTACCTTACTCCTCGTCTGAAAAGTCTGCAACATAATACGTTGCAGCCCAAAATGGGTCAGCACATGGAATATGCTGGCAAAATAACACTGTAGAGCAATGAACAAAAATAACAACTATATCTACATGCATATATGGCTGGTGGAGGCTCTATAGTTATTGTTTTTGCGTAAAGCCAATTTTTCCCTACTGCAAAGGAATATATATTATTTAACTACAAAGTTTGTTGAAATATTGAGAATGGAAACCCCATATCAATCCCAAAATTAATAATCAATAACCCAACAAATTAATTAAGAGTGATGAGATCATCATAATAATTCAAGAACCAGATACTCAAGATGTGCATAACCGGGGACACGACTAACCATGATTAGTTTATACACTCTGCCGAGGTTTGCGCACTTTTCCCCACAAGACTCGATCTCCTCCGTTGGATTTCTCGCACTACATGGTGTTTGAGAAATGGATGACCGAGACACGATCTTCGTAAGCATTAACTCTTTTGACGGGTAAACCGTACCACCTACATCCCCTACATCTGCTTGTTTACCACTGAAAGAGGTCACACAACATACTCAACTATGCCAGAGCCAATAATGGCTTGTGGCTGCACAGGGAAGTTTCTAGCATGAATAATCTTATGATCCCTTTGAGCCTGGGTGGCGAACCATTGGATGATCACACGGATTCTGCGGGATCTCCTTAGATAACACTGGATTTCCCAGGTGCCCACAAACAATCCACCCATATGTGTATTAAAGTAGCCACCTTAAATAAACCCTTAGTTCATAATAATCTCTCACATATGTCATGAATTACTCAAACCAAACCACGTCTACGAGCATAGCATAGCAGTAAGCATAGCGTAGAAGTAACTCCCAGGGTTTGAATAAAAAAGGACAATAGGTTCTACCATGATCAACTACTTCCCAATACCCACATGTTATCAATCCTACTCATGCAATGTTTGAGGGTTGAAACTAATGCATAAAAACTGGGTAATAAGGGATATGACCAAAGTGTTACTTGCCTTACTGACGATCCGAAAACCCTAGTGACTCCTAGTAGCACGCTTCGCACTCCGAAAATTCTATCGCAAACAAGCAATAGCATACATAAGCAATCAAGCATATATGCAAGGGTAAAACTCAAATAAAAAGATCCAAACTGAAAATTCAACTGAAGAGCTTCGATTTGCAAAAAGAATCAATTGAATCAGAGCTACGAAACTCAAGCTACGATCAAAGGAAATTCGAATTCAAATCTGCTTGAAACCAAATTTTAATTTGTCAAAACAATGTACAAGTTGATTAACTAGAAAGAGGGGTTCAAGATGAAGATTTTGGCGTTGGTTTCACTCGATTCGGACGAACGGTTAAAAAGTTGCTAGGGTTTGAAGATCAGGGGCTAATCTGCAATAAAAATAATCGTGGATAGGTCCCGGGCCAAAAATAAAATAAAAAAGAAAAACACTAACGAACGAACGTTCGCTAACAGAACCAAACGAACGAAATTGCTCGTTAACAGAACCTAACGGATGAACGCTCGCTAATTAGCGAACCCTAAAACAAAACCAATCTAAACCGAAAACGAAAAAAAATGAAACGAACCGGCGAACCGGGGCGGTTTTTACCGGTTCACGATGAAAAACCGGTGGGTCGGCGGCGGCGGGATCCGACGAACGGCGCGGGCGGCGGCGGCAGCGCAGTGGCGGCTAACGGCGGCGCGGCGTGGAATGGGAGGCGGCGGGGTCGGCGGCTTGGGATGGAGAGGGCGCGCGGCCTCGGCCCTATTTAAAGAGGCCGGGAGGCGGCTTAGGGGCGAGGGGCGGAGTCCCGCCGACTCCCCTCGGTGTTCGTGCACCTGAGAAGGCGACGGCGGCAAAGGGAGCTTGGCCAGTTCACTGGGCCTTTGGCCCGATCAAGGAAACTTTTTTAAAATAAAATCCTCCAAATAAAAAATCCTAATAAAACATACAAAAATTCTAAAAATGCCAAAAACAATTTTCACCGTCTAAATAAAATATTTAGAACAAAGTGAACATTTTTCTAGCCTAAAAATGCAATTTTCAAAAATGCATATTTTTCTAATTCAAATAAAATCCAAATAAAAAATATATTTGATTTTAAAAAATTTCCTCTCTTTTTGAAGAAGTCATATTATCTTCTCTCTTTTATTTTTAATACTAGAAATATTTGGAGAGAAAAATGTTAAAACCAAATTGATCCTCTTTTCAAATTTGAGAAAAATTCAAATATGAAAATAAATGAAATCCCCAACTCTCTCCTTGGGTCCTTGAGTTGCTTAAGATTTCTAGGATCACAACAAAAAATGCAAATAAAATATGATATGCATATGATGACCTATGTATAACATCCAAATTGAAAATTGGGATGTTACAAACCTACCCCCCTTAAGATGAATCTCGCCCTCGAGATTCGGGTTGGCTAGAAAATAGGTGTGGGTGGTCTTTCCATAGGTCTTCTTCTCGTTCCCAGGTGGCTTCATCCTCAGTATGGTGGCTCCACTAAACTTTGCAAAACTTGATAACGTTGTTGCGGGTAACTCGGCTGGCAAACTCGAGAATCTCGACGGGTTTGTCCTCGTAGGTTAGATCACTATCCAACTGAATTGCTTCCAAGGGCATTGTATCCCTTAGAGGAATATTGGCCATCTCAGCATGGCACTTCTTCAACTGGGAAACGTGAAACACATCATGAACTCCTGACAATCCTTCGGGTAACTCCAACTTGTAGGCCACTTCTCCCATACGCTCCAAAACTCGGTATGGTCCTACAAATCTCGGGGCTAACTTTCCCTTAACTCCAAATCGTTTAACTCCTCGTAGAGGTGACACACGAAGATATGCTCTGTCTCCGATTTCATAGACTACCTCCTTGCGTTTTGTATCCGCATAACTCTTCTGCCTGGACTGAGCTACCTTCAGTCTATCTCAAATCAACTTGACCTTCTCTTCGGACTCCTTAATTAAATCCGGTCCAAACAACTGATGGTCTCCAACTTCATCCCACATTAACGGTGTCCTGCACCTTCTTCCATACAAAGCTTCGAAAGGTGCCATCTTCAAACTAGCCTGATAACTGTTGTTGTATGAGAACTCCGCATAAGGAAAATTATCATCCCAACTAGATCCATAATCTAGCGCACAAGCTCTCAACATGTCCTCCAGAATCTGATTGACTCTCTCGGTCTGTCCATCTGTCTGCGGATGAAAAGTCAGATCTTGACACTCTAGCCCGGTACCCAAAGTCCGTGCACCGATTCCAAAACTTCGAAGTAAATTGTGTTCCTCTATCTGATACGATGGTCCTCGGAACTCCGTGCAGACATACGATCCTGGTCATATATATCTTGGCCAACTTCGCACTCGTATAAGTGGTTTTTACGAGGATAAAGTGAGCCACTTTGGTCAAGCGATCGACTACTACCCAGATAGAATCACATCCTGATCGGGTCCTGGGTAATCCGGTAATGAAATCCATGCCAAGTTTATCCCACTTCCATTCGGGTATCGGCATAGGCTGTAATAATCCCGCTGGCTTCTGATGTTCTGCCTTCACTCTCTGACATACATCACATACGGCTACATACTCAGCAATATCCTTCTTCATACCTGTCCACCAGAAACGCTCCTTCAAATCCAAATACATCTTGGTGTTTCCGGGGTGAATTGAGTATGGTGAGTCATGAGCCTCCTGAAGTATTAACTTCCTGATATCCACATTATTGAGCACATTAACACGATCCTCAAACCATAAAGTTTCGTGCTCATCCTCACGAAAACCTTTGGATTTTCCCTTGCTCATCTTCTCCTTTATCTCAGCAATATCCTTGTCATCCTTTTGAGCTTCTCGAATCTTTCCCAATAATGTAGTCTGAACCTCCATTGCTGCAACAAAACCTCTTGGAACTATCTCCAAACGAAGTTCCTTGAGATCGTCGACTAACTCCTGCGGTAATCCTCCACTTACGAGGGTATTGACATAAATCTTCCGGCTCAAAGCAACTCCTACGGTATTGGCGTTTCCTGGATGATAATGCAACTTCATATCATAATCCTTTATAAGCTCCAACCATCTCCCCTGCCCGAGATTCCGCTCCTTCTGTGTGAAGATGTACTTCAAACTCTTATGACCCGTGTACACATCACAACGGTTTCCAATAAGAAAATGTCTCCAGGTCTTGAGCGCATGTACTACGACTGCTAACTCCAAATCAGGCGTGGCATAATTCAACTCATGAGGTCGAAGCTGTCGTGAGGCATAAGAAACAACTTCCGTCTTGCATAAGTACTTCTCCAAGTCCTTGGCGAGAAGCATCGCAATACACTTGGAAATCCTTGCGTATGTTCGGCAGGATTAGTACTGGGGCTGTAACTAATCGCTTCTTCAACTCCTGAAAACTGGCCTCACATTCTTCGGTCCACTTAAACTTGGTGTCCTTCTTCAATAACTCCGTCATGGGCTTCGCAATTTTGGAAAAATTCTCGATGAATCTCCGGTAATATCCCGCGAGTCCAAGAAAACTGCGTATCTCTCCTACTGAGGTGGGTGCCAACCAATCAGTGACTGAATGAACCTTGGTAGGGTATACTGCTATACCCTCTCCTGATATAACGTGTCGAAGGAATCCAACTTCCTTCAAGCAAAACTCGCATTTGCTGAACTTGGCATATAACTGATGTTCCCTGAGTTTCTCGAGAACTAAACGCAAATGCTCCTTGTGCTCCTCTTCATTCTTCGAGTATACCAAAATATCGTCAATGAACACCACAACAAACTTATCCAAGAACTCCATGAACACCTTATTCATCATACTCATGAAGTAGGCAGGGGCATTAGTCAATCCAAATGACATGACCGTGTACTCATACAACCCACACCTTGTGGTAAAAGCTGTCTTAGGTATATACTGTTCTCGGATATTCATCTGGTGGTACCCTGATCGAAGATCAATCTTGGAGAATACTTTGGCTCCCTGTAGCTTGTCAAACAAATCGTTGATCATCAGTAGCGGGTATTTGTTCTTGATCGTTACTTCATTCAATGCACGATAATCAACAACCATTCTCAAAGATCCATCCTTCTTCTCAACCAAGAGCACTGGGGCTCCCCATGGTGACGAACTTGGTCGAATGTAACCTTTCTCCAATAACTCCTTAATCTCCTCCCGATCATTTGCGGGCATCCGGTATGGCCTCTTTGATATTGGTCCGGTGCCTGGCAACAGTGGAGGAAATATGCCCTAGAGGCAATAATAAAGTTGTTATTAATATTTCCTTATATCATGATAAATATTTATTATTCATGCTATAATTGTATTAACCGGAAACTTAGTACATGTGTGAATACATAGACAAACAAAGTGTCACTAGTATGCCTCTACTTGACTAGCTCGTTGAATCAAAGATGGTTAAGTTTCCTAGCCATAGACATGAGTTGTCATTTATTAACGGGATCACATCATTAGAGAATGATGTGATTGACTTGACCCATTCCGTTAGCTTAGCATTCGATCGTTTAGTATATTGCTATTGCTTTCTGCATGACTTATACATGTTCCTATGACTATGAGATTATGAAACTCCCGAATACCGGAGGAACTCTTTGTGTGCTACCAAACATCACAACGTAACTGGGTGATTATAAAGGTGCTCTACAGGTGTCTCCGATGGTACTTGTTGAGTTGGCATAGATGGAGATTAGGATTTGTCACTCTGATTGTCGGAGAGGTATCTCTGGGCCCTCTCGGTAATGCACATCACTATAAGCCTTGCAAGCAATACAACTAATGAGTTAGTTGTGGGATGATGTATTACGGAACGAGTAAAGAGACTTGCCGGCAACAAGATTGAACTAGGTATTGAGATACCGAGTATCGAATCTCGGGCAAGTAACATACCGTTGACAAAGGGAACAACGTATGTTATTATGTGGTTTGACCGATAAAGATCTTCGTTGAATATTGATACGTCTCCGTCGTATCTACTTTTCCAAACACTTTTGCCCTTGTTTTGGACTCTAACTTGTATGATTTGAATGGAACTAACCCGGACTGACGCTGTTTTCAGCAGAATTTCCATGATGTTGTGTTGTGTGCGTAAAACAAAAGTTCTCGGAATGACCAAACTCCACGGGATGTCTTATAAAAATAATAAAAAATCCTCGCCAAAGATGAAGACCAGGGGCCCGCACCTGTCCATGAGGGTGGGGCACGCCCCCCCCTCCGGGCGCGCCCTACCTCGTGGGCCCCACAGGCCCCTCGACGCCAACTCCAACTCCATATATTGGCTTTCAGGAGAAAAAATCGAGAGAAAGTTTCATCACGTTTTACGATACGGAGCCGCCGCCAAGCCCTAATCTCTCTCGGGAGGGCTGATCCGAGTCCGTTCGGGGCTCGGAGAGGGGATTAAATCGCCGTCGTCATCATCAACCATCCTCCATCACCAATTTCATGATGCTCACCACCGTGTGTGAGTAATTCCATCATAGGCTTGCTGGACGGTGATGGGTTGGATGAGATTTATCATGTAATCGAGTTAGTTTTGTTAGGGTTTGATCCCTAGTATCCACTATGTTCTGAGATTGATGTTGCTATGACTTTGCTATGCTTAATGCTTGTCACTAGGGCCCGAGTGCCATGATTTCAGATCTGAACCTATTATGTTTTCATGAATATATGTGTGTTCTTGATCCTATCTTGCAAGTCTATAGTCACCTACTATGTGTTATGATCCGCAACCCAAGTGACAATAATCGGGACCACTCCGGTGATGACCATATTTTGAGGAGTTCATGTATTCACTATGTGCTATTTCTTTGTTCCGGTTCTCTATTAAAAGGAGGCCTTAATATCCCTTAGTTTCCAATAGGACCCCGCTGCCACGGGAGGGTAGGACAAAAGATGTCACGCAAGTTCTTTTCCATGAGCACGTATGACTATTTACGGAATACATGCCTACATTACATTGATGAACCTGGAGCTAGTTCTGTGTCACCCTATGTTATGATCATACATGATGAACCACATCCGGCATCATTATCCATCACTGATCCGGTGCCTCGAGCTTTCCATATATTGGTTTACGCTTATTTACTTTTCCGTTGCTACTGTTACAATCACTACAAAAATACCAAAACATTACTTTTCTTTGTCTTTACTTTTGTTACAAGTATCGCCACTATCATATTACTTTTCTACTAAACACTTTGCTGCAGATACTAAGTTTCAGGTGTGGTTGAATTGACAACTCAGCTGCTAATACTTGAGAATATTCTTTGGCTCCCCTTGTGTCGAATCAACAAATTTTGGTTGAATACTCTACCCTCGAAAACTGCTATGCGATCCCCTATACTTGTGGGTTATCAAGACCTTTTTTCTCAAGGCGCTGTCGGGAGCATAGCTCTATTCTTTGAGTCACTTGGGATATATATCTGCTGGACACTATGAAGAACTTGAAAGACGCTAAGACAACAATTTATCCCTCAACTACGAGGGGAGGTAAGGAACTACCATCTAGCTCTCACTTGATTCACCTTCTGTTATGAGTAAGCTAGCGACACCTAAACCTGCTTCTGCTATTCGTTCCGATATGTCGCATGTTATTGATGATGCCACTTCTGCTATGCATGATACTTATGATGAAACTACTTCTATGCTTGATACTATTGTGCCCCTTGGTGAATTTCTAGATGAGCAAATTTCTAGGTCTAGAGAAAGAGAAATTATTGAAACTGAATACAATGATGAAAGTGATGATGAAAATATGCCTGCTATTCCCGAGGGTTATCTTTTTGATGCTGAATCTTCTGCAGCTATTTTTGCTTGTAAGGATAGATATGAACTTAAGAGGCTGCTAGTTAAATGGAGTAAAGAATCTGTTAGAGATAGGATGAGACCTGACCCTGCTTTTGCTACTTCACCTATCTGTGTTCCTGATAAGGATTATGAATTCTCTGTTGATCCTGATATAATAATCTGATCCTTTTTATGGCTATGGATCTGAAACTGTTGTGGCACATCTTACTAAGTTAAATGATATAGCTGCCCTGTTTACTAATGATGAGAGATCATGCTACTTTTATATACTCAAAATATTTCCGTTCTCATTAAAGGGTGATGCTAAGATATGGTTTAACTCTCTTGATCCTGGTTGTGTGCGTAGTCCCCAGGATATGATTTATTACTTCTCTGCTAAATATTTCCCTGCTCATAAGAGACAAGCTGCTTTGAGGGATATATATAATTTTGTGCAAATTGAAGAAGAGAGTCTCCCACAAGCTTGGGGGAGGCTTCTCCAATTACTTAATGCTTTGCTCGATCATCCTCTCAAAAAACCTGAAATACTTGATATCTTTTATAATGGATCACCGATGCTTCCAGAGATTACGGATAGTTGTGCCGGTTCTCTTTTCGTGGAAAGAACACCGGATGAAGATGACATTTTATTGAATAATATGTTGACAAATGAAAATAATTGGGTACCTCCGAGCCAACTCCCGAGCCAGCTCCCGAGCCACCATTCGAGCCTATTCCTAAACCAACTCCAAGAAGAGAGGTGTTCTATTTCTCGATCTCGAAGATATGCAAGAGGCAAAGAAATCTATGAAAGAAAAAGGTATTAAAGTCAAGATGTTAAGAATTTACCTCCTATTGAAGAAATACATGGTCTTAATTTACACTTTGTTGAAGAAGTGTATGATCTCAATTCCTTATTCATCAAGAACCTCCCGATCCCGATATCCCGACACGGTAGTAAAGGTAAATTCTCTCTATAGATATGATAAAGCTGAAGTACCTCCTACTAAAATTGCTAGTCGCTGCTTGGATGAGTTTGATAACTTTATGTTTAAGCAAGATGACTTTAATGCTTATTTTGGTAGACAATTGAAATGTAATACCTTTATGATTAAACGCTTGAGTGATTATATGGCTAATATTAGAGGTGAACTTAAACTTGTTAGCAAACATGCTTCTATGGTTACCACTCAAGTAGAGCAAGTACTTAAAGCTCAGAAAGAAGTGCTTGATGAAATGAATAGTAAGAAAAATGATTATGTTGTTAGAGTGGCTACTAGAACTGGTAGAATGACTCAGGAACCTTTGTATCCTGAAGGCCATCCTAAGAGAATCGAGCAAAATTCTCGGAGAAATAATATTGATATGCCTAGTTCTCCTAAAAGGAAGAAAAAGAAAAATCATAGAACTGCAAACTTCTAGTGAACCTGTTGTCGAACTACCCGAGAATCCAAATGATATCTCTATGTCCGATGTGAAACACAATCTGGTAATGAACATGAACCTAGTGGAAATGTTAATGATAATGTTCATGATAATGCTCAACCTAGTAATGATAATGATGTAGAAGTTGAACTTGCTGTTGATCTTGATAACCCACAATCAAAGAATCAATGTTATGATAAAAGAGATTTTGTTGCTAGGAAACATGGTAAAGAAAGGGAACCATGGGTTCAGAAACCCATGCCTTTTCCTCCCAAACCATCCAAGAAAAAGGATGATGAGGATTTTGAGCGCTTTTCTGAAATGATTAGACCCATCTTTTATGTATGCGATTGACTGATATGCTCAAAATGAATCCTTATGCTAAATATATGAAAGATATTGTTACAAATAAAAGAAAGATACCGAAAGCTGAAATTTCCACCATGCTTGCTAATTATACTTTTAAGGGTGGAATACCAAAGAAACTTGGAGATCCAGGTACCTACTATACCATGCTCCATTAAAAGAAATTATGTTAAAACTGCTTTATGTGATCTTGGAGCCGGTGTTAGTGTTATGCCTCTCTCTTTATATTGTAGACTTGACTTGAGTAAGTTGACACCTCTTTGAAATATCTTTGCAAATGGTCGATAAATCAACCGCCATACACAGCCGGTATTTGTGAGGATGTGCCTGTTGTGGTTGCAAACGTTACTATTTTAACAGACTTTGTTATTCTTGATATTCCCGAGGATGATAGTATGTCTATTATTCTTGGAAGACCTTTCCTTAATACTGCAGGGGCTGTTATTGATTGCAACAAAGGCAATGTCACTTTTCATGTTAATGGTAATGAGCATACGGTACACTTTCCGAGGAAACAACCTCAAGTTCATAGTATCAACTCTATTGGAAAAATTCCATCGATTATATTTGGAGGTTTTGAATTCCCTCTCCCTACCGTCAAGAACAAATATGATATAGTTATTATTGGGGATGTCCATATCCCCGTTGAGGTAACATAGTGTTATTCGAAATTTCTCCGGTTCCATGATTATCGGAATGAGTTTGTTAACAAGACCGATCAACCTTGTTAGTGGATTCTTTTTATGAGCATGAGATGGATGAAACTAGAAGCACAACCTTCTCGTACCCTCTTTATATTCTCTGTTATTTAGTAGAAATAAAGTAAAATAGTATTTTTCTGTCTGTTTCCTGATTTATCCGTGCAATATAAAAATATCCCGAAAATATAAGTCCTTAGAATGCCATGCCAATTTAATATGATTTTTTCGGGAATATTTGAGGATTCTTGTGCAAAAATTACATGGGAGCTGCCACCTAGCCACGAGGGTGGAGGGCGCGCCCTACCCCCCTAGGCACGCCCCCCTGCCTCGTGGGCCCACGGTGGCCCTCCTCCACTTATCCCCGCACCCATCTTCTTCATCTGTCTCACACAAACCCGAAAAACCAACTCAAGCTCGTGTTCCAGCCACTTTTGCTGCGATTTTCGATCTCCTTGCTCAAAGCACCGCTCGCAAAACTGCTTGGGGAGATTGTTCCTTGGTATGTGACTCCTCCATTGGTCCAATTAGTTTTTGTTCTAGTGCTTTATTCATTGCAAATTTGTGCTGCATAGGTGACCATATTCTTGAGCTTGCATGTCAAATTTATATGGTTCCAAGTAGTTCTAATGCTTGATCTATGCTCTAGGCACTTGTATGAGTAGTTGCTACTAGTTTTATTGAAGTTGGTTCACTTTTGTTTGAAGTTACTAAAATTTTCAGAATTATTTTTCAGAGAAAACAATATGCTTAGGAAGATGTTTCAAGGTGGTTCTTCAAGAAAGCAAGGTCCCAGGCTTGCAATGCGTGATGCTGACGAGGAACCACCAAGAGACGCTCTTGTGATGCCCTGTGAATGGCCTTCTGAAAATTTTATGGATCAAGCGGGAATTAAAGAAGAATTTAATGCATATTTGCGTACTGCCGGTCTTGAGGACTTTGGAGCTGACAAATGCCCCCAGTATCGTGACCTCACAAGTTCATTTGTGGGGATGTTTGAGTTTTCATCTTTGCGTAATTCTCCTTCAGTCATGTTTGACCTTTATGACAAATCTTATACCATGGACTTAGAGGATTTCACTCGTGCATGCAAACTTCCATCTTGGCCTAGTATAAGGGATCCCCCTAAATCTGAATATAGAGACTTTCTTGCTAGAATAACTGTGGGGGAATCTAGGGATATAACGCAAACCACTATAGGGAGCATTCGCTTTCCTGCTATACATTATTTTGCTCTCTTCATAGGCAGATGCATAAATGCTAAGGATGAAGCATGTCACATGTGTGCTCTTGATCTCAGCATTCTCAGGAGTGCTGTGTTAAGAGACCAATCTTATCATATGGGAGCCATTGTAGCTCGTAGGTTGCATCTTAATAGACATAACGGAGATTTCTTTGTAGGAATTTATGCAACCCTCTTAGCTAATTTTCTTGAGATAGACATTCGTGAGGGTGACATGGAGTTACCCCCTACTTATTTAGATTTTGATTCTATGGTTTCCCACCAGTTTGTGGCGAGGACTGAACCACCTCTCCAGTATCGACTAATCTTTAACAAATGGCATGTTGTCCATGTTACTCTTCCTGCTCCTGCCTTCTTTGATTTTCAGGCGAGGGGAAGATATATTATTACCAGAGAGGAGGCAGATGAGTACGAGAGGAGAGCGGAGGCAGCTCGACGCCACGCTGCAGCTCAAGAGGCGATAGCCGCTGCATCGCAGTACGACCCCAGCTACACCTACGGGTATCAGCTAGGCTATCCTTGGCAATAGACCAACTTAGGCCAAAAGCCTAAGCTTGGGGGAGTACGTATTTCCCACCGCCATTACATTCATGTTCACACACACTCATTGCTAGATGTCGGTGCTCATACTCTTTCACTGTAATATCCATGCTAGTTTATTTTCCTATTTCCTGCTTTCTTCTTGTGTGCTTAATAAACCTTAGAAAAACCAAAAAATTAGTAGTATTTTATTTTTCCTGTTGTAGTAATAATAATTAAAAAACCCAAAAATATTTCCCGTTCTTCTTTTGCTTGTTGGGAGCTTTCCGGTGTAAATAGCTTTATTTCCTTTCTTTTCTTTGGGGGTCAGTAGGAGAAGACCATGATTAAATTGTTGAGATGGCTCTTATATGCATCATTGTTGATTTAACCAAGAGCCCATATTGCCTTGTCTTCTCCTCGCTTATTGAATGCTCGTAGATTCCAGCTTAGTCCAATGCACGTGCACTCTTATTATTATTCACATCGTTCGGTCGTGCAAGTGAAAGGCATTATGATGACATATATGATGGATCGATCGAGATGGGAAAAGCTGGTATGAACTCGACCTCTTTTGTTTTTGTAAATATGATGAGTCCATCGTTCTTGATTCAGCTTATTATGAATAAACATGTTTGCAATGACAATTAGAGATCATAGTTGCTCGTGCCATGCTTGATTAGCTATGAGTTATAATGATTTACCTTGCGTGCCAACATGCTATTAAAATGGTTGTGATGTGGTATGATGGGTTGGTATCCTCCTTTGAATGATTTAAGTGACTTGACTTGGCACATGTTCACGCATGTAGTTGAAACAAATCAACATAGCCTTCACGAGATTTATGTTCATGGTGGATTATATCCTACTCATGCTTGTATTCAATGTTTATTAATTTTAATGCATGTTCATGACTGTTGTCGCTCTCTATTTGGTCGCTTCCGGTCTTTTGCTAGCCTTCACTTGTACTAAGCGAATACCGCTTGTGCATCCAATCCCTTAAACCCCAAAGTTATTCCATATGAGTCCACCATACCTTCCTATATGCAAGATTCACCTGCCGTTCCTATTAAATTTGTATGTGCCAAACTCTAAACCTTCAAATAATCATTCTGTTTTGCATGCTCGAATAGCTCATATATCAACTAGTGCTGCCCTTATCTTCCGTGTTAGGCAGGTTATTCTCAAGAGGAGTGGACTCCGCTCCTCACTCACGAGAAAATGGCTGGTCATCGGGATGCCCAGTCCCATGCTTTATGCAAACTAAATCAAAATAATTGCAAACAAAACTCCCCCTGGGACCCGTTGAATGTTGAGGCACTCGTTGTTTCGAGCAAGCCATGGATTGATGCGTGTGGAGGAGGGGAGTATAAACTTTACCATTCAGTTTGGGAACCGCCTATAATTTGTTTAGCATGGAAGATATCGTCATCTCTTAGTTGTTATGTTGACAATGAAAGTATGCCGCTCAAAATATAGTTAATCTCTATTTCAAAATCGAGCTCGCACCTCTACAAATCCACCTTCCCTCTGCGAAGGGCCTATCTATTTACTTTCATGTTGAGTCATCACCCTCTTATTAAAAAGCACTAGCCGGAGAGCATGTGTCATTTGCATTCATTATCATTAATTTATATCGGGTATGACTATGATTGGATCTCTTTTACCATGAATTACAATGTCTAGTCAACCCTTGATCTTTGAAGGTGCTCTGCATTTATGTTTTATGTCTCGTAAAGGGCTAGCGAGATACCATCTTGTTATATCATATTATGATTGTTTTGAGAAAGTGTTGTCATCCGAGATTTATTATTATGGCTCGCTAGCTAATTATGTTATTGATATGAGTAAACATGAGACCTAGGAGTTATTGCAAATGTGGTTAGTTATGATCTTTGCTGAAAACCTGAATGCTGGCTTGACATATTTACAACAACAAGATCAAACAGAGTTTGTAAAAGTTTTTCTTTTTCTCTTTCAGTTTGTCAACTAAATTGCTTGAGGACAAGCAAGGGTTTAAGCTTGGGGGAGTTGATACGTCTCCATCGCATCTACTTTTCCAAACACTTTTGCCCTTGTTTTGGACTCTAACTTGTATGATTTGAATGGAACTAACCCGGACTGATGCTGTTTTCAGCAGAATTGCCATGATGTTGTTTTATGTGCAGAAAACAAAAGTTCTCGGAATGACCTGAAACTCCACGGGATGTCTTATAAAAAATAATAAAAAATCCTTGCCAAAGATGAAGACCAAGGGGCCAACACCCTGTCCACGAGGGTGGGGGGCGCGCCCCCCCTCCTGCGCGCGCCCCCCTACCTCGTGGGCCCCTTGGAGCCCCTCCGACTCCAACTCCAACTCCATATATTGGCTTTTGGGGAGAAAAAAATCAGAGAGAAAGTTTCGTCGCGTTTTACGATACGGAGCCGCCGCCAAGCCCTAATCTCTCTCGGGAGGGCTGATCTGGAGTCCGTTCGGGGCTCCGGAGAGGGGGATTCGTCGCCGTCTTCATCATCAACCATCCTCCATCACAAATTTCATGATGCTCTCCGCGCGTGAGTAATTCCATCGTGAAGCTTGCCGGACGGTGATGGGTTGGATGAGATTTATCATGTAATCGAGTTAGTTTTGTTAGGGTTTGATCCCTAGTATCCACTATGTTCGAGATTGATGTTGCTATGCTTAATGCTTGTCACTAGGGCCCGAGTGCCATGATTTCAGATCTGAACCTATTATGTTTTCATGAATATATGTGTGTTCTTGATCCTATCTTGCAAGTCTATAGTCACCTACTATGTGTTATGATCCGGCAACCCCGAAGTGACAATAATCGGGACCACTCCCGGTGATGACCATAGTTTGAGGAGTTCATGTATTCACTATGTGCTAATGCTTTGTTCCGGTTCTCTATTAAAAGGAGGCCTTAATATCCCTTAGTTTCCAATAGGACCCTGCTGCCACGGAGGGTAGGACAAAAGATGTCATGCAAGTTCTTTTCCATAAGCACGTATGACTATTTACGTAATACATGCCTACATTACATTGATGAACCGGAGCTAGTTCTGTGTCACCCTATGTTATGATCATACATGACGAACCACATCCGCATAAGTATCCATCATCGATTCGGTGCCTCACGAGCTTTCCATATACTGGTTTACGCTTATTTACTTTTCCGTTGCTCTTGTTACAATCACTACAAAAATACCAAAAACATTAATTTTGTTGTCTTTACTTTTGTTACCGTTACGCCACTATCATATTACTTTGCTACTAAACACTTTGCTGCAGATACTAAGTTTCCGTGTGGTTGAATTGACAACTCAGCTGCTAATACTTGAGAATATTCTTTGGCTCCCCTTGTGTCGAATCAACAAATTTGGGTTGAATACTCTACCCTCGAAAACTGTTGCGACCCCCTATACTTGTGGGTTATCAAATATGTAGGAGCCAATATGAGCATCCAGGTTCTGCTGTTGGTTATTGACCGGAGACGAGTCTCGGTCATGTCTACATAGTTCTCGAACCCGTAGGGTCCGCACGCTTAACGTTCGGTGACGATCGATAATATGAGTTTATGTGTTTTGACGTACCGAAGGTAGTTCGGAGTCTCGGATATGATTACGGGCATGAAGAGGAGTCTCGAAATGGTCAAGACATAAAGATCAATATATTGGATGACTATGTTTGGACTCCGGAAGGGTTCCGGGCAAGTTCGGACAAATACCGAAGTACCGGGGGGCTACCGGAACCCCCCGGGGAGTGTAATGGGCCTATTGGGCCTTAGTGGAGATGAGGAGGGGCGGCCAGGGCAGGCCGCGTGCCCCCTCCCCCTCTAGTCCGAATTGGACAAGGAAGGGGGAGCGACGCCCCCCCCCTTTCCTCCCCCCTCTCCTCCTTCCCTCTCTCCTACTCCTACTCTTGGAAGGGTTGGAGTCCTACTCCCGGTGGGAGTAGGACTCCCCTTGGGGCACGCCTAGGAGGGCTGGGCCCTCCCCCTCGTCCACTCCTTTATATACGGGGGAGGGGGGCACCCCATAGACACACAAGTTGATCAGTTGATCTTTTAGCCGTGTGTGGTGCCCCCCTCCACCATAATCCACCTCGGTCATATCGTAGTGGTGCTTAGGCGAAGCCGTGCGTCGGTAGCATGATCATCATCGTCATCACGCCGTCGCACTGATGGAATTCTCTTGCGAAGCTCTGCTGGATCGTGAGTTCTTGGGACGTCACCGAGCTGAACGTGTGCTGAACTCGGAGGTGTTGTGCGTACGGTACTTGGATCGGTCGGATCCTGAAGACGTACGACTGCATCAACCGCGTTCTCATAACGCTTCCGCTTATGGTCTATGAGGCTACGTGGACGACACTCTCCCCTCTCGTTGCTATGCATCACCATGATCTTGCGTGTGCGTAGGAATTTTTTTTGAAATTACTACGTTCCCCAACAGTGGCATCCGAGCCAGGTTTATGCGTAGATGTTATATGCACGAGTAGAACACAAGTTAGTTGTGGGCGATACAAGTCGATCGCTTACCAAAGCATGTCATACTTTGATTCCGGTATTGTTGGATGAAGCGGCCCGGACCGACATTACGCCAGACGCTTACGCGAGACTGGTTCTACCGACGTGCTTCGCATACTGTGTGGTCAAGGTGTCAGTTTCTCCAACTTTAGTTGAATCGAGTGTGGCTACGCCCGGTCCTTGTGAAGGTTAAAACAACACATGCTTTACAAAATATCGTTGTGGTTTTGATGCGTAGGTAAGAGCGGTTCTTGCTCAGCCCGTAGCAGCCACGTAAAACTTGCAACAACAAAGTAGAGGACGTCTAACTTGTTTTTGCAGGGCATGCTGTGATGTGATATGGTCAAGACATGATGCTAAATTTTATTGGTATGAGATGATCATGTTTTGTAACCAAGTTATCGGCAACTGCCATGAGCCATATGGTTGTCGCTTTATTGTATGAAATGCAATCGCCATGTAATTGCTTTACTTTATCACTAAGCGGTAGCGATAGCCGTAGAAGCAATAGTTGGCGAGATGATGGAGATCAAGGTGTCGCGCCGGTGACGATGGTGATCATGACGGTGCTTTGGAGATGGAGATCAAAGGCACAAGATGATGATGGCCATATCATATCACTTATATTGATTGCATGTGATGTTTATCTTTTATGCATCTTATTTTTCTTAGATCGACGGTAGCATTATAAGATGTTCTCTCACTAAATTTCAAGGTATAAGTGTTCTCCCTGAGTATGCACCATTGCGAAAGTTCGTCGTGCCAAGACACCACGTGATGATTGGGTGTGATAAGCTTTACGTTCACATACAATGAGTGCAAGCCAGTTTTGCACACGCAGAATACTCTGGTTAAACTTGATGAGCCTAGCATATGCAGATATGGCCTCGGAACACTAAGACCGAAAGGTCGAGCGTGAATCATATAGTAGATATTTTCAACATAGTGATGTTCACCATTGAAAACTACTCCATCTCACGTGATGATCGGACATGGTTTAGTTCATATGGATCACGTGATCACTTAGATGATAAGAGGGATGTCTATCTAAGTGGGAGTTCTTAAGTAATTTGATTAATTGAACTTTAATTTATCATGAACTTAGTACCTGATAGTATTTTGCATGTCTATGTTGTTGTAGATAGATGGCCCATGCTGTTGTTTCGTTGAATTTTAATGTGTTCCTTGAGAAAGCAAAGTTGAAAGATGATTGTAGCAATTACACGGACTGGGTCCGTAACTTGAGGATTATCCTCATTGCTACACAGAAGAATTACGTCCTGGAAGCACCGCTAGGTGCCAAACCCGCTGCAGGAGCAACGCCAGATCTTATGAACGTCTGGCAGAGCAAAGCTGATGGCTACTCGATAGTTCAGTGTGCCATGCTTTACGGCTTAGAACCGGGACTTCAAGGACGTTTTGAACATCATGGAGCATATGAGATGTTCGAGGAGTTGAAGTTAATATTTCAAGCAAATGCCCTGATTGAGAGATATGAAGTCTCCAATAAGTTCTACAGCTACAAGATGGAGGAGAATAGTTTTGTCAGTGAGCATATACTCAAAATGTCTGGGTATAACAATACTTGATTCAACTGGGATTTAATCTTCTGGATGATAGTGTCATTGACAGAATTCTTCAATCACTGCCACCAAGCTACAAGAGCTTCATGATGAACTATAATATGCGAGGGATGGATAAGACAATCCCGAGCTCTTCGCAATGCTAAAGGCTGCGGAGGTAGAAATCAAGAAGGAGCATCAAGTGTTGATGGTTAACAAGACCACTAGTTTCAAGAAAAAGGGTAAAGGGAAGAAGGGGAACTTCAAGAAGAACGACAAGCAAGTTGTTGCTCAAGTGAAGAAGCCCAAGTCCGGACCTAAGCCCGAGGCCGAGTGCTTCTCTTGCAAAGGGACTGGTCACTGAAGCGGAACTGCCCCAAGTATTTGGCGGATAAGAAGGATGGCAAGGTGAACAAAGGTATATGCAATATACATGTTATTGATGTGTACCTTACTAATGCTCGCAGTAGCACCTGGGTATTTGATACTGGTTTTGTTGCTAATAATTGCAACTCGAAACAGGGTCTACGGATTAAGTGAAGATTGGCTAAGGACGAGGTGATGATGCGTGTGGGAAATGGTTCCAAAGTCAATGTGATCGCGGTCGGCACGCTACCTCTACATCTACCTTCGGGATTAGTTTTAGACCTGAATAATTGTTATTTGGTGCCAGCGTTCAGCATGAACATTATATCTAGATCTTGTTTGATGCAAGAAGGTTATTCATTTAAATCTGAGAATAATGGTTATTCTATTTATATAAGTAATACCTTTTATGGTCATGCACCCTTGAAGAGTAGTCTATTTTTGATGAATCTCGATAGTAGTGATACACATATTCATAATATTGAAGCCAAAAGATGTAGAGTTGATAATGATAGTGCAACTTATTTGTGGCACTGCCGTTTAGGTCATATTGGTGTAAAGCGCATGAAGAAACTCCATTCTGATGGACTTTTGGAATCACTTGATTATGAATCACTTGGTACTTGCGAACCATGCCTCATGGGCAAGATGACTAAAACTCCGTTCTCCGGAACAATGGAGCGAGCAACAGATTTGTTGGAAAGCATACATACTGATGTATGCGGTCCAATGAATGTTGAGGCTCGCGGCGGGTATCGTTATTTTCTCACCTTCACAGATGATTTGAGCAGATATGGGTATATCTACTTGATGAAACATAAGTCTGAAACATTTGAAAAGTTCAAAGAATTTCAGAGTGAAGTGGAAAACCATCGTAACAAGAAAATAAAGTTTCTGTGATCTGATCGTGGAGGAGAATATTTGAGTTACGAGTTTGGTCTTCATTTGAAACAATGCGGAATAGTTTCGCAATTCACGCCACCCAGAACACCACGGTGTAATGGTGTGTCCGAACATCGTAATCGTACTTTATTAGATATGGTGTGATCTATGATGTCTCTTGCTGATTTACCGCTGTCGTTTTGGGGTTATGCTTTAGAGACGGCTGCATTCACGTTAAATAGGGCACCATCTAAATCCGTTGAGACGACGCCTTATGAACTGTGGTTTGGCAAGAAACCAAAGTTGTCGTTTCTTAAAGTTTGGGGCTGCGATTCTTATGTGAAAAATCTTCAACTTGTTAAGATCGAACCCAAATTGGAGAAATGTGTCTTCATAGGATACCAAAAGGAGACTATTGGGTACACCTTCTATCACAGATCCGAAGGCAAGACATTCGTTGCTAAGAATGGATCCTTTCTAGAGAATGAGTTTCTCTCGAAAGAAGTGAGTGGGAGGAAAGTAGAACTTGATGAGGTAACTGTACCTGCTCCCTTAGTGGAAAGTAGTTCATCATAGAAATCTGTTCCTGTGACTCCTACACCAATTAGTGAGGAAGCTAATGATGATGATCACGTAACTTCAGATCAAGTTACTACCAAACCTCGTAGGTCAACCAGAGTAAGATCCATACCAGAGTGGTACGGTAATCCTGTTCTGGAGGTCATGTTACTTGACCATGACGAACCTACGAACTATGAGGAAGCGATGATGAGCCCAGATTCTGCAAAATGGTTTGAGGCCATGAAATCTGAGATGGGATCCATGTATGAGAACAAAGTGTGGACTTTGGTTGACTTGCCCGATGATCGGCAAGCCATCGAGAATAAATGGATCTTCAAGAAGAAGACTGACGCTGACGGTAATGTTACTGTCTACAAAGCTCGACTTGTTGCGAAAGGTTTTCAACAAGTTCAAGGAGTTAACTACGATGAGACTTTCTCACCCGTAGCGATGCTTAAGTCTGTCCAAATCATGTTAGTAATTGCCGCATTTTATGATTATGAAATTTGGCAAATGGATGTAAAGACTCTATTCCTGAATGGATTTCTAGAAGAGGAGTTGTATATGATGCAACCTGAAGGTTTTATCGATCCAAAGGATGATAACAAAGTGTGTAAGCTCCAGCAATCCATCTATGGGCTGGTGCAAGCATCTCGGAGTTGGAATAAATGTTTTGATAGTGTGATCAAAGCATATGGTTTTATACAGACTTTTGGAGAAGCCTGTATTTACAACAAAGTGAGTGGGAGCTCTGTAGCATTTCTAATATTATATGTGGATGACATATTGTTGATTGGAAATGATATAGAATTTCTGGATAGCATAAAAGGATACTTGAATAAGAGTTTTTCAATGAAAGACCTCGGTGAAGCTGCTTATATATTGGGCATCAAGATCTATAGAGATAGATCAAGACGCCTAATTGGACTTTCACAAAGCACATACCCTGATAAAGTTTTGAAGAAGTTCAAAATGGATCAAGCAAAGAAAGGGTTCTTGCCTGTATTACAAGTTGTGAAGTTGAGTCAGACTCAATGCCCGACCATTGCAGAAGATAGAGAGAGAATGAAAGATGTTCCCTATGCTTCAGCCATAGGCTCTATCATGTATGCAATGCTGTGTACCACACCTGATGTGTGCCTTGCTATTAGCTTAGCAGGGAGGTACCAAAGTAATCCAGAGTGGATCAACGGACAGCGGTCAAGAACATCCCGAAATACGAAAAGGACTAAGGACATGTTTCTCGTTTATGGAGGTGACAAAGAGCTCGTCAGAATGGTTACGCCGATGCAAGCTTTGACACTCGATCCGGATGACTCTAAGTCACAAACGGGATACATGTTTATATTGAACGGTGGAGCTGTCGGTTGGTGCAGTTCTAATCAAAGCGTCGTATGGATCTACATGTGAAGTCGACTACATAGCTGCTTCCTAAGCGGCAAATGAAGGAGTCTAGATGATGGAGTTCATATCCGATCTATGTGTCATACCTAGTGCATCAGGTCCAATGAAAATCTTTTGTGACAATACTGGTGCAATTGCCTTGGCAAAGGAATGCAGATTTCACAAGAGAACCAAGCACATCAAGAGACGCTTCAATTCCATCCATGACCAAGTCAAGGAAGAAGACATAGAGATTTTCAAGATACATACGGATCTGAATGTTGCAGACCCGTTGACTAAGCCTCTCTCACGAGCAAAACATGATCAGCACCAAGACTCCATGGGTGCCAGAATTATTACTGTGTAATCTAGATTATTTACTCTAGTGCAAGTGGGAGACTGAAGGAAATATGCCCAAGAGGCAATAATAAAGTTGTTATTAATATTTTCTTATATCATGATAAATGTTTATTATTCATGCTAGAATTGTATTAACCGGAAACTTAGTACATGTGTGAATACATAGACAAAAAATGTCACTAGTATGCCTCTACTTGACTAGCTCGTTGAATCAAAGATGGTTAAGTTTCCTAGCCATAGACATGAGTTGTCATTTGATTAACGGGATCACATCATTAGAGAATGATGTGATTGACTTGACCCATTCCGTTAGCTTAGAATTCGATAGTTTAGTATATTGCTATTGCTTTCTTCATGACTTATACATGTTCCTAGGACTATGAGATTAGGCAACTCCCGAATGCAGGAGGAACACTTTGTGTGCTACCAAACATCACAATGTAACTCGGTGATTATAAAGGTGCTCTACAGGTGTCTCCAATGGTACTTGTTGAGCTGGCATAGATCGAAATTAGGATTGTTCACTCCGATTGTCGGAGAGGTATCTCTGGGCCCTCTCAGTAAGCACATCACTATAAGCCTTGCAAGCAATACAACTAATGAGTTAGTTGTGGGATGATGTATTACAGAACGAGTAAAGAGACTTGCCGGTAACGAGATTGAACTAGGTATTGAGATACCGATGATCGAATCTCGGGCAAGTAACATACAAATGACAAAGGGAACAACGTATGTTGTTATGCGGTTTGACCGATAAAGATCTGCGTAGAATATGTAGAAGACAATATGAGCATCCAGGTTCCGCTATTGGTTATTGACCGGAGACGAGTCTCGGTCATATCTACATAGTTCTCGAACCCGTAGGGTCCGCACGCTTAACTTTCAGTGACGATTGGTAATATGAGTTTATGTGTCTTGATGTACCGAAGGTAGTTCGGAGTCCCGAATATGATCATGGACATGACGAGGAGTCTCAAAATGGTCGAGACATAAAGATCGACATATTGGATACTATGTTTGGACTTCGGAAGGGTTCTGGGCAAGTTCGAACAAATACGGAGTACCGGGGGGCTACTGGAACCCCCCGGGGAGTGTAATGGGCCTATTGGGCCTTAGTGGAGAAGAGGAGGCGGCGGGGCAGGCCGCGCCCCCTCCCCTCTAGTCCGAATTGGACAAGGAAGGCGGCGCCCCTTTCCTTCCCTCTCTCATCCTTCCCTCTCTCCTACTCCTACTCTTGGAAGGTTGGAGTCCTACTCCGTGGGAGTAGGACACCCCTTGGGGTGCGCCTAGGAGGGCCGGCCCCTCCCCCTCCTCCACTCCTTTATATACGGGGGAGGGGGCACCCCATAGACACACAAGTTGATCATTTGATCTTTTAGCCGTGTGCGGTGCACCCTCCACCATAATCCACCTCGGACACACTACAAAAAAATACACTTCCGTGATGATACGTGTTTGTCACAGTAGGTCGCGTTTTTTGTGATGCATGTACATCCATGACAAATTTATGACAGAATCAAGATAGTCATACCTATGCTGTCGTAGAAGTGTTCCATGACATTACAAAAATTATCATCACGGAAGTGTCCAATTCCATGGCGATAAATCGCGCGTCACAGAAGTGCTTTCGTCAAGGGTGACCGACACGTGGCATCCACCGTAACGGAACGCCGTTAAGCTATCGGGGCGGGTTTTGGATCCGATAACCCATTATCAGCCCGACCAATGGGGATTTTCCATGTGTAAAATCATCATTGGTCGGAGGAAACACGTGTCGGCTCATCGTTGGGACAGATGTCATCCACTCTTTGGACAGAAGGCGCCTATGATACGTCGACACGTGGCACGACCCGTCAAGTTTAAATGGGCCGGCCCAACTAAAGGCCCACAAGATTTTGCGGACCATAATGGGCCGGCCCAGCTAAAGGCCCACGAGATTTTGCGGACCATAATGGGCTGGCCCAGCTAAAGGCCCACAAGATTTCGCGGGCCATAATAGGCCGGCCCAGGTAAAGGCCCACAAGATTTTTGTGTGCCATAATGGGCCGGCCCAGGTAAAGGCCCACAAAATTCTTGCGGATTATAATGGGCCGGCCAGCTAAAGGCCCACAAGATTTCACCGACATTAATGGGCCGGCCGAGCTATTGGCCCACAAGATTTTGAGGACCCTAGTAGGCCGGCCCATTAACTGACTGCCATGTTTTGGGCCAAATGCCGACCCATATTTGATCCGGTCCATTAATGGCCTTCCATGTTCCGGGCCTAATAATGGCCCATATAAGACCCGGCCCGTTAAAAGCCTCCCACTTTCTGGGCCAAATCACGGCCCAGATCAGGTCCGGCCCTTTAAGAGGCTTTGGGCTCAATTATGGCCCATATCAGATTCGACCAGATTAATCGGACGCTATGCTTTTGGGCCCACTTGCTAAAGGCCCATTTAGTAATTCGGCCTGATATTAGTTTCGGCCTGTTAAGGGCCCGTTCAACATTTCGGCCCTATATTAGTTTCGGCCTGTTAAAAGCCCGTCATATGGTTGGGCCTAACTACGGCCCGGTTTGCATCCGGCCTGCTCCTAGCGGATATCTGATTGGGCCAAACAAGGACCGAGACAACTTTGGCCTGTTAAAAGCCCGTGAATTGGTTCGCACAATCATGGGTCGGGTCCATTTCGGGCTGCTGCTGCCGGCCCGTGAGCTATTCGGCACTTTTCAGGCCCAACCTACTTCTTAGCCTCCTAAAAGCCCATTGAGTTTTCTTGCGAAAAGAGGGCCGGGGGTTACTCGGCCTATTAAAGGCCCGAATCTACTAGTGGGCCAGTTTGACGGGCCCATGATGCGGATCATACATCGTGATTGCATGACGGCCTGATTATGTACCGTAATTTTACGGTTTGGCCGGTTTACTGCGAAGACAAGATATATATACAGTAAAATAACTGCTGCATCGTGAATAAGAAAAATCCTAGACTATACAATAAAGAAATTACGTCATATTACATCCACTGGGCATCAAAGTTCGCCACTATGATAATAAAGCACAAGCAGACAACAAATTACATACACTGGGCATCAAAGATCGCCACCAATGCAAATAAACATGCCGACAAAATAATATACAAAACCGACAACACTTCGATAGAGTTCAAGAAAGGTTAGCCCTGCCGGGGAGCTGTTGTTGGGGAACGTAGCAGAAATTCAAAATTTTCTACGCATCACCAAGATCAATCTATGGAGATTCTAGCAACGAGAGAGAGAGAGAGAGAGAGAGAGAGAGAGAGGGAGTGCATCTTCATACCCTTGAAGATCGCTAAGCGGAAGCGTTACAAGAACGCGGTTGATGGAGTCGTACTCGCGGCGATTCAAATCGCGGAAGATCTGATCTAGCGCCGAA